>CM053627.1:133723006-133761827 GCA_028646595.1 Phalanger gymnotis
AAAAAAAAAAAAAAAGCTCTAACGTTAGTCTTTAAAATGTTAACCATAAAGCATTCTTTACAAAAAGAGGGATGTCTCCAGAGGTGTGGTAAATGAGAGTATAAAAGGGCATTTATCAGACTCCCTTAAATGTATTTCCTTCTACAATCATAAAAGCATATGCTTCTAAAAAAGAGCAAAATTTCCATGTTCTTTGCAAAACCAAAGCTTATGTTTTATTTTCTAACAACCAAGTTTTAAATCAAATTTGCACAATAAAAGTGTGACACTGAACATTTTCATAGATCTCTATTTTCTCAGTAAGTTATCTAGCATCTGTAAATGTATGATTATGCAATTTGCATGCCAGCAATGAAAATAGCTATGTGTTCCATTTTGTTGCTGAAAAGTATAAGGCAAAGCAACATTTTCTCTGACTTAGTTTCCCTCAAAACATTACCCTCTAATATACATAAAATGCCAAGTAATGTGCACTATTTCTCTCAGAGGTGAGTACAAAACTACTGAATGCAAATCAAATAGTCCCAATCCTGGTATCAACATCACTGCTTTTGGCTGCCAGATATATTCTAAATTTTGGCCATTGGCCATTCAAAAATCCTCTTTGCCAATACAACTTTTGAACCGAAAAGCAATGCTTGTAAACACGCACTTACCAAACTACTAAAATATTGAAATTTCCCCCCAAGGATTAAGTGAACACTTATTTGAATTTTAAACAAATGCAGATGATGCTTTTTTTGTTGTTGCTAGTACTACTGCAGGGGAAGCTGTCATATAATTGGTTGGCATCTCAACACAGATACCACAACTCTTTCAAATTATACTTAGAACTCCTCTTTTAAAAAGTATATTGTTTCAATCAGCCAAGATCCACCTTTTTAATTTCTCACACTAACCCTAATTGAGAACACAAGAAAACCTAAATCCTTTGCCCTTCTGTTCCTCAAAACCTAACTTCTAACATAACAGAATTGCCCTCCAATTTCTATACCAGTAACACTGAAGGTTCAAGTATTACAAATAACTGTATTTCTTTTTAAAATTCAAAGTAACTTAAAATTTCATTTAAAATTATTTTTCTATCATTTAAGATTTGCTAAAGCTTTAAGCCAACTTGTACTTTCACAATTTCTTCTTATAAAAAAAAAATGAGTTGATGCTACTAATATGGATTTTAGCATAAGCTCCACTCACCTAGGATCCTATTCAAGGGAATTTTGCGACTGATATAGTCAGTCCATCTTTCTAAAGTGTTCCCATGTCAAGCACTAAGTGGACAAGGTTATGGATCATAGGTTTTGGACCAGCTCCCTCATTTTACAGATTAGAAAATCAAGGCTCAAAAGTTTACGTGATACATTTCCCAAGGTTACATAGGTATAATACGTAGTAAGTAGAACTCAGATTTCTCCAAGGCCCCACCCACCTCTGATTTTAGATGCAGTATACTTTCTTTTGCACTAGGCAGTCTCATAGTGAGGTTGCAATGGGATATAATAATAGCTAGCACTGATATGAGACTTAAAGGTTTGCAAAGCACTTTACAGACATTATCTCATTTTATCCTCACAAGTCCTAGGTAGGTACATTTTTCAGATGAGGAAACTGAGGCAGATATAGATTAAGTGACCTACCCAGGGTCACACGGCTAATAAATGTATGAGGCAGGATTGGAACTCGGGTCTTTCTGACTCAAACTCTGGTAGTCTATATGTTGTGCCACCTAGTTTCCTGCTATACCAGGCTGCCACTCATAAGGAGTCTATGATGGGATATAAAAATTAAAAGCACTATAGGAAAATATTTACACCAAGAGCTTTTCTTCCAGTCTATTCTCTTACTAAATGTATCATGAAATGTTGAAACTATATAATTTTAAAACATTTTAAAAAATTAATACAATGCATATTTTACATGGTCGACAAAAATATGTTGACAACCTCATCCTTTCCTTCCCCCAAACAGTTTAGAGGTTTAATATTAGAGTTTCTTTAATAATAAGACCAGTTTGGGGCAGCTAGGTTGTGCAGTGAGTAGAGCACCAGCCCTGGAGTCAGGAGGACCTGAGTTGAAATGCGGCCTCAGACATTTGACAAATGTACTAGCTGTGTGACTTTGGGCAAGTCACTTGACCCCAATTGCCCTGCCTTCCCCCCTCCAAAAAAAAAAACCCAAAAACAAAAACAAATAATAAGACCAGTTTATATAGATCGGTCATTTTTATCCATTTCAATTCTCCATAAGTTAAATTTTGGAGTCCTCTAGCAAACTCTGTCATGGTTGGGTAACCCAAGGCAAGATCAGAAACCTCAAAACCTGAAGCATTAGTAATGGAGTCTAAGCAATGCTCAATGTGTGTAAGGATACCACTGGTAATCATTTTTTAAAGGGAAAAAGAGGAAGGAAAAGAAAGAGATTATCAATAGAGGAAAGGAGGAAAGAGAAGTGTCTATGGTAAAAAAGTGTATTACCAGCTGCTTCACTGTTTTCTCAAGACATAGGTTGCCTAAATCAGGTCTACTGATTTAAAAAAAACACACACACACAACTCAGCTTTCTAATGAGCTAATCATATTAAAGGCCACTCAAATGTAGGAAATGTAATATTGACAAGGGGGGATAATATGTATGGGTTCACAGCCTCACCAAAGGATTTAGAGATGGAAGAAACCTTGAAGAACATTTAGGGCAGGAATTCTAAAACTGTGGTGTATCACAACCCCTTCTGGCAATCTGTTGAGACCTCTGAATACCTTCTCAGAATAATGTCATTAGGAGAATAAAATAAAACATATAGGAATACAAAGGAAATCAATTATACTGAAGGTCATAAAAATATTTTTTAAAAACAAGTTTATGGACCAACATTAAAAACCCCAGATCCCAAACATTTCTCTTATTTCTTAGTGAGTGACTAGAGAGGTCAAATAATTGCCCAAATTCATACACACAGCAGCAGTAAAGCAGCCAAGCCAGAATTCAAACCTAGGTCCTTGAAACACTCAGATCCAGGCATTCTTCCCATTATAACACCCTGCCTTATTTACAGGCTAAATGGTGAGACGATTTCAAGAAAAAATATGGACTTTGTATAAATATTTTTTAAACTTAGATTCATTCAAAACTAGATGAAATATGACAATATTCTGTCAGGAGTCCATTAGTAATATTAATGTGGAGTTATTTCTGAGGATAGAGACTGGACCTGTGATTTCACTATTCTAGGGAACTCCTGGGTTAGGGAACAACTTCTACCAATGCAAGTCAGGCCATTTACTGTAATTTATGCTGTTTATGAGAGTTGCCTAACATGCTAACCTATATCAAATTGCTTGCTTCCTCATTGGGGGAAGGGAGGCATGAATAGGTCAGTGGGGAAAGGAGGTTGAGAACTTAGAATGCAAAACTTTAACAACAAAAGTTGTTTTTACGTGTAATTGGCAAAGAATAAATTTTTTTTTTTTAAAGAGAGAGTTGCCATGAGTACTGAAAGGTTAAGTTAAATTGCCCAGGGTTGGGGGAGCTAGGTGGCACAGTGAGTAGAGCACCAGCCCTAGAGTCAGGAGGACCTGAATTCAAATCTGGCCTCAGTCACTTGACACACTTACTAGCAGCAGTGTGACCTTGGGCAAGTTACTTAACCCAAATTGCCCTGCTTTCCCCCCTCCCAAAAAAAATAAAAATAAATTGCCCAGGGTTGCATATCTAGTGTGTATCAGGCCTTGGACCCATGTCTTCCTGGCTTTGAGGCCAGCTTGTGGTCCAATATGCCATGCAGCCTTACACTTCCGAGAGTAAAATGAAAAAAAAAAAAAAAGCACATACCCTAGAGCAATAGATCCATTACTGATATTTTATACCAGTAATTTTTCAGCCTTAAAGAGGCATATTTTTATAACTGTGAAAGACACTTTAACTCCCAACCACACGTAGCTTAAGTCAAAGCTGATATTCAAACCCTAATGGTTGGTTGTGAGAGGTCACAAAAGGTTTCTCCAAGTTTGGGTAGAGCCCATCTGGTCATTTGTACATAGGTTTAGCTATTTGTAAGAGACCATAATACAACATGTGAATCATTTTTTGTGATGAATGAAAATTAAAGCTTGGATAAAATTCATGCCTGTGTTTTTGAGGATGGAAAATAGTCTCCATTTTTTACCTTTATTATGAAAAAGATCTACATAGGATTATAAATCTTAAAATAATGCTGTTCAAAAAATGCTGCAATTATAATCTAGAAGTCACAAAATCTTATAGAACATTCTCTGGATCTGAGTAGTGCACTATGAAGGGATGACCCATTTTCCTCCCAAACAACATTCATGAAAACAAAATCCTAATCCAGTAAAAGAATTTTGATATTCCTTTGGCATCTACCATCCTGAAACTGGACCTAGAGTTATTGTTGGGTAAAATCAAAGAATTTCTTTTCCCCACGTTCCAATAGGATTTGAACATTTGATGTGCCCTATCAGAATCGAAGAGAAGAACAGAACACCAAAGAATGATAGTGTTGGACCTTTTCCTAAATAAAAATGTCTCTGGATAAAACCAAACCAAACCAGGGCATAGTAGGCCATCTCATTTCAGTGTATAATTCTTTCCCACTTTAGAAATTAAAAAGCATTTATTTTGAGGGAAATCCTAAATTAATATCTCTTAGTTGAAACTTTCATAAACAATTTATCTCCATTTGTCATAGCCTTTAACTTTCTTAATCTTTATATCTTAGACTATGCTTACCTTGGGGCTACTTTCTACATATTCTTTCACTACATAAGTTGTTCCTTGTAGAATTTAGCAGCTCTAATAATGATAAGCAAGTGGTTTTTGTTCTTTAGTGAACAATAGCTTTTATTATACACTGATAGCAATAAATTTCTTAAAAAACATTTAAAGTTTATCAACGTTATACTTCCATTTTACTTAATGCCATGATATAAAAACTACATATATGCAATATACACACAAACACACAACATTGCTGAAAACTTATTTTTTTATTACGAACATTTAAGTCTTTAGCTGTTTTATAATATGGAAAATGGAAAAAAAAGACCATTTTTTCAGGTTCTAGTCAACTACTTCTTTCTCTAAAACCAGCCAAACTGTAAAATAATAAAAGGTTTTGAAGCTCTTGTGGAGTGAATTTTCTATTTTGAAGATATCTGATTACTTTGTAAAAACTGACCAATGAACTCTATCTTGGTATAAAACTTTTTGGATTGTGCTCAAATGTTATGGTAATTTGAAAATAAGCTTTATATTGGCAGCCTTTATGGTTGGTCTTGATCATGGGTGTTCCTGTAGACCTCTCAAAAACATTTTTTTAAATAAGAAAGTACCACTTCACATTGCCAAAGAAACCTAACAGGACATGAATAAAGAGATTGTTAATTTATGTGCAATTATGCATAATTATGAAATAGCTCTACCTATAAGTATCAGAAGGCAGTATGATCAAAGTATCTATGGTTGGTTGTTTTTAACTGAAATATAAAAACCTAGAGAAAAAAGAAAAATAAACTAAGATGTTTAACAGAATTTTGCATAGACAAATTATATAGGTAACTGAATAATTATATAATAGAAATGAAAGTTTCAACTTAACTAAGAGAATGTCATTATGCTGTAAATCATTTCAAATCCTAATAAAACTAGATATCATATTTCATAGGTGCACCTTGCATTTTTCAAGTTGCCAGAAAGCAAGTAAACTACTGCAAAAAAAAAAAAGAAAGCTACTAGATTTTCCACAAAACTTCAACTTACAATCATACCTCCCTCCCCCAAAAGATAACAAATCACCCATTCAATTTATCATTCTTTCAGATAGTTCTCCTAGCCAGAAGCAAGGTGTGGAAGTAATATACCTTCTTTCGTAGACATGTTTGATTTGATTTCTAGCCATGTTTTTCTAGCACCAAAGTACCTTCTTAGCTGAGAAGGGAGGAGAACTGGATCTATTTTCACACGTCTCGATCTCTCTATCCTGTCTTGCTTTCCCCTTCCTAACCTCTCCCTCTCCCCAAGGATGGGCAAAACATTTGAGAAGTATTTAGAAAAAGAAAGAGCCAAATGGTACTTGGAAAAGGAAGAAAGGCATCTGGCAAATACAGGCAATCTCCCCAGGTGTGCAAAAGCTGTCTCTAAGGAAGATCCTAATGTATATGCAAAATTATTTGCCTACAAAGTTAGGATTTAAGTACATCTTGAACATTAACTTGCAGTGACCTGAACATAAACAAAAATATAGACTTAATCTTGAAGTTGAGGAGAAAGCTTTTGTTTTTGTTTTTAATGTGAATAAGTGATAAATTGTTTAGGATTTTATTTTTAGGGCAGAAGCAGCAGGAATGTTAATAGAAAGGGAACCAAGACAGACAAATAATTATGATTATATTTTTTCCAGAAAGTTATGGGTGTGTAAGATTGTTTCACAAATAATTTGGAGTCACAGTAGACCGCTACATTCATAGAGAAGAATTTAAGCAACTAGTTCTATTGGAAATGGAGACTGTCTACATGAACACAAGATTTTTGTCTATTTGTGCGCATAACTGCAGCTTGGTGCATGCTTAACATGCATCTAAAAAAAAGTCAGCTTTTTGGATCTAACAGACCCAGAAGAGTGAAAGAATTTAAAATACAAGTTATCAAGTTCTCTCTAATTTATTCTAGTGTACTTTAAGGTTGTGATTCAAAATCTTTAGTTAATTGGGGTTGGGGTTTGTTTGTTTTTTTAGACCCTGCAAATTACAGGCTATTCAAGTGTTAAAACACACTCTAGGCCCACAGTAGGCAATATAAAATGGAAGACATGGCTGAATTCTGTACCAATGCTCCTAGAAGCAGCACTGGAGATGTTGATGTCTCACATATTTAATGTGCATACATTTCAGCTCCTGCCCCAAGAAAGGCCTCATTTGGCTCAAAAACAGAATTCACAATGGAACAAGTTCAAGATATTCTGTGAACATATTTCATAATTTAACAGCAGCAGAGCATGGGATTTAAGTGTCGATCTTCTGGGAAAGTAAGATCGTTGCTTTATTTTAAAAAAAAAATTTAACATAGCAAAAGAAGTTAAAAACAGAGATACCAGAACTGATCAGCATGATAGTTTAGAGACCAAGCAAGATTTCCAGTCCTAATCAAGACTGTAACCCTTCCAGTGTAGGATGAGGTATTTTATAATCTTTACACATGCTAAATAACTTTCACAGTTTCCAGAATTTGATTTTCCTGTGAGATGCCTAAATTTTTCTCTCATAGACAGGTGTGATTTGATTTCAAGTCATGTTTTCTAGTACCAAAGTCCCTGCCCTTGGTCTCAGAAATGTCAGAAAGCTATTGAATGATAAGACAGGGTTCTTGCTCGCTCGGTAATGATCTCATTTTACCATTCTAATGCTATTTTAAAAAAGAAAACCTTCCAATTCATAAAAAAAGAAAACTTGCTGTAACTTTGGGAAGTAAGTCCAGTCTGGCTTGGAGAATTAAATAACAGGATCAGAGTCTTTCTTAATCATCCCAGAGGAGCTTGGGAGCAGAGTGGTCTGGTTCTCCAACATTTTCTCCAGCTTCTCCCCTCCAATGATCCTCATTTCCTTCTGTTTCCATTTTTCATGGATCCATGGGACTGAGCAAAGCACAGCTCCTCCCAGTAGGGGTGGGACCCCAGCGAGGTAGAAGGCCACATCATAAGAACCTAGGTGGTCCCGGAGTAAACCTAGGAAGAAAAGGAGTTGTCATCAAGAGACAGATCCTTGAATCTGAGTTAGGATGTGAACTGCAATGTCTCAACTGATATAACAGAGAAGGTGAAAAATCTGTCATCTTTCTGTCTTTTTAAAAGCCTGATCTCTTGGGCTTTCAGGAACTTGGCTATACACATCAGGCCCTATCCTTATGTAAAAGTACCTGTAGCAGATACAGCCATGGTAGTAAAATATAAGAAACCCCTGTCCTACAGACCAAGAGCATGCCAGCTTTATTTTGCATATCATATAAGGTGTCACTTCCTTATGATGACTTTTTAAAAAATACACCCAAGAAATATTAATGCATTTCTTCAGTCCATTATATAATCCCATTTTTCAAGGAAAGGGAGACTCTTACTGTGTAGTCTCTTTATTCTAAATATCTTGGTAAATGCAATTATAAGGAGCTGAAGGAATTATTGGAAGGAGGAGAGGAAAAGAAACATAAGTATATTTAAAGGAATATTCTAAGTTTTTAAAACACGTAAAAAGGTCGGTTCTGTGATCTACCTATGTCCCTCCAAAATAATGGCATTCCCTCCTGGATAGCCTATCTCCACCAATCCCCTTATCAGTTCAGTAACTTAGTCAAAAAAGGAATTAAGTTTAATCTGGCATGCCTATGGCTGATCAAGTATTTGAAGGATTGTCATGTGAAAGAGGGAAGTGGGTAATGAAGGCTTTTTCATCTCTCCTTTCCCATATATTTCCAAACTATCCCTTTAATAATATGTTTTAGACTTTTGTCAAGTATTAAAGTCATGCTCCCTAGTCTACAGTTTGCAGGCCCTATTCTTTTTCCTGTTACTATACAGTGCTGCAATACACACGATAGGCCCCTGCAGGGCCTATTGAGCTACATAGTGTTACTTGTGCCAACCCTACGTGGGCCCAGACTATATGCATTTCTTGAGTTCTTATTTCTACATTTCATAGATTTTATCTTTTAAATTTTCATTTTCATTTATTTTTTATTTTAAAATTCTACCCTCCATATCCCCCAGCCTACATTATAGGTTTTCTATCTTCTCCCTTGTTTTCAGTCTCTCATTTGTAATTCCCTATTTTCTTTTAGAGTATCTGTCCTATTGCATTACTTTTCCTGTCTTCTAATTTGCTTCTTGTCATCTTCCATGGGCTTAAAACTTGTGATTAAAATAGGATTAAGTAATTTCTGAGCAAGACCATGAAGGGCTCTCCTTTGAGTGAAGCACATAAACTTTAGGGCCTGTACTTTGTGAAAAAGACTTTGATTGCTGAGAGGCCTCTTTCTTCCTGGTCTTCATCTGTGTTTGGTTAGATGAGCTTCAACATCTCTTGTTAAACTTGTTATTATTCTACCCCATCCTTAAAGCAGCATCACATGAAAACTTATAAGCACTTTTCAAAACAGACCAAAACCTTCAATTTACAAAACTGCAACATATTGAGCTAAATGATATTTTTCAAACACGCTAAACACAGCCTTCTCAATGAGGTAGTACTTGTTTTTTTAAACAAAGTGTCTTCTAAATGAAGAATCTTTTACTTTTCAAAATACTCATCTTTCAAGAATGAAACAGTAACCAAGGTCTTCCCCTATAGGATTAATTATGGTGGAAAGCTATTTGACCTGTCCATCATGCTCAAATGGCTCCTAAAATTTAGCAGGTAAAAACTTAATCAAGAGAGTAAGTAGCATGGCCCAATAGATAGGGATTAGTCTCAGACTTGGATGACTTGAGTTCAAGAACAAACCCTGGTTCCCATCCTGTCCCTGAAATCTTGGTTATTTGACTAAAGGCAAATCATTTAATTTCTCAGTGTCCCAGACAACATAAGCCTACAAATTACAGAGAAGATGCTGATTTGCACTGAGGAGGAATTTCCACATTTAAGACTTCCCTACACTGATAAAATCAAGACCTGGACCAAAATTTAAAGAACAACAACTATAGGACATGAGCATTTTTTAAAAATGATTTTATTATATTTAATATCATATACTGTATGCCTGTATACACATATACACATATCCATATGTACATGCATGTGTACATACGTGTGTACATATATTTATACAAACATACATTTTATTTGTACATGGGTGTTTACAGGTTCCCCTCTCATTAGACTATGAGCTTCTAGAGGGCCGGTTTTGTTTTTTACTTTCTTTTCATCTTCAGTGCTTAGCACATGGCTGGTGTGTAGTAAGTGCTTAATAAATGCTTGTGGACTTCACTTGGCAATTATTACATTATATAAAATCTAGATTTTCATCAATAACTAATGCATTTACATAGAAAAGGATTGGAAAAGCATTTGTGAAATCAAAACTATTATGATTACATAACATTTTTTCATGTCTTATTTTGTTTTTAGTTATTTTCATGTATTACATGTAATGCAATTTGTATTATGGCTAGGAAAAGCATGTGTGAAATCAAAACTATTCCAATTACATAACATTTGTTTGATGTCTTATTTTATTTTCAATTGTTTTCATACATTACATGTAGCCTAATTATCTATTATCCTAGGGGCCTGAAAAACTTAATGAGGCTTTGCTTCCTCTGAATCCTAAAGAGCTCCTCCTCTTCTATCCCGCTAGAATATACCTGGCAACTACATGCAAAATTAAAACTTATCTGTCTCTGCTTCTCGTCTTACTAAGAGTGCAAAGATAATGACAAACATAAAGGCAAAATATTGATGATAGCTGGTCAGTTAGCAGTGATGAGTTTGAATATAAATGGGCCATTTCAAAGGAAGCAAAAGTAGGAAATAATTATTTAAAGATAACTAAATACCATGTTACATTTACCTGCAATGGGTGGGCCCACGGTCATAGGTATAGACATGAATCCAAGCAGAAATCCTATGGCTTGGGAGACATCCTGGGCACCAACCAACTCAAAGGCGATGGGAGCCATGATAGAAATAAAGCATCCATCAAAGAGACCCATGAGGAGGCAGACAGCTATGAGTGCCCCAAAGACACTACACAGTGGAATCATCATAGACATCAGGCCAATGAATAAAAAGGAGATAACCTAGGGACAAAAACAGAATGTCACTGGTAATTACAAGGTTGAGAAAACATTATCTTCAATGAGCAACTTTAAATCCTGGGAGTACAAATGAAGTTTTTTTTTTTTTCTATACACTCAAACGACATGCATAATGACATTCCAAATGATTGTGTCTTCGATTTTTCTCATGTTGTTCCATTTCTCCTTGAATTAAGTATTTTTCAGTTCCAGTTTGGTAAAGATTTTTTAAAAAATTCTCAAAGAATAACTGAAATACAATTGTTACATTTTCACTCCTCAAACTATATTACGAGTAGTAGACATCAAAACCATTTTGTATTGGTTAAAAAACAGAGTAAATGAATAGAGCAGACTAGACAATGGAGAATCAGAAATAATGTATTTCAATAACCCAGTTTGATAAACCCCTAAACATGAAGAATACCATATTTGACAAGAACTACAAGGAAAACTAGAAAGGAATCTGGCAGAAATTAGCTTAGACTAACACTGTACAACATATTTCATGATACAATTTTTAAAACATACTTGAATATTAAAAAACATGTCATAAAAAATTTTGAAGGGCAGATTATATGCCTTTCACAGTGATAGGTAGGAGATATATTCTTAATCAAACAAGGACTAGAGGCAATTGTAAAAGATAAAATAGATAATTTTGACTACATTAAATTTTTTTCATAAATAAAATTAGTACATTCAAGATAAGGAGGGAAGTGGTTGACTGGGAAAACAATCTCTGTATTAAATATTGTTGATCTGGGCTTGTTATCCAAGATGTAGAAGAAATAAGACTAAAAATCATTCCCTAATAGACAAGTTATTAAAGAATATGAACAAATAGTTCTCAGAAGAACTGCAAACTATTAACAACTATATGAAGGAATGCTCCAAATCACTAATAATAAAAATGAAAGTCAAAATAACCCTGAGGTTTTACCACATACCCTACAAACTGCCAAAAATGACAAAAGATGGGAATACTCAATATTGGAATGGTTGTGGAAAGATGGGCATTCAAATGCATTGTTGGGGGAACTGTGAATCAGTATAATCATTTTGGAAAGCAATTGGAATTATATTAATGAAGTGACTAAAATATCCATATCCTTTGACCCAAAGATTCCAGAAGGCACATACCATAAGAAAGCCACTGATTAAAAAGAAAGTCTCCACATGCAAGATATTTATGGGAGTACTATTTGTGGTAGCAAAGAACAAGACACAAAGTAGATGCTGACTGATTGCTGAATGGCTAAACAATTTGTGATGCACGAATGTATAATGGAATATTATTGCGCTGTCAGAAGCAACAAATATGATGAAAATAGAGAAACATGTAAAGACTGACATGAAGTGATGTGAAGCCACAGCCAAGAAAACAATATACACAACTATGATAATATAAATGAAAAGAGAAATAACCACAAAACATTCCTAAACAAATGTTGCAAAATTACAAAAAACAAGCATGGCTAGAAAGAAGAGGTACAAGAAGAAATCTGTCCCTACCTCTCCCATTATTAGGTATGAAATACAGTATATATTTTCATATTATTTATGTATCAATTAGTTTTGCTGATTGTTTTTACTTTTGAAAAAATTATAAAGAATGCCTCCCTGGGAGGGAAGAATAGGAAAGATACAGGAGAAATTTTAGGCAATAAAAAATACCAATAAAAACTTTTAAACATTTTTTCCACAATGCAAACTGGTAAAATCTTTCTGAAAAGCAAGCTAGCAACACACCAGAAACATTATAAAATTGATCAGACCTTTTGACCCCATGATGCCATTATCAGAAACATGCTCCCAAGTAATTAAAAAGAAATGGAAGGAAAAAGGCAAAGAGAATAAGCATTTATATAGCACTTACTCCATGCCATCACTGTGCTAAGTGTTTTTGCAAATATTACCTTATTTGATTCTCACAAAATCCAGATCAAAAGTCAAGTACGTTTAGATTATTTCTAGTCACACTACTAGGATTTCCCCATTTTACCTTAATAAAGAAATGTTTTACTTCTTATATGGGACATAATCTTTTGTTTGGAAAAAAAAGAAGACAAAGAAAAATGTTTGTTTCTGTTGAATGCCATAATGAATTGATAAAAATCTGAATGCCATGTAAATATTTACAACTTTCTTTCTTTATCTATCACTTCTGAAGAAGGGATTTGGCTTCTAGCTACCTTATCCTTAGCTGCTTTGTTGGCATACTTGTTTCTCTTTCCTTGTCTAAAACCTAGCCAAGCCAAGAGGTAGATTCAAGTTACTTGGAGCACAGTTATTCCCACATGCAGTAAACAGAACTGCTTACCTTGACGCAGCTTGTCTTATGCAAAGATTTTGTAAGCTATTTCTATATTGAGAAGTCTAAAAAATGGACAATAAAGTAAAATACTAATTACTTCAATACCAATTTATTATATTCCAGAGGAAGGTACTAGAAGGTTCTATAATTAGATATTGTTCAGGGGTACATTGTGGGGAAGATAGAACAGCTTGGGAGGATGAATAAGATTGTCTCAGTTTCCAGTTTCCTGAAGCCATGAATGGCAAGACCTCCAGTCATAATATGTTTCAGGTTCTGGGAAAATGACCTCTTTGGAGTCAGTTTCTAGAGCCAAGAATAAAAGCATTTCTTCTTATTGCCTTTTCCACTTGTAACACAGGGAACAGACACTTCTTGGAAGGAAATCAGCTCTAAACCTTGTCTGGAGGCTTGACCATGATTCAAGAAGAAAATGAATTGCAGATGTTTCACCTGGCTAAGAGCAAGCAACAAACACATATTTCATGAGATGAACTGCTCTGGGAAATTGGTGCCCATTAGATGCTAATGTTCTCTTGAGCTTCATCACTTTGACAGGATTACTAGAGTCTCTGAGCCCATGGCTCAGCACTAGAAGGCACAGGATAATAGAGCTGGACCTTCCTAACCAAAACTCAGATCACAAAACAAAAGGATCATCACAAATAACTTGTCAGGCTGTTGGCTGCTTGAGAGTTCTCAGTTAACTTGGCTTCTCTAGAACTAGGGTTCTCAATCTTTTTGTGTGTCCTGGACCCCTCTGGAAGTCTGTTGAAGCCAATGGACACATGTCATGTTTTTAAATTCATAAAGTAAAGAGGAAAGAAAAGGGCCCTAGAAAGAATCTTTCAGGACACGCAGTTAGTGGTTATGATGATCCAGCAAAGGATGCCAAGAAAAGTGTAGTCTGGCTTATAGGAGAACAAGAAGAGAGCAGTGTTGAAAAAACCCAGAGAAGAATGTGATCGGTAGTGCCAAATGCCACAGAGAAGCCAAGTGTGATGAGGACTGAGAAATGGCCATTAGATCATTGGGAACTTTGGAAAGTAGAACTTCAATCAAATGATGAAGGTAGAAGCCCTGAGAGTAGATAGCTTTCTCAAAATATGGTCAGAGATATGGGCTGTTAGAATCTAGTGAGGATTTTTTAATCCAGTTCTTCCACTACTACCGGCTCAGGAACCGGCTTCAAGAGGACTAAAAAGCTTGGGGAGGAAGAGAGGTTTATTGATAAAATATATTAAGTGCCAGTATGATAGGGTAGGGAGCTGGGGGGTGATGGTGCCAGAAACTATATACATAAAAGAGAGGAGGGCCTGCTCATCAAGCCAACTGGAGAGACTGGGAAAAAAATACCAAAGCAGGGAGAATCTGATTGGTTTTGATGAAGAAAGAGCAATTACTTCTATCCTCCCCATGTCCTCACATGCAACCTCATTGCTAGACTCCTTCGACTTTCCCTTGCTCTACTGCCAGAAGAGAAAATAAAGAGAAGATAAAATATCTAGTGAGGTATACACAAGCACCAAAAAGGACAGGCAAAAGGATAAGGAATTTTTTTTAGAAATTTTAAAAAAATAAGAAAATTTTAAATTTTTAGAAATCGGGATTTTTTTTTAGAATTCTCTTCTGGGAAGTCAAATACCTAATAATCTGTCTGTGCGTGTGTGTGTGTATATATATATATATGTATATATATGTATGTATGTATATATATGTATGTATATATATGTATATATGTATGTATGTATATGTATGTATGTATGTCTGTATTGTTCATTCAGTCTCCTTTCTTCTCCTCCTCCTTTATTATTATTGCTCTTTTCCCTTCTCTTCTTCTCTACCTACAGGATCTTCTTGCTCTCCCTACAAACATTCTCAGCCTCCCTGATTTTTGTTGTTTTTTTAAATATTTTATTTTTTCCCAGTTGCATGTGAAAACAATTTTTAACATTCATCTAAATTCTCTTCTCTTTCCTCTCTTCTTCTTGAGACAGCAAGCAGTTTGATACTGGTTATATATGTACAGTCATGAAAAACATATTTCCACATAGTCATGATGTGAAAGAAAACACAGACCAAAAAAAAAAACCCATGGAAAAAAAATAAAGTGAGAATGATTATGCCTCAATCTGCATTCAGACTCCATCAGTTCTTTCTCTGGAGGTGAATAGCATTTTTTATCATGAGTCCTTTGGAATTATCTTATATTATTGCATTGCTGAGACTAAAGAAGTCCTTCATAGTTTATCATTGCATAATATTGCTTTTACAATGTATAATATTTCCTTGGTTTTGCTCACTTCACTTTGCATTAATTCATGTAAGTCTTTCCAGGTTTTACAAAGGGAATTTTTTTTGGAAATTTCAGCAAAAGTTGATCAAGGAAATCTGTTCAAATGTATGAAGTTAATGACGGGGCCATTATTTGGACTTTTGATTACATCTCTCTTTGGAAGATATAGACACATCCATTAACACTTCATTGAGAAGAATGAGGACATCTAGATATGGATACTTTTTGATCTATTCACACTTTAAAATAAGTAACAAGTAATTAATCCTCAGCATCTAGGGATGTGTGACAAGACAGCAAGGAAGAACGTGTGAGACAGCAAGAAAGAATGAACTGTACTAGTGCTAAGACCACACCGGAGTCCCAGATGAGTATACTACGTATCAGGCACTATTCTAAGTGTTGAGGATGTATGTTATTACATATATACATATATATGTATATATGTATGTATGTATGTATATATATGTATATGTATATATATCCCAACATCTATGTATATATTCCCCCAATATATTACATTGGTGTATGGTGTATCAACCCACATACACATGCAAGACATTTCCTGACCTCAAAGAGCTTACCTTCTAAGGAGGAAGACACATAAAGGGGAGCTGGAAGATAGGGAGGACACGTGGTAGCATGGTTTGGAGAGATCCAGGAAGCAAGATAGAGACCTGGTTCCCATGGTAATTAATCAATCAATAAAAATATCTATTAAGTACCTAAGTCCTGAGGATACAAAAAGAGGCAAAAGGCAGACCCTGCCCTCAAGGAGCTTACAATCTAATGGGGGAGAAAACATGCAAACACATAATATGCAAAGCAAACTCTAGACAGGATAAATGGGAAATAATTAAAAGAATGAAAGCACTAGAATGAAGAGGGTTGCAGAAAGCAGGGACTCTAGTTGGGACTTGGAGGAAGCCAAGGGGGTCAGCATGGAGAAGGGAGAACATTCCAGGCCATGGAGGCCAGCTAGAGAGAATGCCAGGAGCCAAGAAAGGGAGCGTCTTGTTGGTGAAAGAGCCAGTAGGCCAGTGTGATTAATTAGATGAAAGAGAGCACGACAAGGAGTAAAGTATAAGAAGACTGAAAAAATAGACAGGGGTTAGGCTAGCAAGGGCTGTGAGTGCCCAATAGGGCGTTTTTTATTTAATCGTGGAGGCAATAGTAAACAATCGGAGTTTATTAATTAGGTGGGTGACATGACTGGACCCATGCTTTAGAAAAATCACTTTAGCAGCTGAATGGAAGATGGATCGGAGTGGGGAACAACTTGAGGCAGGCAGCCCAGGTGTGAGGTCATGAGGGTCTGCACTGCCAGAGAAGAGAAGGGAGTAGTATTCAAGAGATGTTGTAAAGGTGAAATTGAAACTGGCAATAGATGGGACATTGTGGGGAGGGGGTGAGAGATGGCAAGGAATTCCAGATAACTCCTAGACTGTGAGCCTGAGAAACTGAAGGATGGTGTTACCCTCTACAGCGACAGGGAAGGTAGAAGGGGAGGACGGTTTAGGGGGAATGTCTGTTTTAGACACATTGAGTTTAAGATGTCTACTGGATATCTGGCTCAAGAAGTCTGAAAGGCATTGGAGGTCAGCAGAAAGATTGAGACAGGATAGCTAGAGGAGAATCATCAGCATAGAGGTGGTAATTAAATCCATGGGAGTTAATGAGATCACCACATGAAGTAATATATGGGGGGAAGACAAGAGGGCTCAGGACAGAACCCTGAGGAACATCTACAACAGAGTGTGATCTGGAGGAAAATCCAGCAAAGGGAACAGAAGGAGTGGTCATATAGGTAGGAGGTGAACCAGGAGAAAGTGGTGTCCTGAAAACCTAAAAAGAGAGTATCAGGGAGGAGAGAATAGTCAAAAGTGTCAGAGGCTGCAGAGAGGTCAGGGAGAATGAGGACTGAGAAAAGACCAATGGATCTGGCAACTAAGAGATCACTGGTAACTTTGGAGAAAACAGTTTTCAGTACAATGACGAAGTTGGAAGGCAGATCTTAAGGGATTAAGAAGAGACTGCGAGGAGAGAAAGTAGACGCATCTATTGTAGGTGGCCTTTTCAAGGAGTTTGGCTTCAAGGGGAAGAAGAGATACAGGATGATAATTCATGGGGCTGGAGGAGTTTCAAGCTGGGAATAGGGGTCCTGTTTACAGGCAGTTGGAAAAGTTCACCCATCACGGGCCAGGTTGGTTACAGGGGAAGCAGTCTATGTTTCTGAGGGTGAGGAGGTGAGAATAGCACCTCTTAGCTAGCTTCTTAAACTGAAGCATAATAGGGTCATATATGCTCTTGCCCGTGATCCTGGAGAGCGGACAGTAAGAGACTCTCAACCACGTACCCTCAGGAAAGGATGAAGCCACATGACTCCTAGCTAGAAAGTGGATTTCCTGAGAAATACTTACCAGCTACTGGAGAGTTCCAGGACACAACTCCCAGATAGAGAAAGGGAGAATAGCTGGGTGGTACAGGCTTCTTGGAGCAGCAAAAGATAGAGACACCATATGAAGGAACAAAATCCTGGATTTTGCTCTTCAAACTTATTATGAATTATTTATATGATACAGATCTGCTAGGAAGGGGGGTTAACTTTCTAGCACCCCCAAGTTCGTTTCCTTTCAGTCTTTCCCTCCTAAACACTTAGAGTAATACTATAAGACCAAAAACCTTGTATAGCTTTCTGGGGTAAAGATGCAACACACCAGAATGTCAGAGTTGCCTTCTTAGAAAGGCAACCTTATGGTAGGGGAGAGGGGAGGGATGGGCAGGGGGGAGAAGGAAAGGCAAACCAAATCTTCAGGATAGTATTATAAAACTCTGGGCTTATATAGTTCCTTGCCATGGAAGGTAGAACTTTTTTATTATTATTAACAAATTGGTTGTAAGCTGGGTAGTAAGGTCCACACCTGTATTCCCTGGTGGTAGAGACTGAGGCAGGTGGATCATCTGAAACTGGAAGTTCTCAGCTATAGTAGGGCTAATGCCCCTGACTGGGTATCCACATTCACTCTGGCACAAATATCACTATCTAAGGAAGGGCAAAGAGGCTCAGGTCAGAAAAATGGAACAAGTTAAAGTTTCCCAATCAATTTTGGGACCAAGCCCATGAATGGTCGCTGCATTCCTAGACTATGCAACTTAGGGAGACCCAGTCTCCAAAACAAAACACAACCACAAAAATCAGGTCTGGACCTGTATACAATATATACTTTAAGAGAGTCACCTGCAGTACAGAGAAGTTAAAAGACTTGCCATGGGTCATACAGTCTGTGTGTATCAGAGGCAGAACCTGAACCCAGGTCTTAAACATACTCAGTGACTGGCTTTCTATCTACTACAGCACACTGCCTCTCAGACCTTTATGTTGTTTTTCTGAGGGGTGAAATAAAATTTGTCAAATACCAATTAGGAAAGGTGTCCTTTCAAAGGTAAGCTTTGAAGTGGAAGCCAGGAGGCAAAGATGAGGACAGAGAGCCTTCTAGGCATGGGGGGACACTGAAAATGCCTATCACCAGATGGAATATCTTGGGCAAAGAGCCCAGGGTTTAAGAAGATTGGAAAGGTAGGGGAGGGGTAAATTATGAAGGGCTTTGAATGCCATCCTGGAGGTTCTAGGGAGCCACTGGAGTTTACTGAGTAGGATGGTGCTATGGTCACAACTAGCACGTTAGGAAGATCACTTTGATAGGTGAGTGGAGGATGACCTGGAGCAGGGAGACTTGTAGAGGTGAGACTGACTAGCAGGCTGTTGCAATAGTCCAGGCATCAGGTAATGAGAGCCTTCAATAGGGTGGTGACAGTGTCAGGAGAGTGGAGAAGGACATGGCAAACCACTCCAGTATTTTTGCCAAGAAAACTCTAAATGGGGTCACAAGATGTGGACATGACTGAAATGATTCAACAACAGTGTCAGGAGAGAAGGGGGCATATATGCAAAGAGATGTTATAAAGGTGAAATAGGCCTTGGCAACAGATTGGATTTGTTACCTTAAATATTTACACAGAAGTGGATCCCTTTACATTTTTTAAGAGTTCAACATGGGCTATATTCTGGGGTTCCCAAAAGTTCTTGATATGGGAAAAATGAACCAAAGAGAGATTATGTGGTGGAAAAGATTAAATATAGTCTGTTTAAGCCTATGTGTGCCATGGATTTAAAACAAAAAAATATATATAGTCTAATTAAATATTTATTTTTAATATGATTTAATATATACAGGCAGTACATGGCATAGTGGATAGAGTTCCAAGCCTGGAGTCAGAATGAGCTGAGTTCAAATCTTGCCTCAGATACTAACTCTCTGATCCTGAACAAGTCATGTAACCTCTGTTTGCCTCAATTTCCTTATCTATAAAATGTATATAATAATAGCACCCATCTCCCAGGATTGCTGTGAGGATCAAATGAGGTAATAATTATAAATAGCCTAGCACAGTGCTTGGCTCACAAGTAGTGCTATATAAATGTTAGCTATTATTATTATTAAATATGGGAAAAACAATATGAAAGACAAATATAAATTTATGTAAAATGTGATCAGTAGAAAAAATAGCATAAAAACTGATGGCTGTAGGCATATGAATACACATAAATAGTGACAAAAGGAATGAAATAAGTTCACACATATGAGTTTGGAAAGTAGCACAAAGCAAAGTATTTTTTGCTTTATTTTAATTTTGTTAAATGCACATTAATGTTTCTTTTCCCCTTTTTTCTGATCCTGGCCTGATTTTTCAGATTCCAGACCTGACAATTCATTAGTGACTTGCCCAAGATTATACAACCAAACTGGGTAAGAGTCTATTTAATAAAAACGTCAATGTTGAGGTTTCGGTTGAAAAGTTCACAAAAGGATCAAAAAAACTCAATAATCTCATAATTGGAAGAGTCCTCAGAAGTCACATCTAGTCCCACCCATAAATAAACAAGAATTCTCTCTAAATCATTCTCAACAAATATTGAAGCCCTTTAGGATACACTTTAGCTTATATTTGATTTTATTATTTGCTTATAATACTTCAAAAAAGCACTTAGCAAAGTGCTTTAGTACATAGTAGAACTATATACATAGCAGGTGGTAAATAAATGCTTATTCCCTTTCCATCCTTTTCTTTTTCAATAAGGTCAGATTTAAAGTGGAAGAAACCTCAGAGGCCATCTAGTCTGACCCCCTCATTGTTCAGATGAGGAACATGAGGCCAAGAGAGAAGGAACCCAAATTCACACGGGTTGCTAAGCTGAGAGTCTAGCTCAAGTCCTCTGACTTCAAATCCAGTATTTTTTCCAGTAAGCCACACAGTCTCTATTGGTATTGGTTGTGAATGTCAAGACTATGATAATAATAATAATAAATAGTATTCAGTGATATTTAGTCATCTATGATTCTTCTTGACCCCATTTTGGGGTTTTCTTGGCAGAGGTACTGAAGTGGTTTGCCATTTCTTTCTCCAGTTTATTTTACAGATGAGGAAACTGAGGCAAACAGAGTGAAGTAAGGGTCACACAGATTTGAACTCAGGAAGACGTGTCTCGCTGACTCCAGAGCTACCACTCTATCCACTGTGCCACCCAGCTGCCCAATCATAATAAAGAGAATCCAGCAAAGACCCCAAACAAGTTACAAATAAGAAGAAAAGGAAATAACTTGGGGAATTGGAGGGAGTGAAAGAATAAAAAGCTGAAGAGGAAGAAAGGACACGGAGAAAGAGAAGGATGAAGTATTAGTCAAAAAGCACCTACTACGTGCCAGGTACTATGTTGAGACAAGTATATCTATTTTATGGAATAGTTTACTTTACAACTATTTTCACCAAAAGAAATTTTTCCACCAGTAAATATAAGATAAATATATCTGTTTTAAATCTAGGCATGTTGAAGAAGGCCTTTTTTAAAAAATGCACTTGCTTATATTAAATCTGCTCATGGCTCAGTATTTAGTATGAAAATCTTATGGATAGTTCACTAGATATTGGTGAAAGAAGTCAGATAAGGCTGTGGGTAACAATTTTAACCAAAATTAAACATCCAGCCCCAGAAGTTCTCTATTTACTACCACCACTGTTAAAACACTGATCAAGTGTGGGAAGGACTAGGGAAGATATCTGAGACTAATAAAATGCTACTAATTATCATATAAGCACTTAGTATGTGCCAGGCACGAGGGTAAGCTCTACAATTATTATGTTATTTGATCCTCTAATGACCCTGAGAGGTAGGTGCTATTGTTATGCCCATTTACAGATGTGGAAATTTAGGCAAATGGAGATTAAATGCCTTGCCCAGGGTCACAGAGCTACTAAGTATCTGAAGCCAGATTCAAGTCTCCCTGGCTCTATGTCTAGCTCTCCATCTACTGTGCCACCTAGCTGCCCCTAGATTCACTAGGATCTTCAAGACCCAAGGATCATACTGTTCAGCAACATGGAAGTGAAAAAAAAAAGGTCTAAATATCTATCTATCTATCTATCTATCTATATATATATACACACATATATATACACATACACACACACACACACACACACGTATAAAATATTTATGGCAGCTCCTTTTCTTGTAGCTAAGACCTGGAAGCAAAGTAGATGCCCACTGAGAGAGAAATGGCTAAATAAATTGTGGTATATTATTACTTATTGTCTTGCCTACATGAAGGTAATGGACACATTACATTAAGAAACAATAAATATGATTAAAGAGAAACAAAGTAAAACAGGTCAAAATAATCAAATTGAGTATGGCATAATTACAAAAGGCAATCTTGGCTCCAAAAGAATTGAGGAATTGTACCTCTCTCCATCCTTTGCAAAGGCAGAGAACTATGTTTATGGAATCATGCAAATACTATCAGACACAAGGGCAGTATTGTTTGGTTTTGCCAAATCACTCCCCCTCCCCCACTTTTTTTATTCTTTGTTACCAGGGATAGCTCCCTTGGGATGGTAGAGGTGAGACACATATTCAGAAATTAAGGTGATATAAAGACAAAAGATTTTAAAAATAAAAAATTTTAAAATAATGTATCATCAACGCTGTAAAATACATCATAAGAAAGCCAGTGTACTTATTAATTGAAAGAAATAAATTTTAATTTTTAAAAATCTAAAGTATATTGCAAGTTTAGTTAAAAATAGAATGTGTAGGGGCAGGCAGGTAGCGCAGTGAGTAGAGCACCGGGCCTGAAGTCAGGAGGACCTGAGCTCAAATCTGACTTCGGACACTTGACATGCTTACTAGCTATGTGACCTTGGGCAAGTCACTTAAGCCCGCCTTCCCCCCTGCAAAAAAAAAAAAAAAAAAAAGAATGTCTGTAAGTCTACATTTCTTTCTCTTGAGAAAAGAGAAGCAGGTAACCATCCGCAAGTATAGAATAGATGCACTACTACAAATGGCCATCAGAGGTCTCCCTTGATATTCAGAAATGTGACTTGTTTCAGAGTTTTCTGTGTTATCTGTAATTAAATGGCTAAAATCTTAGTAAGTGTGGGTGTTAATATATGAAAATCTGTTCCTAACAAAGTTAGCAAAAGTTTGTGGAGAAAATATTTATTTCAAATGAATAATAATAGCACTTTAAGGTTTACAAATGATTATTGTATCTGTTGAATTTCATATTATAATAAAGTCAGGAAATGAAGGAGAATCTGAATTCAAGTCCTTCTTCGGACACCTGGATAAATCACTCAGTCTCTTTTAGCCTCAGTTTCATCATGTGGAAAGTGGAAAAAATAATAGTACCTACCTTCCAGACTTGTTATGAGGCTCTAATAAGATAACATGTAAAACACTTAGCAAAAACCTTAAACCTCCATATAAATCCTTTTTTATCAACTATTATAAAAGTCAGACATCAAGGAAAATGGAGAACTATGAAGCCCAAGTAGCTTGTCCATTATTTCACAGGTAATAAGCAGGGAGGGCAGGAGAGCTGAGACTCAAGCCCAGCCTTTCTGGCTCTGTGAAGCTGCTGCATAGTGGGGTAACAGGGATTTTTGTGATTCAAGAACCAAAGCAAAATTTAGTTAAACACACATGTGCTAAGTAACAGCTATGTGCAAGGCCCTGTGCTTTCAAGGGAATATTCACCAAGCTGAATTAATTCAGGTGAATGTCCATGGAACAGACATCAGCAGTGAGCCAAGAACTGGCCATTTACTCCCCAAGAGTTCTCAACTGACCAGTAACACCACTGGAGGCAGCTCACAAGACCACATGGAAATCTGGCAAGGCAAAAGGCACAGGATCCACACATGATAACAAGAATTAGGCCAAATAAACTACCCTTCCTCAAAAATCATCAAGCAAAGAAGGCAGTTTGTGTCTGAAGTGTTCTTCACTGGGAGAAAAGGAGACTGTTGTGTGATCTCTAACTTCTAAGCTGATTTGTCTGTGAAAAAAATTTTTTTTTTAAAAAACAACTGTTTCTGTAAGCTCTCTCCAATTTTTATAGAACTTTAAGTTCTGCAAAACAACATTTTAATTGTGTTGTAAAAATAAAATGGCATTTCATCAAATATTAGCCAGAGAGGATCATTTTGCTATTATGAGTAACAGAAAAATAAGGTACCTGTAAGTAAACTTTTTTAACACCAGGCACAAAGTCTGCAATTCTGCCAAAGAGTAGTCGTCCAACTCCTGAAGTGATCCCAATGCACATTAGGACTACTTCTTTATTTGATTCTTCTGCAAATCTCTCTTTTATATGGTTCATCTACAGATTGAAAAAATAAAAGAAACAAATACCAGTTAATATATTCAAGGAATCCTCCATGGGTATGGCATTGTTCATGTTTTGTTCATGTTGTATGTTCAAGGTATTACACTCACTCCCTCAAATTCTATTATTTCCACAGAGGCACAGTAGACAGAAGGCAGGGTCTGCAGTTGGGAAGACCTGAGTTCAAATGTAACCAGTTGTGTGACCCTGGAAAAATAATTTTTTTTTAAAACCTGTTTGTCTCAGTTTCCCCATCTGTAAAAATGGGGGCAATCACAGAACCTACCTCCCAGGGTTATCATATCAAACGAGATAATAATTGTAAGGTGCTTAGTATGGTGCCTGGCACATAATAAGTGCTACATAAATGTTAATTATTATAATGTTAACTATTATTATTCTGGAGGTGTTTTTCCACAAGCATACACATGAAAGATAACCTATATGATACCAAAAGCTGAAGAAGGAGACAGCAAATCTCATGAATTCCTTCTTGAACTATGACTTAGAGGAGACCTAACTCATGCTATGCCTCACAGAACCTCAGGATTGGAAGAGACCTTAGTGGATACCCCAGTCTAATGTGTACTGGAATAAGAAGCACTTCTATATCATACCTAACAAGTGGTCATTCAGCTTTAGCTTAAAAGCCCCCAGAAAGGCTGGGTGTGGTGTCCCATGCCTACAATTCCTGCTACCAAGGAGGCTGAGATGGGGAAATCTCTTGAGCTCCATTTCTGAGCTGTACTGACCCATGCCTATCAGGTATCTGCAAAAAGTCCAGAATCAATGCAGTGGACCCCTAGGGCCACCAGGTTGCCTAACAAGGGCAAAACTGGTCCAGGTTAGAACTTGAGCAGATCAAAGCTCTCGTGCTAATTATTACTGGGTTAGGGCCATGAATAGCCACCGCATTTCCAGCAAGGAAAAGGAAAAGAAAATTAAGGAACCCACTGTCTCCTGTGGCAGCCAATTCTACTTTTGGATAAATCTAATTAAGTGCAAGAATTTAAATGCCTAAAATTACTCCGACCATTGCTCATCATTCAGCCTACTAGGACCACACAGAATAAATCTATTTTTGCTTTCAACATAACCCTTCAAGTACTTGAATACAATTGTTATGTACCCCACTAAATCTTCTCTTCTCTCTAAGCTAACCATCAATCAGTAAACATTATTAAGTGCCTACTAAGTGCCAGGCACTGTGCTAAACCCTGAGGATACAAAAAGAGGCAAAAGACAGTCACTTCCCTCAAGGATCTTACAACTGAATGGGATAGACAACATGAAAGCAAATAGATACAAAGCAAGCTAGATACAGGATAAGTAGGAAATAATTAACAGAAGGAAGGCATTGGAATTAAGAAGCATTATAGAAGGCCTCATGTAGAAAATGAAATTTTTGTTGAAACTTGAAGGAAGCCAGGGAGGCCAGCAGGTGGAGATGAAGAGGGAAAATGCTCTGGAGAGGAAGAGTCAGAGAGAATGCCCTGCAAAATATGGAGCATCTTGTTCTTGGAACATCCAGGAGACCAGTCACTGGATTGTAAGGGAGTAAGGTGTAACAAAGCTAGAAAGGTGAGGTGGGGTTAGGTTATGAAGGGTTTTAAATACCAAGCAGAGGATTTTGTAATTAATCCTAGAGGCAATGGGAGTCACTGGAGTTTACTCAGTAGGGGAATTATATATGTGGACCTGTAGTGGATGGATGCATTGAAGTGGCGAAAGCCTTGTGACAGGCAGACTCATCAGCAGGTTATTGCAATAGTCTAGGCTTGAGGAGATAAGGGCCTGCACCACAGTGTTGGCAGTATCAAAGGAAAAAAAAAGGGGGTGAATTCTGAGATGTTATGAAGGTGAAATCAGCAGACATTGGCAGTTCCTTCCATCATTTCCTCTACAGTACAATCTCAAGGCCCTTTCAGCATCCCAGCTGCCTTCCTTTAGATGTTCTCCACATTACCAATACCCAGAGTGGAACATACTAGACAGGATGTATGACCATGTGATCATGGGACCTCATCTTGGACACTTTCTTCTCTCAATGCAGTCTACAACTATTAATTTTTTTGGATGCCATGTCACACTGTTGACTCATATGGAGCTTTCAATCTACTAAAACACGACATTGAGTGCCTCTCCAGCAATGCTTTTCCCATCTTGTATTTAACTCAAGGTTAAGGCTTTCTATTTAACCCTACTGAATGGCATCTTATTAGATTTAGCCATTTTAGCCATCCCTCCTTCTTTTGGGTCATTTGCCAATTTAATAATGATACCTTTATCCAAATCATTAGTAGAAATATATTTCCTAATATAATGTTGCAAAATTACAAAGATCAAGTTTGGTCCCAAAGGAGAAAAGACAACCCCTTCCATCACTTTTGCAGAGGCTGGGGGGAGGGGGCAGGAAGGGTTCATAGATGTGTTACATTGCATATAATCAAGTTTTTTACTAAGTGTTGATTGGTTTTGCTGGGGGTGGGGGGAAGGAAGGGAGGATTTCCTTTTCTTCTTTTCCTTTTTTTTTAAATTCTTTGTTATATGAGATGGCTGTCTGGGAAGAGTGGAAGGAGGACTACAGGAGGAAATCTAGGCTATATGGGGAAAAGGTTAATTTTTTTAAAATGAAAAAAGTCTTAAATCTACCTTCTCTCACATTACCATTTCCATCCATTCCAAGAAGTAGTTCCTAACCATTTTTAAGCCTCCACTTTCCCCCAGTATAATTGTTAATTATGATGATAATGATAAGCACACTTCTAGGAGGTTACAGAAACTTTGTTCCATCGAAATACTATTTTGGGTGCTTGGGCCTACTCTGGGAAGGACTAAAAGACCCATATAGTGACTACACATGTATTAACCTACACCAAATTGCTTGCCTTCTCAATGGGGGTGGGGGAGAGGGAAGAAAGGGAGAGAATTTGGCACTCAAAGTTTTAAAAATGAATGTTAAAAATTGTTTTTTACATGTAACTGGGGAAAAATAAAATAGAAAATAAAAAAAATTTTTAAAAAGACCCATGTAGCCTGAGGCCAACTATAAGTGAACTGGCTTCTAGGGTAGAAAGCTCCCCTCTCCCTAAATTCTCCTACCTGTGGGATTAATCATTTAATCTATACTATTTTACTTCTTTGGAGTCAATTCTTTGGGCAGAATTAGAAAAGATGCCTTCCTGGTTGCTTGGATAAAGAAAAAAATAATTGTTTTTTGTTTTGTTTTGTTTTGTTTTTATGGAGCTAGAAATACATGACCAAAGCCCTTCATAGATCTTGAAGTGTCACACAAAAGTGAGTTATCACTATGCTTCACCAGGTATTTTCCAAAACAATCCAACCTTCTAAACTGTTCACAGAAAGGAAATCATTTTGCAAACCTTTTATATAGCATGGGTCTCTAAAACTTAATACCCTATTGAGTAGTTTTATCTGACAGAGCCAAAAACCTTTGGAAACCATCTCTAGTCTTATTTAGGCCTGGATTGGTTGAATTAAACAAGGATGTGATATGGTACAATTTCCACCATTTGTATTAGGCATCGAGCCTTTAACTAAGTCTCCTGATCTTGTAGTTAGGGTCCATACTATTAAAACAACAATTAAATTGTGTGGAAAAGATTCTACTGTTTGTATCCATGTTCGTCAATGCTGTGGAAAGGCTGTTCTTGGTCAGCAATTGCTAACAAGAAAGCATCCTCCAGTTTCCTGTTGTAGTAGCGCATAAGATAATAGTTGACATGTACATAGTCCTCTATGGATTTGGGAAGTACTTTATATACATCATTTCGTTTTATCCTCACAATAGCCCTAAATTCAAGGATTCTCACATCCATCATACAGATGAATAAGCCAAGGGAAGTTAAATGACTTGTTCCAAGGTCGTACAACTAATAAGTGAAAGGGTGGTTTTCTCAATTTCCTGCTAAATTATTACCATAATGCATTTGTTTCACAATAACAATGATGTGATCAGGGCTGGCCTCTGATGAAAAACTGGTCATCTTTTCTGAATTTATTTTCTACCTACAACTATTTTCTCCAGCACTAATAATGGTATGGCATAGTGTTGTGGAAATGTTGGCCACGTATGAAATAGTTCGAATCCTAGCCCTGATATATACTAATTGTCTGAGCTTCAATTTTCTCGTTAGTAATGGGAGCATAACAATGTCTACTACTGGGGTTGCGCTTTATACACCTCAATACACTATATAAATGTGAGAGATCATGATTATTTCACTACCTCTCAAACACGCTAGCAACAAGGAAGATGTTATAGTCTTGCTTTCTGGACTTAAACACTTCTGAAGTCATTAAAGTATTGTGTGATTGTATGATCACCAACAAATGGTTGTTTCAAACTGTTTCACCACACCGAGCCTTTGGCCTCAAACTCTGGCTGTCCACAGAACATACCTCCCCTCTGGCTCAGTGACCTAGATGATTAAGAATGCTATGGTAGCAAAAGCAGTACGGGATGATATTTCTTCTGGGTTCTAGAATTCTTCACCTCTCCATGACCGTCTTACTGTCCCCTCAAGCAACACATCTAAAACCAAACATAAAACTTACCCCTCCCTCCATATTTATATTTCTAGCTGCCCATTGAACATCATCACCTGGTTTCCCCGCTGGTATTTTTGAGTCGCCTTTGACTTTCTTCCTAGTAAGGATTACAGGCATGCACCACCACCACATCCACTCCAAAATCTCTTACATTTGCCTCTTTTCATTCCAAGTAATGGTAGTAGTATCTCTCTCCATTCATACTACCACTACACTAACTCCTTAACTAGTCACGGCTGAACTATTGCAATGACTGGTCTTTCTGTCCTTTCCCATTTTCCACTGATGACTCATAATGCTACTGGGATCAATATTCCAAAAATAACATTGTGACAAAACTAAAAGAATAAACAAAATGACTATAGTAATGAAACTACATTCAACATTAAGAGGCAACAAAACTCTAGTCAGATGTTAATACTACACTGTCAGAGTTAAAGGGAATGCCCTCTCCTTTCTGTTAACAAATCAACAAACTTTTTTGGGAGGGATGTACATACACATGAATAAAAAAACACTTTGATCATGGCACTCCCCACCCCCCCCTCCATCCATCAAAAAACAACGAATTGTTCTTTTCTCCTTCAGAAGAAAGTCCAAATTCCTAAGCTATCTATCCCTAACCCACCTTTCCACCCTGTGTATTTCCCTAGTCTCCAGCCAAATTGATTTACTTATTGGTCCCTAAACACGCTTGTGCTTTCTAGCGTCCATGGTTTTGAAACCTTCTTACTCATGTATCTTTCTAAATCCTAACCATCCCTTCAGATCTAGCTTCTACCTCCCCTGAGTTTTCCCTGACTACTTTTTCCCAGTGATCTTTCACTTTGATTTCTGTTAACATTTGTCAACTAATCACTTAATGACTTATAGTATCCTTCTTTGATGACAACTATAACCTGCATTACGTTGTTACTCAAATTTCTGTGCAAGTATGTTTTCTCTATAGCTAAATCATAAGTTTATTGAGGGCAGGAACCATGTCTTACTCATCCCTCTTTTTCCTGTCTTGCTATTTGCAATAGGTTAGCCACCATCCTACAGCTACCCAAAGGCATTAAATAAGAAACTCCTCAGTCATCTTCTAACCTGCAACTTGGCAACTTCTCCTTTCTCTCCCTTTGTCTTCTCCTTAGAATTAAAGCTCCCTGAGACTAAGGCTAGTCTTACTGTATTTGTATATCTCTAGCACACTTAGTATGGGGCCTGTCACATAGTAAGCAGTTAATAAACGCTCTTAGAAATTACAATTGCCCATTAGTCACATAGGGCCAGATAGGGCACCCAGAGAGCAATGTCATTAGTTTGTTAACAGAAGATAAAGGCAAGTTAGGAAGTAATCAGCAAAAGATGTGTCATGGCCTAATAATCAGGTAGATGGATAAGGAAGGGAAAACATTATCTGGAAAGAATCATGTCCAGAAGATTACAAAAGTACAAATTAGAGATAGAAGCAATGTTAGTGATCATCTAGTTCAAACTCCTTATTTTGCAGATAAGGAAACTGAGTTTCTAAAAGGCTAAGCAGCTTGTCCAAAGTTCACATGGCAAGTACCAGAGCTAGGATTTGAATCAGCATTTTCCAGTTCCAAGGCTAATGCTTTTTTCCATTACAGCATAATATGGAAGGTTGGAGACTAGCAGCAGCAACAGGTATAGATTAAATGTCTGGTGGTACAGCAAACATTGGAGTTGGTCAGAGTGAAATCAGGTACAGAAAAGAAGGACCGGTGGCAGTAGAAAGGAGCAGGATAAATTATTTATATCAGTGTGTTGATTGTGTCATGGATTGTGCTACCAAGATTTCCAGCAAATTAGTTTAAGTCAAATATATCTTGAATAATTCTTGTGAAAAATGTATGTAAGCTAAAACCCAAAGCAAGAGAGCTGTGGCAGCTGCCACCACTGGTGCCCAGGACTGAACTATTTCCCTGAATAATTACCATTTCAGAGGACATGGGCATGGATGGAATGGGTTACAGATAAGCCCTGAATACCTAAAGCAGGGCATAGGGGATATAATTGTATGTACTCAGAGAATTTATTGGGAATTTGAATCCTAACTCCATTCAATGTGTTAATCCACCTCTGGGAGCACTCACAGTATGTATTCTCTTAAGTTTTTAAATAGACATTCTTCAGTGTTGGCAACAGAATGAATTGCCATTCATTCCTTTGATGTGACTAGGAGCACCTAGCTGCCAAATTGCTATTTGAAAAATAATTATCTTCTATTAGTGGTTGATTTTTCACCTGCTCCGCTTCATAAACTTTGGAAAGTATCTTTCAGCGGTGATCTAATTTTACAGGTAAATTCTTACCTTAAAAGAACATGATGGATTACCAAACAAATTATGTTTAAATGCAAACTCATTGCTGCCCTCAACAAAGAATGTAGGCTTGTTTGTTTAAATGAAGTGTTTGGGAACAGTTTTTTTAGTTTTGGGGTTTTTTTTTTCTTGTGACTTAAGGACTACGCGGGACGAGAATTTTTAGAACGCAGAACCCTGCGACTCTAGACAATGGGACCTGAGAAACAGCTGAAGGTGGTGGCACCAGGAAAGTGAAGTGCTGCTCTACCTGAGACTCAGTGCTGCCTTGCTCTCCTGACCCTGTCCTTTTTTCATTCCCCTTTCTCCCATTGAGATGCATGTCATACAAACATAAAAACTGAACAAATAGAAACCTACTAACACATCCAATTCAACAAACATTTAAGCACCACATGCATATCTAGTCATTATAATTATTCATTTAATGACATTTGTAAAACAACAAATAGATTCAAGCACTCTCACTATTAAACACTCACCTGCCTATGCAGTCAGTCAGTCAATAAGCTTTTATTAGGCACCTCCTATGTGCCAGATACTATCCTAAGTGCTGGGGATACAAAGAAAGGCAAAAGGCAGTTTCTGCTCTTGAGGAGCTTACAATCTAATGGGAGAGACAAAATACAAACAACTCGGTACAAAAAATACATGATAAATTAGAGCTAATCAGTGGAAGGTATTGGGGAAGTATGAAATTCAGAGCTGATATGATCTTGCACGAAAATTAGTGATGTGATAATGATCCTGGAAAGTCACCAGTATCTAAGTCTTAAATTATAAAATAAGACCCGATTACTGAGTAATCACAAAAAAAATTCAACAGCTTCCCTGAAGCACAATCAAAATAAACCAATTTAATTTTCTTCTGTGATAGGTCATCCTACAGAGGGGAAGCTACAGAAATATTCAATTTTTAATTCATTAAGGCTTCTGATCACATCTCACTTACATTCTCATTGACAAGCTAGGGAAATCATGGTTTTGGCTTTGAAGACCCCAGTTCAAACAGAGAATGAGGATACAGAGTGGCTGCCCACTAAAACCAGAACTAAGGAGCTTCCCTTCCACTATATCAATTTTTTTTTTTTTGGAAAACACTGAATTCCAGAGCAGAAAAGGACCTCAGCACAATATCAGGTCCAAATGGTATCCAAAAAATAAAACCCCTACACTGCTCCTTTCTTCAGTTTATAATCAGATGTACTGATGACACAAAATAAAATAGGATTATTAATACCATGAGAAACAAGGATAAAGTACAAACAGCCCATAACCAATTGCAAAGAAAAAGTTTTTGCAAAAACAGGATGAAATTCAATAAGGACCCTTCTGGGCAGAAAACAAACAAGTTAAAAATTAATGAAGCTTTGTAGGGTACAAATGTAAAAGAAAAAGCTCTGAGGACATGGTTTACCCCAAAATGAATATCAGTCACAAGGGTGGAGTGGGGGGAGGGGCAGGGAGTAAAAGGAAGAGCAAGAAAACTTTGGAGTCTTCTTCATTTCTTCTTTCTCCCTTTCTCACACACAATATCCAGTTGCCAAGTCTAGTCTGGTCCACCTCCACATCTCTCCTATCAGTCCCTTTCTTTCCATTGACACAATCTCATCATCTATCACCTAGACTATTGCAACTGCCTTGTATTTGGTAACTCCATTTCTAGTCTTTCCTTTCTCCACTTCATCCTCCATATGTGTCAAACTGATATTCCTAAAACATAGATCTGACCAGGTCACCTCCCCTCTCCCAACCTAAAAATCTTCAGTGATTACCCTAATACCTTTAGGGTAAAATATAAAATTTCCACTATCTGGTTCCAAACTATCTTCATAGTCTAATTTTATAAAACTTCCATTTACATATTCCGAAAACTGGCCTATTAGTTGTTCCAGAGTATTCAAATAGGAGATGGAAAGTCATTCCAAAGGTGGTCACCCACATCTTCCTCCTGTACCTCTTAGAATTCCATCCTTCCTCACTTTTGCCTCTTAGAATCTCTGTCTTCCCTTAAGACATAATTCAGGTACTACTTTAAACACAAGACCTTTCCTGATTGCTCATATTTAACAAAATGACTGAGATATTTTGTAAGAATTTTGTATTTATTCAAATAAGTAGTGCTGTGCATCCCTCTCTCACCCTCAATAGAATATAAGCTCTTTAACAGAAGGAATTTTTAAAATTTTTGTATGCATGGTGCTTTTGCATGTAGTAAACACTCAGTAATTGTTGAATTAAAATGAGGAACAAACACTTGCCCTGCCCACCCCAAAAAATTATCCTGTTAAAAGTAAAATATATAAAGTTCAGGAAGTAATCCTTCTTCTGAAATGAGTCAGACTCTGCAAAAAACCAGGAAAACAGCATAGTACAATGGCATGAATACTCGATGTGGAATCAAAAGACTCGAATTTCAGGCTCAGTTTTGACCCCTTACTACCTATGGCAAGTTGCTGCACCTCAGTTTCATAATACACAAAATGAGGGAGAACAGTCTAGAAAATCTCTAAGATCCCTCCCAGTTCTAAATGCATGATGCTGTGATCTTAAGCTGAATCAGAGGATGGCATTTCATTCAATTTGAATCATCAGAATGAACAAGAATAGAAAATGCTTTCATCATCATTCTTGATAATATATAACGTCCTTCTGGGACCGAGAAGAAACCACCTGAGCAGAATTTAAAGCCTCCTTTGTGCCTCCAGAATAGAGCAACCAGCTCTCTACACACTTGCCTTCTGGGGGACTTAACCTTTTCCCAATACCCAAGGGTTTCCCATATTATGAAGGATGGCCCAAGCACATTGCTCAACCAACAAGTATTTATTAAGTGCTGAAACAGAGAAAGACAGAGAGGCCGACAGACAGAAACTGAGAGAAACATACAGACAAAAGACAGAGAGAGACAAACAATGACAGAGAAACCATTTCTGCCTTCATAGACCTCATTCCACTTTTTATAAAATTTTCATTTATTTCATTAAATATTTCCCAATTACATGTAAAAGAATTTTTAGCCATCATTTTAAAAAAATGAGTTTCAAATTCTCTCCCTCCCTCCTACACTTTCCCTTTCTTGAAAAGGCAAGCACTTTGATTTCAATTATACATGTGAGGCCATGCCAAACACATTTCCATATTAGCCATGTTGCAAAAGAAAACACAAACAAAATAAAATAAAAAGAAAGTTTAAAAAAAGTATGCCTCAATTTGCATTCAGAGTTCATCAGTTCTCTCTCTGGAAGTGGATAGCATTTTTCATCATGTGTCCTTTGGAATTGGCAAGGATCATTGTCTTGATCAGAGAAGCTAAGTCTTTCCCAGCTGATCAACCTTACAATATTGCTATTACGGTATACAATGTTCTGGTACTGCTCACTTCACTTTGCATCAGTTTATAAAAGTCTTCCCAGGTTTTTCTGAAATCATTTCCCCTCATCATTTATTATAGCACAATAATATTCCATCACAATAATATAACACAAGTTGATAAGCCATTCCCCAAGTGATGGGCATCCCCTCAATTTCCAATTCTTTGCCACCACAAAAATAGCTGCTATAAATATATTTTGTACGAATAAGTCCTTTTCCCTTTTCTTTGATCTCTTTGGGATATAGACCTAGAATTGCTATCACTGAGTCAAAGGGTATGCAGATTTGTAGCCCTTTGGTTGTAGTTCCAAATTATTCTCCAGAATGGCTGGATCAGTTTACAACTCCAGTGATAGTGCATTAGTGTCCCAATTTTTCCACATCCCTTTCAGCATTTGTCATTTTCCTTTTCTGTCAGTCTATTATGCAGGCTGATAGGTGTGTGGTGGTATCTTAGAGTTGTTTTACTCTAATCAGTTAGGGATTTGTAGTATTTTTTAAATGTGACTATTGATAGCTGTGATTTCTTCTTTTGAAAACTGCCTGTTCATATCTTTTGACCATCTATCAACTTGAGAATAGCTCTTATTTGGCTCAGTTCCCTCACATATTTGAGAAATGAGGCCTTTATTAGAGAAACTTGTTGCAAATTTTTTTCCCAGTTTCCTGTTTTCTTTCTAATTTTGGCTTCATTGGTTTTGTTTATGCAAAAGTTTTTTAATTTCATGTGATCAAGGAGATGATTCTGGGAAGATGGTAGAATAGGTCAGAAGATTTCTGGTTCTCCAAATTTTCTCCACACACAAAAAAACAGAACATTACCTCAAAATAGCAGAAATAAACATGGGGTAAAACAGTTGTCCTAAGAGACAATTTGAGAAGACTCTGGGAAAGACCCAACCTCCAGGGGCTGAGGTTCAGCCTAAGTGAAGTGCAAATACCTCTAGGCCAACTCTGCAGAACAACAAACTAGAAGCTGGGGGTGGGGGCGGCAGGGCTGGGAGGAGAGCAGCTGAGTTGAGAGGCAGCTTTAGCCTTAGAAACTCATTTTGCAGACAGTATAGGGGTCTTATGGATGAGTACCATTGTCAAGTGATGCCAAGCACAGCTGTGCTGACCAGATATGTCCCAGACTGTGGCTGTCAGGGAGAAGGAGCTAGCACATATCTGGTGAGTGTGGTAGAGGGTTGGGAACCCAGCTGGCTCTGGGCATTTGCAGGAGAGTAGAGTCCCTGCTTTCAGTTTTAGGGCAGAGAGGACAGCTGTAGTTTGCAGCCACCTGGGGGACTGCTGGGAGCAAGATCATTTGCATCATTTGCAGGACAGTGTGGCTAGGAGGTCTAGCCATGGCTTAGGAGTAGAGATAACCCAAAATTGGGCCTTGGGAAAGACCTCAGAAAATAATAGTAAGAAGATCTGAGGTGTGGGGCATCATTCTCCATACCTCAGGACTAGAAATTAATTACATTAATAGCTGCGAAAAAACAAAATGAAACAAAAATAAATAAATAAAAATGGGTAAGCAAAGGAGAAAGAACACAACCATAGACAGCTACTAGGGAGATCGAGCCTATCTGGGTTCATATTCAAAGGAAGATAATGGAACTAAAAAAGCCACTCCTTTTTTCAATGAGAAATGTCAAATGGTCCTAAGCATAAAAAGAGTTGTAGGAAGAACTTAAAAAGGACTTTAAAAAGCAAATAAGAGAAACAGAGGAAAATTTTGGAAAAAAAAACAAGAGCAATCCAAGAAAATCAAGAAAATTATGAAAACAAAGTCGACCAACTTGAAATCAAGAATCAAAAACTTAAGAAAGAAAATAATTCCTTGACAACTAGAATTGGACAAGGGGAAGCTAATGACATTATAAGACACCAAGAAATCAAAAAACAAAATCAAAAGAATGAAAAAATGGGAGAGAAAGTGACACATCTCATCAGAAAAACAACCAATCTGGAGAACAGATCTAGGAGAAATAACACAAGAATAGTCAGACTACCTGAAAATGACAATTAAAATATTAACGACATTACAAGAAATTATCAAGGAAAATTGCCTTGAAAATCTAGAACAAGAAGGCAAAGCAGAAATAGAAAAAAAAAATCAATCACAACCTGAAAGAGATCCCAGGAGGAGAACTTACAGGAATAGCATAACCAAGTTTCAAAACTCCCAGGTTAAGGAGAAAGCACTGGAAACAATAAAAAAAAAAAAAGAACCCAACAATTTAAATGTCATGGAGCTGCAATAAAGATTACATGAGACCTAGCAGCCACTACATTGAAGGACTATAGGTCTTGGAATACTATATTCCTTAAAGCAAAAGAGCTAGGGTTATGACCAAGAGCAGCTTACCCGGCAAAGTTAAGTATAATCCTGAATGAAAAAAAAAAAAAAGGTCATTTAACAAACTGAAAGACTTTCAGGTTTTTGTGGAAAATTCAACATATAACATCCAGGTGAAATATAAAGTAAATGTTAAAGACCAATTATAAGGGACTCAATAAGGTCAAATTGTTTGTGAAAATATTAGCAGTACTTTTATGACTGTCATTATTTAAGTAGTCTTGGACTGAGCTGAGTATGATGGGGTCATTCTAAAAAAAAACTGTATAGGGAGAGATAAAAAGGAGTAATTATCATACAAAAGAAGCATAAAAAGAAAACTGATACAGAAGAAGCTAGTGGTGGGAAGGGGAAGTAGTGCTGGTACCTTATTCTTATCAGGAATGGATTAAAGAAGAAGCAAGACATATTACATATATATGGTATAAAAGTCTTCTAAATTCAGAAAGAAATAAAAAGGCAAGGGAATAGGGTTGAGGAAGAGAATAAGGGAAGGACTCTTACAGGAGTGGGTAGGTTAAAGAATAGGAGAGCAAGTTAGGGAGTAGAAGTAAATTAGAGGAGTGAGGAGGGATAGGGTAAGTAGGGTGAGAAGGATAGTGAGGAAAAATAGGAAACAAGAAAATAAACTTAAGTAATTGTAGCTTAAACTATGAATGGGATGAATTTACCGATAAAACAGAAATGGAAAACAGAACAAAAATCTGAATTCAACAACATGTTGCTTTCAGGAAACATTATAAAAAAGAGATACACACAAAGATAAAATAAAGGACAGGAGTAGAATTTAATATGTAAAAAAAAAAAAAAAGCTGAGATAGTAGTCTGTTCGGGGCCACAACCCCAGGGAGGGGCTCAGGCTTGGGTATATAGGGGCGGGACAGGAAGGGAGAGGGGTGGAGCATAAAGGTGTGGAGTATAAAGGAGAACAGGTTGTAAGCAATAGAGGGGGGTTAGCGCGGATTAAAGCTGATTAGTGCCTCTGCCACCTTGGTGTTCTCTGCCTTGTCTGTTTGATCCCACTTCCCCGGTAACCACTCCGAGAGGGAAGTAGGGCCGGCGCGGAGCCCCGCCGAAGACGGTTGCTCTCCTTGGCCAGGGGAGTATGGTAGGGTAGGGCTGTGATCCAAGCAAAGGCTCGGGGAGGGCAGGACTAGCTCCCTCGTCTGGAGCAGTAGTCTTGACCTCAGACAAAGTTAAAGTTAAAATAGATTTAATCAAAAGAGAAAAATAGAGAAACTGTACTGTTTCGGCAATATTATTCAATATTGTTGTAGACATTTAAAATAACTAGACAGTATAAAATACCTGAGTGTATACTTGCTAAAACAGACACAAGAACTATATGAACATAAACATAAAACACATTTTATACAATAAAGTCAGATCTAAAAATGGAAGTAATATTTATTATTCAAGATAGGTAAAGCCAAAATCATTTTTAAATGACAATTTTACCTAATTTATTTATTCAATGTCATCCCAATTACAAAAAAAAAATATTTTACTGAGTTATAAAAATAACAAGGTTCATTTGAAGAACAAAAGATCAAGAACTTCAAAGAAACCAGGGAAATAAGATGCAAAGGAAGTGGAGTCAGCAGTTTCAGACCTTAAACTATAAGGTGAGAGCATTGTTGAAATGTAAAGGGATAATTTTGATTATTTTAAATTAAAATTTTCTTGTATAAATAAAACCTATGTAGCCAAGAACAGAAAGAATGCAGGAGGTGGGAAGGGGGAATTTCACAGTCTCTCAGAGAGGATGATATTAGGTTGCAATATTGCTGAAGTACAGGAAATGATGAGCTGGTTGATTTAGAAAAACATGCAAAAACTTATGAAGGAAGAAGCTATTCACTTTCACAGAAACAAATAACAAATGGAAATAAGCAGAATACAGTCTTACGTGTGAGTACATATGTGTATAATATCTATGTTTATAGATTATCTATGTATGTGTGTATGTATATCCAAGCTTAATTGTAGCCTTTTTTAAGCTGGGCAACTTTGAAAACAATGTGTAGTATTTATTATATAGGTTTTCTTTGGGGGGGGGG
>CM053627.1:133762327-133781220 GCA_028646595.1 Phalanger gymnotis
GTTGGGAGGGAAGAGGGGGCAGGTGAGGGGGAATGAGTGAATCTTGCTCTCATTGGATTTGATCTGAGGAGGGAATAACATATACACTCAATTGGGTATCTTACCCCCAGGAAAGAAGGAGGAAGGAGATAAAAAAGGGGGGACAATAAAAGTGAGGGCAGATAGGGGGAGGAGGTAATGAAAAGCAAACACTTTTGAAAAGGGACAGGGTCAAGGGAGAAAATTGGATAAAGGAGGATAGGATAGGAAGGAGCAAAATATAGTCTTTCACAACATGAGTATTTTGGAAGGGGTTTGCATAAAGATACACATGTGGCCTATGTTGAATTGCTTGCCTCCTTAGGGAGGGTGGGTGGGAAGGGAAGAGGGGAGAAAATTTGGAACTCAAAGTTTTAAAAGCAGATGTTCAAAAAAAAAAGTTTTTGCATGCAACTGGGAAATAAGATATACAGGCAATGGGGCATAAAAATCTATCCTGCCCTACAAGAAAGTGAGGGAAAAGGGGATGGGGGGGGGAGTGGGGTGACAGAAGGGAGGGTTGACTGGGGAATGGAGCAATCAGAATATATGCCATATTGGAGTGGGGAGGGGAGGATAGAAATGGGGAGAAAATTTGTAATTCAAACTCTTGTGAAAATTAATGCTGAAAACTAAAAAATATTAAATAAATAAATAATTAAGAAAAGGGAAAAAAAAGATTAGGCAGAAAAACGTAGTTTTATGTGAGACCGACTTAACAAATGGCTAGTGTCCAATTAGGGGCTGTTAATATATCAAACTGGATAGCTAGCTGTCATAGAGGATAGAGCATCTGACCTGGAATCAGGAAGACCTGAATTCAAATTCGGCCTCAGACCTACAAACTCTGTGCCTCAGTTTTCTCATCTGTAAAATGAGCTGGAGAAGGAAATTATAATGCTTTTCCTCTATTGATTATTGCTAATTTATCCTGTCTAAAGCTTGCTTGTACTTAGTTTTTTGCATGCTGTCTCCTCCGTTAGACTGTGAGATTCTTGAGTAGCCTCAGTCTTTTAGGCTCTTTTGTATTCCTAGCACTTAACATTGGCTCTTGCAAACTGTAGACACTTGATAAATGTTTATTGACTGATAATGCAGATTTCTTTGATATTCACCACTCACCCATCCTTCCTGAAAGTGAAATAGTTTACAGACAGTAGTTACTTAATAAATACTTGTTGATTGTTAGATTTCCTGAGTTTTTAAAAATGAAATATTCTCTAAAAATTTATCAACTGAGATCTTTTTCTTTTTTGAACCCTGAGGTTTTGAGGTATTTGATAAAAAGAGTTGCCTTAAGTAACATAAAGAATGTAATCAAAAGATTAAATTGTGGCTAGATTAAGTTGTCCAACATTGATTTAATATTGACTGTTTTTTAAGTATTTAATCTCTTGGATTTGTGCAGTATTATGTACTTCTTGTTCTTAAGCCAACACGTTTTAAATTTCATCTTTGAAATGGTGGGAAGATGGATATCCTTCTCTCTCTCTCTCTCTCTCCCTTCCTTCCTTCCTTTTTCCTTTCTTTCTGATATGCTCAGTGCATAGAGAAAAATAGACTTTAAGGTCTTTTTATCCTCCCTTGAAGTCCTAAAGAGAACTTTGAATTGTAGTTTGACAATTGCCAACCACTATCTATAAATCTTTCCTGAGATAAAGGTTTACATTTCCCTTATTATAAGATTATAGATCTAGAAGTGGAAAAGGAACCTCAGAGGCCTTTTAAGTCCAGCCTTCTTATGTTATGGATGAGAAACTGAGGCCCAGGGAAGGTCATTCCAAAGTAGTGAGAGGTAGAATTTGAACTCAGGTCCTCTGACTCCAGATCCATCCTTCATTCCATGTCTCATATGGTTTCCCATTATTATGACTATCCTATACAGTTGATATCTAAAATGTAATTGCTTGGGTTGCTATAGCCCTTTGTTCTGTTGCAAGTGTTTTCACATCCATTGTGGAAATCCATTGAGACAGCTAGATAGTTCACTGGATAGACTGTTAAAGCTGGAGTCAAGCACATCTGAGTTGAAATCCTATCTCAGACATCAGTTGTGTGTCCTTGGGTTAGCCCCTTAATATCTAGCTGTTTCAACTATCTCATCTGTAAAATGGGGAGAATAATAGAACCTGTCTTCTCAAGTTATTGAGGATCAAATGAGATATTTGTAAAGCATTTTATAAGCACCAAATAAATACTAGCTATTGTTGTTGTTATTATCCATTTTCTCATTTGTTCATTAAAATACCTGTGAAGTAGGTAGAATAAACATTACTATCCCCATTATACAGATGACTAAGCTGAGACACAGATTAAATTTGAAGCTATATAGCTCATTAGTGGCGGAACCAGGGCAAAAATTTATAACATGCTACTATATTTTAGAGTATTTAGCTGGGAAAGGATCCTAGAAGACATCTATAGGACAGAAAACTCACCTACAATATCTCTTCCAGCCTCTGCTTAAATACCTCCAATTACAGATAATTCATTACTTTGTCATCCAGGACTTTCTATTATTCATTCACTTATTCATTCACCAAATGCCTACTTATTGCCCGACTCTAGTAAATCAAGATTGCTATACTGATTGCACGGTCCTGTATCACTTTCACAGTAGGGAGTACAGAGGTGCTTAAGACAGTCCTTCCCCTCAAGGAGCCTACAGTCTTGTGAAACATTGTCATGTTCAACAAGAAGTTGTTGCCATTGTGTTGAAATTTGCTGCCCTATAACTTCTACCCATTGGTTCCAGTTCTGCCCTCTGGAGCTATGTAACATTGTGGAAAAGAATATGTTTATAATGGATAGAACATTGGATTTGGGGTTGAATCCCATCTCTTGCCAAGAGCTAATTTGTGACTTTGGGCAAGTTACTTAATTAATCTCCCTGTGCCTAAGTTTTCTCATCTGTAATAGGAGGCATTTGGAGCAGGTTATCTCTAAGTACTCTTTCAGCTTTAACAATCAGAGTTTTTGTGCTTCCACATGGCAGCTGCTAGTGGTACATTTTTATGAAAAGTTAAATGGATGACAGCAGCTGCTTAGTTGGTTTTTGCCTTGAAAAACAGTGAGGATACCCAAGTGGTGGCAGTGCTCTGGCTGAAGAGACTTCAGAGGTGGAAGACTGCACACCCCAGTAACTGTGGGTAGTGAATTAAGACTCTATCTAGTTCAATGCCTTTTTGTTTGCCCCTGTATTAAACTATTGTAGCCTAAATCCCAGACTTCATCACTTACAACTTTTTGTGATTATTTGTTTTGACTGCTTTTGCTTTAGATACAGTTTACTTTCTTTTGCCCTTTCAGCTCCACTACCCATATTCCTAGTTTTAAGTCTCAGACTAATTGTACGACCAAAAAGTGGACAGGTCTGACCATCTTACATTACTACTTCAAAACTCTTGTGGTGTCCTATTTCCTCTATGATAGAAAACAAATTACTTAGCCTGGCATTCAAGGCCCTCTGCTATCTGTCTCCCACCAGCCTTTCCAGTAACTTCACATTATTCCCATTCATGCACTACATTCCAGCCAAAATTCCAAACCCAATATGCAATCATATGTTTACACAAACTCATCTTTATCTCATCATAATCGTTTTTATTATAGTATCATAAATCTGTGGCTGGAAGGGATCTGAGAGGCCAGCTACTTCAACCACTTTGTTTTGCAGATGGGGAACCTAAAGGTCTAAGGAGCTAAAATGATTTGCCTAAGATCACATAGATAGCATTAGAGGTTAAGATTTGAACCCAAGTCCTCCGACCTCAGAGCCAGTGATCTTTGCACTGAGCCATACTAATGAAGGAGAAGCCATACTAATGAGGAGTTCTAAAAGAAAATGACAAACCATGGATGTTTGGCAAAGGTGTTTTGGAAAGGGGAATCCCCTATGCAAAATTAAAAATTCTGCCACTGACTCTTGCCATTAAAAAAAAAAAACAACCACCAAAACAACAACCGAAAACAAACAACTGGTCCCTTTATTTGAAGGCAGAGAATAGTTGGTTGTTCCAGTATTCAAATATGAATAAAATGTTTTTTCCTCCTTTTTGATATTTTTCCTTAAGTCAGACCACTTCTAAATGGAGAAATGTTAACCAAAAAAGAGTAATATTTGGAAAGTATTTTCTTTTGCCTTGTTTATATAATTTTGGTATAAAAGTTTCCCTCTAGCTGAATTCCCCACCTGATATAAATACTACTTCTGTACCATGTGTTTTTCCTATGTCTAGGTTGGATGAAGGAGAGGTTAGAAAATGTCTGGTTTTGGTTTACTTTCGTGTGAGTATTAATAAATGTGGAAAGCAAAGCCGCTTTCCATTAGAGGCTCTGTTGTGAATGGGAGGTTGGAAGCAAAGAAAAATCATATCACCTTCATTTGTTTTCTTTGGCAATTGTAAACATGAAACTAGAAGACTCAGCAATTGAGATAGGCCTGACTTGTTGACAGTTTTCATCCCAAGCTTTAATACTGCCATCTGTAAGAAGGGGAAGCCACTGCTGCTACCACCCTGTAGTGTCTAAAGCAGTCCTAATGAAACTCTCTCATTACTGGAGTGGTGTGTGTGTGTGAGTGTGTGTGTGTGTGTTTGAAATGACAACCCTGGCCTTCTGGAGGGATTTATTTAGTCCTCCCATATGTTCAGCTTCCTGAGGCAAAATAGCTGAGGCAAAATGTTACTATTGAGATAAAACTGAGGTCACACACAGTATGGGGGAGACCTTGGGAAGAGATCATGGATACAAGTCTTCATATGTTAGCCAGGCACTATCATTCTTTTCTTTCCCCATTGGCAGTTTTAAGATGCAGGTTTATTGGCACTCTGAACCCATGGGGCTGAACCTGTTTTTGTGCCCAGTACAGTCATAACCATGGTGTACTTGAGTGGTTAACTGAAATGGGACCATAGGTTGGTGGCACTTCTGGTCTTTTAGCCAAAAAGATAAGCATTTCTCAGCTGTCAGCAATACATGTTTAGGATCTATGGTATGTAGAGCATAGTATTAGGCTTCTTCACTTTATCTGAAGATTTTAAAAGTGTAATTATTTCTACAGTAATTGAAAACATTTTGGGTCCTGAGTATGTGAGAGGTGATGATTCTGACTTTGCAGCATTTTAAAGGACTGTTTATGATAAAAAAAAAATAAGCTGGAGTTGAAGGGGAAAGACTTTGGAAACATTTCCTATTTTTTATGTTTTACATTTCTTTTTGAATAACAAGACCTTAGCTCCTGTAAAATGTGACTAGGGTAGCCTTGACAAACAAATCAGAGAACAGCCTTCAGAGGATCATGAAGCACTTTGTAAGAGGTTAACTCATTAGAGATAAGCTTTCCTCATACAACTGTGGACTTAAAGAATTAATAACTTTGTACCAAGGAAGACAACACCTCACTCTCCCCCTCCCATGACAAAATTTTGGTGGCCTTACCTCCATCTTATGCCTTTTGTCCTGGTACTTCTATGGAGTGTCTATCTGGATTTGCTGTACTGTCTAACAATGATTATATATTCCAGGCTCCAAATGGACTATTTTGATGTACTTGGAGATTGTCATCCTGTAAATTAAACCATTGGGTTTGGAACAGAATGATGGCAAATGTACAAATCTTACTAGCTGTTAGTTGGGCACCAGAATGAGAACCTAGTAATTGCTGGGATGTTCCTAAGCAAATTTTAGGCACTTCAGTCCTGGTATTATGATCTACAGTTTCCTCTCAGCTAAAGATAATGCAACAAAAGTGTACAGATGTTAATAGTGCAAAGATATCTGGGACCTGTAGTAGATAAAAGTAAAAAAAAAAAAAACAAGCAAAAAGAATTGTAATCAATTCTCCATTAACTATCCCCAGCAAATCTGACTTTCAAGTTTGTAGAGAGGAACATGCCTCATTTAAGTACTTTGATATCACCACTCACTATTGATAGCAGCTAATCTGCTTAATTACTGCTTAGAGTGTCAACTCTCTTTATTTGCTTCCTATGTATAAAAAGTCCTTCAAAATCCAAATTTGCCACCTGGCTTGCTCTTAAGAGAGGTAAATCTTGCAGGAGGTGGGGTAATGTTATGCCCTGCTTGGGATAAACTAAGGAAGGATTTGAGTAGGGTCTGATAAGGGAAAAAATTATTCAGAATCTTAGTGTTTTGGAGTTAGTTCCTCACAATACAGCTTTTGTTTTGTTTGAAAGGCAGTATGCTATAGGATAGAAAACTGTCTTGGTTATCAGGAAGGCCAGTTGAAGTCACACTGAGGAATTTAGTTTTGATCCAAAAGCAAAGAGGGCCACTATAATTTTTAAAGTATGGGAATGTCATGATGAAGGCAGTGTTGGAGGGCACTTAGTCTGCCAGATGTGGAAGATGGAAGAGAGAAATCGAAATTGAAATCATGGAGACTTGCAGGCAGCACAGTAGGAATGAGATGAGTTTAAGAAACATTGCAAAAGGAGAATTGGCAAGAAGAGTCAAAGATGATGGCAAAACTCAGAACCTTGGGAGCAAATAGAAAGGAAGATTGAGTGGGCAAATAGAAAGATGAACTCTAGTCATTACAATTCAAGGTGCAAAATTAATTGTACAGTACGAACTCTGATTTGGTTAAAAACAAACAAAAACCTTGTTTCTGTATCATCTCTGGTACTTTTTGATTATTCTGTAAAGTAGCACAGGACTCTGGGAGTTGAAGTTTAAATTTAGGCAGGATTCTTACCAAGTAGGAGACAGGGCTTATTTGTGCAATGAATCAGAATCCTTCACAAAAGATATAAAGGAGTGTTAAAAGCCATATCAGATTTGTAGTGTTTTGTGACTTTGAGACCTTGAATGATGTGCATGTATGTGTGTTTATTTTGGGATCAGGGAGTAGAGCTGAGGGTCACCAGTGCTTTCTTGTGTTTTTTGTTGTTGGTTTTTTTTTTTTTTTAGTTTTTGACTTATACTGGCCGATAATTAATCAGATGAAAATTTCTTGTTTATCTCTGTCAGATTTAAATTTTCTCATTGCAGATAATTATCTCTGACTGCAGAGCACACAAACCTTTAATTCTTCTTGCATAGAAGTAAATGGAAAAAAAGGAGTTATTAAGATTTGTGTGGGAGTTTTTTTCTCTCCCAAAAGCAGCATGACATTTTTGAATAATTTAACATCTTAGACTTCTTCATGCAACCCACTGACAAATTTCAGTGTTTCACTTAATACTAACATCACATCTCTTACATCTTACTTACAATACTTATATTTTAATTTCTAGTTTCCTTAGAGTGAATATTCATTTATTATAAATTAATATTAGTGAAATCTGAATGTGACATCTAACATTTTCAAGGATGTGGGGCTTTTTTTATGTCCCTCTTAAATTAGAATTTGTATCTTGGCCTGGGGATGGACCTGCCTTAGTTACTCCAATCTTTCCTACCTCACTGTCTTCTCCTTATCACCAGCAGTTAAGGAAGAAGAGTGAGGCCATTGTACTGGAGCTGACATTTTCATATTTTGTAACCTCATTGCTGTCTGCCCTTTCAGGTTGTAGCTGCTCTTCACTCTTTTTTTCTTCTGGTGAGGGAGAAAAAGAATTTAAAGTGTGATTGATTGAATAAATTATAGTTTAAGAAGATATTAAAATTACTTGGAAAAATATAAAATGTTTAAAAAATGTTACGAACATGCTAAACCCCATTAGTTTGATTCTACTAATTGGGAATTTTTGACCATATGGTAAGGATATGGGCAAAAATTTAGCATTACTAAACAAATCTTTTGTTAGTGTCATAATCATAGGATTAAGAACTTGAGCAGATCTGAGAAATCATTTAATCCAATCTCTTTGCAAAATGAGGTTCATCTAGGCTTAGTTCTTAGATTCTCAGAATAAAATTTATGCTTGACAGCCAGTGAGATCCCTTTCCCACTAATTACCCTGGGTTTGATTTCCATTTTTCGTTTGTTTTGTTCTGGTTTGCACAGATTAGTACTTGTTATCAACAATTATGGGGTGGGGCGCCCAACTTTGACTTTGTCTCAGGGTGCCAAATTTAGAGGGTACTTGGAGAACTTAGAAACTTTCAGTAGTATAGAAACTATTGAGCTTAGCAATTAATTAAAATAGGAAGCTGCCAGATGGCAGGCTGTGGTTAACTACTCTGCTGCCCTCCCTTGTAACTCAGCTTTGCCCTCTACACCAATGGCTATCTCCGCAGAAGCCTTCTCTAGTGTCTGTCTCCTCTGCCTGTCTCCTCTACCTTACTTGAGCTAGTGTCTCTTTCTTCCCTACTCCCCTTATATGTGTCTTTTCTGCTGCTTGTCTTGTGTATAAAAACTCCTAATAAAGGCTCTGGCTATCAAAGACAATGTAGATTAGTAGTATTACAATTACAGGGAAAATGTTTAACCTACACAAGAGAATAAACTGCCTATTATAGAAGCCCACATTTATAGATACAGATGGTTGACATGTGAACAATAAAATACTTCTGTAACTATTTTACTATTAAGTCACACTTTGTTACCTGTGATTTAGACTTTTCATTTACTCAGTTTAGTATCCCTTCTAATCAGGCTGAACTAGAAAGGATTTTCCATATTATTATTCAATTATATATGCTGAAATATTGGTGAATACCATTGATCTATCTTATTACCCTCTTTTTTCCTCTCTTTAACAGCTTGGGTGAGTTCTCTGTCCATGGGGATGATCTTTTTCTGCTGTCCTATAGTGAGCGTATTCACAGATATATTTGGATGTCGTAAAACAGCTGTTGCTGGGGCTGCTGTAGGGTTCATTGGACTTATGTCTAGTTCTTTTGTAAGGTAAGGATTCTGTTTACTCATATTTGATTGTCAAGAACTGTTTGATATCCTGAAGTAACTAATTTCTTCCTTAGCAACAGTAGATCAGAGATCCTTTTGGGATTTGCATTTTTTGGGTATATCCATAAATGTTCAAGAAGGCAGCAAAAGCATATTGTTACCTTGCTTTTCTGGTTCAAATCAGAGTTAAAATTGGGTGAAGCAAATAATGAAAGGTGGGTGGATACCAAGCTTTTTTTTTTTTTAAAAATAGCAATTTAACTAAGGCAGTGGTTCTTTGAATTATTGTTATTATAAACTGGAGAGCATATTTGGGAAATTGCTGTTATAATTGGGCTATTAGTCATTTTAGGGAGTGACAAAGCAAGTATCATTCTTAAGAGTGTGATTGTCAGGCTCATAAATTATTTAATATTTTCATCAATGGTGTATGAAGTGTGTTCATTAGTTACTCCAACCCCAGGTGGGATGACATTGTACCTTGGATGAGGGGGTTAAAATTTGAAATGAGTACATTGAAGAAATGAACAGAAACAACCTGGAATGAAGCTCAGTATGAATAAACACAACCTATTCATGCTAAGAAGGAAAAATAAATTAGTACGGAAGAAAATGTTCAGAGAGAATTGTATTAAGAGTCAGTCAGCAGTGTCTTTTCTTTTTGTTTTTTAGGAGCACTACATTATATTGAAACAAATCTGAGAGCCACAAGGCAGTCTCCCCATTTTTTTTTGTAATGATGCCTTTTTCCCCATGAAGGTTATTTTTTTTAATTGGAGGTTTCATCTAAAAATAATAATGCCTCAGAGAGGCATGACAGTGGTTCTGAGTTCTCAAAGGCAACATCAGCAGAGAATAAGCTCTGGAAGGTCTTGTCCATTTGGGAAGTGATGGACTATTGCATCAGTCATCCAGGATTCAGTAGAGAAAAGTTTGTTAATTGGCTTATTACCAGGTTAGCTATGTGGTGATGAATTTTTCTAGCCACAGCCATACATGAAGATATATACTAAGGTATATAACAAGAGTGGCAGTCTATATTAACAGATGGAGAATCCACACCCATGCAGTCATAAATCCTTGAAGTATTAAAATAATGGAGGAAAAACTACAATTTCCATGAATGAACAATGCTGGATAACTGGTACATTTTAATTGAGCCAGCAAAATTAATCATAGTATGAAATGTGATTTAAGGGAAATTACGAGTAACTGAATCCACAATCAGAGGAGACAAAGCCAGTTTATTTGGATTGGATCCCTTTTACCAGAATATTGAGTCCAGTTCTAAGCTACACAATTGAGGAATGAAGAAAACTTGGGGCTGCATAACATTGGCTGGAGGGCTGTGAGGAGGCATAGAGTGGCCTGGCTTGGGCCACCCAACATGAGGCTGCAGCAAGTGCCCAGGTCTGTCAGGGTCTTCATCCAGAGGGACTACAGCAGTGTCACCCTTTGCTGGTTCCAGACCAAGCTCCCTGCTGGGTTGGAGAACCAGATTGACTGGTAGCAGTTTGAAGAAACAGTTCATGCTGTAAATAACCTTTATGTAGAAGCAGAAAAATTTGAGCAATCTTACCTTGAAGGATGTTTAGCTTGTTCGATGTCATATACTATCTTTTTGTGCACAGAAATTTATTATGAGAAAGTTCTGAAGAAAATCACCAAATGTATTCAGAAACAGAAGATTTATGCTCTGTAGGGCCTCTTTCTGATAGACCCAATTGAGAGAGGACTTCATGTTACTGAAATGACCATTTATGAAGACAGAGGCACGAGCAGTAGAAGATAAACCATGGAGTGTAAGAGTGCCTCTCAGAATGGGACACTCTTCTGTCCACTGGCCAACTGCAGAGTGCCCCTACTTGCTCTCCCAGTTTCATTACTTTGTATCAGCTGCCAGAGCCATGGTGCCATTCTACTCCAAGGACTACCTTTCTTAAATTTTGCTCCTGGGGTGACATCTACTCACTCAGCATCCATTTTTTGTCTTTAAACTGTATGGGACATTGTAATCTTTGTAGTTATTTCTGAAAAAATATAATGAAACATTTTAAAATTCAAAACAATTTAATAAAGTGAGCTGTGTAAATCAGCCTAATCCAAAATCCATTTCTTAACTGCCACCACCAGGACTATCAGTTCTGCTCAGTATTTATGCTGTCATCTTTTGATTTCAGCAGGTCATATCCAGGTGTGGTTTAATTTCCCCTGAATTGAAGAAGGCCCTTTCTTCTGGGCATGGTTTTTGATCATTGGTAAGCTAGGCCGATGGTCTGCTGACACATCTCCCAGACCTCAAGGAATTCTCAGGATTGCCAGATTTGTTTCTACTGTTAGTTTCTCATGCCGAAGCTCATTGAAAAGATAATGTATAATGCTATTTGGTTTTAATGTAGCATTTATTACTAAGTCAACCAGTATTTCATGTGTTTCCAGTTGCCTTGGTTCTCCTTGGAGGATCTTATATCATTACTGCATTGCCATGAACATTGGGAGGATGTAGTATGTATTACTTGTTTTATGAAAACTAAGTACAATAAAGTGGATGCTAAGCCATCAGATCTATAGATCTCCTTGTTCTGTCCTTTAATATGTAATAAGCAAGTGTAATGAACATTTTCCTTGTGGCTTTATTATGAATATAACTTATAGGGAAGATAATTTTGTAGGAATTGTAATGTATGTGCTCACTTTTAACTATTTCCACTGGCAAAACTTATGAATTATAAACCTTTTTTGAATTCAGTATTCAGGATACATGTAGATCATATAATTAGTTCAGGTAAAATAATATGAATGTTTCCTGAGTAAAACTCCCCAAAATCCAAGTTAACACATGTTTTTCTTCTACCTACATTCTTCATAATAGTGTTTTATAAGACTTTGAAATTAAGTTAATCATTATTGTTTGAGAGCTTTGTTCTTTGGAAAGAGCTAAGAGATTTACTAGAAAAAAAAAATGAAAGAATTAAAGTTCTACTCCCAGTGATATTGTAGGTGCTCATACTGGATTTAATCTTCTAGATTTAATTTCTCTTATGGATTTGCTAGTCATTCACAAAATCCCAGATGATGGTTTAATATTTTAATCATATAAAACTCTTTTTGCTTTTCTATAGCCTGTAACTATGTTTGTCTGTCTTTCACACCTATTGTAACAACTTTGCCCAAATATCAAGGCATTAGTAAAACTTTTCTTTAAATAATAGTAATAATAGAAAGAAAGCTTGGAAAGATTTCAGAGGAGAGGCACAAAAATTATTAAAGGTTGGAAAAGACCTATGAAGAAGGTTCAGAGCTGGGACAAGGCATATGTATGCCATTGGCCAGGTTTTAAAATTAAAACCTCAGTGTGTTATTTTTCCCTAGAGGCTTTGAGCTATCCAGGTGATTTGACTTAGTAGAAAATCCCTGTGTGTCATGGAGAGTAGAATTCTTTTTGGCATCTAAAATATGTACATTTAAAAAAAGTAATATTAAAAAGTGCTGCACCCTCCTGTGTGTTGTACCCTAGGTGACTGCCTGCCTGACTGCTTGCCTTGCCTTTCCCTACCTAGTTCTGATTCTGGGAAGAGCTAGATGAATTTAAATCATTAGAAGAAAAATAAGGGGAGATGTAAAGGTTAATAATGTGAATAATAGATTATTATAATGTATGTGGGCAAATACCTATAATGTTTTTATGCTGTTAAATCAAAAGATATATCTGAGAAATAGAATAATACCAAGTATCTTGGATTTAGACAGCATCTTTCTTTCAAATTCCTCAGTTCTAACAAGATTCCTAAAATTCAATTCAGCAATCATTTATTAAGCACTTAGGATGTACTAGGCACTGTGCTTGGTGCCCCAAAATAAAAAACGAAGCAATTTCTACGCCAAAGAAATGTTCTAAACATCTAAGCAGATATTTCTTTATACCAAAGAAAGTAATATTTCTTCTATTTAGAATGTATTTTTCACATGTAAGATGAGGAAGATGTCCCTAAGTGACAATTTATCATCCTAAAGTATTTATTAAATGTTTACTGCACTGTATATGCCAGGTGCTATTCCGGATTCTGGGGATGTAAAAACAAAACAAAATGAAATGATCCCTGCTCTCAGGGAGCTTACATTCTATTATAGGGGACAACATGTAAGAATATAATTACATATGGAATAAATTCAAAATAAATACAAAGTAATGGATGAAGGAAGGCACTGGCAGTTGAGAAAGATGAAGAAAGGCTTAGTATAGAAAGTGATTCTTGAATGAGATTCTGTAAGATGAAGTAAGAAGAAAGTACATGCCTGGCATTTCTACAGAAATAGGAAAATTCGGAAGAAGGGAGTTTTTGGAAGAAATATGATGAGTTCTGTTTTGGATATGCTGAGTTTAAGATGCCTCTGAGACATTCAGTTTGAAATGCCTAATGGGAAGTTGGTGATGTGGGACTGAAGCTCAGGATGAGGACTGGGGCTGGCTATATAGAGATCTGTAAGCCATCTGCATAAAGATTATAATTAAACCCGTGGGAGCTAATTAGGTCAACAAGGGGACAAAGTATTTGGGAATAACCACAATTTTGAAGAGTGATATCAGGTTGATGAGCTGTCAAAGGAGATTATTGTGTGGTTAGATGAGGAGAAAAACCAGAAGAGTAATGTCACAAAATCCCGAAGAAAGTGTCCAGGAGGAAAGGAGCAGCAGAATGGTCAAGAAAGATTTAGAGGGAGAAAAAAAAAATTAGCCTCCCAGATTTGTCAATTAAGAGATTGTTGTTTACTTTAGAGAGAACAGTTTCAGTTTATGTCAGAAGTTAGATTGTAGCAAAGAGAGTAGACACCTTTTTAGCTTGAGAGGATGGTAAGGTCTAGTGAAAATATTTTAAGAATAGAGAAGACTTGGGCATGTTTGAAGGCAGTAGAAAAGGAACTAGTAGATAGGAAGAGATTGAAGATTTTAGAATGGGACTGATAATTGAGGGGGCAGAGTGCTAAACGAAGACAAGCTGGGATAGGATTAAAGATAGCTATAGAAGGGGTAGCTTTGACAAGGAGAAGGGCTATTGTGTTATTAGAGACTAGAGGAAAGGAAGGAGAAAATGGAGGATGATGTCAGGGAGCTTTGGGATGAAGAGAAGGGGAAAAGAGAAAGCTCATGGCAAATGGCCTCAGCTGTTAATAGGACATGGGAAAGGAGGTGTGGGAGGCTTGATGAGGGAAGGGGAAGTTTGGAACAGCTTTTGGTGGGAAAGAGATAGAGAATCAATTATTTAAGAGTAAAAGGGACTAACATGTTACTTTTTGTAGGGCACATGTGACTCTGGGCAAGTCACTTAATCTATTTCTGCCTCAGTTGTCCCAGCTGTAAAAATGGGGATTGTAACAACAATTTACTTGCCACTACTGTGGCTGTGTAAGGCCAATAACACCCAGCACACAGGAGGGCTACTAGCACAGGTTCTTTGATCTGCTTTTTTAAGGAAAGCAACTTTAAGGGGTTTACAGTCTTACTTTCTAGTGATAAAGTCATCACCGTGAGCTTCAGAGCAAATACATACAGAAATTACAGAGAAAATATAAACAGAGCAAATAACACAAATCAACAGACAGGCTTCTAGCTGTCTGACCAAAGCTATACATACATAGTTACCAGAGAGAGAAGCACCAACATCTGGTTTTTCAAAGCCAGGGACTCCTACTCAGAGTCTCCACACCAACACTCTTCCAATGAGTGAGCCCCAAACAAAATGCTAACCTCAGAGTATATATACACTTCTTAGGGTCAGAGCACTTCACACCGCTTGAGGGTTTCATACCTCCCATGACCTAACTACCAAAAGGGTGTGGACCTTCCTACAAACAAAGGCAAAACTCAATCAAAGGCACTTGATTGCCTTAGTGCTGAGAAGCATTCCAAAACAAAAGACAACAAAAAGTCCCACTCTGCTTGCTATTACAGGTATAATGATAATACCTACCTTGCAAGGCTATTGTGAGGATCAAATGATATAGCAATTATAAAGAGCCTAGCACATACAGCCTGGCATAGAGTAAGTACTGTACAAATACTAGCTATTTTTGTTATTGTTATTGTCATTGTTGTCTACTAGTACTACTATCTTTGTTGCAGTGAGGACCTAGTTGAGGTTAGAGACTCCAAATTTTCCTATTTTTGTAGCAAGCACCATCATGCCAGGCATATACTCTCTCTTTACATCCACCTCATAGAATACCTTTCTTCATTCGAGAGTCACTTTCTATACTAAGCCTTTCTTGATCTTCCTCAACTACTAGTGCTCTCCCTTATGTGTAGTGTGTGACTTTCTCTGATCCTTTCCCTAACCCTGTTTGCAGCAGCAAGTGAGTAGGAGTGAAAAAACAATGAATCATGAGAGTAATCCAGGGCTAGGGTTTTGTCCAAGGATGAGTAACAATAGGGTGTAGGGACTAGAGATTCAAGAGTAGAGGGTAGTGTAGAATTGAATTGTTAACTATAGGATCGAGATTGGGAAGAGTGGAAAATGAAGTGGGAGCAGGGCTCGTAGGCTGAATTCTGTAGGGCAGAGAAATTGGAGGTCTCAGAGAGGCCTAAGAGGAGAGGATAAGATATGGGGAGAGATGGAGTTATAGACTGTAGTTCTGAACAGTTCCCTGAGATAAATAATTGTGTAAATATATCACTTTTCTAATGTTTTTTCTAAACCTAACATTCATCAACAAATAGAAACGTTTTGATATACAAAGGACAAAAAAAAGAAGATGGTATATGAAATTGAGAGCTTGTTACATTATTTTTTAAAATGTTCAATTTAACAAGGAAATGACAAAATTACCCTGTTGGCATTACCTTCTGAATTTATTACTTCTTATTATTTGTACAGCATTGCATTTTTAGCACTGCTATATGCCGTTAGATGTGTTCATTGATCTTTTTTCCTAGTAGCTTTCAAATTTCCATTTGCATTGCTTTTTCAATGACCTTAACTCAGATTAATTGTAATTCATCAGACATGTGAGTGCATATACCTGTATATGTATAGTTGTATTAAGAATGCAAAACAGTTCAGCATCATTATCTGTGCAGTCAAGCAGCTTATGGTATGGTTGGAAAATTGTTCCAAATCAACACAAATTAGTATTGCATAAAATTTCATATAAGTTGTATTGGTAAATTCTAAATAGTAATAGCTAAGATTTATATAAGGCCTTTAACGTACATTATGCTAAGCATTTTATGAAACATTATGCTAAGCGTTTTCCAATTACAGTCTCATTTGATCTTCACAACAATCTTGTGAGGTAGGTCCTCTTATTATTCCCATTTTTACAGTTGAGTAAACTGAGGTAGACATAGGTTAAGTGACTTACCTAGGGTCACCCAGACACCCAGTGTCTGAGGCTAGATTTGAACTTAGGTCTTCCTGACTTCAGGCTTGGTGCTATATATTACTGAGCCACTTAGCTGCCTTATTCTGCATGCTGAATGTCCTTTCCCTTGCTGGGAATATTAGTTTATCCTTCTGGACTAACCCAGTCCACAAAAAATTTTTTCTTCTCTACACTTCTTTCATTATTAATAAATACCACATTGCTATGTTTAGTTTTATAGTCCATTCTCATAGTTCATTTAGCTATTGGATTTCAATGGCAGCCATCCAGAATTCAGCTACAGATCCTGATGTGTGTGTCTCTACTCTCCCTGCTCCCAGCCTCAACAAGAAAAATGGTTGTCTCAAAACCCATGAATTTTACTGAAAGGCTGTTGATGTAGAAGTGTGTGTGTAAAAATGAGGCCTGATTCAGTAAGCGTCATGATGCAAGAGGCAGTGGGGGAAGGCTCTGCTAGAGATGTATAAGTGAAGGCTTAGCTCCATTACAGTTATGGTACAGTAGAGACCAGCAGACAGTTGAGTTCATGATGATATCCCTTAGTGACCCAGAAAATATATATTATATTCAATGTCTTTCTGCTTAAGAAAGCTAGGACAACATTTGAAAATGCATTTTAAATTTCTAGCCAAAATGACTTGAAAAAGTCAGCACCTAAGAATCTCAAGTCTTGGTTATTTAGAGAAATTTACCTAGACGGATAGCTTATTCTCTGATGCTAAATTAATAAGGTCTTCTCATAATATTATTTTCTAGTTGTCTTAGTTTTATTGCACCAATGAGGTTTTTAACTTCTTGAGGCCATGTAATGTTTTTTAAAAAATAAAATATTTCTTTTTTATTTCCTGGTTTGCTCACTAAATATTTGTTGAATGAACAAATAACATAGAGTAAAGGAATGACCATTGTAGGGTAAGCTATATTAAGAAAAGCTTGTGGGAAGCAGAGCTTGTGGGAAGCAGGCTTGAAAGTACTTGGGAAGGGACATGGAAGGAAGGTTGAGACACATCTCTAACTTTGATCCTTCTGGAGTTCATTGTGATCATCCCAGTACTTTGCCATTGCTGTCATTAGTCTTTCCATTTTGCCAGGAACTTCACCCAACAATGCTTCACATGTAATAGGTGTTTAGTAAATGCTTATCGAGTAAAATTGAACAATTAACTTCAGCCTCTAAGTTTCTAATATGTACTCTGCTTTTGTTTTAAACTGAACTTTTATTAAGTCTAAGTAAATGGTATTCACTGGATTCCTTTTATTCTTGACCTTTATTTCAAAGACTCCAAGAAATCTTACATCATTTTACTTTTTATAAAATATGTGCTTGCTTGGGCCAGTCTGTCAGTGTTATTTGGAACGCTTTAAGATGCTTTAAAGATTTTCATGGGTTCATGGCTTATAAACTAGAACCATTACTAGGCATTATATTTTATCTTTAATGAAGTTGTATTATTTGCACGACCAACAGTAACATAAAGTAGGGTGAAGTTTGATTCATAGAGCTTTGCTAACATTCTGGATGCTTATTGGTAGGGCGAAGTGTAGTAAAGCTTCTCTCTGACAGACTGTTTTAATCCAGTTTATGTTTGTTATATATAGCAGTAACATCAATGTTGAGATTTTTTTCCCTCAAAATGTGTTCTAATAAAAGAAATCTATTTTGATTATTTTCATTGAATTTATTTGGAAAAACAAGTCATCACTCTTGGCTCTGTTGAGCCTAATTTCATCTTCTCACTTTTTTATATTTACAAATTGCCAAGAACTCTAGTGATTTCAAGTGAAATACTGTAGTCTTCCTGAGTTCATGGAATCACTATTAGAGTTTCACACCTATGGCAAGAGGCATTTATATCCATTCAGATTGAATTAAACTGTTTTCAGTGTAAAATTCTGTGCCTAAGAATAATGGACTTCCCTTCATTTCTCGCTTTCCTCTCCTTTCCTATCCACCTCTTCTTTTCTCTTTCCTTTTTTCTTCCCTTCCCCTCCCCTCAATAGTACTTGTAGATACTATACATCGATTTTAATATCAATAATTTTGAGGGGAAACCTGCATTTACTTTAAAAATGGACATATTTCAGTCATTACAATAATCAATAGTGAAAATTATTTTCCTTTTCTTTCATTTTCGTACAGCTCCATCGAGCCTCTGTATCTCACATATGGAATTATATTTGCCTGTGGCTGCTCATTTGCATACCAGCCATCGTTGGTCATTTTGGGACATTATTTCAAGAAACGCCTGGGACTGGTGAATGGCATCGTCACTGCTGGCAGCAGCATCTTCACAATATTACTCCCTTTACTTTTAAGGGTACTGATTGATAAATTGGGCCTATTTGACACACTCAGAGTCCTATGTATCTTCATGTTTGTCCTGTTTCTGGCTGGTTTTACCTACAAACCCATTCATCCCAGTGCCAAATATAAAGAAAGTGGCAAGAAAGGAGAGAAAAAATTCTTTCTCTTTTCTAGGAGAAAGTTCAGTCCTCCCAGAAAAGTTTTTAATTTCTCCATCTTCAAGGTTAAAGGTTATTCAGTATGGGCTTTTGGAATCCCACTTGCACTTTTTGGATATTTTGTGCCTTATGTTCACTTGGTAAGTGTGCTTCTTTGGCTTACCTTACAATGTTCTGTTAATACTTTATAGGTAAAAATCTTGGTGGATGAAACAAA
>CM053627.1:133781320-133792779 GCA_028646595.1 Phalanger gymnotis
AGATGCAGAAATTACTTAATAGATAAATGCAGGGTATTTTCATTAAGGGACAAATTCTGGGAAAAGGGGATATTACTTATACTCAAAGGACTCTGATTTTTTTTCAAGATTTGTTTTTTAAATTAAATTTTATTTTTTCAGTTAATTAAAATCTTCATTCTCTTTTTTCCCTTCCCTCCTCCCCCATTGACAAAAAAGTAAGAAAAACAAAGCCCTCATAAAAATATGTATAGTCAAACAAGACAAATTCCAGAGTTGGCCATGTCCAAAAAAATTTATGTTTCAGTCAGCACCCTGAGTCTGTCATCTCTCTGTCAGGAGGTAGGTAGCATGTATCATGAATCCTCAGACAATTTCTTTGGAAGAATTAAGAGATGTGTCAGATGAAAAGAGAGTTAGGATTTCATAGAAAGCTAGGATTTCAAATTATTCAAGCTGCTTTAAGTGTATGTTCCTATTTCAAAGCGCGTATTTCAACCTCTTTATATTGAAATCAGAATAAGTGGTATCTAAAATATTTGCCCCATGGCAAACCTTACTCACAAGGCTTGTTATGTCCCTTTTTTGTATTTCTGCAGCAGCCACTGGATTTTATTCATAGCTCAACAAAGTTGAGAGTTGAATTATAATAAACACAAATGATGGTTTAGATGTAGTCCAGATAGTGTCATAACTGGTTGTTTTGTGTGTGGATGGGTGAACTTAGACCTCATTGATCCCCAGTGTCCAGTTTGAGTCATCAGTGTGAATTTCCTTACTAAAGAAGTTTTTGGGCAAGATTATTATCAGTAGTTCAAAGAATTCTTGGGCTCAAGAGGTCAAAATTAGTTTGAATTCAGTGCTAATGTTCTTGGAAGTGATTCTCCTAATTCTAGTCTTCAAAGCATATATTATACAATTAGACTTACTGTGAATACAGCCACAAATGTTAATTTTTATTCAACTATAGCATTTTTATTCAACTATAGCAATGACTTCTTGAGTAAGTCATTTCAAATCTCCTGCTTTCAATATTCTTATGTGTAAAATAAGAGAGTTCAGATTTTTCAAATGTTTTTCAGTTAAATTAGATCATCTCTAAATTCCCTTTCAACTTTAAAATTCTATGATCCTAGGAAGTAGGGAAACATACCATTAATCATTTTGGGCTAACATCCTTAGCTATGAAAGGAGGTAGAAACCAGGACTAGAAGATCATATTCATAGATTTAGAACCAGAAGTGACCTCAGAGGTCATCTAGTAAACCCCCTCCTTTTGCAAGTCAGGGAACTGAAACTCAGAACCAACATTACAAAGATAATAGGTGGCAAAACCAGATTTAAATCTAGTTTCTGTAACTCTAGACTCAATCTCCTTTCTACAGAGGAGTAGAGAAGAAGGGTAAATGCATTCTGGATTTTTTTTTTGGTCACCTGTGTTCCTGCTGTTAGACAAAGTAAACCAGGGGAGAATGACTGGGTATTGGGGTATGGGACAAGACTACAATATCATTGCCTTTGTTTAACAAGATGATGGTTTTGTTAATGACTCAACCTTGGCCAGGGATTTTGTAACTAGATCAAATGAAAGAATATATGACCTTCTAGCACAGATATTAATGAATCGCCATATCCTAATCTTACCTATTCTCTTAAATTTAATGTTTCTTTTAAGTGATCTAATACAATATCAGTACCCATATTACCATCAATAAACATTTATTAAGCACCAGCTACATGCCAGGCACTGTGCTAAGTGACAGAGGATACAAAAAGAGGCAAAAGACAGTTGCTGTTCTCATATATATATATATATGATAAATCAGAGCTAGAAAGCAGAGGGAAGGCACTAGCTTTAAAGGAGATTGGGAAAGGCTTCCTGTAGATGATCAGATTTTAGCTGGGACTTGAAGGTATCTGGGAAAGCCAGGAAACAGAGTTGAGGAGGGAGAAAATTGAAGGCATGCCCAAGGTTAGGAGATGGGGGTTTCTTGTGTGAGGAACAATAAAGAAGCCAGTGTCACTAGATTATAGAGAGTATGTTCGTTGGGGGCCTGTAAGGAATAAGAAGACTGAAAAGATAAGAGAGGCCAGGTTATGAAGGCCTTTGTATGCCAAAAGTGAATTTTGTACTTGATCCTGGAAGTGATAGGGAGACATTGGAGTTCATGGAGAAGGTCAACATGGTTAGACCTTTGCTTTAGGAAGAACACTTTGATAGGGAAGTATAGGATGGACTGGAGTGGTGAGAGATTTGAGACAGTGAAACCAACCAGCAAGCTGTTGCAATCCTAGTCAGGCTAAAGGACACATCCCTTTTTTAAGCAATGAGGTGTTGGCAAATCAATTGCTTTTCAAGAAATAAACTTTGGGAAGCAATTTGTCTGGGTGGACGGTTCTTAGGAAGTCTCTATTAGGTTAAAATACGATGTATTTTTAAAGAGTACCAGGAACCCATTATGTTGAAGAGATTGCTCCACTTTAGATGGATTTTGGGCATGGTAGTGATGCCTCTACATTAGTCAATCTTTTATCCAGTAATGTGTGACTATATTTTTCTTAAGCATCTGATAAACTTGGCTGTCTTGTTTGGGAAAAAAAAATTAGTTCTCCTAGAGAAATTGAAGCATGTATTATCTTTTATTAAGATAAAGAATAACTTCTGTTTATACACTTTATATTCCCATAATTTGATGAGCTCATGATAATGTAATAAGTTAAATTGATGGTTCCTTAATAAAATTTTGCCTAAGGATATAAATTGAATTGGCCATTTGTACACAGAACAATAATGCAGTAATGCCATTAACTCTTGTAACAAACCAGACTTTTCTTTCAATTCCATTCATTTGAGTCCTGAAGTCACATGATCCTAGACAGACTTAATTGATCTATAGAGTTTTTGTCTGGCATCTGTTTAAATACTTTTATACTACAGTGATAAATTTTTGTTGATAATCCTTCAGATATTTCTAGGTTTCTTAGAAATTGTGTTGTAATGGTTAGCTTCTAGGATTTTCACAGGGAACCTTTGCCACTGTCTCAATTTGAAAACAGCTACTCTTTTCTATGGCAGAGGTTTCTAGACCTCTAACCTAGAGGTTTAGGGAAAACCATTTTTATAATCATGTTTTTACTTTATTTTGCTCACTACACAATGCAATTCCTGAAACATATTAACAGGAAAACAGTGACTCATTTGGAAAGCCAATACTCCATATTTTATTGACATGTTTTCAAAGAATAGGTATTGATAATAAGATACAGTTATGTTGCTTTTGTGGCAGATGGCTGTTGCCTGCTCAGAGAAACTTTGACCTGCTAGAAAAAATATCATAATCTTGATTTTGTGACTAAAGAATATACATTTTAACTGCTGACAAGGCAAAGGTAGTAGATGGATTGATGGATTGACTACAAATTCAGTGGTCAGTAGCAGAGTTCATAGTATCTTAGAATCTGAGTGGAAAAGGATCTCTGAGCCCATCTAGTCCAACCAGTATCTAAACAACAAATCCCTCTTTATGTCCCTAATAAGTGGTTAATCAGCTTTTACTTAAAGACCTCCAATGAGAATGAACTCACTGTCTTTGGAGGAAGCCATTCTTCCATTTGGCTAGAGCTTTGAGTATTAGGAAATCCTTTCTTTACATCAAAATATCCAGGATTTTTTTAAAAGGATGGGGCAGTATGGGGGCAAGTTAGTCCTGTAACCATTCTCTACTTTCCCACATACCTGTCTTTTTGCTTTGTGTACTGTGAATAGGAGAAAATACTTTGTAAGTGTAAGGGTGCCTTTGTCATTCTGGCCTTCATGAGATATTCCTGCACTCTCCTTTCCTGTCTTTGTCTGCTTGAATGTGATTTTCCAGTATGGGTCATAGTTCTTACAGTCAGTCAAGCTCCTGATTGAGCAGTATGCAAAAAGGCATGGCAGGAAACTAAAATTTTATAAAAAGAAATGGATGAATTTATTCTAAGATCTGCCATATATAAATTTCATGGAGATAGCATGACTAAGTAGGTAGTGCTGCAGGCTTAGAGTTAGGAAGACCTGGTATAAAATTCTGCTTCTGACACTTACTAGCTGTGTGACACAGGGCAAGTAACTTAAAACTTTCTTAGTTTCCTTCTCTGTAAAATGGGAATAATGATGACAATAGCATCTCCCTCACAAGATGGCTGTGAGGCTCAAATGAGATAATGTATGTAAAACAATTTACAGACATCAGAGTAATACATAAAAGTGAACTGAAGTTGTTACTATTTACTGCCTTGAAAGTGAAAAGGAAGTAAACTGTTCACATTTAGGAGTCTTTTGAGATACTTACGTACTGCTTACTGTCCTAGGAGAGGTAATTTAATGTTTCATTCCCTATCAACTATTAATTTGTAAATTTTACTACTTATTTTATATAATTTTATTTATTTGGATAAAAATGTAGTTTAGAAGAATTTAGGCAAAATGTTGCCACACAATACTAGTAATTTTCCTTTTTTTTCCCAGATTCGTATCATCTGCACTAATGGCTATGCCCACAAGTCTGGAACTTCAGTTTAACGTTTTGGTACATCAGCACATCTCAGATGTATACTTCTTCTATTGATACCTTATTTTGCTTCCTTATTCTATTTAATTCTTGTTGGTGTCCTTCCAAAGAGGATCTACCCAACATACTAGATGCATTTAAAAAATATATTTTTGTGGGTGGTCCAGTGGTCACTAGCAAAATACATGGGATTATTACCCCTTTTTTGGTCCCTTTTCATTGCTAACTCTTGAATACCCATTTCCTTTTCTGTTTTTTTTTTCCTTTTGGCAGGGCAGTTGGGGTTAAGTGACTTGCCCAAGGTCACACAGCTAGTACATGTGTCAAGTGTCTAAGGCCGGATTTGAACTCAGGTCCTCCTGACTCCAGAGCCGGTGCTCTACTCACTGCGCCACCTAGCTGCCCCCCCACTTCCTTTTTTGATCACACATTTCTTGGATGGTACCTTTTTATTCTACTTCTTATGTGTAAGTAAATCTTCATTTGAAATATGCTATAGCATACTTACATCAGCCATCTTTCCAATGGAACTCAAGAAACAAAATCAGGGGTATTCATTGCAAATTAACCTTGGTGTCTGTTTCTTCAAGTTAAGGGAAACTACCCAATCCAATAAATATTTATTAAGTGCCTACTGTGTGACAGGCCTGCCCTCTCCCAATGCTAAATTCTGGGGATACATTAAGAAAAAGGAAGACATTCCTTTCCCTCGAGGAGTTTATAATCTAATGGAGATAGCAACACACAAAAGGAAAAAGGAAAGGGTGTATGGGTATATGTGGGTTGCAGAGAGACACTAGGAGGAACCTTGCCTGAGGCCATCTTGTTTAATGGAGTTGAAACCAGGCAAAGCAGCAGATGCTAGGTGGAGTGAGCTGAAAATTCATTTTCTGCCCTGGTTGGTTGTTCTCCTTTGTTCTCAAGGAGGACCAAAATGACATCACTATCTTAGAGTCAAGTTACAATGAGTCTGACTGTAGCTGATCAGACCAGTATGAGCTTGGAATGCTCTACCACAGGTCATGCACATGTGAACATTTGAGGTGGATTCTCTAAATTTGCATATCTCTTGGTTCTTATGAGCTCCTTCAATTCTGCTTTGCTTGTAGAGCACACCTTTTCTGAGGAGGGTACTCCATGCTGGGCGATCCTTTGCCAGTGTCTCCCATGTCACACAGTCAATTCCAAGGTTCTTAAGAGAGACCTTGAGAGTGTCCTTTTATCCCTTCTTTTAACTGTTGTGTGTGTTAAGGCAAGTGTATGTTTGGCATTCAAACAATGTGGCCAAGCCATTGGAGTTGCATTTTCTGCAGTAGAGTTTGAGTGCTTGGCAGTTTAGTTTGAGAAAGGATCTCAGTGTTTGGTATCTTATCCTGCCAGGTGATCTTCAGAATCTTTCTAAGATAATTCAAATGGAAGACATTCAGTTTTCTGGCACAGTGCTAGTATACTGTCCAAACTTCACAGGCATACAACAGTGAGGTCAGGATAACAGCTCTGTAGACCTTCCATTTGGTAGGCAGTCTAATATCTCTTCTCTCCCATGCTTTCCTTCAGAGCCTCCCAAACACTGAGCTAGCTCTGGCAATGTGTGCATCAAACTCATTATCAATGTGTATACCCCTAGAAAGAATACTGCCAAGGTAAGCGAACTTATCCACAGTATTCAAAACTTCTCCATTTGCTGTTGCTCTGTAAAGGAAGACATTGGGAGGAATAAGAGTAGGGATGCTAGAAGCAGGAGTAGGGGTAGTTATTTTCTAGGCCTCCAATCAGAGGGGAGAAGAAGGTGAGGAAGGTTGTGTCACTTAAACTTTGAGTTGGCAGCCTAGTGATGAATTTATCCTGGGAAGGACATCTTGTCCCCAGGAGTTGAAACCAAGCAGAGCAGCAGATGCAAAGTGGACACCAAAAATTTCATAGGAAATTAAGCTCTTAGAGGAGAAGATCTTGCATATTTTTATATAACTCAGTATTAATGAGTTAAGCCTACTATAAATGAATGTCAATTGAACTTGATTGGACATTGTATTTGTGAGAAGGAAATTGTTATACAACAATGAGAACCTGATGGAAAGCAGGCTGAAATTTATCATTGCTGAAACTTAAAAGTTGTGAGAACTAGAAGCAGATGTAGTTATGTAGTAAAATTACTTTCTCCCTTAATATAACTGGTCAACTTAGTAGTGTTAGCTTCTTAACCATTTCCTTCTGATACTGCCACTGCTTGTCTCTTGAGAGATATTAGCAACTATTATAGCAGTTTTGCTGTATTTCTTCAGTGGATATATTTGGGGCCTCATTTTCAGGGATAAAGCAAAGTAGTTTTCATGGATATGTAGTAGTTTGTAAATTTAGGGTAAGTATGTTCTGCTAATAAGGCGGGAATGAGGTGTGATTCTTTTGATGATTGTATTTTATGTGTGATTTATTGTAAGATTCTTACTAAGAGTAGGTTCTTAATGAGAAATACTGTGCATTCTGAATGTAGCAGGGAAGTTGTAACTATTAGTTAAATTGCTATTTAGAAACAATTTTTTAAAAATGGAATAGGAGAGGAGTTTTATGGCTTTTGGCATGGATTGTTCCAGTTAAGTCTTATTACCACATAAACTAATCAAAAACTATAACATAGTGTTGAAGAAGGAAATATTTGTGTTTTTGTCTTATGTAGGAAGGTAAGTTCTAGAGGATTAAAAAATTCATTGATCATTAGACTTTAACATATTCCAATTATCATTGTTATTGTTGTTATTATTACTTCAGTAATTATTAAGTGTTCAGAATATGATGTGTATGCCATGTTACAATTAATCTTATCACCTCACCCTTACCTTTACAGATTTTCTAATCCAGATGATTTTTTTTATAATTTTGGTTTAAAATTAGATGGATAATTTTGACTCTGCAAGAATAATTATTTGGACTAATAGTACAGAGAAATTTTTACATGTATTTAGCTCTCACTATCTTACTGTTGTGAATTTTTTTCTGGTGTAGTGTTTCCAGACATTTGTAGTAATGGTAATCAGCAGGGCCTTTTTAAGACAAATTCTGATTCTTAAAATTACTCCAAATTTAACTTGTATGGTATTGAATAAATATTAATTACATTATTAAAATAGAATCTATGTGGTTTTAGAATTTTGGAAATTTGACCAGAGATCCAAAGTTTATGAAAACCATTTTCATTTAAAAATACTTTAGAAGTGTCATCAATTTTAGACAAAATGTAAATAATAATAGATAATATTTATATAGTGTTTTAAGGTTTGCAAACTTCTTTAAAATAAATCTCATGTGATTCTCTCAATACCCCATGTGAAGTAGGTGCCATTAGTATTCTGTTTGTACAAACAAGGAAACTGAAGATGAGAGAAGTTAACTGATTTGCCCAGGGTCACAGAGTTAGTAAGTGTCAGAGGCAGCATTTAAACTCAAGTATTTCCCTCCCAAGTCTATCCATTATGTTACAGCTGGTAGAAGGTGGGAGACTACAGGTGTGGAATACACTATATGTATTGTCAGACTTAATAGCTACCAATATTAATAGCTTAAAAGCTATTCTGGTTAGATTTGCTGAACTGCATTTTTTTTCTTTACTGTTCTTTGTTACAAGGGATGACTTAGTGATTAGAGGGGAAGAGAGGGATATGTTGAGAAATAAAGGTAATATAAAAATGTATCAATAAAATTAGGCAAAAGAAAAATATACATGCAAAACTAACAAAACATGAGGAATTAGTCATATAAATGTGATAAAACAAAAACAGGTTCTGCTTTTAGTAAATAGAAGTAAATTAATCTCATTTCTGACAGTGAAGTCATCATTTTTGCCAACTACAGACATTTCACTTTGAATTATCTTTTATTTACCCTTTTTTTACTAAAAGTTTTCAAAATAGTTATGCCAGTTGTCTTAGGCCCAAATATTAAAAGGCTTTTTGGGGGAATGATATTATATACTTTAAAAATACATAAATTTGAATTAAAAAGGTAGAGTATTGTATTTCTTTCAGCCTTTGATAGTATCAAGGAAAATACATTTAATTTAAATATGGGAAAAGGGCTGCTAGGTGGTGCAGTGGAGTGCCAGCCCTGGAGTCAGTCAGATTCCTCTTTCTGAGTTCAAATTTAGCCTCAGACACTTACTAGCTGTGTGATGCTGGGCAAGTCACTTCACCCTGTTTGCTTCAGTTTTCTCATCTGTAAAATGAGTGAGAGAAAGAAATGGCAAACCACGCCATTATCTTTGCCAAGAAAACCCCAAATGGGGTCATGAAGATTCAGACACAACTGAATAAAAAGACTCAAAATATAGGGAGAATGATAAAATTATTTAGATTATAGCTAGATCATACATTTATAGGTGGAAAAACCTTAAAAATTATCTTCTCCAATCCCTTATTTGACAGAAAGTGGCAAAGCAGGGATTTGAATCTAGTTCCTGTGACTTCTAAGACAGTATTTCATCCAAGCACCACATTATCTTTTAAGGATGGTTTAATATTATGAGGCATGAAATGGGAGTTTAATTTTGAAGCTAAGTAACTCTATCTTGATTTTAAGCAATTAATGACCTACTTTATTTTTCTGGGAAAACAGAATAACAGTGCTGATGTGTGAAAAACTCTCTAGATGCTGTATCAGTGGTTCTCAAGCTTTTTTGGCTCAGGACCCTTTGCACTCTTAAATATTATTGATGACCCCAAAGAGCTTTGTTTATATGTGTTATATTTACTATTAGGAATTTAGACCAATTACTTTAAAAAATATTTAAGATAACAATTACAAGCCCAGTTACATGTTAACATTGGTGACTGGACTGAACTGGCCTCTAACCTTTGGATGGCCAGAGCCAGACAGAACAGGCTAGAGACAGGAGAATCAGGAATCAAACAGAAGTTTAATTTCAAAGTGAGGAAAATGACTTGTGTCGGGGACCTGCCTCTAGTGGAGGGGGACCCACGCCAGTGTGAGATCTCTCCCATCAATGGTTGTGCAGTGAGCTGTAGTCCTGACAATGAGGGGTAACAGCAACAATGAGACAAGTTTGATTCATAGCAGGGCTTCATGACCAGAACTTGTCTGAACTCAGAGAACACCTGGTGCTGGTCAAAGCAATACAATAATTATTGTGATTTTGCTAGAGGGTTAGTGCAAAGGATTATTGTTCTGCCAAGCTCAGGGTACATCTTGCTTGCTGGGCCTCAGCTCTGGAAAACAAGGTGTCTTCTAATATCTTGACAACATGAATGGTATATTTTAAAGAAAAATAACTATATTTTTCAAAACAAAAGTCAGTAGAGTGGCATTGTATTACACACTTTTGCAAATCTCTGTTGTCTGGTTTAATAGATAGCAGCTGTATTCTGATAGCTGCTTTTGCATTCAATCTGTTAAGATGTTGTTTTGGTTGAAGTATATATTGTTGACCTTTAAGTTTGGTTAAAGGAGGCAAACAGATTAAGTGACATAAAAAATATATATAGTTTATTCCCTTAAAGCTAACTTGTACATGATCGTAGAATGGAGGAAGACAGACAAGGTTTAAGTAAGGAATCTCGGTTGCAGTTTATGATCTCCATAGCAAAGAAAGGAAGTTCTCAGGTAAACAAATCAATTGACTAGGTAGAGTCATTTAGAGATGCAAATGTCTCTAGCCCACAGCTCTGGCTGCCAGACTTTGTGTTACCACAGACAATAAAGATAGTCCTGGTCTTTGAAGTTGCTGAGGCAGGAAAAGGGGATTTTTAGAATAGAGCAAAAGCAATTTGGAGGCTTTAGATATCATTTGGGTTCAAATAATCTGAAAGGATTGACAGTATAAAAAATCTGACCTCACACATATGTAAAAATAGAAAAGGAAGGAATTTCATAGGAAAATAATGTCAAAGTTATTATGGAAATAGTTTTGAAAATTTTTGAAAGGCTCTCAGGATGCAACTTCTAGGGTACTAGGACCATATCTTAGAACCAATGCTTAAATCATGTTTGAATAGATGTTCTTTAACAATAAGTAATCACTTATATCACATATCATCAATATCCTGCTTTAATTGACCACAACAGCTGCCATATGCTATATAAAGACTGACTTTTTCATGGGAAGTGTTTTTGATGTTTTGATATTTCATAGTAATAATAATAACAGTACTCTAGGTTTTTTGTTTTGTTTTGTTTTTGTTTTTAAAGGTTAGGTCTTTTGAGTTTGGGCCTCATAGGATACAGTACCTTGTTGGAATCACTTCATTTTCAAGATTTGTCCCTCAGTTTTTCAAGTTTGGAAATTCATTGATTTCAGACAGGGTAATCAGACTGATTTAGTATTCAGTATTCCAAGTGCTTCATTTGCCCATTTGTCCATTCATTCTTCGAAGACTAGGGTTTTTATTACCATTAGTCAAGGAATCCCTCTTTCTCAGGAACTTGGTAGCTAGAAGGCCTAATGAAGAATCAAACTAGTAGAGCAAAATAATCTTTTAAAAATATTTATTTATGTATTTGATTTTTTTGGGGGGGGAGGCAAAATAATCTTAATAGTAGAATGATAATGATAATAATAGTAATAATAATGAAATTGTGCCTTAGGGTTTGCAAAGAGTTTTACATATATTATCTCATTTGATCCTTAAATATAATTTTTTGTCAGGTTTTGGTAGACTGGTACACTGTAAAAAGTGGTGGGATTTGGACTCAGAGGCTCTGGATTTCAGTCTCTACTCTGATCTTGAGGAAGCCTTTTTAATCTTTTTGGGCTTTGGTTTCCTCAGCTGAAAAATAAGAGCACTGAACTAGATGACTTCTGAGGTCCCTTCTAGCTCTGAGTCTGTGATTATAAACTCAGAGGAACATGGAGAAAAAGTGTCATCTTTTGCCCACCTTCTCTCCAGTGCCTTTTCATAGTTCCTTATCCTAGTGTGTTACTAG
>CM053627.1:133793279-133844246 GCA_028646595.1 Phalanger gymnotis
TCTCCTGGTCTGGTAGGTCCGCGTCTGGTCTGTTCGCGCCGTGCGCGCTGGTCTCAGCTCCGCTCCCCTCGGCTGGGGGCTGGGAGGTCCCTGTGGGACCGACCTTACCCAGAGACCATCCAGGCTGTCCTGGGGTGGGGCCCTGCTTCCCTCTGCCACTTTGTGGGTTCTGCAGCTCTAGAATTGGTTCAGAGCCATTGTTTTATAGGTTTTTGGAGGAACTTGGTGGGGAGCTCACGCCAGTCACTGCTTCCCAGCCGGCATCTTGGCTCCGCCCCCTCTGGTATGTTACTTCTATAATGTGTCCAGACCCAAAAATGCTATCAAATGTCACTAATCTAGGCTGTCTTTTTTTCAGATTTGAAACTTTAAAAGCTTTTTAAGCTTGAAAAGTTAATTTAACATTGGATAACAGTTTTTATCACAGAAATTGTGCTATTCAAGTACTTTATACTTCCACTCTCAACTTTCATAACTTTCCATTTTATTATCTAAGACATTGAAATTGTACTTTCTTATTAATGCTGATTTCTTGCCTACTCACTAAAATGTTGATATCAAATATCAATTTCTGCTTTTCTGACACTCAGCTCAACAGCCCAGTCAATTTCTTATCAGTTGAAAAATAACACTTTTCCATTTTCCCTTAGCCTTCACCTTTATAATCTTGTGAGAATACAGCTGCCATTCCAAGGCCAGTTTTAACTTTGATGAAGTTCAGCTGATAACCACCAAGCTAATCGACTAAATTGCTCTTGTAATCTTTCCCTGTGCCAGTCTTTGCATTCTTAATAAGAGGAATTCCTGCTTAGCTTTAAGCCCATAAGTATATAATAATCAAAAGCAGCCCATTTTTAATAAGCCACCCTCCTATGAAAGAATGGTATACCTTCAATGCTTTCAAGAGAATGATACATAAGGTTCTCTCTTTAATATCATTCTTCTCCCTTCCTGTGCCCTTCTTTGCAGAGGTGGGGGACTATGCATATAATAGAGTGCATATAACATCATATTTTAGGTTAATTTTACTAAATTTTCCCTTTCCTTCTTTTATTCTTTGTTATAAGGAATGGTTCTCTGGGAAGAAAAAATATAAGTGATATCAAAACAAAAAAATCTATAAAAATTATTTTTAAAATAAATATATTTACTTAAGGGCAATTCAAGCTTTCACCTCACAACCGCAGATATACAATGTTGTTCAGCTGTTTCAGTCATGTCTGACTATTTGTGATCCCATTTGGGATTTTCTTGGCAATGACACTAGAGTGGTTTGCCATTTCCTCCTCCAGCTTGTTTTACAGATTAAGAAACTGAGGCAAACACTGTTAAGTGACTTGCCCAGGGTCACATATTTGGTAAATATTTGAGGCTGAATTTGAATTCAGGTCTTTCTTAACTGCAGGGAGGGTAGGTGGCTCAGTGGAGAGCGTCAGGCCTGGAGTCAGGAAGACTCATCTTCTTGAATTCAAATCTGGTCACACACTTATTAGCTGTGTGACTTTGGGAAGAGGCTTGGACCACAGTTTTCTCATCTGTAAAATGAAGCATTGGACTCAGTGACTATAAATTGGATTTGGTCTCTATAAATCTATGATCCTATCCTACATTTGGCAAAGATGCACATCTAAATGTCTTGGACACCTAGCGGATGAACTCTCTCCTACATGCTTTAAGTATATATATATATATATATATATATATATATTAAACAAAGATGTAAGTTGATGATATAAAATTGTAACTTTGAATTCATTTTATTTTTTAAAAATATAATACATATGGAGCAGGGAAAGAACAGACAAAAATGGGAGGTTCTCATGTAAAAAGATTAAATTTGTTTTGCTTGGCCCTAGAAGGCACAACTAGGAGCAACGGATAAAAGTTGCAAAGAAGCAAATTTAAACCTGAGGTAAAGAAAAACTTCCCTAACAATCAGACCTAGCCAAAGTCAGATAGACTGCCTCAGGAGGTACTGAGGCACTGGAAGATTCCAAACTGTGGCAGGTGGCTGTTTGCACTCTATGTGGCAGAGGAGATCTTTACTAGATCAGAGTTGATAGTTTAATTTCCCTTCTAAAGTTTTATGATTCTGAGAGGAGGTGGCTCTACTTAGAAGGGTACATGAAGCAAGGAATTTCATTTATGGACAGAGGGTTAGGTAAGTTAATTTGGAGGCTTACATGTGTAGCAAGAGGAATGTGGGATATCCTTCATTCAGTGGGGTTAGATAGAATTCACAGAAGAGTTAAAATTTCAGGGTCAGTTTGACAGCAATAGAAGGAAGGAAAAGTGTTGTGCCCTGGAAATGCAGGGTGACATAAGGTCACAACAGTTGCCAATTTACTTACTCAAAGCATCCTGTAAAGAGAGCCTCAATTATAAACAACCCACACATAAACAACTTCTGGTTTTCCAGCTGTCTTTATTCTAACAGCCTCAGAGGAAGAGATGGCAGTCCCTCAGCTCCACTTCTGTGGGACCCTACCTCAAGCAGCTGCCCACCCCAGGAATTATGCAGTAAATTAAGTCAAAATATTGATGCCAACTTCATTATTTTCAGTACTGATAAAGATGAGGATGGCAAGTTAGGGAAGCCAAAATACCCTCAGAAAAATCTATTTACAAACTGCAGCCTAAAGAAAGTTTTAAGACTAATACAACAGGTGCGGAGTGGTTTTGTTTTTTTTTTTTAATGACTGTACCTCATTAATTAGCTTTCACTATCCCTGGTACAGCAACACCAAAAAAAAAGTTATGGGCTTCTTCAAAAAACCTGACCACACAGGCTTCAGCAGTCCAGTTCAAAATCTTACTAATTAATGGAGAACTCTAAAGACTGCTTGAGGCATTGAATGTGACCTTTGACAGTTATTAGTGGAAATACAGAGGTAGGAAGAACAAACAATGATAGGCAGAGCTTGGTAAATATTTATTTTTCCTTCAGGTGCTCCAAAAAGACTATTTCCTACTTGAGGTTTCTGCAAAGATATTTATGCATCTTAGGAAAATTCATACTAAAAATTATTACTACTTTGTCCCACCTCTTATTAATAAACTGGGCCAAAAAATATAAAGATAAAAAGCCTGAACTGCACTATTTTCAAAGGATCTCAATTATAGAGGAAAGAAAAGATTGAGTTTCTTCCCTGAGTTTCTTTCTAACCAAAAGTGTGATACAAACTCCCACACTTCCCAGCCACCACCCAAAAAGGATTCTGTTCATTTGTTTTGAATGTTTTACTTTCAAAATAAATAGATTCTTTACAAACACACCATTCAGCAAGAACAAGGTGATATAATGAAAGCCTCCAAATTTATGCTGGCAGGATCCACTAAGCTTCCACAGCCAATCTTCATCACCTGAAGTGTACAAGCACTTAATTCTTGACAACTATGAACCAAAAGGGACACTTCTATTCTGTGCTCCCCTCTGTATTAAATCTTGTGAAAGAATCTTTTATTTTCATAGCACTTTTCCGTAGGACTTCAAAGTGACTGTGTGATTTTTTAAAATTATAATGAGGGTACAAATTGAGACATACTTTTTGGATACAGACAATGCAGGAATTTGTTTTGCTAGACTATGCAAATTTGCTACAAGGGTTTTGTTTTTCTTTCATTCTCAGTGGGAGAGGGAAGAGAAAATAGATTTCTAGTAATGAGAAGAATTAAGTAAAAAACGAAATGACAATGATAGTGTCACAGCATCTTCACACATGGAAAATAATGGAGTGGAGCAAACTCCAAGATCATTCTTCCAACTCTGCCTGTGTTCTGCACTTCTTTTGTGGTCTTCCTTCTCAATCATTTCACTGGTGCAATGTTGTCATCATGAAGAGATATGAATCAAAACCAGTGTCTCTCAGATGTTAACAAAGGATACCTCCTACATCCTGTTAGCTTCCAAATCTTTAACAATGTTCTCATGCATTCTTTTCTATTTCCACTGACAACCACCACTGCAGTACAGTTCCCTCATTACCTCCTACCAAATCTATCACAATAGCCTCCTAAATAGATTCCCTGTCTTCAGCCTTGACTCTTCCAATTGAACCTACAAATAGTTGCCAGATTAATTTTCCTTAGGCATGAATATTACCCACGTTATTCATCTGCTCAAAATGCTTAGATGGTCCCCATTGCTTACAAAATAAAAATGAAATTCTTTACCCCACCCATCTATTTGGTATTAACCTTCTTCCACAGTACTTTTTTTTAACTCTTTGATGTACTTATGGAATACTGTATATTATAACTGTCAGTATCTTATCCCAAATAATAAAGTGCAAGCTTTCTGAGGGCAGGGACAATCTTACCTAAACTTCGTGCCCCACATATCATAGACATTGGTACATAGCTGACACTTAATAATTAAACATGTGTTGTCTTCTAAAAGAAATCAAGTCTCTCTATAATCTAGCTCTGATACTCTACTATCTGACCAAAACCTTCTATTACTCCATATCTTCCTATGTCTACCCTCCTATATCTGTTTCTTTGACTTCATTGATATCTCTAATCCCTCCACCTCACAGTACCTTCTCAGATCCTTATCTCAACCCCATAGTTGGTCATTTCAACTCTACACTGTCCTTCATTCTTCATATTCCCTCACCCCACATATCCAAGAAGTTGCTAAATCTTGCTGATTCTATCTCTACAACATCTCTCCTATCTGAACATTTCTTTCCACTCATACGGTCACCTCCACCCCCCAGTTCAAGTCCTCCTCACCTCTCACTAAGGCTACTGTAAAGGCTTCTTAATTGTTTTATCTCCACTCCAATCTTGCCTGATGGAAATTATTTTCCCCAAAGGACAGGTCGCCCTGTCACTCCACTACTCATATCCCAGAGGCCCCTTGTCCCCTTTAGGATCAAATAAAAATTCCCATTTGGCATTTAAAGCCCTTCCTAACCTGGCTTTAACTTACATTTCTAGCATTATTATAAATTACTTCCCTTCTGGTATTTTATGGTTGAGCCAAATAAGCTTTCTTCTAGTTCCTCATACTCATAGGAAAATACAACTAAAATATCCAAACATTAATAGGAAATTGAGGCATGATACCATCAATTCAGCAGGACCATACAAAGAAAGAACTGATTTGTGTGGAATGTAATGGAATATTATTGTGCTGTCAGACTGGAAACCTTTGCCCCTACTATCACCATATCTTCCATCCCTGGAGGGCTTCAAAACACTCTCCAGGTGGCCACATTCTTACCTGTCCAGTCTACATTTCTCAGATCTTCCCACAGTGGGAACTAATGGTTAGCAAAACCTTCTACTTCAAAATTGTACCCTGACAGTCAAGAGCCTGTGCCTCAAATTTATTCTAAATATGCAGCACCAAAGTATTTTTTAAGTAAATGTAGTATCAGGATCTTGCATTGGGAAAGGTAGGAAACTACATATTTTTAAATCATTTATTTAAAGGATCTCACATTAACTATAATTGCATAGTCTCTTAGCTATTAACATGGAATGCCATATTAACAACTCTAGAATAAAATACAACTGCATAAATTTTAATAATAAGCACTATAATGTGATTATCTTTATGTTAAGCTGCTAAACAATGCATAGGTCCTGCTGATTTCTAACTTATCTGACAGAAGATTGCCAAGAAAAGAAACTAAAGTCTTGTGCTACAGAATCAATCTTCCTTATATGCGGAAAAAGCCTATTTCAAACATGAAAAAGTCCCTAAAGCACCAAGTCCTCAAAGGTAAATTAAATCCATAAATAGGAATATCATGTCAAATAAAAAGATCTGAAACCGGTGTCTAATTATTTTGCTTATTTACATATGATTATCCTAATTTAAGGACATACTTGTAAGTATTTTTATCCCATGTACTTAAATGTACATGTACGTACATACAGGAGATTATCTTAATAAAGCCTCACCAACATAAAAAGGAGAAATGGGTGGAGGTGAGTGGGCAGGGCGGAATGCTTCGTGAAGTCCAAGATAGTGTTGTTACAAGAGCAGCAGTGCAAGCAAGGTAAGCAAATTTCCCTTTGAGGGACTCTGAATTGTCACGATAAGCTTCTTAACAGGAATTATTAGCACTGCAACCTACACACTTATTTTTCTGCTTAGTCTTTGTTTCTTATTTCACAATTTATTTCTGTTACTACTAACCGCAAGTACTCTGATAGTTTAAACAAATGTAGTGGTTATAAATAAAAATAGATCATTAGTTGAGCAGCATTGCTCTCATTCACAGTAAGATGGTACTGGGTTCAAAGCCTATAAAACCTCAGGGTTGATTTTGTGGGGTTTTTGTTTGTTTTTAGGAGAAACTGGGTGGTACAGAGACCTAGGTTCTAGTCATAGCTCTGCTACCTGTCAGCCATGTGAGCAAGTAATTTAATTTCTCTGAATGTCAAGATTTTCTCATCTGTAAAGCAAGGGGATAAACTGTGTTAGTAATACCTTTCTTCCCAATATTTTAAATAGGAAATTTTATTTATCCATACATATACACACACATACATACATATATACATACACACACATATATATGTTTATATTTGTCAAAATGCTAATTGCACAACAATCCTTCATTACAAAAATATTTTTCACCTCTTCTGCATTGCTCCCAATTTTCCTCAATCCAGCAAAATTGCATAGCCTTATATGTCTGGACCAGCATTTAAGGGTTCTACCAATATAATCCAAGACTTAATAGTGTTCTTTGGCCAAATTAGGTTGGGAAGTAAAGTACTAGATGATTACTAAGATAAGACTGATAAGAGGATGCTGAAACTAGAAGGAACTTTGGAGATGATTTAGCCCAAAACCCTTAGAGGAATCTGAAAACCCAAGAAGTATAAAATGATTTGCCCAAGGGTCACAGGGCTAGTTAACTTGTGATGTTATGGTGACCAAGAGGTTAAACTGGCTGAGGGTTGGGTTGACAGGGCATAGGACTGCCCGGCATGGCATGCCCTCGTCAGGGAAGGTACTGTGTTCTACAAGCAAAGCAGAATTGAAATAGCTTAAAAGAAGCAGGAGATTCACAAATTTAAAGAATCCACCCCAAATGTTTACATGGACTATTTGTGCCCGACCTGAGGTAGAGCATTCTGAACTTGAACTGGTCTGATCAACCACAGTAAGCGGCTGTAACCTGACTCTAACGTACTGATGTCATTTTGATCATCTTCAAAAATGAAAGACAATAACCAACCAACAGAACAACAAACCATCTCAATGCAAAAGCATATCCAGAGTTAGAGAAACAGCAAGATGACAGAGTCCAGAGGCATTTCAGCTCCAGACTGGCAGCAGGACCACTTTTTAAGAAATGTTTCAGCTCATCTATAGTTGTATAAAAAATGCTCTAAGTCATTATTGATTAGAGAAATGCAAATTAAAATAACTCCAAAGTACTACCTCACACCTATCAGATTGCTTATCTGACAGAAGAGGAAAAAATGTTGGAGGAGATGTGGGAAAACTAATATACTAATGAACTATTGGTGGAGTTATGAAGTGCTATAACCATCATAGAGAGCAATTTGGAATTATGCTCAAAAGGCAATCAAATTTTGTATACCTTTTGATCCAGCAATACGACTGGAGGTCTGTATCCCAAAAAGATTTTTAAAAAAGGTGAAAGGACCTATCTATACAAAAATATTTATAGCAGTCCTTTTTGTAGTGGCAAGGTATTGGAAATTGAGGGAATACCCATCAATTGGGGAATGGCTGAACAAGTTGTGGCATATGATTGTGATGGAATACTACTGTGTTATAAGAAATGAACAGGATGATTTCAGAAAAACCTGGGAAGACTCACATGAACTGATACAGAGTGAGGTGAGCAGAACCAGGAGAATACTGTACACAGTAACACAGCAATACTATATGATGATCAGCTGCGAATGACTTAGCTATTCTAAGCAATACAATTATCCAAGACAATTCCAAAGGACTCATGAAGAAAAATGCTATCCACCTCTAGTGAGATAATTGATGGAGTCTGAATGCAGATTGAAGCATACTATTTTTCACTTTATTTTTTTTCCTTTGGGTGGGAATCTTTCTTCACAACATGATTACTATGGTACTATGTATTGCATGACAGAATATTTATAACCTATATCTAATTGCTTACCACCTCAGGGAGGGGTGATATGAGGGAGGAAGGGACAAAATTTGGAATTCAAAATTTTTAAAAGTGAGTGTTAAAAACTGCCTTTACATGTAATTGGGCAGAGGGAATAAAATATTATTTAAAAAATAAAAAAAGAAATGCCTCAGCTACTCATCAGATTCCTCTGTAGCGGAACAAGGTCCACCTCCTTATCTTACTACAGAAGCCCTTACGGAAAAAGGGAGAAGAGTCTATTTAGAGAGTTAAGGCTGCCAAATGAATGTTAATGATGCAGAGATGATTTGGTCCATTCTGGAGAATAGTGGCTATTTGAACAGCCTCCATGAGGCTGATATGATTCTTCTTATCACATGTTCAATCAGGGAGAAGACTGAACACACTATCATTTAAAATCATGTAATCATTTAAATCAACTTAAATGTATAAAGTCCAAACATCCCAAATCACAGGTTCCTCTTTGAACTGGGATTCTAGGATGTATGGCTGAAAGGTTGAAGGACAAGATCCTTCATAGGGGAAAAATTGGTGGACATTGTTGCTGGACCAGATGCTTACTAGCATCTTCCTTAGCTGCTGACTTTGGAGGACTCTGGCCAGCAATCTGCTAATGTTTTGCTTCCACTAAAGGTGACCTATGTGGACATCATGAAGGTGCAGACAAACTCAAACACCACACCAGCATTTGTGTCAATCATGTGAGGTTGTAACAACATGTGTAGCTACTGCATTGTTCCTGTCACACATGGCCCTAAAAAGAGTTGGCCAACTGCCTCCATTCTGGAGGAAGTAAAGAAACTCTCTAAGCTGGGCCTGAAAGAAGAAATACTACTAGGTAAAAATATCAACACCTATCAAGACAGCTTAAAGATCCAATTCAATGATGCCACACCTACTCATCTGAGGCAAGGATTTAGTGCAAATTATAAAGCCAATAAAAGAGGACTTCGATTTGCTGATCTGCTGGATCAGGCCTCCAGAGATGATCCTGAAATAAGGATAAGCTTCACTTCTCCCCACCCCAAGGACTTTCCTGATGAGGTTCTACAATTGATCCAAGAGCAGAACAATATTTGTAAACAGATCCACATGCCAGCCCAGAGGGAAAGCAGCCAGGTCTTGGAAATAATGAGAAGATATACAAGGGAAGCTTATTTGGACTTGATTCACTATATCAGGAGTGAGCTTCAGCAACAATTTCATTACCGGATTCTGTGAAGAAATGAAAGATCGCCACCAGACCATGTCCTTGCTTCAGGAAGTCCCACTTAATGTGGGTTTCCTTTTTGCAGGGAGTATGAGACAGAAGATGTAGGTATACTGAAGGATGATGTTCCAGAAGCGGTGAAGCAGAAGTAGCCTGTGGCACTTATTGCTATCTTCTGAGAAGGAGCCACAGAAGCCAACATGGCTGTGGTTGGCCACATGAAGCTTATGCTTGTGGAAGGGCTCAGTAAGCACTCTAACACTGGGTTACGAGGAAGGAACAATGGAAATATCAAGGTAATCTTCCCTGACGTAGAGATGGAAGATGGCACTAGCTTTAGGGACTGAATGTTAATTATGCCAGGAGATCATGTGTTATTGAAGATCATCTCTTCCAGCTTCCAGAGTCTGAAAGAAGTTGCTCTCTGCTGACCGCTTCTTCAGGAATACGCAGCACATTGCTGACTTGACTGGACAGCCACAAAGTTCTTCTGGATGCCCACTTGTCAGTGATGTTGTGAGAAGATTCTTGTATGGCTACAGATTGGACTAGATACTCTCTGACATCATTTCCAGCTCTGAAATTATGTGATAAAACGTGAGTATGTTTTGCCAAAGAGAAAGAGAGAAGTGACTGGTTACAGCAGTGCTATTTCTCTGACCAGAAATAGTCACCAGATAGGGAAGCAAGTTTATGTCAGATGGAAAATAAATCTTCTGGATTCACTTGCTAGATCTCCAAGAATCACTATTAAATGATTACCTATGGCTAAGAGAGGCAGCGGGGAGGGCTTCTATGAAATGGCAATTAGAATTGATAAAGATACAATACTTAAGAACAGCAATAAAATATTTTAAAATATACCAAAGAAAAAGTTCAGAATAAATGCACAATTTTATCACTTTAATGTTAAATGTAATATATACTTTCCCCAAAACCAAACTATAATAGAAGCTTAGTTCAATCCTTTTTTCATCTTTGTATGTTGAAATGTTTGTGCAAGATTAAGTGCATAATTAAAAAAAAAAACAGGAAAGAAAAATGGGAAAACAGAGGGGCAGAGGAAAAGAACAAGGTCAGCTTGGCCAGGGCTGCTAGAGTGAGTGTCTGAAGTATGCTTGCAACTCAAAGCCAGACAAACTCTCAAATGTAGTCTCTTTCCACTACGCCATACAGGATTTAAAAGTAGACCAAACTAACTTTTATTCTAAAATATAAAGCAACAGAAGATGGATTTTAGTCACTTATGGTAATTTTATCTATTATTTTTCTTCTCCGCCATTCTTTATTCTTTTTTATTTCCTATCTCTTCTATACTTCAAAGGCTCAATCAAGGGCATCTCAGGGAAATGCACCCACCAGCCCGCTAATGATGTTTCTCTACAATATTAACTAAAGTGGATACCTCTTCTTTGATGAGTTTTATGGATGCCCTTTGTGGCATTTTCATACTAGTCATCTCCTGGTGTCCTTCTTCCCCTATAATACTCTACCTCATAACAAAGAAGGTTAGAAAATAACCAACATAGTGACTATACCTAGCAAGAATATGTAACACTTTTCATTTAAAATTGACATTTTAAAAATGTAAACAGCCCTGTGTACTGCTACACTGCACAAGCACCCTAGCATACCCAGAATGGCCTGCTAGCACAGGTTCTGTGATCTGCTTTACTAGGAAAGATAGCTTTTTAAAAGGGTCAACAACCTCATTTTAATTACATTCACTAGTTCAGGGGAAAGGTCAGCACCCTGAACTTGGAGAAAATACAAGCAGAGAAAATACAAGCAGAGAAATTAGCGCAAAGACCAACAGATAGGGTTCCAGCTGCCTGAGCAAAGCAATATTGCTATACACTTTATATATACCACTGGATCAAGGAAGCACAGACATCTAGGTAGTCAGAGGCTTCTTAACAAAATGGCTACTCAGAGTCTAGTCCAGGGAATCACAAGGTCCTTCTTATACACTTTTGGCTAATAGGCTCAGAGCCAGAAGGCATAACAACCCTCCTGACTCAGTGCCTAATTAGCTTAGCGCCAATAGGTGTGAAAGCCTTCCTACAACCAAGTCTCCTCATAAGCAAGCTTCCCTTTTAAACAAATTCCTCTTTAGGCAAGCTCCTCCCCCAATGGGCTCTACATGACTCAGAATGTATCACAGCAGTGAGCTGAACACCTGTGGTCACATAGGCCTTATTAATGGATGGGGAAGCTCTTCCTATTCCATTAACATTACACCCTGGAAGGAACTGCACCTTAATTCTTAAAATCATAACACATTTGGGCAAAAAGGGACCTTAGAGAACATCTTCTCCAACTGCCTCATTATTTTTTTAACAAAACAAGAAACTGAGGTTCAGTGAGTTTAACTGATATGGCTAGATCTAGTTGGCAGCTGAGATGGGACTAGGATTCAGGTCTGACTCAGGCCAGAGATCTTTCATTACAATATATTATCTTCCCAATTAATAGTTTAGGTCTAGTTTCAGATGTAGCAGGAATAAGTATGGTATTGCTCATCAAGCATAGAGAATTACTGAGTTCCTTGTAATTGAGCTCACTTGAAAATTCTAGAAAAGAGTCAAATTCAGTCCCAGAGACAAAACACAAGCTATATAATGACTTACTATGGATAAATTTACAAGATTGAATCCATTCTTTCTGTGTTCCATTAACATATGGGTTACATTTTAAAAGTCTGTTCCACAAATGTTACTATTAAATTTGGCACTGATGAATGCTCACTACATTTAGTTGTGTAATAATTCTATGTCTGCAAAGTATTCTGTTTTGTGCAAAATACATGTTTGTACCATAGACTGTGACTGAGGCACTACAACCACCACCAGCTCTCACTACTAAAGTATTTTATACTCCTTAGTTTCAGTATTAAAATTTAAAAATGCTAATTATAAATATTTTTAAATATTTTTAAACATAAAGTATTAAAATTGGGAAGAGATATCTTCAACATATTCTTTTGATAAAGAATTTTGAGATGACACCCAGTATTACTTTTTACTACTAGTAATTTGCTACTAGTAAACAGAGGATGTTTTAACTACTAGAAAGCTAAAGGACACTGATGACACATATTACTTTAACAAAGAAGGCGAAATAACGTATGGAAAAGGTGCTTTTGAAAGGAGTTTGTAGGAAGTCACTACATTAATTACATAATACTATCCAGTCTAAGCACTACATTTATGCAAAGGAGGCAATAATATAATTAAGCAAATCATTTATTCAACCAGTGAATAAACATCAATGACATATTTAAAAAAAAAAAAGGCTTTCAGGTTGATATAGATTCAGCCCTAACTTCCTGTACCATCTATGTTTACAGCGTAATTGATCATTGAGGTTGATCATGGTGGTCCTAATGCACTAACTTCCTGTGGGGCTTGAGCAAGCTAACTACTCATTCTGATATGTGAGGTTATAAAACAAGATAAAATATAAGAAACTTTTACTGGATTTAATGTAAAAACAGGTGCTCTGGGCTGGGGAAGGAGGGGTTGGGAAGGGAAGAAGGGGTTGGGAAGAGAAGGGGGGAAAACAACTATTTTTAGTGGTAATTTCTATATTCCTTTTTACACTTAACTCATTTTTTCTTACTCTGATTCTCTGAAAAATCATCATTTGTTCAGCTACTACAAAGCAGCTACTGTCTTTTTTTTTTTTAAGATTGAATAAGCGCTTCCATTGTCATGGGTAAATGATGGGTTTTGCTTTTTAATGTAAGCCATCTGTACAAGAAACTCAGAAGCAGCACTAGAGTGAGGTTATTTTGAGAAAAGGACAGAAAGTGACTATTGTCCAGAATCATGACAGGCATCAGACTAGTGGAAATGAAAGAGTGCTAGAGCAGGAATCAAAGAACCTAGGTTCAAACTCTACTTCTACTGCTTATACCTAAGACACTGCCTCCATGAAGCTCAATCTGTAAAAGGCAGGAGTTGGACCAAATGGCCTCTAAGGACTAAACTCTGAAAAAAAGAATCCAGTCTGAAATAAAATTTTCACTTGTACAACTTGAAAAAACATAAAATGAGAGGGCTGTACTGATTGGTATCTTTAAGGTCTCTTCTAGCTCTAACCTTCTAAGAGTCTGAGTTTTAAACAATATCTTGTTGCATCTGATAGATGAATACTGGTAACACTATAAAACAGAGTACAGAACCAAAACTATCAAAAAAGAATACTTTGGGATTTAGAAAATTGAACTTGTTTTGATTGTCATTAACACACACACACATACACACACAAATAAAGTTTTATGTGTCTATCCTGAATTTATGGGATCAGTCTTTTGCTTTTATGAGGTATTTTTACAAAGGACTAATATTATTCCCATTTTACAGACAAGCGCACTAAAATAAAGAGTTGAAAAAACTTGCTTAAAATTGTAAATTAATTAATAGCAGAATATCAACTACAGTTATCCTTTCCACATCATGGGGCATGGTGCCTCCATAATCTGGAAAATCCACATCAAATTTTTTTGGCCCTCCCTTCATACCAGAAAAGAAGTCTGAATTTTTTTTCTTTTTTTTATGAGGTGTTTACGGTACCTTATTGTAAAATTTGGGTTAAGTATTGGCCATAGGCTCTATGTCATCTGCTGGCCTTCATGTGTTGTCTGTGGCTTCTGCAAAACTCCCCAAAAATTCCCATTTAATTTCTTATGCGAAACAATAATATATTGAAGCTGCAATGGAAAGTCATGATGTGGAAGGGATAATTGTAGTACTCAAGTCTCAGAAGACTAGTGCTATATATATATATATATATATATATATATATATATATATACATACTGGTTTCTTGGAAAGAAGCATTGTGCTAATCTCTGGGAATACAAAGAAACACAAAAATAATCTCTGCCCTCAAGAAGTGCATGTTGTAATAGGGGAATAGATGGAATGGAGCATTCCAGGCATGAGGGGCAGCTAGAGCTTGGTGGGTCTGCCTGCCACAAGTCCCTCCTGAGTCTAGTCCACACGCCAACACTCAGCCATTGAAGTGATTTTCCTAAAGATAGGTTGGATCACATCATTCCCCTACTCAATAAACTCTAATGGCTCCATTTCATCTACAGAATCAAATATAAATCCTTTCTTTGGCATTCTAAGTTCTTTATAATGTAGTCTCCTATCCCTACTACCTTTCTATCCCACCACCTATTCACAGTCCAGTGACACTGGCTGTTTCAAGAACAAGGTACTCCCATCTCTCAGCTCTAGATATTTTCTCTGACTGTCCTCCATGCCTTAAATACTCTCCCTCCTCATCTCTGCTTCCTGTCTTCCCTGGCTGCCTTCAAATCACAACTAAAATCCCATCTTCAACAGGAAGTCACTGGCAGTCCTTCTCAATTTTACTGCCCCATTCTCTGTTGACTATTTCCTATTTATCCTGCATATAGCTTGTTTGTACATATTTGGGTATCTCTCCCATTAGATTATAAGCTCCTTGAAGATAAACTGTCTTTTGCCTTTCTTCATATTCCCAATACTTTAGTACAGTATCTGGCACATAGTGGGTGCTTAATAAATACTTATTTTGCCTGACTGACCAGTAAAAAGATATAGAGAAGGGAAATGAGATGGAGTGTCATGTTTGAGGGACTACAAATAGATCAGTGTCACTGAAATGTAGAAAGCAAGAAGGAAAATAAGGGGGAAGGAACTCAAGACTTGGAATATAGGAAGGGGTCACATTATTTGGTTCAACCTCCCTCTCCCCAAATACAAAAATCCCTTCTACAACAACTCTAGCAAGTGGTCATCCAAACTCTGAACTGCTTCAATGATAGAAAATTCTCAGTTCAACATGCCCAACCAGCCAAGGCACAAGTCCTGGTTGAAAACATTGTCCTAAATCAAAGTTCAGTGACTCATGGCCTATAGGCAGGATCCAGGCCAACAAATATCCCTCTCTTCACCCTTCCATGGTCTGATCCAGAGGAGAGAAATGGAAGAAAGATAAGTCTCTTTCCAACCCTAAATAAAGATGTTTCCACCATTATAATCACAGAAATCTCAGTGCTAGGAGGGACCTTAGAGCAGACCTAGTTTGATCTGTACCTGAAAAAGAATCCCCTTTACAACATTCCCCAGTAGTCATCTAATCATCCTTTAAGACTTCTAGTGAGAAGAAAGCCCATTACCCTTTAACATGGCCCATTTTATTCTGAGATAGCTAAAATTATTGGGAGCTTTCCCCCTTATATCAAGCCTAAATCCACCTCTGTAATTTCCATCCAGTAGTCATAGCTCTGGCCTATGGAACAAATCAGAACAAGCCTATTCTCACTTTAAGCTTTCCTGTTACCCTAATACGATATATCCATTTCAGTTTCTTGTCTCTCCTAACAAGGTAGTGCTACAGAAATCTCCCTCATTAGGTCTTATTTCTTCCTTATTCCTTCTTTGGCCCCCTTTTTTCTTTTTGTCCATCCCTCTACCTCTCTCCTTACTTATCCACAGGCCTTTCTGTAACTATTATCTTAAGATTTAAGAACTTCAGTCCAAATCCCATATTGACATATAACAAATCTGGGCATTATAAGTAGACAAAATCAGCTAGCTGGACAAATCTCTCAAACACTAGATTTTTTCTTATTTGTAAATGAAAGGGACTTAATTACACAATATTAAAGCCCCAACTCATTCTAAAACCCTATCACAATTACAAGTAAAGAATAGCACAGCCAAAAATTAAGACAGATTAAGCAGAAGTAAGTAGTCCTCTAGGGCAGCTTAGTAGCACAATAGAGAGCCAGGCTTAGAATCAAGAAGACCTGAGTTCAAATCCAGTCTCAGATACTTACTAGCTGTGTAACCCTGGGCAAATCACTTAACCATATTTGCCTCTGTATTCTCATCCATAAAATAAGCTGGAGAAGGAAATGGCAAATCACTCCAGTATCTTTGCCAAGAAAACCCCAAATGGAGTCACAAAGAGTTAGATAGGACTGAGAAACAAGTAGTCTTTTATCTGAATGATAGTTAAGATTCTATTAGGTCAGGGTCAGAAAGTCCCTTTGGCTCTGTCAAAGATGTTAATGGCATTTATTGCAAACAAATAGCTTTAAAATAAATAACCAAATATTTACAAAACTAAGAGCAGTCAAAGCTTTTATTTATCCAGTTGTACAAAGGTTTAAGCCAATCAAGTTGCTCTGGCTTTGATCCTCCTACCAGTTTAACTTCAGATTTCTAGGTAATTGTACTAATGCAACTTTTTCTGCCAGGCAGAAAATACAATCAATATACACATTGCCAATAGGAGGCAGCTAGTTGGCTCAGTGGATAGAACGCTGGGCCTGGAGTCAGGAAGAACTGAATTCAAATGCAGCCTCAGACGCTCACTAGCTGTTTGACCCTGGGAAAGTCACTTGACCTCTGTTTGCTTTAAGCCACTGGAGAATGAAAGGGCAAATCCCTCCAGTATCTTTGTCAAGAAAACCCCATGGACATCATGAAAAATTGGATATGGCTGAACAACAGTAGGTAGAAGGCACAGTTTGAAAGATTGTCCCCAGGAGAACAAATATTTCATTTTCCATCAGCAACCAGAAAGTTGTTATACATATGCAAGCAGTGACTCTTGAGTCAGAAAATCTAGGTTCAAATTCCACCTCTGCCCCTTATTACCTGTATGATCTTGGTCAAGTTAGTTGGCTCACTCCCTTGGTCTCAGGTCCTAGCCTACAAAATGATTTGGATAGAAAAGATGGCCAGAGGTCGCTTCTAGTGCTAGATCTATGATCCCTGTGACAAGCAAACTTGAATAAAGTGCATGAAACTGTTAAGGAAAAGGATTTTGTATCAAACTGAAGAAGTGGGCAGAAATACAAAGGTAAGCAAACAGATTAACTGAGGAAATAAAACTCAAATATCTTCTAGCTGACATTCAAAACTGACTAAAATTTGACTTGATATTAACTAAGAGAGGCAGCAAAGGGTCAATATATTAGAGAGAAAGGATCTAGCAGCATCTCCTCTGGAGAACTAGCTACATCAGAAATGCAAGGAAAGACCTTTGTAAAATGTGAAGCATCAATATCAGCTATTATTTAGAGTTAGGTGATATCTCAACTTATTGTATTCCATGGTGAAGTTACTTTTGTGAAATATTAAATATGGTAACAGAGAAACCAACAATTGCTCCCACTTCTCGTATACACTAAAACATTTGTAGTGTTATTTTCTGTGATAGCAAAGAATTGTTAACAAAGTAGAAATAATGGAATTAGATCGTGCTGTAAGAAATAATATGATAATGCAGAAAGACATGGAAAGATTTATATGAACTGATGCAAAATGGAGTAAGTGGAGCCAAGAAAATAATATATCCAATGACTTCAAAAATTTAAGTAGAAAGAACAGCAATCACAAAACAAATGAAAATTGATGTTGCAAAATTGAAAAGAACAAGCTTGCCCCTAAAGAAGAGACATGAGGTAACACCAACCACCTCTCCTTTGCATGTTTAGGGAGCAGGATGATGACATATGTGTAACACTGAATATATCAGATTTTTTTTTAAAAATATATTTATTAATTTTGCTGATTTTTTTCTCTTTTTCTTTTTAAAAAATTCTTTGTTATATGGGATGGCTCTTTGCGATGGGGAAGGGGAGGAGTATAAGGGGGAAACTTAGGCAATGTAACAAAGACATCAATAAAAAATTATTTGTAAAGGATTTTTTTTTTAATTACAGCCATTTAGGACAACAGAGAAGATTCATGGAGTGGGGAGGACTATAGGAAGGGGAGAAAGTGAATTTGAGACACATGTACCTTTCAAGACTTCCCAGAAAGCTCTCAATTGTCTGATATAAGAATTCTCAAGGGAAGAGTATATTACCTTACCAGAACTTGGAGATGGCCTAGCCAAATGTGAGATACTCACATTACTGAACCCCCAACTACCTGGGGCTAAAAAAAAAATCCTCTCTTCACACAGCTGAACCTTGTAATTGATTGTTAATTACTTAGCTCTTGAAGGCAAAGGAAAAATGTTAGAATAAAATACTTAGTTTTAAAATATGTTGGGTTTTACATCACCTTCATTTCTATGCTGCTCTATGGCTATGCTACTCTAGGCTACCCAACAAGCCACTGCTTACAACAAATGTTTAAAAAAGGGATAGGGGAAGCACTTAAAGATAAATGAATACTTCAACCCAGGCTGCAATGTTCCATGCCTGTCCCTCACTCTCTGCAAAGAATGGAGGGAGAGACATTTGGAACATTTTCTCTCTTCTATTTCTATACTAGCCAAGCTGATTCTGACTAGATAGTTGTTTATTTTACAACTAAGAAGAGCAATCTATTCTTTTCTAATATTTCTGCTAAGAGGACTACTGTGCACAAAATCTAATTTAAGAGAATGTACTGCATTTGGAAGGAGGGTAACTCTTACATCAGGGCGACACATTGACATTTGTCTGAACACGCAGCTTTACTATGAGGTAGAGTGCTATGGTGGAAAGACTTCTGGACTTAGAATCATGAGAAACCTGTGTACAAATCTCAGCTCTGACAAGATGATGAATTGACAGCAAACCTCTGAACCTTGGTTTCCTTATATATAAAATGGGGAAAGTCATACTAATAGTACCTACTTTACAGAATTGTCATAAAACCATTCATTTGACACTTTTGCTCTGAATATTTACCTTTCTGTAAGTATACTTTCTTTCCTTGAGCATTTACTGAAAGTATCTTGAAAAATTAAAAGCAGTATACAAATATAAGGTATTACTCATTCCAACATTGAGGAAAATCCAGATTCAATACCTAAAATAAGCATAATGTTCAATAGAAAGCAGGGGTTTTTTTTTAATCTAACACATTGTTTTTAAACATATGAATATGAACTTGAGATTAAAAAACTGGCCCCAAGCTCTTTTCTGTTATTCCCTCAAACCCTAATACATAATTATAAAACCCACTCTGGCCCAAGGATTCATAAGCAAATGTGCTTGTAATGTGCTGATACAGGAGAAGTAAAGGAAATTTGAACATAAATTAGTTTAAAATTCTTTCATGTCTCAAATTTGATTAATTCACTTTCTATCAAGTTAATCTAATTAACCTAACAGCCTCTAAACTTTATATGTAACTGCTGCCAACTCTGTATTCCTACTAATTAACTGCACACTGGAATGTGACATGCTTCTATAATCTGAATTAACTTTATGTATTTTACATAATCCCAATCAGAAAGACCATAGTAAAATAAATTCTCTTCAGCATTAAAAGACACTTACTGGCTAACTGGTACAAATTTATCAAGCATTTCTTTTAAAAAGAATTCTCAGTTTTGCAAAACTAGTTAAATACATAATAAAGGCCCTTGACTGAAACAGCTGTTTGTTAGACATCATGAGTACCTTAAAGGCACTACCAGAACTAAGCTTGCTATAAGCTACTAACCATTTCCTTATCTTCCAGAATATTAACACATACACATACACACACAGAATTTTTTTTTTGCCTCAGTTGAAAAAATACCTATTTATACCTCTGAAATATGGACAACAGAGAAGTTGTCCAGTGAGAAGATCTGTTGTATCCAATAATTTTTTCCCTTATTACTTTTCTTCACTTAAGTTATTCAATTAAGAATATCATACACACACGGATTTATATAAAGCCAAAATTCACTAGGGAAATGGAAATATGCATGCCATTTTCATAGTTATTTTATGTGTAGTAAGTACACTCTGGCCCACTATCCTAGAGTCAGAATCTTCCCCCAGAGTTCTAAGGTCATTGGTTTAAACATGCACTGAATGAGTCTCCCCCAATTAGGTGCCAATGACTAGCACCCCAGATCCATTTAACCACTTAACATCAATTAACTTTTGAGAACCAGTCATAAAATATCTATGCATGCATCAATGTGTCTTCAAAGCATTTCCATTACACGTCATCACAACTCCAAGAAACAGGCTACTCAGCATCTCCATGTGGGGACATACCATCAGAGGTGCACACGTGCCAGTTCCTATTCTATATGTATCATAAATGAGAAGTGCCTACTTTGTGCTAGAAACTGTGCTAAGTGCTTTACAAATATCTTATTTGACAAATATCAAAGAAATATCACAGGAATAAGACAAATTTGAAGTGACACTCTGCCTGTTTGTTTTAGTTTAAGTGGCCTAAATGTTATATTCTTAGTAGTTCTGATTGCCAAAAAAAAATTACTCCATTCTAGATAGTAAAGCTCTCCTCATTCCATAAGCCTTGATCTAGTATCTTCTCATTCTTTTCCCAGGAGCTTTTTTCATACCATACCTTGATACTCAAGACAAAACAAGATAAATCAAGTCTTTAAAATTCAGAAATTTTCCAATTAAGAGTTATTTATTGCTATATATCTAAGCCATAACAAAGAGGAACATAGTTCTCCTTTAGGACATCTGACCAAAGCCAGAGCTGTGTGAAAGTGGTCCATCAGCTCATTATATTATGCCTGAAGTCCTTTGCAAACGTTCTGTTGATAACTTATACTTGTTTCTATATAGCTTTCCAGTAGTAGGGTGGGTGAGGGAAGAAATCAATGTCTTCAAGACCAAAAAAAGACAAACAGCCTATCTGTGGCCAGCATTTGCCAGGTATCTGTGAGCTCTCTGTTTCAAATTCTGGCACTAAGCATTAACCTTGACTAAGTTACTTTTCCCTCTCTAAGTTAAGAAATTTATTATCTTCTCACAAGGGGTAACTGCTTCATTACTCTTAAATGCAAGTACGGGGGGAAAATATGGAAGTGCAGTTCTGCCTTCTCCAAACCACAAAAATCTAGCTCAAGTTTGAGATACAAGGCGATCAGTGTCCTATTTATGTCTCCAGATTCTGCCTCTTCCAATGAGTAATAACCAAAGATTCTTTTCTATTGGCTTTAAACTGTAGGTTGAGAAATTCTGTATTCCTTCCAAAGACCTTGTCAAGGAGATATATTATTCCATATGAGAGAATAGAGAGCAGTGTGTCCCTGATATGTTTTAAATAAGATGACACAATTTCAGCTATTTTTATTAAAAGCAAAGCACCTCTTGGACTGAGGAATTACACTGAGGTCCACTATGCCTCTTTTGCTCCTTTGATAATACAAGCACCTCTAAGCAATCAAAGTAAATGATAGCTGCTGATTTTACATAAATGAAAACTAGAAATGACTGTGAGGTCCTTGAGGGCACAGTTTATCTTCACTGCATCGACCTTTCTTTCTCATCATTTCCTAAAACATTCACTGGTACTAAGCATACCATATAATAGATTCATTGATTTACAGCTTTTAAAAAGGGACTTTATGGATTCAACCCCTCTCATTTTACAGATGAAGAAACTGAGGTTCTAAGAGAAGTGAAATGGCAGAGCAGGGACTCAAAACCAGGACCTCCATTCCAAATCCAGTTACCTTTTGACTGTTTTAAATAAATACTTGTTGATGGAATGAAATATATTTTTAAGCAGAAAAATCAAAGGATGCCCCAACCTACCAAGAGAGTTCTCTATTACAAGCCCACATTCAAATGAATTTTAAAATGTTATTCACTTTTAATAATTAAAAACGCATACACACTATACCCTTTATCCGAAGTTAGAGGGAGTGAGGCTTCATTTAAAGCTTTGCCTAAGTTGTACTTGTTCATGGTCTTAAATAAAAATACTTAATGATGTGTGTCCCTTTTGTTCCAGACTTGGGGAAAAATGTTACAAATGAAACAAAAGTTGAAGACTATGCTTCCAATCACTTATAATTAAGCTTACAATAATGTATCAGTTTTGACAGTCCTAGAAAGCAATTCTATGAGTTGGTAGAACTAAAGAGATTTCTAGCTCAACAGAGTAATTATTCAAAGATTAGTGACCAATGATTCATTTATCCTCTTAAGCGACCATAAATAATGAGGATTAGATCACCTTGACTTCTTTCTCAAAGATTATTATTCTCAGTTCCTGCTAGACAATTGGTCATCATGATGAATTAGACGAAGAAGATATATTAACTGGATTAAGTATTACTTTCGCCAGATTTCCTTCCTGGCAAAAGAGAAGCCCATAATATTCTACCTTTTTAAAAGGTTTGGTTTTTTTATCCCCTAAATTCAAGTAGCAGAAAACTACTAACTACCTATAAAATCAATGAGTTGCTACTGTATGTTGTTCTTGTTCAGTCTTATTTTTCAGTCATGTAGGACTCTTTGTGATCCCATTTGGGGTTTTCTTGGCAAAGATAGTGGCGTGGTTTGCCATTTCCTTCTCCAGGTCATTTTATAGATGAGGAAACTGGGTTAAACAGGGTTAAGTGCTTGTGCAGGATCCCACAGCTAGCAAGTATCTGAGGCTGGATTTAAAACTCAGCTCTTCCTGACTCCAGGCCCAGTGCTCTAGCCACTTTGATGCCTTGTTAGTGCACAAGACAACGAAATTTAATTCAATTAAATAAGTATTAGACTGCTGCTAGATTGTTACTGTTTGTTCTTCATTTTCAAAGAGGGCTAATGGCATCACAGAGTGACTCACATGGGAATCGCATTTAAGTGAGGAAGCACTGCAAAAAGTCATCAGCCTCCCTCTTGCCTCCAGAGTCACTGAAGTCCAGTGGCAAGACGAAAGTCACGAGGACTATAATGACTCGGATGCAGTGGATGACCTTGTAAGTCTTTGACGTCTTACCAAACTCTAAGTGCTCCACAGCACCTACATCAGCTGCCTTCCTGGCCACTGGAACAAACTGTTCTCGTCCACCCATTCCACCAGGGAAGTCTTCACAAACTTGGTTCATACTAAGACAATGAAACAGCCTCTGCCCTCAAGGAGCTTACATTTCACTAAAATATTGCTTAAGATTATAGATTTAGACCTAGAAGAACCTTTAGAAGTCATCTAGTTCAATCCCCTCATTCTATAAATGAAGAAACTGAGGCCTGGAGAAGTTACCTGATTTACCCAAAGTCATATAGATAGTCAGTGGTGGAAAAAGGATTTAAACCCAGGTCTTCTGACTCCAAATCCAACTTTCTTTCTATTGTACTGTACTACATCTCTGAGATAAAAAAATACATCAATAAAAACTCATTTTGCTCTCTAGTAAGTGACCCCTGGTATGTCCAAAAAGTTTCAAAATTAATTTAGTTCAAAAAAAAAATATACTCCTCTCACTCTTCTGTAAGCATATTAGAGTGGGAGTTGAAACATTTTCTTAGACAGTATTCTTTTGTCCTGCCTCCAAAATCTTTTAACAATCAGATTTACCCAAATTGTGTCAATTCACTGCATTTCACATGTTAACAAGAAAAGATATTTAAAATGATGTTTTAAAGTTAAATATGGTTGACTATAGTACTTATAAATGAAAACAAATCATCCAATAAGTGTTAGTTAAAAAAAAAAAAGGAATCACACACCTCTTCTCTTTCATTTCCCTCTCACTCACCCCCTGCATTTACTGGTTCATTTTCTAAAAAGGTCACTAAACTTTCAGCACCTTTGGTTGGACTTCAATCACATGAGGGCAATTTGGAACAGAAAGTTCTGGTAACTCAGGGCAGCAACACATGAGTACACCTGCATGTGTGTGATGAAAAGCATAAATAAGAGCATAAAGGCACAAAAAATTAAAAAAACTTTCTCCTGGATAATACTTTCTTAGGCATATTTGCACCCATTAATCCTTTTCGAGTCCTTATAAAAGCCCTGCATCTTAAGTACTGCCTATAGGCCATGGCCTTGTGCTAAGGTGCCTCTCTGGGTCTGTTTTCTCATCTGGCCTAAATGATCTCTAGGGGTTCTTCCAACTGCAGATTTAGGATACTAGGACTATGAACCTTTCCTAATACATTTTAGCATTCTTCACTGGGTCCACATAGAGACCTTCATTACACTCAGCATCTTTTCTTTGACAATTAAAACGAGTGGAGTAGCAAACTATACATTTTAAAAGGTTAGTCGTTTTAAGCATGTTTACATCTGATGAAGTAGCTGATTCATTTACTTAACATGGAAAGACTCATCTATGAAACAAGACTACCTGTTTTTTGTTTTGTTGTGTTTTAACTTTCCTTATACACAGTAAGTACTTAATAAATGATAGCTGACTGAATATTATACCAGGAATAACTTAAATTTTCTGTATCTAAATTTCCCCTTTGGTAAACCCTCAAAAATTTCCCCTGAAGTGCTCAGAGTAGGCAGTCTTGTTTGTCCTTCATTCTGGAAAAGGACCATGACATCAGAAAGGTGACGTCGTGACTTGCAAGTGAATTGGATTTAGGGCAAGGCTGTGCAAAGTTACCGGCCTCACTCTCTCCTCCAGAGCCATTTGGGTCCAGCGGCAACATAGAGATAGGGCATGAACAAAAAGAAAAACTATCCTCTCCCACAACAGAGAATTCAATTTTAATGGGGAGGTGGTGGCAATGAAAGACCAGAAGGGGGCACCAGAGAGCCAAGTCCTAGGGATTAGGATAAAAGAATGGGGGTCCCCAGGTATTAATAGGATGGTTGTATTCCAGTTCTAAAATTTTAGCATTGTAAGAAATCTGTTCTCCAATCACAAGCCAATGACGAGCATGGGGAAAACCCTGGGTTTGAATTCTGGTTCTAATACTTAATATTTTGCTGTTGTTTAGTCATTTAAGTCATGTCCCACCCTTTGTGACCCCACTTGGGGCTTTCCTGGTAAAGATACTGGAACGGTTTGCCATTTCCTTTTCTAACTCATTTTACAGATGATGAAACCAAGGTAAACAGGGTCAAGTGACTTGCCCAGAGCCAGTAAGTGTCTAAGGCCAGATTTGAACTCAGGAAGATGAGTTTTCCAGACTCTAGGCCCAGAGCTCTACCCCGGTGCCATCTAGCTACTGCCCCCTTCCGCCCCCCCCCCAAAAAAAGTTACTTTACCTTGGGCAAATCACTTAACTTCTCACTCTGTCAACTGTAGAATGATGGAACAGGATTAGAAGATCATCTTTAAAAGTCCCTTCCAGCTCTAAATCCTATAAGCCTAGGAGGAGGCAGAATAATGGCTTCTGAGAAAGCAAGTTACTGCTCAAGGCGGCCCTTTCTCTGCAGGCTAAGGGGGTAGGTAGTCTATCTTTCTTGGAAGGAAAGGAAGTCCCAGCCCTAGGAAGCCTCAATGTGCCTTTTATCTTATTTCTGTCTCTAGTAATGAAACTATTCCTTCATTATAAGGAGACATGTGACTGGAATTCATTCCTCCTTAAGTGGCATGACTGTTCGTAATGAGCAAATGTTGTTCCTAAGTGATTGGAAATAGTTTCTTCTCCTAACTTGGTTAAACATTCTCTTTAAATAATATGCCTTACACTATTATTTGTTTAGGAAATGCTCTTTCCATCCTATCTCTCTCCCTATCACCAACCATGTAGTGTAAAAGTAAACTTCAATTCAAGACTATGGTAAATCATTATACATTCCAAATCAGTGGAATTTGTTAGAAAGGTTTTACTTTTATTATATTCACTTAATAATGACTTTTAAAGGAAGATTTCATTGCTAATCTAAGAATTAACTATTTTCTGTCCTTTTCAACTTAATTTCTGACTACAATCTTATTCAGCCTATTTATATAGTACTGATTGTTGTTATAATCATCATCACTTCTCATCATTGTGAAGAAGGGGTCCAACTTTCCCAACACACCAGCAACAACTGCTACCAGTGACAACCAACAGGTCAATGAGCACAAAAGTCCCAGGAATGCCAGTACAGCTCAGACCATCGATGATGCTTTCAGTCTAGCCCTTATGCCTAACAACCAGGGAAGCAACTCTTTTGGAGAGGCATCAGCTACCCACCATCCCCACCAACTCACCACTCACAAGACAAGCAAGCAGCAAGGTGCTCTGAGGGAAAGAAAGGAAGCAGCATGGACCAGGCAAGTCAAATCACTACCACCACCCTGATCACCATCTTCCCTTAAACTTTGATAGAGACAGCCCAGGATTCTAAGCCCAAGAACCCTGGAAATAACTACGCTTCCAGCTCAGTGCCCACAGCCATTATCCAGAGAAGCAACAGTTTTGGGGATGCAGTCTGGCCACTGCTACTGCAGCTGTGACAGCCACATTTGCTGAAAACCAAGAAAAGAAAGTTCTCATCACCAAAATCTTTGGCACTGTCAAATATTAACATCAGAAACTCATAGCATTTTTTCAGTGGAAATGATATTAGAGAAGAGGCATTACCATCTACTTTGTTGCTACCCTCTAAGGACTACGAAACCTTCCCATCAGACTTGCAGTTGAAAGTTTCCATTTATGTTGTCTTCACCATTCGAATGTGAGCTCCTTGAGAGCAGAGACTAGCTTACTTTTCTGTTTGTATTCTGTATTCTCAGTGCTTAGCACAGTACATACAGTAAGCACTTAATAAATGTCTTATTCATTCATTCTTGAAACAATAAAGAAAAATAGTTCTTTAACTGTGATCCAAAGATGATCTTAAATACAGGCCTCAAAAAAAAAAAGTTAGCACAGCTTTAGCAACGTTTTTTTTACCTATCAGGACAGATCTTCAAAACGACAGCATTTCAGAGTTATAAAGGACCTTAATAGCCATCCAGTTCAATCCACACCTGAAAAAGTATCCCCTCTAATTGTCTAAACAAGTGTTTGTCCATCTTTTGCTTAAAGAACTCCAGTAAGAAGGAAACCCATTATATCCTGAAGCTACCCATTCTAGTTAGGATAACTAATTCTTTGGAAGTTTTTCTTAGCAAACCTAAATTTGCCTCCCTGTAATGTCTCATCCATATTCCATGGAACCACCTTTCTAGTTCTTGGACACAACTATCATATTCCCCCATAAACCTTTTCTTCTCCAGTCTAAGCATCCTATTGCCTTCAACCAAACTTTATGTGTGGCATAATTCAAGTCCCCTCACCATTCTCATACCACATTTCTGAATACTCTCCAGTTTACCAGTCTTTCCTAAAAAAAAATGAGGTTCAACAATACTTCTGAAGATTTTGTTTTCCATTGGTGGCAAGTAGAAATTAAGGGAGAAGGTGGTTCAGAGGGCCCTTTGCCCCCTAAAATGATCAACAGAATATTAAATACCACTGTAATGTGAGGATTTTAAAATAGAATTTATTAAAAAGATTTGAAATTTCCTATACTTATCTTTGTAGTTTTCCAAATGTAATCTCTTAGAGCTTACAGAAATGAAATTCTATTTGATTTTGAAAATTTTGCAACATTTGCCCAGTTCCCCAATGCCTGTTTTGAGTTTCCAGTGACTGAGTTCAATATTCAATATCTTGGTCTTTTTTTTTTAAATGCTAGACAAGAGAACATATCATCTTAAATCTAATAAGCTATGTTCCATTACTTGCACTAAGTCACATATATACTTCAATTTATTCTGAAGAGAACATGGATCAGAGACCAAGAGCTAAGAGACACTTCAGTAGCCTTCTAACCTAATCCCCTCATTTTACAGATAAGGAGAATGAAATCTAGTGATGTTAATTGGCTTACCCAAGGTCACACAGTTGACAAAATTAGTCTAGATTTCAGGTCTTCTGACTCCAGATTCAAGGCTCTTTTCATTTATGGAATCATATTAAAAACCTCCATTTTTGTTCAACTGAAAATATTAAGAAATGAACATTTCTCCTGTCTGAAGTCCTTTTGTTACTTTTCCTTTTGGAAAAATGTTTAAAAGGTTAAGAATAAAAGCTAAGAGCAAGAGGGATGAATCTAGGATTGTAACCAAAGAAAAACAAAACAAAAAACTCAAGTCTAGCTAAAATCATAGCCTTTTCCATCCATGAAGCATTAGAAAGGGCAGGTAGGCCAAACAGTGCCAGACCTGGAGTCAGAAAGACTCATCTTCCTGAGTTCAAAGCTGGCCTCAAAAATGTACTATCTGTGTGACCTTGGGCAAGTCACTAACCCTATTTGCCTCAGTTTCCTCATCTGTAAAGTGATCTGGGAAAGAAAATGGCAAACCACTCCAGTATCTTTTCCAAGAAAACCCAAGTAGGGTTACATAGAGTCAGATATAAGTCAAAAATGACTGAACAACAAAAAGGATTAGAATAGTAAATAGAATAGAACATATATTGAATAGAACCTAATGAGAGTACTCACTTTCCCCATTTTAAAAGGATTATAGCATAACTGAGAGAGAAGTCCCTTTGGTCAAAGAAAGAATTGAGTAGCTTCAGATTAAGTGATTATTGCTCTATTAGATGGAGTAGAATGATAATCCAAAATGTATTTTGACATTTTCCTTATTCAAGATTCCTATAAATATTACCTCAAATTGTTTTGTTAGAAAAATGTCTGAGGGCATGGGGTTGGGGGTAAGAGGTTCTCCATGCTAGTTCAGATGCTTCTCTAAATTAGAGATGCCTAGATTTAGAATGATACATTAATAAAAATTATGCCTAAGATGCAGAGTACAGTGCTAATATTTTTTCTTTAATGTACTGTCAAATCAACAAGCATTTTTTAAGCACTTACTATGTACTAGGCACTGTCCTAAGCACTGGGAATATAAATACAAGCAAAAATAAAGCCTGTCCCCATCCTTAAGAAGCTTACCTTCTAAGGGAGGAAACGACACATAAAAGGGATCTGAAAAGGTGGGGAAGAAGGGAACCACATGACACCATGGTGGAGCAGAGAGAAGAGCAAACAGAAGACAAAAGCAGTCAGAAAAGGAGAAGCAAGCATGCCTGGCCTAAACACTTCCTCAAAATGGAGATTCCAGAAGGAACTCAACTAATCAGAAGATGGGAATATCAGGGAAGAAGAATATTCCAGAATGAGAAGGCTGCTGGAGTGTGGAGAAGTATGAAGAGTCAAATGCAGAGCTGGGAGAGGAGTGTTTCTCCTTCTGATTGCAGGGACAATAAAATAAATAAAAGAGGGACAGTAAAAGCAGAATATAACCACTGTGAAACCTATGACCTTCCCCTGCTAAAAGCAACCAGACAACGACAAACAAAACATCTGTGAAGCCTGGACTATGGAGAGCAATGGATACAGCAGAGGACGTCATCATGTCCACTGTTTCCTCAGCTTAGCTACATTCCTAAAACTCCCATATTATGCACGTATGTAACCCTAAGGTATGTGCCCACTCACTTTCTTAGAACCATCATCTGGCTTTGCCAGTAACCTTAATGGGGATCACCCCTGGATATATAGTCTGTGGCTTTCTCTCCTCAGGAGCAATATCCACCCAGAGGGAGCAAGCAATAACCCAGTTTTGCCTGAAGCTTCCTGGACCCCTGTAAGTATAGACAGTTCTGCATTGTCTTGCCCAACATGATACCTGGTCTTAGGCATTTATATCTGCCATTATAATGTTGTTGAGCATCACTCTTGACTGGACCTGAATGATTCGCTGCTCCAACAGGTCATATTTGACAACATCCACAACCAAAATTCCACTCAAACAATGCCTACAAATCATTCTGCTTCCTAACACATTCTTTAAGACTAATATTCCATTATTAAGGAATTAATATTGGAATTAAAAGAATAGTAAATGTACTGTCTAAATGTACCAATATATCCAAGAACTTTTTCCACAGAAGTTATTCCTTCTGAAACAGTACAAAAACACTGTAGAATAAACACAGGCATCCCTCTGCCCCCATGGACATTAAAACTTTAATTCCCTTTGTGGAATGCCTTTGTTTAAATAATCATTAATAAATGTGAATCTTTTAAGCTCCTACCATTTAAAATTGCAACTGCAATCAAAGCTAAGGGAAAGAGCAATTAAATAGCATGAAATTTTTAAATGTTAAGGAAAAAAACTGTCATCAGACCAAAAGAACTAAGTTGAGAATAAAATTGAGCTAAATTTATCTGTATTAACAAACTTCAGTGGTCTCAACACAGCTTGTTGCCTGAATTGTTTTCATATCCAATCTCTTCTTTGTTACTAGAGATAGACCCTGCCTTCCCTTTTAGACAGTTGTTGGTATAATTTAGTACATTTGCAAAAATGGATCCCATACAGTCTTCAAAAACTGTCAATCTACCCTAGATTTCTGCTCATCTTGTTAACGATTTATTCTTCATTTGGAATGAGTGTGTGACTTTGGGCAAGTCATTTAAACTCTGTAAGTTGCATTTCCTTTTGTTTGAAAAAAAAAACTGCTTTACCTACCTCACTGGGTTGTTGTAAAAATCAAATGAAATATTTATATGAAATGTACCTGTTATTCTCTCCATGGTATGGGACATTTTCTCCCTTTCTCTTTTTAATTTATAGACTTCATGATGAGATTCATAACCATTCAGGCAAATGTTTTTACTCATGCTAGATAGATGGCATGTCCCAGATTGCATCATTGCCACATTTTCAGCAGTAGTCTAAAACCATAAGTAGCATTTACAGATTCTTAACCAGCTAACTAATCACTTCCCTAATTTGTCTTTCTTTTCAGAAGCCCATTCTAGTCTCCACTGGCAGTAGTGATCAAGAACATAACCTAAGGCCCTAAGGTATTCAGTTTCTTGATCAGAAGTTCAAAATCCCTAGTAATGCTTTCTAGGTTCCTTTTGATATTAGCTTATGTCTCCTTATAAAGCCTCATAGGTAGGAAATTGTCATCAGGTTTGACATCTCTTAGAGAGTTCTCCATCACATCCTGGGCACAAATTCCAGGAAAACAATATTCACCTCCTACTATTCATGACAGATAAAATATGGTCAAATCAGTTCTACTTGGCAGATACTATACTAATACTGCCAAACATTGGTAATAGCATTAACTCTACCCAATTCATAACTAGTTGGACATCCATATCCAAAAGAAATTGGCTAAAAGACCCATAGCAACCTAGGGAAATTTCCCTAATGGAGTGTCTTAGGGTTCTATCTTCTATTCTTTCTGTTCATGAACTGGAAGTTAGAGATAGCATATTTGACATAATGACATAATGCTGGGAGACATAGTTTCGTGCATAACTAAAACTATATGAAATCACAATATGGGAATAAAACTCTCTACAGACTAGATTAATACACAAAAATGAACAAATTTACATTAATCTATTAAATTTTAAATCTTTCACTTTGGTTCAAAAACATCTACTACAGGAGAAGTACAATACATGTGGCAAAGAGTTTAGTGGACTAAAACTTAATATAAAGCAACAATATGATAACACAAATCAACAAAACAAAAAGCTGATGCGATATTTAATTGAATTAATAAGAAATCCAATGTTTAGATGAAAGGAGGTAATAATCCTGCTATAATACTAAGACCATATCTTGAGTTCTGTTTTTGTCAGGAGCTAGGTACACTGCAGGAGCTGAGAGAAGGGAAAGGGAGAAACAAAAGTGCTCTAGGGGTTCCAAAGAGAATCAGACAAACTGCTTTCTTATTTAGTTAAGGGCTTATTTAGTCAAACATTAGTCTGTAAGTTGCTTGCTTGCTGTTTGTCCTTCTCAAAAGGATGTGAAAGTGGTCTGTAGAAGTTAAAAGTTTAATATAAATAAGTGTTACAATTACCATAACAAAAGGAAACATTTGAATTGAATGAGAAACACTTTGGCCAGTTACGTACTATTCCAAATTAGCATTTGCCATTAGTCACATTTTATGTTACAAATAAAAATTAAAAGTAAACTATTGGTTTTCCCCTAGACATTCATTGTAATGAAAAAAAAAATTTGGCCTTGGGACTTGGCCTTAGGCAAGGAATTTTCTTCTCAGCATTTCTCAGTTCCTTTCCCTTTTATACAAAGTGAAAAAAAGTACTTTTGTTTCCAGATGCTTTATCACAGAATCATCAACATTTGGTGCCCCCAACTGAATATGTCTTCTTATTAAACATGTAGCCAAAAATCTCTTTGACATCATGGATATGGGATTTAAGGTTTTTTGTTTTATTTTTTGGCAACAGAGTACAATAGACACTAGGGTTGCTTGTTATGAATCAACAGCAATTAATATTAAGAGTGTTCACATATGTATGGGCACTATTCCAGAAATGGCCTAGAGCCATGACAGGCAAATTACTAAAGGTTCTTTTATTTTAGCGAGAATGTAATTTTCTAGCTGTATTCCGTTAAGCCCAAGAGAGATTACATCCTAATACTACTTTATCTTGGAGGATTCTATGGAAGAGACAGAATTAAGGCTGTCCAAGGGCTAAGTATGTAGAAACAAGCTTCAGGAAAAGTCAAGGTATTTATTCCATTTGAGAGTCAAATTTAACATTAAGTACAGACTTTTACAGAAAGCTAAAGAGATGGTGAGCTTGAAGTTGACTCCATGTATATAAACATTGCAACCCATCATTTGAAACTGAAATTAAAGATGACCAAAAAAATTAGCATTTTAAGGGTAAATAGCTATATAATTTTCATTCTGTTACTACCAAAGTTAAGCTAAAAACTGACCTCATTCTCAAAACAAGTTCTAATATACGGAAATTATGGAAGTTTTGGAAATTGCATCAAAAAACATACCAGTTATATGATGGAGGGGTTAGCAATTAATTCCCAAGGGTAGAAAAAATGAAAACAGAAAAGGTAACTAAACCTCTAATATTGTTCTTGCCTTCATAGAGTTTAAAATGTTGGAAGGACAAGATTTACACACATGAAAACAAGCAAATCATTTCTGAAAAGATTTCTTTAGTTCGGTTAGTATACCTGCTATAAAGTTCTTCAATATAGCATGATATAGAAGTTAATGAGTAGTGCTAAAGTCTCAAAGAAAACTCTAAGAGTATCAATAAGTACTCTTAAATGCATGTTTTGTAACTATAAGAATATTTCAAAGACTCTTCTAAAATGATGTTTTATTTTTGGTTGATTTTTCTATATCTGCTCTTAATTACTTATGAACTTGAAAAATTTTCTTCAGCTCCCTGGGCCTCAATTTCCTCATCTGCAAAATAAAAGGATGAGACTGAGTGATCTCTAAAGTCTCTTTCATACCCATACTTCTTTATCTGTCAAACCCATTTGGTTCAACTCATATGCATTAAGTGCCTACAGTATACTAGGCAATGTGCTTGGGATATAAAGATTTAAAAAAAAAAACAACCTGTCTCAACCCTCAAGACCTTACATTCTAGGAGGAGGAGAGAGAAAAATGCAAAATGTACAGATAAAGTAAAACAAGGTAATTTGAAGAGGTTGAGAACTTTAATAACTCAAATGATAGTGAAGGAATTTAAGGAAGAGGCACCTGAGCTTTCACCAAGTAGCCATCGCCACCCATCACAACCTTCAACTTGCTTATTTCTCCTTACCTCAAACACCCAAGATGAACTCAGTATAATTCATTCACTACGAGCCAACACAGAATACTGAAAGACCCAAGTTTTGAAAGAACAATGTGTTCGTGATATTTCTCATTTTCTGCTAGATTCAGCTTCGTTTAAAATTATACAAAGCATCAGCTCTATTCAACTTAAGCTCTCTTCCCTGCTCCACCTACAATGCAAACCCAGTGAGGCACTTCTTTTGAGAAAGAAGCTGTGACTTCATCTGCCTGGACTTCAGTTTCTTCAATTCTAAAATGAAGGGGTTGAAAGAAATTAATTCAGAGGCTCATGCCTTCCATAGTTGACCTGCCTTGAATCTGTGAGAATGATTCTTACATGGTTTGTTGTGGGAAACTCACCTTAACAACGCAATATTAGGGTGAACACCTTCTAAGAAGTGTTATTATCAATCACACAGAACTTTTGTTTGTAAACATTATTGTGGGATTTTTTTCCCCATCCTGTAATTTCCAAACTACAAAACTTCCCCACCAAAAGAGTCACCTAAAATTGTCCTTGTCTTACAAGCTAGAAACATGAGTTAAGTACCATACGAAGCCAGAAACAAATGCAATGTGTATTTGTCATTGTGTGTATCATTGAGTGTTGCGTTAAATCCAAGTTTTCTTATTTCCTGCTTTTTGAATGCATTAGGACACAAAGGGAACAGCAATTATAAAAGGAGAAAACATATATTTTTATTACATAAAACTAAGAAACTAAGATAAAAAGGGAAATTGCTGATTGGGAAGAAAATCTTTGTATCACATATCTGACAAAAGTTTGCCAGGTATCAAACTAACTCATTATATAAGAACCAAAGACACTCCCTAATAAATAAGTGGTCAATAGACATGAACAAAGTAAGTGAAGAATTGCAAACTATATCTACCATATTGAAAACTATTCAACAACACTAATCAAAAGATAAGCAAATCAAGACAAATCTGAGATTTCCTCTCTTGCTCAGCAAACTGAGAGATGACAAAAGCTGAACAGGTCATTTTTGAGAGGTTTCAGGGAGACAGGCACAATAATAACATACTATGAATGGACCTTTTAGTTGGACCATTCTGAAAAACAATATGGAATGATGTAAGAAAAATCATGGAGTAGCTAGATGGTACAGTGAATAGAGCGCAAAGCCTGAAAGTCAGGAAGACCCATCTTCATGAGTTAAGATTCAGCCTCAGACACTTACTAGCTGTGTGACCCTGGACAAGTCACTTAACCCTGTTTGCCTCAGTTTCCTCAACTGCAAAATGAGCTGGAGAAGGAAATAGCAAACCACCCCTGCATCTCTGCCAAGAAAATCGGACACCATGGAAACAACTAAACAACAACAAAGAAAAATCATTAAACTATTCATATTCTTAAATCCAGAAATCCCACCCTCTGGTGTTTGCCCCTAAGGCAGTCAAACATAGAAGGTTCTACATATGCCAATTCAATTCAACTAGTAATGGAAACCCAAGATGAAAATTTAAAGGGCAGGGAGTGGGAGAGGAAACAATGTGCATATAAACAATTACAGGATAAATACAAAGTAATTTAGATAGCGGAGAAACCAGAGAGCATTCTAGAAATGGAGCAAGTAGCTTTTGTTATACCACAGATACAGGAGATGGGATATCATGGAAGGGAAAAAGCAACGAGGCCAATGCGACTGGAACTGAGGGAGAGTAATTCAGAATGAGTCTGAAATAATAGGTTAGGTCCATATTCTGAAAGGCATTTTAGGCATTCTTAAATGCCTAAAGGAGGAGTTTGCGTCCCTTAAGAAAGCCATAAGCAATAGGTGCCTCCACTTCATCTCACACTCTCTTAATTCTTTGCAGTCTGGCTTCTGACATTATCTAACAGAAATTGCCCTTTCCAAAGTCATTAATGATCTCTTAATTGCCACAATTAATGGCCTTTTCTTAATCTTCATCCTTATTGACCTCTTTTTAGCCTTTGATACAATCACTTGATGATTCTCAAATCTACTTAGCCAGTTTAATCTCTTCTGCTAACCTCTAGGCTTTCATTTCCAAATGACCAATTGAATATCTCAAACTGAATGTCCCTAAAATATCTTAAGATCAACAGGTCCAAAACTTAACTTGTTATCTTTCCCCCAAAACTTTTTCCTAACCTCCCTATTACTGTATTCTCCCAGTTCCCTAGGCTCAAAACCTAGGTGTCACCCTTGATGCCTCAATCTTTCTCCTTCCCTACCTCCATATCCATCCTGCTGCCAAGGCCTGTTAATTTTACCTTTGTAACCTCTCACACATGTCCCTCCCCACCTCCTCTGACACTATCACCATCCTGGTACAAGCTGTCATCACCTCCTGCCTAGACTACTACAGTAGTCTGCTGGTCAGTCTGCCAGTCACAAGTCTCTCTCAACTCTAATCCAACCTCCACATTCTTTTTTTTTTTTCCCATCTTCTGTATTCTCACTGTCAAAGGGATCTTCCTAAATGGCAGGTCTACCTCCCTCAAACTCCAGTGGCTTCCTATCACCTCCAAGATCAATTGTAAAATCTTCTCTTTGGTGTTCAAAGCCCTTCATAATCTGTCCTATCCCCAACCCCCAACCCCCAACCACTTTCTAGTATTTTCACATCTTACACTCCCATTCCTACTCCGTACTCTGATCCACTGACACTGGCCTCCCTGCTGTTCCTCACACAGGACATTCCATATCCCAACTCCACACTCTCTGGCACTTTTCTCAGCTTTCTCTAATGCCTAGAATTCTCTCCTTCATTTCTGCCTCCTGGCTTCCTCCAAATGCCAACATGAATATCACTTTCTACAGGAAGCCTTTCCTGATCCCCCTAGTGCCTTCTAGTGCCTTCCCTCTGTAGACCACTTCCAAGATCACTTGTCTTTTTTCTTTCTTTATACACCCAGCCCTTGGGGCAGTGCCTGGCACATTATTTATGTTTACTGCTTGATTAAATCCTAGTGGCAAGAAAGAGCACTCAAGTTTCTGGAACATGGGAGCAACATGGCCAGACCTGTACTTAAGGAATAAAAATATCCAACAATGATAGATAACTGAAGCAAACTATAAAACTGAATATACTGGGATGACACTAATCCTAACCTGAGCATTTGTTCAAATAACCTGAATGTTTTCTTGAAATGTATTTTCCTACTGGCTTTATGGACTACAGCATCACTTTTTGTGGTTAAAAAAAAAACAACTGGAAATAAAGTGGATGTCCCTCAATTTGAGAAGAGTCAGGAAAACCTAAGTTCAAATTTGGCCTCAGATACTTACTTGCTACGTGACCCTGTATCACTTAACCTGTTTGCCTCAGTTTCCTTATCTTTAAAATCAATTAAAGAAGGAAATGGTAAACCACTCCTGTATCTTTGCCAAGAAAATCCCACATGGGATCACAAAGAATTAGACACAACTCAAATGACTGAACAAGCACAACAATAAAAAAAAATTGTGTTATACAAATGTAATGAAGCATTATTTTCCTGTAAGAAACGAGCAATTAGAAAGTTAAAGAAACACAGCAAAATTTGTGTGAACTGATGCAGAATAAAAAATTAACATATACAATAACTACAATAATGTAGCTAAATGTTATAAAACCAATCTTAGCCCCCAAGAAGAGACGAAGAAACGTACTTCCCTCCTTCCTCTGAAACACGGGGAACTGTCGGTGTGGAATATTGTATGTGCTTTCAGATGTGGACCCTGTTTCAGCGGATGTTAGTTAGTCATTTTTCTTTGTTATTATGAGGGAAGGTTCATTGAATTGGGGAAGGGGATGTATCTGGAAATGACTGACGTAAAAACAAAATAAAAAAAGGAATCAACGAAACTTTTAAAAATAGAACAAATCAGTGCTCTTCTTCCCCCCACCCCCCAAAAAAATGGATTAGCAGAAGCTGCAGCTTTAAGAACAGATATGGTGGTATGACTTGACCTCTAAAATGACTGCTAGACTGATGGTGACTACTGCTTCTGACAATCCTGCCATGGGCTCATAGCTATCTGAAGAGACCAGCCTTTCCAGTACGGCCTATCTGTAGCTAAAGGTACAGGGGCCTCGAATGACTCTGCTTTCTTGGCCCTACATGACAAGCTTGTACTTGAAGTGTCCCCTGGCAGGGTTTGCATTGTTGAGTTTCTTAGCTGGCTCAGGGATCTCAGTGTCAGCGCCAGCTCTAGCTCCTGTAGATTAAACAGGAACAGTTAACAGGAACTATTTGGAGAGTAAACAAGTTAGCATCAATCCAACATATTTCCCTCATTAGAATGTAAGTTCTTTGAGGGAAGGAACTGGGTTGTTTTTTGTTTTGTTTTGCTTTTTCTTTGTAGCTACAGTCTTGGTACATAGTTAACCTTTAATAAATTCTTGTTAATTGATCTCAAAGGGTGAAAAGTCAGTACCTCCTAGAAGAAGAAACTTTATATTTATACTTATCTACACAAAGACACTTCCATATATGATTTGTTCTAGAAATTAGAGAGATCTGTATTCTAATCCTGACTATACTACTAAGTAGCTGTGTAATACTAGTCAAGGCAGCAACTCACCTATCTGTTATGTACTAGTGGGCTAGCCACTGGGAACATTCTACACCAAAAAGAATAAACCAATCATTGCTTTCAAGGAGCCTACCATTTAGAGGTGAGGTGCAGACACAAATAACTATAATGGTAGTACTAATAGTAATAATAATGATAATGATAATTACAATAGCTAGCATTTGTATAGTTTTGAGGGCAGCTAGGTGGTGAAGTAAATAGAGCTCCAGGCCTGGAGTCAGAAAGACTCATCTGTAAAATGAGCTGGAGAAGGAAATGGCAAACTATTCCCACGTCTTTGCCACGGAAATCCCAAATGGGGTCACAAAGAACTGGACGTGACTGAACAACAATATACAGTTTGGTAGTCTGCAAAGATATTCATTATATCATTTGGTCCCCATGATAACCTTAGGACGTAGTATTGTTATTATCCCCATTTTACAGATGAGGAAAGTGAGGTTGAGAAAAGGTAAGTGACTTGCCCATGATCACACAGCTTGTAAGTTAAAGTATCTTAGGCAGGATGAGAACTCAGGTCTTCTTGATCCAGTCCAAGACTATCAACTGCACCACTTCGCTGCCTCTAATTATAATACAAAATAGAAGTGCACAAGCAAGGTATATAGCTGGAGTCTTAGTTTGCTGTCCTCTTGTGGAATAGAGGCAACCCTCAAAGGCTATGCCACTATAGCCCTCCCTCTAACAGATATTCCAAAACAGCTCTACCAAGCTAGAAAATACTTAAGAGATAGGTAGGTACTCAAACGAGGTATAAATAATATGGGCCTCATGATAGACTGCGTGTCGGTCAGCCAAGGTCCAAGCCCACTAAGTTTGGAGAGAGGCTACTCACCGGAAGATTAGCACTATGGCTACAGAGGAAATAATACTACAATCGAAGTCTGAGGATCAGGGCTGTAATCCTCGATTGCTACATAATAACTGTGTGAATTCAGATAATTTACTTCTCTGGCCCTTAATTTCCTGATCTGTAAAATGAGGGAGTTGGACTAGATGACCTCTAAGGTCCCTTCTTACTCTAAATCTATAATTCTATCATATTATTTATTTATTGTCATAGAAACTCTCAAAGATAAACTACAAGGCTGAAAAAGCGTTCAAGTCCTGCTTCCATACTACGTGACCCAGGGTAAGTCATCTTGGTGGCCCGAGAGAAATAGACTAGTCTACAATTAAAGACAAGTTATAGAATAGCTCCTGATCTGCTTTGGTGGAGGGAAATTTCCTCACCAAAAGGTCCCTTTAAATCAATGAAATCACATATCTGATTTAAAAGGGGGCGAGGGTAGGAATATCACTGAGACTTGGTGAGAAGGGACCCACCTATGAATGGAATATATAGTTACCTACACAAGCTGACAATACACATTTGACCTTGGATAGGTAACCTAAGGTCCCTGGGCCTGTTTTCTCATCTGAAAACAAAAAGAGGAGCTAGACTAGCTGGTCTCAAAGGTCCTCACTCTAATTCTAGATCAATATCCTAAGATTTGATGTGCAACAGTGGAGGTAAATTAGGGATCTCTGAAGTAATGAAGTATGTAAGAGGTCTATGAGAGGTATAAGTAAATGCCATGCCAAGTCCAAGGGATGAATTTCTAATAGGGAATATAAAAATGCTTCTTGGAACAGGTGCTAATTGAGTTGGGTCCAGTTTGGCTCAAGTGTAGGGAATATGGAGAGAAGCAAATATAAAGAAGTAGGGTACTGCCAGATGGTAAAGATCCTTGGATGTCAGGGTAAGGAAAATTGGATTTTATTCAACAGGCAATAGGAAGCCACTGAAAGTTTTTAAGCAGACAAGCGATGAGATCAGACTTGGACTGAGGAAGAATAATCTAGCAGAGATACAAAGATGGACTGGAGGCAGGAGAGTATGGAGTTTGGAAGCCTTCAGAAGGTTATTATAACAGCACAGATGGGAGTTCATGGGAACCTGTACTGGGATGTTAACAGCAGGAATAGAAAAGACAGAATGGATATAAAAGCAGTGGTAGACTTGACAATCATGTATCCTATAAGTGGTACAAATATCCTTACTCCCATTTACAAGTAAGGAAACAGACTCAGAGATACTGCTGCATGATCACATGATCAGTAAGTGAAGAGGTTAAAACTCAAACTTCTGACAAGAGGACCAGTGTTCTTTCTACTACATCATGCTGCCTCTCTGGTAAGGTTTATCACCAGAAGTTAGTCTACATGGTAACAAATTTTTTTCAGTCACAGTAACTCACAAATACTATCTATAAATACAAGGAGGGATTGCAATCTGCACTAATAAAAGGAATACTCACAGTGATGAAAATGAGTCCTTGAACTATTGCAGTACAATTGCTAGGACTTCACATGGACCCCAGTGAAAACTTAGCTGATCTCTTTAAATTATACTTCACAGATGCTCCTAAATGATTTTCATCATATTTGGAGGTGAGGGAGAGAGAAAGGACAGAGAAAACAAACCATTCAGAAAAAAATCCTTACTTTTCTTCTTCCTGGAAGAAAGCAGGTAGGAGAACTAAACTGGTTTACTAGCAAGATACATGGGAAAGCATCCTGAAGAAAAAGTAATAGACACCACTAAGTTTTTCATTTCATTAGAGTTATGAAGTTATCCACTGGCCAGAAAAGGTGTGCTGTGACAATTTTTAATTTCTAAACAAAAATTAGTTTTTCTTATCTAGACACTTACATACTCTTTTTCAATAGGAAGAAATCAGTACCCTCTACCCCTCAAAATGTCTATTTTTACTCATTCCTTTTATGAAAGTCATGGACTAATATACAAAAATGTACTAAGAATTAACAAATAACAAATTTACATTGCTCTTTAGGGTTGTATAAGGATTACTACCCCATTTTGAAGATGGAAAAATTAAGGTTTTAAGAGGCTGTACCTTTCCTATGATCAGGCACCTAGGACACAAAAATTGGGAACCCCGGTCTCTTGGTGCCAAGCCCAAGATTCTATACATTATCTTATATTGCTTCTCAATTATTCATGCTCAGTTCGCTCCTAACAACCTGATGGAGGTGCTTGAAGCCCATTCATTATAGAGTAGCACACCAGCAACTGCTAGGGTTCAGACTTTTGTATCTACAACTGTGGTGCCTCTCCATTCACCTATGTGGTCCTTCTGACTTTCAGCTATGTGGAATCCTACCTTTTTCCCCACCCTTGTAGTGAATGAAATACAGGCTGGGGAAATGCAAAATAAACCATCCTTACAAATTAGGTGAAGATAGCTGCTGGTAATTTCAGGGTCCTTAGCCACCTATGGGCACTGCCACCTTTCTCCCCTTCCCCCCACCCACCCACCCATTGTCATTCTACTGCAATAGTTTAAGAACTTACTTCCCACTCCCAGCTTCCTTCAAGATGGGGCTCAGATTCTGGTGTCTACTTTCCACCCAGCAGGCGTCTACTCTCTGAGATTACATTGCATTAACACTGTATATGTGTATATGTCCAATAAATTAAAGTTACTTACATGTTATCTCAACCATTAAAATGTGAGCTCCCTGAGGGCAGAGAGCATGGCTTGTTTTTTCCTTTCTTTGTACCCCAAGCACACGTCAGGACACAGAAGTTAGCTTAATAAATGCTAATTATATGACTGAACCCTATTAAAATGTAGATCAGTTTGGAAGGTTAACACCTCAAGCTAATGACAGTCTTTTGTAACCTAGTAGAAAACTATTTTAGGGAAATGAGTTTGTGAGAAAGGTCAAAAGGTCTCCAAGAGTCTAAAGAGAAGTCCAGAGAGAGAAAAGTGTAGTATAGCTGAGAAAATTTACAGCCAATGTTGCCTAGGGTTTCAAATGTACAGAAGCACATTCTGTTGTTCGTGTGTGTGTGTGTGTGTGTGTATTTGCTGTCACAACAACTTGAAAAGAAAGCATCCACAACACCATTACTATTTTGTGCAGCCAGCAATGGGTACTAATTGGAGTGTTCTCTAGTTCGGCACCACTTTGCTGTGCATAAAGGGAAGAGGATAGATATGGAATAGGAAAAGGCAAAAGCCATAAGGCCTCTGATTTGGCTGAGTACATGACCCTGGAAGTATCCTGGCCAAAGGTGCTCAGAACGTCTTTAAGAATTTCCAGAGCATCTTTGGATACTCCAAAGGAACCTCTTTCTACCTGAAGTTGGGAATCCCAATAAATATCCATCCCATGGAAACAGACTGCCTTCCCTTTTCTTTTTGAAAATGTTTTTTTTTTCCTTTTGGAAAATTTTGTCTAGCTCCTAAATGTGGAAAATGTACCCTTATATTCAAAGTAAACTTACTGAGTTGTGTGCTAGATATTATTATTTAAAAAGTAACTGAAGAAAGCAAAATGTTCAGTAAAAAATAACTCGGCATCACATCTTCAAAAGAAAAGCCTAGATATTCTAAAGCTCAAATTGGTCATACCCTCAAACTTTTTTAATTAACTGCTATGTGTGAAGGGCTGCAGGAAATACATACTTTGGAATGTCATTAACAACAATTGACTTAGAAGCTACATTTTAGCCCTGTTTCATGACTTGCTGAGCTTAACCAGTACCTTCCGCCTCTGGCATTCCATTAATATTTACTAGTTGTACAAATGAAACCTGACACTGTTCTAAGTATTATGGATTAAGAGTGAAGAACATGAGGCAAGATCCTTGTCCTCATGGAACTTGAGTCCAATTTAGGCAAGAAAGAGCTCTTTACACATAAATAACACATTAACAGTAAATATTTAGGTTTCTAGTTTGACTCTAGGTATGACATGTGTTCGTATATATGTACACAAATGGGACTGAAAGAAAATAAATTTGACAGGTAAATGTTGATCATAGCTAGAAGGGGAGGGGTGTCAAAGAGAGTAAAGTGGGACTAATTCAGGTTCCTTCCCTTATCCTATTCCTGGAGGAACCTCTCTCTCAAGTCCCCTGACACAAACTGCTACCTTAAGACAGAGGACTTTATTTAACTAAGTTAGAGAAGATCCCTAACAACAGATTATTGGATTGAATTCTATCACTTTGGCTACACTTACAATCTCTGTAACTCTACTCCTAGAGATCCTCAGCCAAAGAATGCTCTAGCATATACTCATCTTTTAGCATAATGTGGAAACTCCAGCCCTGCAAGGTTCCCAAACAACTATTTACCTCCTCCGTGGTCTTTCTTCCTAATGGACATCCAAAAAACTTTTTACAAGAAGTGGAGGGGGCGGGGGTGAGGATGGATCATTCTTGCATAAAATATTCCTAATTTTACATGCACATTTGTCTTCTGGATATACTCTAGCTACTCTTTAATTAGTAAGCAGGGACTTTTGCAGTTTCAGGACCTATGCATAACTCTTAGAACACCATACTATTGCTATTTCAGGATGACAGATTCCACATTAACCATAGTGCCAGGCCATTTTATCTCTTGTGCTCTATTCCACTTATGTGCCCAGAAGGCAGAGTTATTAAAGTCAATTGGGAAAAATTGTAAAGATTAAGGCAAAAATATTTTTGCGCATCTTTAGTTCTCTACCTGGCAGAGTTTTACTTTTTGTTCAAGCGAGTTAATTAACAGGGCAACGACTAGCTCACAGAATTTTTTTTTTGGCTGAAGCAGCATAATTTTCATTAACGTTATTAAATGGCAAAAAAAAAAAAAAGGAAAAAGGAGGGTCGAAGAGCAAAACAGGAAGGGGCACCCCTTCCTTTTTGTCTTTTCCATCCCTGTTGCCAGCTCCTTCCAGCAGGCAGAACTGAGGTGAATCACTGTATATTTAGCACTATGTGGTTCTGGCTTAGAACTCGCCGTGACCTTGGGATAAGTAAATCATTTTAATTCTGACGCCTCAGCCCTCCACTGCTCAGGACGTCTACAACAACCCCTTGGAAGTGATTGTGGAAAATGATGGCTACAAGGTGGTGTGGGCTTTTTTTTCCTTTTTTTCAAAATTGAAAAGACTCTTTGCTGTTGGTTCTTAGTTTTAACGCTCTCCAACGCCCCCTCTGCAGGGAGGGAAACTGTGTAAGTGGCCAAGCAGCTCAGGGACAGATTCGAAGACGCGCTAGGAAGGTTGCAGGCTCCTGACTTCTTGCAATTGCATTCCCTGTATGTAGCCCGGGAAAGCAGACAGATGGACTGACGGACAAGCAGATTGAGGAGCATACAAAGACCCCGCTCCCTTCCTCGTCCACGCCCCCCCCCACACGCACATCTCGCACACACAGTCACGCACACACACGCACACACACGTGTGATGAGATCATTCTGCTGGCCGCGGGGCCGGGCACGAAGGGCGGGCAGGTCCCGGTGCTGCGCCTCACCTGTCTTGAACACCATCGCCTCGTCGTCTTCGGACTCGAAGGTCTCCAGCATGGAGACGAAGAGCACCCCGCACGCGTTCTGGATGCCGAACACCGACCCGTTGCACCACATGGCCGCCAGCATCACGACCCAGCCCCAGCCGCCCTCGGGGGGTTCGGGCATGGCTCGGCTCGGGGACCCCGTCACCTCCTTGTCCGCAGGCACCTCGGATCCCTCGGCTGGCTGGGAGTAGACGCCCCCCTGAGGCTGGGGGCTGGGCTTCATCCCATGCCCCGGGGAGGGCTCCTCTTGGGCCCGCATCATCGCCCCCGAAAGACGGAGACCCTCCTCTCCCCACCTCCCTCCCCCCCGCGCGCGCCTTCCCTCCCCTCCTCCCCCGCGGCTCGGGCGCGTGGGGAGGTGCGAGCTCCGGCCGGAACGCTCGGGACCCTGCGGCAGGCGAGCAAAGGCCAAGGTAAAGGCTGGGGGGGGGGGCGGGAACGGAGTGGGGGAGACCGAGAGGAGAGGGAGGAAGAGAAGGCAGACCAGGGTGGCGCGAGCGCAGGCTCGAGGGCGGCTCTCGGGGCTCGTGCTCCTCAGGGTTCCAGCCCTGACTGCTGGACAACCCCCCCCATGCCTCCCCAGCTATCTGCTCCAGAGCCCCTGCGCCCTAGTGCCAGTCCTCTAATAGAGCGCCCGCCCCTCCCCCTCTAGGGGGCGTGGTCAGGGGGCGGGGCGGGGCCCTTTTGCTGCTCTCTTATTGGACAATTTGGAGCGAGGGAGGGGGCCCGGCGATGGTGGGGGGTGCGTCGCACTTGGCCTCGTGTGGCTGAGCGAGGGTCAGAAACACATAGTCCCCTCTCCCCACTACCCACCCCCTCCCCCAGAGGAAACCATCCGTCTCCTCCTCGGCTTCCTGTGCAATCGGCAGGCCCAGAAATCAAGGCTCTCAAGGGCTTTAAGAGGCAGAATGGAGGCATCGAATCCAATGGTGGAGAACTCCCCGTCCACTCGCGAGCACAGGCCACCCGAGAAGAAAAAGCGCGCGGGAAAGCGTAAGCTGTCCCGAACACGCGCATTTACTACACACACACACACACACACACACACACACACACGAGTCACGTATACACCACCTACCTCTGACACGCTCATATAGTGTCGTCACGATCGTTTGCCAGCCCACTCAGCCCTCTTCTGTCAAGGCAAACGTATCCATCCACAAAGTCACGTTCACGAGGTCACCACCCCTTCAGGCACACACTCCCACAACCACACTATGTTTATACAGCTCAAGCTGTCTTCATAGTCACAACCGTGCACACGCGAGCACACACACACACATATACACACATATACACACATACCTGAGAAAGTTGGCACCTGAACACTGACACAGTGAAGTCAGTGGCCTCAGGTAATAATCCCATTTCTTCAATGAGGAAAATTAGGAGGACACAGAATTGCTTCCTAGTCTGCTTCTTGTTTCATGCTGACTGCCAAAAATTGTGTACCTTAAAAAAAAAAAAAGCAGTGCATAGGGTATCAGAGCATAAGGGCAGCGGGACAGGCCTTTGATCAACGGGTGACTTAGCATCAGCAGCATTAAGTAGCATAATGTTTTCCTGACCCTTTAACTAAAGGTTACCTATACAGTGTTTCAGTAGTAATTTGTGATGGAAGCCTGTGGGTAGTTTTTGGTTTGGTGGTGGGGTTTTTAAGCACTTACTAAATAATACTAATTAGAATGCATAAAAATGACAGTTATGCCACCTGTCTACTAAGTAGGGAGGTGGCAAGGATGAAAGCTTTGCACTTGAATAAGTACCCTATTCAGTTGGCTTCTGCTCAAGTGCTATTGTAATATGAATAAACATCTGTCCCACTGGTGCACTGAAGAGAATAAGTTTTACAAATACATAGGCTATATTGTATGCTAAAGGTTTAACTAAGCAGATGTTACAGCAGTGATCAGCACAAAGTTCATGCTCAATAAATGTTACTGACTAACAAAAAAAAAGATTGTTAAAAGAAAATAGCAGGAAGTTAGTTGAGGTAATATGGTATAGTAGAAATGGCACTGAGATTTAAAAAAAAAAAAATCTTGGTCAGTCTCCACCAAGCTATTTGTATGGCCCCAAGCACCATCTGGCTTAACTTCTCTGGGACTTAGTTTCCTCATCTGTAAAGCAAAAGTGTAAAATGAGATGATCTTCAAGATTCCTTTTAGCTCTAAAATTATAGAGCTCAATGAACAACTTCTAGCTTTTTTTTTTTTTACAGGTTTAAGACCAGAAGAGCTGTACTGAACCTCCTTTCTCCTTCATTCTCAAACCTCATTAAATCAAATAAAGGACAAGGTCATTTACTGCATCCTGGGCTATCAACAGTCATCCTGATTTTTGTCTTCCCACTGGACTTCGATCACTCTGAAGGAGAAAGTGAGGCTGACAACTTTGTGAAGCTCTGCCTCACTTAAATCTAATTCATTCAAAAGCCAAGACATCACCTTCACAACATCATTGATCATCTTCAAGAACAAAGGATGAACAGCAACAACTATACCATGTGACCTTTGGCAAGTCATTAGACCTCGTTGAACCTCAGTTTCTTCATCTGTATAACAGAGCTGAACTATTAGATCACTTCTGGATCCAATATACTATGATTCTTAGGACTAGAATTACAGAATATACTGTGGGAAAAATATACTAGGAATTCCACAAAATGAAAACCTAATTGACAAAGAACTTAACCTGCATCAATGTGATAAAGTCGACTTATATATGTAAAGTTTCATTTTCCTATATTTAACATCCTTATTTCAAGACTACAAAATATTATTTCTGTGTAATCATTTTTTAAAAGAATTCTATTCTCAAACTGCTTTCCTGTTTGCAGGTAGACTTTGGCCTCAGTCTTTATAATGCTTTATTTTCAAATTGGGTTGTCTCATTTTGGCGTGGAGGTCACCCTGGAATCTCAAAAGTTATGCCGGTTAAACAGAGTCTCTGGCATGTCCTGCCAACCACAAAAAGCTTTGAGTGCATGTGTAGCAATGAACTATATGCTTGTTTTCCAAGGATTCAGCCTAGCTGAGTTTGAAGAAGCTTATCACCACAAGATAACCAATATCACTAGCCACCAGATGATAGATTTGGTGAGGGAGGGGGCTAGGGAGTAGCAGCTTCCCCTTTCCAATCCACTCTCTAAACAACTGCCAAAATGATATTGCTAAAGCACGAGACTGACCATGTCATTGATCTATACAATAAACTCCAGTGATCTCTTCAGCAAACTCCTCTGTTTGGCACTTAAAACTCTTTGCATCTTTTCAACTTATCGGAGTTGTTTAGTATACATTACTCCTCTTATTCACAATGATTCCAATCAATCAGAGTTATTATACACTATTCTCCTTTATTCTATGGTCCAGCAAAACTGTCCTGATTGCTGATCTTCACACATGAAATTCCATCAGTTGTGTAAACACAAAACTCTTAGTTCAGAAAAAAAAAATACACAGCTATTTGAGTGTAGGTATTTAAAAGATACTTTTCTTCTTTATGTATTTATCCCTTATGACAACTTTTATTTACTACTGTATTACTCTTTCTCTAAGTAGTGATTAGGGCTAGAAACAGACACCACTTCACCAAAACCTGATACAAAGTCTCTTTAGCTTTTGTAATTTAATATGGTAAGGTTAAGTTCCTCCAGGGCAAAATGCTCTAGGCTAAAGTCTAGTCTGAAGAATAAGCATATATAACACATTTTGCCAGTAATGATACTTTAGTCTCAATAGTTCTAAAATTCTAGACTTCTTTACCTTTACCTACTTCCTCAAAGATCTTGGAGGAATAGAAAATGCTACAGATTTCTATGCTACTTGGTTCTTGGCAATAATTTACAGTGAATTTGCACAAATTTTTTCTACTTCTGATACATGAGGAAAAAAACACTAAAATAAAAGTGAATTTCTCATTTTCAGAGTTTTGATGAAAAAATAAATACATTCGCTTCTAAATCTCAGCTAACTACTGAGATGAATGAAGCAAGGGGTGGTGAGGTCTGGATGTCAAGAAAACAGATTCTATTTCCACACCTGGCACTACTTTACCTCTTGCCTTTCTTCATCTGAATATCTGAAGATATTTTCATCTCTCTACTTCATCGTAGTGTGTACAGTAATGAGTCGATGTTCATAAACTCTTTTGAGAGCATCACATAAAAGGTTTTATACACGTATAAATAGGTATAATTGTCTATTAAGTCTGAATTACAATGATACTTTATATAACTTTTTCATCTAGAGTTTATATTAATCTTATTATTTATTAACTAAAAGATCCTTAGTTGACTCTTTACTGAGATATGCCAAATGTCCTTATTTAGGACAATCTAGATTTTAGCTAACTATTAACTATTTTCTACTTGGAGACTGAAAAAACTTCTTGGAGAGAAGTTCTCCCATTCTAGTCTATTTAAATATAGTTATAAAACTTTAACAGTTCCATATGTCTAATTATAGGTTTGTAAGACTGGCAAGTCTTTGTTTTCAATAATATTTCATTTCCCCTCAATTACATGTTAAAACAATTTTTAACATTTGGGGTTTTTTTAAGTTTCAAGTTCCAAGTTCTATCCCTACCTTTGTCCCTGCCCTTCTCCCTCTCTAACACAGTAAGCAATCTGATATAGGTTATACATATGTAATCATGTAAAACATTTCCAAATTATTCATTTTGTGCAAGAAGACTCCAACAACAACAACAAGAAGAAAGAAAGTGAAAAATAATATCCTTCAGCCTGTATTCAGACCACATCAGTTCTTTTTCTGGAGGTGGATAGCATGTTTCATCATGAGTCCTTTGGCATTGTCTTGGATAATCGTATTGCTGAGAATAGCTAAGTCATTCATAGCTGTTCATCATACAGTATTGATCTCCTAGTTCTGCTCATTTCACTATTTCACTCTGCATCAGTTCATGTAAGTCACTGCAGGTTTTTTTTCTGAAATCATCCTGCTTGTCATATCTTGTAATACAGTAATATTCCATCACAATCATATAGCACAGTTTGTTCAGCCATTCCCCAATTGATGGGAACCCCCTCAATTTCCAGTTTTTACTCATCACAAAAAGAGCTGTATATATTTTTGCACAAATAGGTCCCTTTCCTTTTTTTATCTCTTTGGAATATAGATCTAGTAGTGATATCAAAGGGTATGCACAGTTTTATACTTCTTTGGGCATAATTCCAAATTACTCTCCATAATGGTTTAATCAATTCACAGTTCCACCAACAGTGCATTAGTATCCCAGTTTTCCCACATCCCATCTGACATTTATCATTTTCTTTTTTCTGTCATATTAGCCAATCTGATAGGTGTGAGACAGAATCTCAGTTGTTTAAATTTGCATTTCTCTAATCAATAGTGATTTACAGTATTTTGCATGTGACTATAGATAGATTTCATTTCTTTATCTGAAAACTGCCTGTTCATATCCTTTGACCATTTATCAGTTGGGGAATGATTTGCATGGCTAGCACCTCTTTAAACAATCCTACCTATAGTCTACTGTGGCACTACTTTAAATATGTCTTAGTTTTCCTGCATTAACATTTTAGTTGGAAATTTTTTTTGGGGGGGTGGTATAGAAGACAAGGAACTTTTTAAAATAATACACCAGCATAATCCATTGCTTTTTCCCTTGGAAAAGTAGTATATCCTGAGTTCTTGGATTTGCTGTTGATTTGTGGGAACAGAAAAATTTGTCAGTTTGTAAAGATTCATCTGTCCTTTGATCCAGCAATACCACTACTAGGTTTGTATCCCAAAGATATCATTAAAAAGGGAAAAGGAAACATAGCAGTTCTTTCTGTGGTGGCAAAGAATTGGAAGTTGAGGGGATTCCCATCAGCTGGGGAATGGCTGAACAAATTATGGTATATGAATGTGACAGAATACTATGGCTCTATATGAAATGATGAGGAGGCAGATTTCAGAACAACCTGGAAAGACTTACATGAACTGATGTAGAGCAAAGTGAGTGAAACCAGGAGAACATTGTATACAGTAACAGCAACATTGTGTGATGACTAGCCCTGATAGACTTAACTCTTGTCAGCAATACAATGATCTAAGACAATTCTGAAAGACTCATGATGGAAAATGCTATCCACATCCAGAGAAAGAACTATGGAGTCTAAATGCAGATCAAAGAATACTACTTTCTTTTTTTCCTTCTCATGGTTTTTCCCTTTTGTTCTGATTCTTCTTTCACAACATGACTAGTGTAGAAATATGTTTCATATCATTGTACATGTATAACATATATCAGATTTCATGGGGAGGGGAAGGAGGGAGAAAAAAACTGGAACTCAAAATGTTATAAAAGTGGATATTGAAAACTATCTTTACATGTAATAATACATTTAATAAAATACTATTAAG
>CM053627.1:133844346-133937617 GCA_028646595.1 Phalanger gymnotis
TTAACCCTGGAAAAAGCAAGAAAAGTGCATTTAGTTCATGTGATAGGCTGTCATCAAAAGAATCCTATCTGGAAACAATATCCACTTCTTATTTTTGTTCTATATTTGATCTGTGATTATTCTAAAAAAAATTTGCACAGATAGGAAAGTACACATATGGCTCAGTACTTACCGATATTCTTCTCTCATCTTTTTTTCTAAACGTTTTTCCTAAGCATTTGGTATCCTCTTTTCTTTCAAGATATGTTGAGAATCGATTCCCTTAATACTCTTAAAATTGTGTCAACTTCAGCACAGACTTCCTCTGTATATATATATTTTATCCATTTACCATTCCCATTTTATTATTTTAGTATCATTTCTATTTCCTTATGTCATGCATGTGGGACTATGATTGCAGAGAACAAATGTAGTGGCTCCATTATCTTTGATGGGGAAAAAAGTTTATTATAAAAATATTTTGCATGGTGTATTTATTGTCTTCTTTTCATTTCATTTTTAAATACCTTCAGGATTGCCTTCTGTACATTTATTTTTTCCATCTACTGCTTCTCATAGTTTTATGAGGCAATACTGATTATAATGTTCCATAGTCTTTAGCTTTAAGACTTTACAAATAAGTTTATATTCTAAACCAGTGCTTGGCTACCATATATCTTGATCAAGTATCTACTTGCTGAAGCAGTTTTTAGGCCTTGTAGTGATTTATTTACATATGTTAAGCTTCCTTATAAAATGGTGAGAGTCTGTGTTTAGATCTGTTCTTAAGTCAACTTATTTTTCTGTGTCAACATTATGTTTAATTATATCAGGTTGAAGGTGCTACATTGCATGCTACATCTTCTTAATTATATTCTTTCCTCTAGAGTGGTACTAGTTTGAATCTTTGCTCTAAGTCAAAGAAGTTAGTGACCAGACATTTCTTGTTTATTAGAATAAAATAAATTTATTTCTCATGTAATGTTATTCAGTATTTCTTATGACCTCTCTCATCTTAAATGATGCATTCATAATATATAGGTAAGAGGCTTCTCTATAGTCTACAAGCATTTAACCTTCTCCTTTTCTTACTCCTAAATCAGATTTTCCAATATTTTTGTTCTCACTTTTGCCTACATTTGCACTGTCACTGAGCATTAAAGTATATATTAATTTAATTTGGAAGAATTATGAAATTCTTCATAGAATCTCCAAACTCCTTCCCAGCTGATACAAGAGCTGTTCATGCGCACACTTCAATTATCTTCAAGATTGGGGGGGAGAGGTATTTTTTTTTTCAAATGCTTATCGCAAATACTATGATACAATCTAAACTAGTGCCCTTTTAAAGTGGTTGTTTCTTCTTGCCATTGAACACACAATAATATAAACTCCTTTATTTTTTCCTCCAAGGATGATTTGTGAATCATCTTTCCATTTAGCTACAACTTCTTTATGTCTTCTGGTTTCACATATAGAGTGGGTGTCAAGATTGATATAATTTCATTCTTCCAGTAGAATATGCACTCACTGGCCAATTGGGTAAGGATTTCACATTTAGAATACCAAAAGTCAAACTGATCTTTAAAGAAAGTCTAGAAACTAGGTAATTCTTAGAACCTCATTCCCACTTTCCTGTCATTGTCACAATAATTATAGTGGTGGAAAGGGTCCACTTAGTTCTTAGATTTGCAAGTTTAAGAATTTTAAGAGTCATTTTGTAGTTTTCTTTGATTCATAAATTACCTTAGTTGAGAATCTACAACCAATGAACCAGCCTATTGATGGTGGGCCTCTTTGCGCTTAATTATTTTTTTCAGAGAACAGATAGTCTGTTGCCAATATAATACTTGAAGCTTTTCAAGTCTGAAGGAAGCTATCAGAGCTTATGTTCCACTGCCATAACTTGTGAAAGCCTAGGGTCACCTCCATATCAAAAGAGGCACAACAGTAGGACTTTGTACAGGGAACATTTGTTAAACAGGAAAAAAATATCAGTTCCGTAAGAAAACATTGGATTTGAGTTGTTAGCTATAAGAGCCTTCTTTAGGATTCAGATGGCTGCTGCCAAAAGACCAACTCTTTTGCTTTCTTTCATAAGACTGAAAGATGAGTTCATTTAGTCCCCATGATTTCAGGTGTAGTTAAGCCTAAAACCATCCTAAAAGAATATAAATATATCATGATTTTTAAAAATACCAGAAAAGCTAAAGTCATTGCACCAACCAACCCCTGGATAAATGATTGAGAGAGTTTCAATTTAGGCCTAACATATACAGGAAAGAGTGCCCACTGGATCGACATTTTGATACCGGTCTTATTATTTTTCACTTTTATAAGTTTACAATTCATATTTCACCTGCCAAATGGGTAATATTGATAAAATTTTGGTCTCAGCATTTCTTTTTTCCCCTTTATTTGGTATTTTATTTTTCACCAATTACATCTAAAAACAATTTTCAACATTCATTTTTAAAATTTTGAGTTCCAGATTCTCTTCCTACCTCCCAACCCCCTCATTGAAAAGGTAAGCAATTTGATATAGGTTATACATGTATAGTCATGCAAAAATATTTCCATATTAGCCATGTTGTTAAAAAAAAATAACATAGACAAAAAAAAAACCCAGTCCAAGAAAAATAAAGTAAAAAAGTACGCTTTGATCTATATTCAGACTCTCTCAGTTCTTTCTCTGGGGATGGATAGCATTTTTCATCATAAGTCCTTCAAAGTTGTATTGGATCATTATTGCTGAGAATAGCTAAGTCATTCACCATTGATCATTTTATAGCATTGCTGTTTACTGTGTATAACCTTCTGGTTCTATTCACTTCACTCAACATCAATTCACATAAGTCTTTCCAGGTTTTTCTGAGAGCATCCTCTCATCATTTCTTATAGCACGATAATAATCCACGACAATCACACATCACAACTTGTTCAGCCGTTCCGAAGTTGATGGGCATCTCCTCAATTTCCAACCCAGTTAGCATTTCTGACTACAGATATTAAGCAAATTAATTAACCCCAAAGACTGAAACAATTTGGGTTGTGTCTCAGTAAATGGTCTTTTATTTAAAACTTCCCTCTTTCCTTTTTTTTCTTGAAAAATTACTGTTCACAGTTCTTTTTCAGTCTGTTGCTCAGTCAGCATTTTGGTGCCAAATGTTACAGTTTGTATGCATCAAGAAGAAAGTGAGAGACCAGCTGGCTGGGTAGCTTTACTCTAGCAAAGGAAGTAGCATGGTATAGCAGGAAAAGCACTGAATTTGCAGTCAGAAGACCTAGTTTGAAATCCCAGCCTCTCCTACTTACATGTGTGACCTTAAGAAAATCAATTTAGCTCTCTGGACCTCAGGTACCTCAACTATAAAATGAGGGATTTGGACTAAAGTTCCTTAAAGGACCAAAATTCAGTTCTTAGATTTGCAAGTTTAAGAACTTTTTACCCAGAGGCGATCTAGATGTAAGAGAATCATTTTACCCTACTCGAGTTAACAAGAAAGTGATACATAAACCAGAATAACAATTTATTTATTTACACTGAGAAATAAGACTCCCAAATGGATTTAAGTGGTTGAATCACCTGTTTACAGAAGAAGGAATTGGTAAGGCAATTTGCAAAATCAAATTAATATCAGAAGTTAATTTGGTTAGCATGAGGGCAGAGCAAATGAAGTGGATCACCTTAAGAGGTAGTCAATCAATCAAAACTGTTTAATAAGCATCTAAGTAACAGGCCTGGAATCAGGAAGACTCATTTTCCTGAGTTCAAATCTGGCCTCAGACATGTACTAGCAGTGTGACCCTGGGCAAGTCACTTAACCCTGTTTGTCTCAGTTTCCTCATCTGTAAAATGAGCTGGAGAAGTAAATGGCAAACCAGTATCTTTGCCAAGAAAACCCCAAATGGGGTCATGACGTCAGTCACAACTGAAAAATGACAAACAATAACACATGCCAGGAATCGTGTTAGGCATTGGGAATACAAAGACAAGTGAAAATAGTTCCTAACCTCAAGGAGCTCATGTTAGTGGGTGGTTTAATTGCCTAGCACATGCTGTCTCCTCTCTTTCCCTCAGAGTGCCTTGCTTCCTCAGCTAAGCAGGTTTGCCACTACCCTTTGAGTAGAAGTAGACTGGCAGTTGGCAGCCTGGCCTCTTTTTCATGGAAACTATTTGCCTAGCTGTGGGAGCTGGGCTGGAAGCAGGACCAGTGGTTTTTGATTTGCTGGACATTCTTATAACCTTCGGTTTCAGAGGGTGACATTTTCTGAATTCCTATCCAGATACTTAGGTTCATTCTTTGGAACCTGCATTATCCTGCACCTTGTTTATACCAACTACTTCAAAAAACAGGGGTGGGGGTGGGATGGAGACAAGCATTTATTAAACACCTCCTATGCGGCAGTTCACTGCGCTAAATACTTTACAAATATTAACCCATTTGATTCTCAAAAGCATGACTACTTACAAAAATAGAGCTCATATTCTCAGGCCCATCATGAAAAGAAAATTTATATTTGCCAATTTATTTTCATTGCCAAGAATCAAGACCCTTTCTGGAATCAGCTCATGGTTATATTTTTCCATATTCTCTTATTCTTCATACAATTCCATTATTCTTCATAAAATTCTTAGAGTCCAAAGATCATCAGATGTCATCTAATCCAGCCTCAGACCCAATGCATTAATTCCTTTCACAGTAACCTAGAGAGGTGGTCTCCATTATCTCCAGTGAAAAAGATCACTATTTACCTAGATAGCCAATTGCCTTGTTGGGGATCCCTACGTGTTAAAATAAAGCTTTAGGGTTTGTTTCTTTTTCTCATATTAAACTAAAATCTGTCTTTTTGTAGTTTTCATACTTGGTTACTAGTTCTGTCTTCTGGAGCACTACTGAACAAAATAATTTCTTCATACTTTTTAAGAGAGCTAGCTAAAATGTTCCCTCTTATTTTTTGCTACTCCCTTCCAAATGTTACTGGTTTCTCCACCATTTCTTCAAATAAGATGATGTTCAGATTCCTCACATTCATATTAACCCTTCTCTGGACATATCAGTTTGTCAATTCTCTCTTAAAATATGCCACAATTTAACACAGTAAGTGGCAACACTTCTTGTCATTCTTGAGATGATAATCTAGACCTCTATTTCTTATACAAAGGCTTGCTAAATAGGAAAAGAGTATTGACCTGACAATCAGATCTGGATTCTAATCTCTGTTTTGTCACTAACTTACTATGACAAAGTGAGAGGAGACAAACAAAAAGGGAGAGGAAAAAAGCAGAAATGGGGTGAAAATGAATTGTAGTTGGTATGACATTACTTGTCAATTAAAATGTGAAAAATAGGTCTGCATTATGAAGGCTTAAAAAACCCCAGAAATTTTGCCCTGATATAGTTGGAGGCAGAATGAGAATGGGGCATGTGGTTACAGGGCATGCTAACGGAAGGAAAGGGCAGCTTGCTGGTTCAGTGACTAGAATGTTGGGTCTGGAGTCAAGAAGACTCATCTTCATGAGTTCAAATCTGGTCTCAGACACTTATTAGCTGTATGACCCTAAGCAAGTCACTTAACTCCATTTGACTCAGTTTCCTCATCTGTAAAGTGAGCTGGAGAAGGAAATGGCAGGCCACTCCAATATCTTTGCCAGGAAAACCCAGTCACAAAGAGTTAGACACAACTGAAAAATGACTGAACAGCAACAATGGAAGGAAAGGAAAATCTAAAACCAAGCTTTTGCTAAAACCATTACTTTGCAAATGACTGATTCTGATATTCTTGTCTAGAGAGGACTGACACATTTGGTCCCTTATTTTTAGGAGAATGACTTTTAAAAATGCCATTATTTAGTGAATAAGTGAAATCAAATCACAATATCATTGATTTAGAATTGTAAGAAACCTTAGAGGTCATCTATTTCATTCCCCCTCATTATATAGATGAGGAAACTGAAGCCAGGAGAGGGTAGGTGATCCTCAAGAAGAGAGATAGTAGAAGAGACAGGATTTGAATCCAAGTCTTCAGACACCAAATCTGGGGCTATTTCCCCTGCATCATGATGGGACTAATAAGAATATATTCTGCTGGACAAATTAATAAAAATATGAGCCATTCTCCAAATGACAAATGATCAAAGGATATGAATGGAGTTTTCAAAGGACTAAGTCAAAGCTATAATAGTCATATTAATAATGTGCTAAATCACTAATAGAGAAATGGAAATTAAAACAACATTAAGGTGCCACCTTACACCCATCAGATTGGCTAAGAAGTCAGAAAAGGAAAATTACAAATGCTGGAGGGGATATGAGAAAATAGGTATACTGATACACTGTTGGTAGAGCTGTGAACTAGTCCAACCATTCTGGAGAAATATTCGGAACTATGCCCAAAGGGTTATAAAACTGTGCATACTCTTTGGCACAGCAATACCTCTACTATATCTATATACCAAGGATATCAAAGAAAAGGGAAAAAGACCCATATATACATATATAAATATTTATGACAGCTCTTTTTGTGATGGCAAAATTTTGGAAAACGAGGGGATAGCCATTAATTCAGGAATGACTGAAAAAGTTATGATATATGAATGTGATGGAATATTTTTGTACTGAAGAGAAATGATGACAGAGATTATTTCAGGAAAAAAACTAGGAAATTTTGCCTGAATTGATGAAAAGTAAAGTGAGCAGAACCAGGACAACAATCTACGAAGCAACCACAATAGTGTAAAGTTAATCAACTGTTGGTAACTCTGATCAATACAATAATCCACCACAACTTCAAAGGACTCATGATGTAAAATGTTAGCCACCATTAGAAAGAAAACCAATGGTCTCAGAGTGTAGATTGAAACATATTTGTATTTCCTTTCTTTATTTTCCTTGCTTTTTTTTTTTATCATGGCTAATGCAGAAATGTGTTTTGCACAACTTCATATATAAGTATCATGTATAACCTATATTGAAATTGCTTGCCTTCTCAAGGAGGGTAGGTGGGGAGGGAAGAATGGAGAGAATTTGAAACTCGAAGTTCTAAAAACCAATGTAAAAAAATTGTTTTTACATGCAACTGGGAAATAAGATACATAGGCAATGGGGTATAGAAATCTATCGTACCCTACAAGAAAGTAAGGGGAAAGGGAATAGGTGGATAGGGAGTGGAGTGAGAGAAGGGAGGGCAAGATTTGGAGCTATCAGAATACATGCCATCTTGGGTGTGGGAGATGGGGAGAAAATTTGTAACTCAAAATCTTGTGGAAATGAATGTTGAAAACTAAAAATAAACTAAATGCTTACTAGGCAAAATAAATAAATAGATGGATAGATAAATAAATGGATAAATAAATAAATAAATAGATAAATAAATGGATTGATAAATAAATGAATGAATGAATAAATGGATAGATAAATAAATGAAATAAATGCCCAAAAATAAAAAATATATAATAAGTATCACATCTCTTGACTTCTCAATGAGTGGAGGAGGGGGAGAGAGGGAGAAAACTTGGAACTGAAAATAGAAATTTTAAAAGATCAACTATTTTTTTTAAAAAATAATATATTCTCCTTTAGTTATGAGACAATATTAGGTCTATAAAATGAAAGAGGTAGAAACAAGGAAGATTTTTCGAGCCTGAAGATGCCCTACAAGTGTCCAGTCCAACCCCATCATCTAAACATACAGGCACTATGAAACAACTGGCCCAAGGTCACATGGCTAGTTTGTGACAGAATCAAGGCTTGAACCTGGGCTTCCTGGCTCCTACCTCAGTGCTCATTCAATGCTATACTCCAAGGCTTCTGAACATATGAAGCAGAGTGGATAGATTGCTTGTTGGGGTCCAATTTCTGATATTTACAAGACTGTGTGCCTTTAGGGAAGCCAGCAAGTCACTTAATCTTTCTAAGCCTCAGTTTCCTCATCCATAAAATGAATATGTTGCACTAGGTGGCCTCTAGCATCCCTTCCAACTCTATATCTCTGATCCTATGAAGGTCTTTAGTTCGAAGTGTTATTTTTGGGTTGGAACTCCCTCTATCACATATAAATAATCTCTTGAGCACATAAGAAACATTCAGTAAATACTTGCTGATGGATTGATTCTAAGCCATCTGTTTTCTATTAGAGGCTGAAATCATAGCTGGGAGATAGTATCATCCTCATCTCACCAGCAAGAAGCATTGTCAACCCTCTTACATAATAGATGAGCATAGGCTTATGTCTAAATGAGGAAATAACAATATTAAAGCTTTCTAAATGCACAGATAAAGTTTCCACTATGAAAAATATTTGAACATTCTGCTCAGAAGTGCACATTCCAGAAGCCTTTTCCTTTCTCCCTAAAATATCATAAAAAAGAAATAATAAACTAGAATTATTTTTTAGAAATGAAAAGCTGCATCCATTTCATTTTCATGTTGGTGGGAGCTTTAAAGATATGTTAATCTTCATCTATAAAATTGAAAGCAATTGACCCATAGCAGTAGAATAAGGGGGGGCGGCGAGGAGGGGGGCATGGTTAGCTGATAGAGTGTAGGCCCTGGAGTCAGAAAGACATCTTCATGAGTTCAAATCTGGCCTCAGACACTTAGTAGCTGTGTGACCTTGGGCAAGTCATTTAACTCTGCCTCAGTTCCTCATCTGTAAAATGAGCTGGAGAAGTAAATTGCAAGCTGCTCCAGTTTCTCTGCCAAGAAAACCCCAAATGGAATCACAAAGAGTCAGACACGATCAAAATAACTGAACAACAGCAAAAACAAAGAGCTTTAAGCTATTGTAGTATAGTGTATGGGGAGCTAAGAAACCTGAATTTCTTATCCTGGCTCTACTAATAACTAGCTGTGTAACCTTGGACAGGTCACTTCACCACTTTGGGCTCTTATTTCCTCCCCTATAAAATGTGATGGTTATCTCAAAGGTCCCTTCAAAGACTCACGTTCTGGGATTCTACATTATTTTTCCAGTTGTGGGGATGTATTTGTGCCAAAGCATCTCAGATTCTTTTATTTCTCCCTTGAGGCCAAGGGGGTATGGAATGGCTCTTACAGAGAGGAATAAATGTTAACCCAGTGTCTATGGAACAGCTTTTCCATCTGAAGAAAGCCAGCACCATACTCTGACCAATTGCACTACCTGGCCTAGTCTAATCTGAAAATAAACTCCAGTTCGTATGGAATTGTATCCCAACTTCCTCATGTTTTGAAAGCTACACTTTCTAAAAGTAGATCAAAAATATTTTCAGAGACACTGGTGCATGAGCTGCTAAAAAACAAAACAAAACCATACTCCCCCATATTTGCAAGGATTAAAGACAAGAGAAGTGAACTTTGGTCTCTATTTGAGTGCAGTATTCTGAGCTAGCTCTTTCAAATGGCAAGTGACATTGAAAAATATCTTCAGTCATTCAACAAACATTTATCCAGTGCCTCCTCTGTGCATACTTATCCTGTGTTGAGTGCTACACACACACACAAACAGGATAGTGGGAGAAAGAATACTCACTCTGGAGTCACTGGACTTGAGTGTGAATCATGACTCTGCCATTTGCTACCAGTGTGACATCAGGGAATTAATTTACCTCTGAGCTTCAGTTTCCTGATTTGCAAAATAAAGATGTTTAGATGATTTAACTTCTCTGGACCTCAGTTTTCTCAAAAGTAACCTTTAAGGTTCTTTTCATCTCCACTTCTATGATCCTATAATCAATAATGACCCCCTCCAAGCTCTACAGTTCCTGATTAGAAGTAATATTGTATTTGAAAATAGAAATTACTGTCCATAGTGCCAGAAAATTACCCTTTTAAAAAAGAGAGAAAGAAAACCAAGATGAATTTACCCTCAAACTAGTTTGTTTTCATTTGTAGAGAACATAGGTTTTGGAAACCTTGAAGTGCCCTCAGGTAAATTATCTCAACACTAACCCTTATTAGCTCTGAACAACAGTTGTGATCGTAACAAGGATGTGGTCACATGAACACCTTGAATATTAAATGTTGCCTTCTTCCTGACTCACTGTAGGACTGACTGAGCAAATTAATAATTTCTTCTGAGCCTTTGTTTTTGTCCACTCGTCAATCTGAGATTTCTGCCTTGACTCAACCAGTGGTAAGGAGTTTGCTAATCAAAATGAAAGTTTTTTTAAATTCCTCTTTGTTGCACTTGCCCAGCTATTAGTCATTTTATGATGGTCAGAGCTGATGGAGCTCATAGGATCATAGGATTCAGAACCAGAAAAGACCCAAGAGACCACCTTGTTCAAAGATTCTTAACCTGGGATCTATAAATTCATTTAATATGGTTTGATAGCTGCTTCAGTATAATTGGTTTCCTTTGTAATGATATGTATCTTATTTTGTGAATTTAAAACCATTATCCTGTGAAGGAGTCCATAGGCTTTACCAGACTGCCAAAGGGTTCTATTACATGTAAACTTTTTTTTTAATGATTTTTTGATGTTTTTTCAAAACATCAAAACCCTGCTCTAGTTCATTTTACAGATGAAGAAACTGGGGAGATCTAGAGAGTTAAAAAAGACTTGCCCAAAGTCACACAGTAAAAAAAAAAAAAAGAGTATCTGAACCCAGGTTAAGATTCAGTCAGTTTCTCTGACATCAGATGTGATGCTTAGATTTGTTGTGATCATTTTTGGCCTCTTGGGACACAAAAGGTAATGAATTTAACTACAAATTAGCTGTTTAATAGCTACCACTGCTGAATAAGCAGAAAACAGGATGTGGGGTTGGGGGGGGGGAGTGGAGAGTGCCATGTGACCATAGCTAAGTAAGCACCAGAGTATATAGTTATAATTTAACTAGTGGCTTTCATTTGTGATGACAACATACTCCACAGAAAGGGAATGTTTGTTCAACACCATTATCTATTTTCTCCCCAGAGGGATTTTGAAGTACTTTGCAAATGGGAATTTTGCATCCGTTATGACAGTGCAGCCATGTTTCAGGGCGACAATCTCCACATAAAGAGTAAATTGTATCCAGATGCGGATGTCTAGTGAAATTATTACAGTGTTCCATTTAACCACAAAGAGATTAAGTTACCCAAGGTCACACAGGGAAATACAGGGCCGGGATTGGAACTCTGAGTACCAAATTTCTAGTCTTAACCTGGAGATGGATTCCTGATTTAGGTCTGACCCTTTGGGGTAATTCACTAAAGCTTTCAGAGACATTCCCCACCCCCTCATCCCCCACCCTGCCCTTTTTAGACCTACTCCAGCTCTTTAAACAGTTCTTTTGTTTCTATAGTATTCTCAATATTCATTCTTGCTTCCTTTTATACCTTCTCATATCCTGCTCCAGACCCTCTGACCCCCACCCCCACCTCAATGGGTCTAGTTTCTATTTCTGCATCTTTGTGCAGTCACATCTGCTCCTGACTCCTGTAGGAGCCCTAGTGAAGCCTTACTCTCCCCCTGCACCTGACTTTAGAAACAGGCTTGTTCCCCTGAGTCATATTACCTCTTTACTTCTTGGTTAAGGAGCTTGCCCTTGGCAGAGCATGAGTGAATTAGGTGTTCTTGGCTCTGACTCTCAGAATGATCTCTGTAACTTAGCTACATCATGAAAAAGTGGTTTTATTTGCTCATGGTATAGCCTGCATGACTCCCCTCCCCCACTGCTTCTGGCAGGAAATATTTACCATTGAGGTCATACACTAGCTGTTAGTAGCCTTTTTTTTTCTTGCTTTTTCTTGAAAACCAAGAAGAGATGAACCAAGAAACTCCAAAAACCAGAGTAGAGGTTGGAAACCAAGGGGAAGTATACACCCAGTTCATATCAGAAGAAAACTATAGAGGCATCTCAGTGTCAGGAAAAAAAAATAGGCATAGTTCAAAAGCATCTAAAAACACACTCATCAGGCTCAAAGATAGTGAAAGAAAACAATCAGAACTTCCAGATTGATCAGATTTTCCAAATCTTTTCAAGGATTAGCTTTAAATCTGCCATGCTCACATATGACCTCCAAAGAACAAAGCATGGATACCATGAAAGGAGAGGTCTCAAAACATGGCAAATGCAAGAGCGAAAAAAATGGGAAATCTTTGTCATAAGGGAGGATTGGATTTCTGGGGTGGGGTTGGGGAGTGGAGTGCACATATCCAGAAATTATTGTCAAACAAAACTAAAAGGCATCGGAAACAAAAAGGAAAATCAAAATGAGAAATCAAAATATCTCGAGTGGTATAAATATTCAAATACTCCCAGAAAACATTCAAAGCTCAGCTCAAATGCCTACTTCTATGAAGCTTTTCTTGAATCTTGACCCCCACACACACCTATAGTGATCCCTCCTTCCCTCCCCCCCCCCACAAAAAATTACCTTCTGTTTCCTTTATATATACTTATATTTGTACCAGTCTTTTCCCTGGTAGATTATAAGCTCCTTGAGGGAAAGAAATGTTTGTTTCACCTTTGTCTTTGTATCATCAGCATCAAAGTACAATACCTAGCATATAGCAGGTTTTAAATAAATGCTTTTTTGATGGATTGGCTTCCCAGAATGACACTTTGGTTTGTTATCCGCTTTAATGTTGACTACTACAGGTAGCAGGGCATAATTCGGAACTTGGAGTCAGAAGACCTAGGTTTAGATCCTGGCTCTGATACTTCCTAGGATTGGGACTGGAGTAGGCAAGTTACAGATCTAGAGAAGGAGGGAGCCTCACAGGCCATTTAATCTAATTTCCTCAATTTGCACATGAGGAAACTGAGGCCCAAGGAGTCTAAGTGACTTGCTCGGAGTCACACGGGGAGTAAGTTACATCAGAGGCAGGATTTGAACCCAGAATGCTGACCATAGAACATGTACTCTCTCCTCCTCATCATGCATAACCTCTCATAGTCTGTTTCTGTTGTCTGTAAAATGCAATCTTTACTCTGCCTGCCCTGCTTCGCAATGGTGTTGTTATGAGGAAAATGCTGCATAAACTTTAACAGAGCAGGGAAATGTGAATTGTTATTATAATTGTTAATTTATAGCAGTGTTATGCCAGGGTAAGAAAACTGGATTTTGATTCAGGAGACCTGGACTTGAGACCCTGCCTGGCTAATTACTTAGTTGTATGACCTTAAGCAAGTCCTGCTCACCTCTCTAAATCTTAGCCTATCATCTATAAGAGGGGATAGTAATACCTGCATTACAACTTTATGGAGTTGTTTCTAGGATCAAATGAAATCATGTAGGGAAAGCATCCTGTAGGCTTTAACGTTCTACATGAAAGGCAGTCGTCACTAACTTTCAATTTTAAGGCAAATTTAGAGAATGTTGCAGCTGAAAGTGATCTTGGGAATTTTTCAGCCTAATCTCAGAATTTTACAGATGAGGCAACTGAGACCCAAAGAGGCTGAGTGATCTGCCCAAGGTCACACAACTAATACATTTTAGCATCTGGATTTAAATCTAGTCTGAATAAGAGTAATAGGTGGCATGGGCGGGGTATATGAAATAAAGAATGGGACAGTTCTCCTTTTGTCTAGGGGTAGAGTAGGTTTTGAGCATTATAAGCTAATAATACGGTATGAATATAGTGTAACTTTAAATGAGTGAAACTGATTCTGTAAGCTAGAGGAAAATTTACTCAAGTTTATGAGCCTCAAGTGGTCCCTTTTTTAAGCACCATCTAGCCTTCCTTCTACATACTCTTGGTCTCCCCAAGTAATTACTTGTCTGCCAGATTCTGCTAGGGGGATACAAAACTCCCTGGGTGATCACAACTCTGCACAGAAAGAGAGGGCTGGTAGATGTGCCTCTGGCTAGTTAGTATGTCCAGAAAAAAGGATGGAGTATTGTTTGTTATTTTAAAAAATTAAACTGCTACCTCTCCTTAAATATGACACCTGGCCGGCTCCATCTATCAGACTAGGATAATGAAAACAAACATCTCCATCTGGGATTTATGGTAATACTGCATAATCCAGAACCAGGTGACTTATAAAACAGATCAAAGTCACCCTAGCAAAACAACGGGATTGCAGTTGCTGAGCAGAAAAGGAGACTTATTCAAATAAATTAGAACAGGATAATTCTTAGGCCATATGGGATTCAGTTTGGCCAAGAGTTATCAGAGGTAGCTTATTGCTAGTCTGGGGGTTGCTTTGTTTTGTTTGGTTTCTTAAAATAAATTTTTATTGATGTCTTTTTTTAAACATCACCATAGTTTCTCCCAAGTACCCCTCCTCCTAAAGAGCTGTCTCACATAACTAATAGCATTTTTAGAGACGAAAGAAGAAAAAGAATTTTAAAAATCAGCATAACTGACCAATACATTTTTAAAAGTCTGAACATTGAGGACTTCTTTATCTCTGCAAAGGGGTGAGATGGGAGTAACCATTCATATCCTGCAGTATACTTTGAAGAGAGATGAATTCCAAGATTGTGTGGCAGAGTGGAAGAATCCTGAATTTGGAGTCAAAGGCCTTAGGTACAATTAATTCTGTTACAACTCCGTTACATACCGTGTGCCCCATAGCACTCACTTTAATATCTAGGTTAAATGAGGGGGTTGGATTAGATCAGTGGTACTTAACCTAATGTCCATGGACCACAAAATGGTCTGAGAACAGAGATGGTGGGGGAGGGGAAATTACATTTTATTTAAATATAATTGGCTTCATTTGTAATCCTATATATTTTAAGCACATAAAAACATTATCATGAAAATAGTCCATTTGCTTCACCAGAATACCAAAGGACTCTATGATGAAACTAACATATATTATGTACCCATAGATTTAAATAAGGCATTACTTAGGTGATTGGGTTAACTTCCAGCATGGATTTTCAGATAAATCCTGACCAATGATCTTAAAAATATTATTCTGAAAAGTGGTCCACAGGCTTCAGCAGACTGCCAAAGGGGTCAGTGATGCAAAACAGATATTTTGGATTAAATAATACCTTCGGACAATAGTATGCTGGAGCCAACTTATACCACTAACAGAGTCAAAAGTCAAATTTTCAGTGTGGGCAAAAGCTACAAATCTAGGCTTAGATTTATTATTTTGTTGATTGACTAAACTTAAGAAAGTGAAGGAAAAAAGTTAATGCAGATTAAACTTTAAAGTACGTCAAGCGTACTTTTTCCCCCTACTTTTTACACCCTGGACCAGGTCCCTCCAACACAATCCATGCTGGACTTCCACCCTTGGAGGGGCTAGAGATGTGGTGGAGTGGGGCATCACCAGCTTGCCCAGAAGTAAGGCAGGGTGAAAGAACTCTGGACTCAGAGACAAGAAAGTCTGGGTCTAATCCCCACTCAGCCATTAACTAGCTAAAGGACTTTGGGCAAACACTTTTCAGATTAAGTTACCTCATTTACAAAATGGAGGCATTGTTCTAGATGATTCCAAGGATCCTTTCAGGTTGTTCTAACGTTATGTGGTTCTGTGACTCTATAATTGGGTCTCCTGAGCAGAGCAGAGAAGCTGTACTCCGTGTATGCACTAGTTCAGTATACCTTCAGGGAAAGATGGTTATGGAAATGAAATACATTGAAATAAATAGATTTCCTGGACCATTTCATTCCTGCTTGGTTGTGGAAGGAATATTAACACCCTTCTCTCTGAAACCATTGATTTCTACTACATATTCATCAGGGGGCCTCTCAAGAATATGTAATTAGTTTTCTCATCATTGCACTTCAGTGTGCCCTACCTACTAAGGCTTTATCTTATGCTCACTAGAACCAGAATTACACTCTCAAACCTCCCAATGGCTATTATTAAATCCTACACACAAGGAAACACCTCTGGTGAATACAGGAGGCGGGAAGACAAAGGGAACTGGCAGAAGGAGTTGAGGGGCTGGGTATTTGTCCAAAAGAAGTGAGTCAATTTTCTCAGAAGCAGTAGATTATTTTCTCCCTTCCTTGCCCTTTCCCATCCTGCACATACGAGGCAGTCCTATGCAGACAGTCCTAGATAACAAAGACTTCCCCAGCACTCCAGTCCTAAGAAGGTTTCCCTTCTAGCTGAGAAAAGAAAGTAAGCACTTAAGACTACCCCCAATCATGACGGTGCTTCCTTTTTTTTTTTTTAATCATTGGTCAAGTTTTTCTGAAAATCCTTGCTGGATGTCCACCCAGCCTCCTAATGTCTTGTTTATGTCTGACTCTTGCAGTAATTTGTTCTGTCTTTTCAATTTCCGTGGTTTTACTAAACTCAGACTCTTGGCTGACGATCGTGGCACAAAAACAAAGGGCTGGAGGGAGGCTAATGCTGAAGCCTGGCAGGACCCCTTCAGATCAAAACTGAAGAATTTAAGTGGTCTGCTTTCTTCCAAGTGCCTCAAAAGCATTTTCTTTTCAACATTCCTTCCTTCCTTCCTTCAAAAACCAAGTTTTAAGTCCCAACTATGATAAAGGCATTGTGATAGTCACTCAGGAAGATATAAAAAGATAGCCCCTGGCTGCTGTTCACAAGAAGCTTACACTCTAGTCCGGGGGTCCTTGACCTTTTTATGTCATGGACTGCTTTAGCAGTCTGGTGAAACCTATGGACCTCTTCTCAGAATTAAGTTTGTTGCTTACATTCATAATTGAAAGAAATGCTCATTTTCAGTCAGAGGCTAGTGAAAAAAAGAGATGTTTTTTTTTTTCCCCCATCCAAGTTCAAGGATTCCCTGAAATCTATCCATAGACCCCTTTAGGGACCTTAGATTAAGAATTCTTTCTCCAGTCTTTGTTCAACCCTCTAGGAGTGGTATGTGGCTCCTCCCTCCACTGATGGGAAGAGACTGAACCTTAGTGAATACACACACACACACACACACACACACACACACATTATTTATGGAATATACCCAATATAGGTGCTCCCTCTACTAATGCAGAGGGGACAATTTTCTTTGCAATCTATAGTCTTAGAAAGTTGTCTGGGACACCTAGGGGTTAAGTGACTTGCTCAGTTTCACACAACATTGGAGGCAAGGAGGCAGCATTTCCTGATGGGAGGCCATCTCTCAACCCATCAGACCATAATGCCTTTCTCACTGAATCAATGTTACACTGCTGTTACAGATAAATGCCCCTTCTCTGCCCTAATAGGTGCTCTTCATCATCTAATGACCAGCCTCTGGTAATGAGCTTCTCCAAACTTAGCTAGGCTGATAATGGAATAGCATGTATACAATTTCTTTTGGAAGGCCACTATACTAAGCCTTTCCAGCTTGGCAGATCCTATGTTCTGTTGGCATAGACTTTAAGAACTCAGGGTCACCTCCATGCCACAGTGAGACAATAGGATTTGACTTTAGTAGAGATTACAATCCAGTGGAGGTGATAAAATTGACACCTTGCTCTTAAAAAAAGCTATAATAGATAAAAACAAAAATAAACTTCAAATATTTTCAATTCAACAAATATATTTTATGTACCCATATGAAGCTTTTCCTGATCTCCTATCTTCTTCCTTCCAAACTATATTGTATTTAAATAATTTGTATTTATTCGTATCTATAAATTTTGTATTTATTCTGTCTATATTTTATATATACTTGTAGTCTCTACCATTAGAATGTAAATTCATTGCAAATAGAGATTAATTCATGCTTTGAAGTTGTGTCTTCATGGTGCCTAGCTCATAGGAGGTGCTTTCTAAATACTTGTTGATTGATTGATATGTTCTAGGAAACATATGATATACATACTAAGCATATACAAAGATACAACAAAGGCTTTGCCTTCAAAGATACCCTAACACACATGAGACGACATTGAACACAAATGCTGTAAAGTTCTTACTAAGTGCCCACTTTGTGACAGACAAAACAAACAGCCTAAGAGTTGTGGAAATTCAAAGGAGAGAGAGGAAGAACAATGAAAGCTGTCAAAATCAAGAAGAATTCATGGAGAAAGTGGATTTAAGCTACACTTTGGTGGCCTTGAAAGATGAGTAGTCAAATAGACTCATAGTGCTTTAGAGAACTGAGGAAAAATATATTTCAATGAAATATTCCTCCTTTGATGCATTCATATTCTTATGATTGTAGCTACTTACTTCACCACTGTTGCAACCAGGGGTGTGCTGCAGTCACCTTGAAGACTCTCACAAGATTCAATTGTTAAATTTTCAGTGTGATCAAGCTACACCTCAGAAGTTAGTAAAGGCTACAGATCAGGTCTTGGTTTGTTGTTCTGTTGATTGCCTAGACTTTAAAAAATGCTGTAGAAGATGTTAAAATTTAGATTAAATTTAGAAGTGTGCTGTGGACACATTTTTTTTTTTCCAGAGAGCTAGTTACTAAACATTTACCAACACAACCCACCCATGCCATCTCTCTATCCTTGTAATTCTTGTCCACATCTTTCTGTAAATATTCCACAGAAAAGTCTCCCAATATTCTTGTGAACTTGTGAACATTAGCTACATAATATAATTTAGTCATTTAAAGAAGCAGCATGGAATATTGGCTAGCATGGTGTATGAATTTGGAGTCAGGAAGACCTGGGTTCAAATGCCACTTTTAGACATTATTTTTATTTACCTTAATATTCATTTTTTAAAAAAATTTTGAGTTCCAAATTCTCTCCTTCCTTTCTTTGACCTTTCATTAAGTAGGTAAGCAATTTGATACAGGTAATACATGTATGGTCATGCAAAATACATTTCTATATTAATCATGTTGTAAAAAAAAAAAACCACACAGACGAAAAAGGACCCAAATAAGAAAAATGAAGAAAGTTTTTAAAGGTATGTTTCAATTCATTCAGACTCCATCAGTTCTTCCTCTGGAGGTGGATAGCATTTTTCATCACAAGTCCTTCAAAATTGTCTTGAATCTTTATATTGATGACAATAGCTAAGTCATTCACAGTTGCTCATTGTACAATATTGATGTTACTGTGTACAATGTTCTCCTTGTTCTGCTCATTTCACTTGTATCAGTTCATGTAAGTCTTTTCAGGTTTTCCTGAGAGTATCCTGTTCATCATTTCTTATAGCACAATAATATTGCTCTACAATTATATACCACAACTTGTTCAGTCATTCCCAGATTGATGGGTATCCCCTTAATTTCCAATTCTTTGCCACCATAAAAAATATAAATATTTTTGTACATACAGGTTATTTTCCTTTTTGTTTTTATCTCTTTGAGACAGAGACCTAGTAGGGTATTTCTGGGTCAAAGGGTATGCATGTTTTTATAGTCCTTTGGGCATAGTTGCTCTCCAGAATAGTTGAACCAGTTCACAACTCCAGCAGTGTGTTAGTTTTTCGATTTTCCCATATCCCCTCCAACATTTGTCGTTTTCCTTTTCTGTCACGTTAGCCAATCTAACAGATGTGAGGTGGCACCTCAGAGGCATTTTAATTTGCATTTTTCTAATCAATAGTAATTTAAAGCATTTTTTCATATAACTGTAGATAGCTTTGATTATTTTGTCTGAAAACTGTCTATTCGTATCCTTTGACCATTTGTAAGTTGAGGAATGAGTTATTTTCTTATAAATTTGACTCAAGGGCTTTATCAGAGAAATTTGCTATAAAAGTTTTTTCACAGTTATGATTGCTACGTATTTCCCTCTATCCTATTTTTGCTATATTTGTCTCTCTCTCTCTCTCTCTCTCTCTCTCTCTCTCTCTCTCTCTCTCTCTCTCTCTCTCTCTTTCTCTCTCTCTCTCTTTCTCTTTCTCTCTTTCTCTTTCTCTCTTTCTCCTTTCACCCTGTTCATACACAAAACTGCTTTGCTTCTGACTATCGCATCCCCCAATCCACTTTCCATTCTATCAGCCCCCATTTCTGTTAAACTTTTCCCCTCCTGATTTTTTGTAGGGTAAGAGAGATTTCTATGCCCAAATAAGTGTGTATGTTATTCCTTCTTTCAGCCAGTTTTCATGAGAATAGCTCCCCATCTTCCTCTACACTGTAAAAGCTTTTTAGTGCCTCTTTTGTGTAAGATAATTTACCCTATTCTATCTCTCCTTTCCCCATTCTCTCGGTGAAGTCCTCTTTCTCACCCTTTAATTTAATTTTTTTGCATATCATCCCATCATATTTAGCTCACCTCTGTGAGTATGTATACTCCTTCTAACTGACTTAATAATAATAAAGTTCTTATGAGTTACAAGTATGATTTTCCCACATAAGATTACAAACCATAATGAGTTCCTTATGATTCCTCTTTGCCTTTTTGTGCTTCTCTTGAGTATTGTATTTGAAAATCAAATGTTCTATTCAATTCTGGCCTTTTCATCAGGAATGCTTGAAAGTCCTCTATTTCATCAAATACCCATTTTCTCCTCTGAAAGACTATAATATATTCAGTTACATTGGGTAGGTGATTCTTGGTTGTATTCCTATCTCCTTTGCCCTCTGGAATATCATATTCTAAACCCTCCAATCCCTTAAGGTAAAAGCTGCTAAATCTTGTGTTATTCTGACTATAATGCCATGTTATTTGAATTGTTTCTTTCTGGCTGCTTGCAATATTTTCTCCTTAAGATTTATATAGAAATAGATTTTACAGGGTTGCACTTTTTATAAACTATACCAAATTGTTTACTGTCTTAGAAAAGTGGGAGGGAGAAAATTTGGGACTTAGAAATTTTTTTTTTTAATTTAAAAAATTTTAAATTTAAAGAATTTTATTTTTAAAATGAATGATAAAAATTGTCTTTGTGTGTAATTGGAAAAAATAAAATACTCTTAAAATTTTTTTTAAACTTTTCTCCTTGACTTGGAAGCTCTATTTAGCTATAACATTCCTGGGAGTTTTCATTTTAAGATCTCTTTCAGGAGCTGATTGGTGGATTCTTTCAATTTCCATTTTACCCTCTATTTCTAGAATATCAGGGCAGTTTTCCTTGATAATTTTTTGAAAGATGATATGTAGGCTTTTTTTTATTATGGGTTTCTGGTTGTCCAATAATTCATAAATTATCTCTTTTGGGCCTATTTTCCAGGTCAGTTCAACAAGATATTTCACATTTCCTTTTATTTTTTTCATTCTTTTGATTTTGTTTTATTATTTCTTAATGTCTCATGGAGTCATTAGCTTCCATTTGCCCAATTCTAATTTTTAAGGAATTATTTTCTTCAGTGAACTTCTGTACTTCCTTTTCCATTTAGCCAATTTTCCTTTTTAAGGAGTCTTTTTCTTCACTGAATTTTTGTATATCTTTTTTTTTTCCATTTGTCCAATTCTACTTTTTAAGGAGATCTCTTCTCTGGATTTTTTTTTTTTTGGCCTCTTACTATTTGGCCTATTCTGGTTTTTTAAAGTGTTATTTTCTTTGGTATTTTTTGGTGCCTCCTTTACCAACCTATTGACTCTTTTTTCATGATTTTCTTGCATCAATCTCATTTCTTTTCCCAATTTTTCCTCTACCTCTCTTAATCTGATTTCTTTTGTATCTCCTTTACTGAGCTGTTGACTCTTTTCTCATGATTTTCTTGCATCACTCTCATTTCTCTTCCCAATTTTTCCTCTACTTCTCTTACTTGATTTTCAAAATCCTTTTTGAGCTCTTCCATGGCCTGAGACCAATTCATTTTTTTTTTGGAGGCTTTGGATGTAGGAGCTTTGACTTTGTTGTCTTCTGTGTATTTTGATCTTCCTTGTCACCATAATAACTTTCTATGGCTGGAGATTTTTTTCCATTGTTTGCTCATTTCCCCAATCAATTACTTGATTTTTAACTGTTCATAAAAGTAGGGATCTACTTCAAAGGTGGAGGGTACATTGTCACAAGCTTTGGAGATTTGTGTACTGTTTTCAGAGATACTTCTGGGGACCTGTAAGTTTTCAGTTCTTCCAAGGTGGTATGATCTAATGAGAGGTGTTTACTCCTTTCCTGTCCTGTGCTCTGGTCTGTGAGTGACCACAAGCACTCTTTGCTGCCCTGGAACTGTGAGGAGGGTCCTCCCTCCACTGTGGCTACAAACTCTGATGCACTAGTGTTCTTTCTGACCCTGGGACTACCACCCAGGACTGTGACCCAGAACCAAGTATGAGCAGAACAACAAAGTCTTGCCTCAGTGTTAGCAAAAAAAAAAAAACCCGGAATCTCCTTCTGACCAGTTGTTTGACCCATTTACCATCTTTGGACTGAGAGTTCTGGAAGCAGCTGCTGCTGCTGCTGATTCAGTCACTCCTAAGACCTGCTCCTGGTTTGCTGTGGCCTAGGCTGTCCTGGCTATGCTGAACTGCACTCCACTCTCACCCAGATGCAACAGACCTTTCCTGCTGACCTTTTAAGTTGTCTTTGGCATCTGTGAGCTGAGAATTCTAGAAACCATCATGGCTGCCAGTGATTCAGTGGCCCCAAGGCCTGCTCTGGGTTTTCTAGGGCCTGGTCTCTGCTGGCTGACCTGTGCTGGGACGGTAATTGTTTCTTACTCTGGTGCAGCAGACCTTTCCTTCCAACCTTCTAATTTGTCTTGGGATGGAAATTTGTTTCACTTCATCTTTTTGTGGGTTCTGCTACTCTAGAATTTGTCTAGAGTCATTTTTTAAAGGTTTTTAAGGGGCCTGGGGGAGAGTTCAGGCAAGTCCTTGACTTTACTCCAGCACCTTGGCTCTGCCTCTCTCCTATTTGATTTTTTTTGTTATTGTTATTTGCTCATTTTCCCAGCCTATTTCTGGACTTTTAACTTTATGTTAAAGTTGGGCTCTGCTCCCAAGATGGAGGGGGCACTGTTCAAAGCTTCAGGTTTTTGTGCAGCTGTTTTCAGAGCTAGTTCTGGGGGCCTATAAGTTTCTGTTCTTCCAAGGTTGTATGATCTAAAGACCAGTGTCTTTATTACACCACCGACCTGTCCTCTGGTTTTTTCCACCCTGGAACTGTGACTAGGTTCCCCACTCCCCTGCAGTGGAAAGTCCTGATGTGCTAATGCTCGTCCTCATCCTGGGACTGTGACCCAGGATAGGACTGCAACCCAGATCCACGTATGGACAATGTAACAGAGTCCTGCACCCAGTGCCAGAAAAGGGACCCCTGTAGTCTCCTTCTGACCAGTTGTCTGATTCCCTTACTGTCTGTGGGCTGAGAGCTCTGGAAGCCACTTCAATTGCCCCTAAGGCCTACTATTATCTTGCCAGGGCATTGCCTGTACTAGACTTCACTCCACTCTCACCCCTGTGGGATAGACCTTTCTTGCCAAACTCCTAAGTCGTCTTGGGCTGGAAAATTGTATCACCTTGTCCTTTTGTTGGTTCTGCCACTCCAGAATTCATTTTGAGTTGTTATTTTAAAGCTGTTTGGAGGGGAATTCAGGAGAGCTCAGATGAGCCCCTCTCTGCCTTTTCTCTGCCATCTTGGCTCCACCACCACACCACACCCCATGCCACTTCTAACAATAACTAGGTGACCCTCAGCAAATCACTCAACTTCCATTTGCCTGTTTCCCAACTATAAAATGTAGATAATAATAGTACCTCCCTCGCAGGTTTGTTATAAAGATTAAATGAGATAATATTTGTAAAGTATTTATCCATGAATATCTGTTTTGGTACAGTTGTTTTGTTTAAAGAAAACATGTAGCTTTTCAACATTACTTTTCTTTAAATATGTCCTTTACATTACTATGGTAATGTAAAGGACAGTGTATGGACAGTGTAAAGTTGAACTGGGCAACTCTTAGGCAAGACTTTGGGAGGAGGAAAATGAGACCAGAGTAAGGATAAGCACCTGGGAAAGCGGAGGGGTGGGGCGCACAAGGGGATGTGTATGGAAATACTGGAGTTAGGCGTAAGGATGGAAAATATGTTTTGGAGGAGAGAGTTACCAGGAGAGATATAAGTTAACACTATGATAAACAAAATTAGTTATATATTTCAAAGTTTTCAAGGTAACTCAAATTATATTCTTTACATTACTACTTTACAAAATAAAGTATTTAAAAGGCTTAGTAATTGTAACATGGATGATGAGATATTAGTGTTGTAAAACAAATGATAAGAGTTTCAGTTCAAGATGTAATAGTGCTTTCCACTTCATACTTGGTCTTCACAAGTTCAATAACGTATCTGAAAAATTACTTAAAACTAGTCACATTTAGAATCTTTCATGTCTAGAGAAGTTTGTCTATCAACAACAAACTCGAAAACCTAAAAAAGTTTTTAGAAAGAATTTTCATCAGGCATTTGTCAGGGAAGAAAGGGTGGAAAAAGTTATGGTTCCCATTGTGAGTCTCTGTGAGGTTTATATTATATAGAGTTCAAGGACATGCACCTGGATGGCCAGCACTAGTAAAGGTTGCTTGAGATATCAGCAGATAAGTATAAACCTTCAGTAAAATTTGGGGGAAGTCAAAAGCTGTTAAGCAGATCAAAAGACCAAGTTTGGGGGGTTCAAGACCTGGGTGGACCCAAAACAAGACCTGAGTGGCCTCTAAACATTCCTTCCTGTGGTCTGTGGTCTCTGGCTTCCCTAGAGCATCTCTGACGTCTGCTTGACTTCTATATGGTAAGCTTTCCACGAGACAATTTCTAGCCACATAAAGATGGATTCAAACAACATTAATAAGTAATAAAGTATTTTCCCCACAGGTTGTGGTCAGAAAGAGGAATATCAGAATTATGAAGAGCAAACACACTAGATAAACAACATTTATTGTGATGGAGAAATCTAGAAGTTGGTGGAAAATTAGCATATCTCTTTTGCTTTCCAACTTCATCTGCTTCTTGGGGAACTTTATTAGAAACGCAAAAGAGTACAGAATGGAAATTTGGATGAAATCCAAGTTTTTCTGGCTGTGAAGGTAGTCAGTATTTTTGTGGAAGAATCAGTCCTTTTCTGTCTAGTTTAGCAGCTATAGTCTGAGCAGGAAAAGCAGTTGCTTAGCCAGTAACAGGTGGTTGCTTTCCCAAGAAAGGTGAAACTCTCTACCTCAGACATGGTAGCAAGCAGATGGCCTGACTCCCACTGCCCTGATTTCGCACTTTCAGGAAATGCCATATCCAAGTTTTCTATGTCCTAATTCCAGTGATGACCACATTTTATGAATAAAATTGTTGGTACATGTGATCTGGCAAAGGATAACCCTTTTACAAGGTTTTCATTAAGTGGGAATATCTGGTGTTTTTTTTTAAAGAATTTTATTAGTGCCTCCTCTAGAAACAGCTCCATCCCCCCAAAAAATCTAGTGGCCTGTAGATTAGCCCAAAGCCCATGACCGTTCCCTTCAGGAGCTACGAGATATTTATCCTGAAGAAGAAAAACCTCAGGAAGGACATAATAATTGCTTTCAAGTATGTGAAGGGTTGTCATATGGAAAGAGAATGAGAGATGTAGAATTGGAAGGACCTTCAGAGGTTATTCAGTCCAACCACTTAGTTTATAGATGTGGAAACTGAGGCCTATGGAAATCAAGCAAGTTGTCCAAGGTCACACAGGTTGTAAATGGCAGAGCTGGGGTTTGACACTTGGTGGTCAGACTTCAAACCCAGGGATCTTTTCACTTCACCATGCTGTCTCCCAGGGATTAGACTTGTCAGACCCAGGAACAATGTGTAGGAATTGCACAAAGGCAAAATTTAGGCTTGATGAAAGGAAAAACTTCCTAACAATTAGAGCCATTCATAATTGAAATGGGCTGCCTTGGAAGGTAACAGACTCCTTCTCACTAGAGGCCTTTAAGGAGAGATTGTATGAATATTTATCAGCTCTGTTACAATGAGGATTCCTCACTGGGATATGGGTTGGACCAGATAATCAATGAGGTACCATCAAATTCTAAAATTCTGTGAATCCGTGACACACTAAAAGCCCCTAAGATTGGAAAAGTGAACCTTATTTCATAACTGGAGACTCTGACCAAGACAAGTCTCTCTTTGTATCATCCAGCCCAATTTTCTGTGTAAGGCCTCTCATCAGCTGCCATCCCCCCAGGTGTGGACTTGCCAATGAGGGATAATAAAGTGCTTGTTTGATAGGTAAAAAAAAAAATGCTTCCTCATGTGTAAAGATGGCGCCGTATGCCATTGCCCAGCCCAACTGCATCTGTGGACTGTGGGACCAAAAGGGTATCATGAGTAAAAGTCTGGGTGGTTCAACCAGGAAATAATTCACATAGGAAATAGACAAGGGAAGTGAGAAATAATAAGGACAAGGTAGAATTAAACATTATCAAGTCTAGGCCAGTGTCTTTTGTAGTGATCCAGTAGCTGCTGGGGAAGGAAGATTAGAAGCGAAGTGTCTAAAGGAAAGACCGGCATCGTTAGACTATACAGTCAAGGAACCACCAGAGTAATTAGAAGACAGTTTAAGGAGATGATAAAATGGAAGAGAGATTTTTGTTTGCCCAAGGATGGGTAGGAACCATTTGCTTTTTAAGCCTGCCTCCCACACAGAATGGATAGACCTCAGTGAGGCAGAGTAGGAGTATGATTTGAGGACTTACGTACCGCCAAATACATCTCCCCTCTTTACTTCCCAGCTGGTCACGGTCTTTGCTGGTTATCAGTGAAGTGGCACAATACAGTGTTGGATTGAGAGTCAGAGACCTTCACTATTGACCACCTGTGTTAATTCATACAAAGTCACTGAATTTCTCTGGGACTCAGTTTCTCATTTGCAGAATGAACCAATTGTACTAAAGGACCTCTTAAATCCATTCTAGCTCAATAATCCAACTGTAGTAGGACTGAAATTGCTTGGTTAGCAAACTTCTCCTCCAGCCCTATCTTACTAACACATCAGGATGAGTTTCCTAGATTAGAGAGCTCTTACCTTGGATGCCCTAACGGAAGGCACAAAGAATCTGAGACCATGAAATACAAGGCAGGTACATTTCAGGTAGGGGGGAGGGGAAACCATAGCAAGGACAATCCCTGGGTGGTAGCTTAGATCCCTGACTAGAATTCATTGGTGCTTAAGGTGTGTGTGCGGGGGTGGGGGGAGTGTGCGCATGAGCGAGCGTGTGCACTCTAGCTCATGTACATGTGTGTAGTACCCAGAAGACTCTGAAAACAAATATAACTACTTTTCAGTTTTGCACAAGACTGCCACTGCTCTCTCAAACTTCACCAGAATGAATAGGCTATGTGGACTTCACAGCTCCAGAAGGCATTGTGCTGCTGGTAACAGAACACTCGGCCTGCCACAATGCAGGTCCCTGCCTGACCCTTGGGTTCTTTACTGTGTCAGTAGTCTAAACTTGAAGCTTCTTGTAATGTTCACTCAAAATTTTCCATTATGGACCAAAATTACATTTAACCAATGGATTTTGTGAGGCAGAATGCCAGAGCAGCTAGCAAGCTACCCTCAGCATCAAGACCAAGATTCAAATTCAACCTCCGACATATTACCTGTTGTGTGATTCTGAGCAAGCCACTTATTCTCCCACTACCTGGGTGCCCTCTCTAAGACTATAACTTGTAGAGCACGTAGCAATTTGTATTGATAGAAGAAATTTCCTCAGGAGGAGCTCCCTGTGTTAATGAAATTCAAGGTCTGGCGGGAAAAAAAATTGTGTTAAGGCTTTCATAAAAATTGGTGCAATACCAAAGATGATTAGCCCATTAAGACAGACAATTAATTAATTGATCATTAGCCATTTCTGTGCAATAATTCCAAAAAAGAGTATTCCTTTCTAGAAGAATAAAGTAAGTCATTTTACCTCTCTGAGACTCAGTTTCCTCATGTGTAAAATTAGAGATAATACTGACATTTCCTTTACTTTAACATGAATATATTCCACAAATAAAGGGTCTCTCTATAGGACCTTCAATGCTTGAGGGCCTAAGGAGAAATCATTCATTATGAGTCTCTGGACTGCAGCCCCCAGAAGGCTATCTGTGGACTCTACAGTATGGTAATGCCTAATTCAGTCTTGGATTAATCAATCAGGTGAACTGCCAGACACTGATATTTTTTTAAAAGATATTAAGAATGTTTCATGAGCAGAAGTTGACTGGATATTCTTTTTCTTTTAGGATAGTTGTAGCAGCAGGATACAGAGGACAGAGAGACAGAGAGAGAGAGACAGAGACAGAGAGAGAAAGAGAGATGGCAACTTTATCTGGCAGGGGTGGATGGAGAGAAATACAATGAGCAGAGCACTAGAAAAGAACAATGACCATTTATAAAGGCAAAAATAATCATGAATGAATATGGTGTGAGGTTCCTGAACTCTAGAATCCTGTTATAGAGTCTGATAGTAGCTGTGGGCCATGACCAGGGAATTGAGAACACTCTAGTAGGAGATAGCAGCCCACAGCTACTGTTGTTTGTCCTTTGTTTTAGAAGAGGATCAAGGACCAATGGCGTCACAGGTGATGTCTTGACTCATGCATGAATTGCATTTAAATGAGGCAAAGTTGTGTAAAGTCCTCAGACTCACTCTCTTCCAGAGTCATCAAAGTCCAGTGACAAGACAAAAGTCAAGATGACTCATAAAGGCCCAGTGGATGACCTTGGCATCTTGTATGTCTGACCAAGCTCTAAGCACTCCACAGCGCCTGCTTCAGCCGCCTTCATGGCTGTTGGGACAAATTGTTCTCATCTGTCCATTCTCCTGGGGGAAGTCTTCACATGCTTGGGGTAGACATCCCCCCAACTCAACCCTCAACCTGGTTTAGCCCATCTGCTGAGACAGTTTGCCAGGGTGTGGCAGTTGCATATGCTACAGCTTTTTGGAGGCACAGGTGAGATTTGAGTGCCAGGTAGACACCAAAGGTGTCCTGAAAAGCAGCCCTGAAAAGGGGTCAGCAAGCCCTCATACCAGAAATGCTAGTCCTTCTTGAACACCCATATACCCCCATAAACCACATGTATTGTCAAAGCCAGAATGGAGTACAGAAATGCCCTGTTAGATCTGCTCTCTCTCTCTGTCTTAATACATAGATAAACAGACAGAAACATGCACACTGCTGTAATTTCTGGGCCACTCCAGTCTTCTTGTCATCCTGCATCTTTCTGTTTATGATTGCCAGCCTCAGCCTAGAAGTCTGAGAGTGAAATAATGAAATAAAGGAGGAGCTAATTAGATTGTACAGCTTCCAGCACCAGTGTTGTGAATTTAAACTGTGTCCTGTGACTGAGTTAACTTGCAGTATCCCTTGGAGGCACAGGAGGTAGCTAGCTATCCAGGTGTCTTTGCCAAGAATATTCGCCTCTCCATTTAATTTCTTGTTGCCTTGCTTTTCTATTTCATTAAATGCTTTTTTCTTTCCTCCTGGAACTCATGTCTCATATAGCTTAGTCCAGGAAAAGAATATTATTGAATGAGAGCTCAAAAGCTGTAGAATTGAATAGATACTGACCCAAAGAGTACCTCGAACACCAAAGCTGGCAATGTAGCCTTCATGGAGTCACACTAAGGGTTCCCTGAGCTACCCCTCAGCTTCTGCTCCCACCTCTCTTCTCTCTCAACATTCTCCTGTTGATATTTTATCCACTCTCACGGCTTCAACTACTTCATGGGTAATTATTAAATCTTATGCCTCCAGCTCTACCCACCCACTCTCATTAGATTATACCCCTATTCAATTATCCTGACTACTATTTCTGTTAAGGGTTTTCTCTCAGTCACCTAAGCTTGGAACTTGGGGAAAGAGAGAAGGTAAAACACAGTTAATAGTATAACTTAACAACCCCAAGCAATGCTAGCAAAGGTGGGATGAGACAAAAATTAAAACTGGTGACATCTTGCATTGGGGTATTTAATCATTCCCAGTCCACCATCGTACCTCATTACCAAACACTACTTAATCTTTTTCTCATTTCATGAAACCAGAGGAGCTATTTCCACTTAAGCATTTATTAATAATCCCTGGGTACATTCCCCCTGTAACAACCCAAAGGCAGAAATTTTTCAAAAAATCTTTTCACAGAGTTTCACAGAGAAGATTGTTCCAACCATAACATGTCACGAAAGCCGAACTGTTCAATAAGGAACTGGCGGGTGGAAACTGGAAAAGTTTCCAAGTCTCTTCCCCTGTGCCAGGAGGGAAAGGAGGGGTTTGGAGATGCCACAGTATCGAATGCGAGGCTGAGTTTCATAAGCAGTGATTGCATTGCCTCTGTTGGCTATAAATATTTCTTTGACTGAAAAAAAAATGAAGATCCTGCCAGCTTGCTGTAACAACACAATATTGTTTCAGAATGTCCACAAACTAAACTGCAATCTTAGGCTCACACACAAGCAGAGAGCTTGGAATCAAACAGAGGAAACACATTGAGGGCACCGAAATTCCATTAAAAAAAGGTTTCCAAAGGTGCTCATAGACCCTGGCCCCAAAGTTGCTGTGTGTGTTGCTGGAGAACAAAGAGTCCCTGCATGTTTCCACTAGGTGAATATAATACAGTCAAAATTGCCCAGTGGGCTCAGCAACTGGATTTGAGCTGATGCCCTTACAGGAAAGCTAAGTACTGTTCCCTTGTACATTCTATTTTATAAATTGTAATTGTGCTATACTACAATGAACTCCAAACAGATGCACGATCTGTAGTAAATATAAAAGGGCACATCATTCACAACTATGGCTGGGGGAGGGGGAAGAATTCTTTTTTTCCTTAAATATCAAGGATAAACGATTTTTATACATAAATCAGCTAACATCAATTATATCACAAAGCCTTCCACTAAAGTCTTCCAAGGCTTTGTCATGGTTAAAGGTGACCCTGGGCTCTTAAAGGCCCTACCAGTGGAGCACACACTCAAACAGGACATCTCATCTAGAGAGGTTTTGAGTGTGGGCCTAGCAATTGACTGCCTACCTGTCCTCTATGGATCACCAATTGCTACATTGGCCAAAGGGTGATGAAATACTCAGTAATAGCAATTAATCAAAAGCATCTACTAAGGTCATTGGGTCACTACTGATTCTGAGTAGAAGTTTAGCTTTAGAGATCATGCAGTCCAGCTTCATCTCCTTAGAGATAAGTAAAGAGGAAGTGACTATTCTATAGTCATAGTCAAGGGGTAACAATTGTCCGTGTCATGAAACCAGAGAAGCCATTTCCACTCAAGCATTTATTAATAATCTCTGTGTGTGCCCCGCCCCCCAAATCTACTATGAAAGAAAGATTAGGTATAGGACAGCTATTTATTTCAATACAAAAGAAATGCTAAAAACAAAAAAGACTCAAGAGCACACTTCTAAAAATTATGTATTTGTGTATTTTTCTTTTCTATTCTCAACTTTACAAACACCAAATAAACCACGTAAATAGAAAAACAACAAAAAGATACTTTAAAATGCAGATCTCTATTACATGCAACTTGTTTTTATTCATAATTATATAATATATTCAACCTGTTTCTTTCAAAGTTGTCTGTGCTTTTTCCTAGCCTTTCTTTAGTCCTGTTCTGTTCTTTCTCTCCATTTTAAGCAAAAGATACCTCCATGATTCTCTTCTCTTCTTTCCTTCCTTGCTATTCATGTGTCATTGCCAGGAATGCTTGCTTCTCAATTTAAATTCTTGTTGCCTTGCTATTCTATTTCATTAAATGATTTCTCATCTTTTGGAACTTGTGTCTCTTCTGACTTGGTCCAGTAAAAGGATAATATTAAATGGAGGCTCCTTTCTTCCTTCCTACATCTATTTAAGGAGAGCTCAGGCATGAGCCAAACCTAAGCTTTAAGTGATTTTTTTCCCCCAGGGCTCTGGTGTTGGTTAATAAAGAGCCTGAGAGTTTGAGAAAGAAGCAGACTCTGCTCTTTAGGGGCCAGATTCCCTCAGGACTGAACACAATCCAGAACTAAGAAGGACCTCTTACTGAGAGAGGGAAATGGGTGAGAGCCCAAGCCCCTGTGGGCACAGTAGCGGTTCAGTGTTGTTACAATGGGAAAAAAAAGAATCTTCACAGCAGATATTTTTGATAAAGGCGACTTAGCCAAGATATATAGGAATTGATTCAAATATATGAGAACAATGGCCATTCCCCAATAGATAAGTGGTCAAAATAAATAAAAAGAAAGTTTTCAAAAAAAAAATCCAAGCTATCAATAACCATGTGAAAAAAAATATGCCCCAAATTCCTAATAATAAAACAAATGGAAATTAAAACATCTCTAAGGTTTCACCTAATACTCACTAGGAAGGCAAAAGTAACAAAGCATGAATATGATAAATGTTGGAGGCTTGCCTATGCGGGGATAGGCACTCTAAAACTATGTTGATAGAACTATAAATTTGTCCAACCATTTTGGAAGTCAGTTTGGAACTATACAAAAAAAAGTCGCTAAGACTCTTAAGTCTAGACTCTTGAACCTAGTAATATTGCTGCGAGGCGTATACCTCAAGGATGTCAAAGACAGAGGGAAAGGATCTATACATACAAATATGTTTATAGCACCATTTTTTGAAGTAGCAAAGAATTGGAAATGATCTTCACTCAAAATAGGTCCTAAATGATTGGGGAGCCTAATGAATGTTGAACAAATTACGATATGTGAAAAAATACCATACTTTGACATAAAAATGACAAATATGAAGAATTCAGAGAAATGGCAAGATTTATATGAACTAATGCAGAATGAAGTAAACAGAGGAAGAATTTAAATGATGAATATAACGTATCGGAAGATACTGTGTAAGATTTTAAAGCTCTGATCAATGTAGTAACCCAGGGGTATGGCCTTCTAGGTCCTTGGGTGTGGCCTTTTGACTGAGTCCGAGTTTTACAGAACAAATCCTTTTATTAAGGGAATTTGTTCTGCGAAGTTTGGATTCAGTTAAGGGCCACTCTGGAGGACCACTAGAGGGCCACATGTAGCCTTGGGGCCACAAATTCTTCACCCCTGTAGTAACCAATCATGACTTCAGATGGCTGATGAGGACGCTTGCCTCTTGCCTCTAAGAGAGGTAAAGATCAGTAGGTCCTAAATATAGATTATCAGACATGGTCAATATTATGACTTATTTATTACGGTGAGGGAGGGTTCCTATGATGGGAGATAATCATTTGGAAGTTATAATAATACAAAAAAAGAAAAGGAAAGAAAAGTGTTAATAAAACATTTAAAAACAAAGAGTTGGGGGGCAGCTAGGTGGCACAGTGAATAGAGCCCCAGCCCTGGAGTCAGGAAGACCTGAGTTGAAATCTAGCCTCAGACACTTGACATTTACTAGCTGTGTGACATTGGGCAAGTCAATTAACCCCAATTGCCTTACCTTCCTCCCTCCAAAAAAAAAAAAACCAACCAACAAAGAGTTGTAATTGTGCTTCATTTTAAAAATAACTGCTTCTGAAATGGTAAGGAAGTTATCTTTTTGTTTGATTTGTTTTTTGCAGATTGAAATATTTTCATTCATTCAGCAAGCATTTATCAAGCACCTAGTACATACTGAGACTACAAAGACAAAAAAGAAAAAAAACACTCATACTCTCAAGAAACTTACAATATATGTTGAATCCTTCTGTAACATGCCCTTTGAGTCATGCTTTAATTCACTAATTTGTTCAACACATTTTATTAAGGACCTGTTACATATAAGATAGTTTGCTATGTGCTGGAGATACAAGGAAATATGGCACAAACACTACTCTGAGTGGTTTTCAATCTAATACAAGGAGAGACATTTATAAAAATAACTTTGATGCAGGAGATAGTGAGAGAAGTAGAAAGAGGAATGCTAGAAAAAGTGCTATGAGAAGTTTGGGAGAGGAGTAGCTTTAGGAAGGGAAAATGATGACTTCAGATTTGGATGCATTGAATTTGAGGTGAGGACCCAGTATCCTGGTGACGTGCGGCAGGCACTTGGAAATCTAGAAATGAAGGTCAGGGGAGGGGTTTGAAACAAAGATATAGAATTGGGAATCTTCACAGAGACAATCACTGAAGTCTATTTGCAGTAAAAATTCTTTGTAATGAAAATAATTATGCCTTAATTGATCTCTTTTGTAATCTCAGACCTTTTATGTCATTTTTTTTCAGACAAGCCAAATCTGTACTGGAGGCTTTTTGTCATTTTTTTTAGAGCATTTCTTAATATTTTATTTTTTCCCAATTACATGTAAAAACAGTTTTAACATGTTTTTTTTTAATTTTGAGCTCCAAATTCTCTCCCTCCTTTCTTCCTCTCTCATTGAGAAGGCAAGCACTTTGATATAAGTTATATATGTGCAGTCATGCAAAATGTATTTCCATATTAGTCATGTTGTGAAAGAAAATAAGACAACAAAAGCAAAAAAAGGGTGAAAAATAGTATACTTTGATCTGCATTCAGATTCCATCAGTTCTTTGGAGGTAGATAGCATTTTTCACCATGAGTCTTTTGGAATTATCTTGGATCATGGCACTGACGGGAATACTAAGTCATTCACAGTTGCTCATCACACAATATTAATGTTACTATGTACAATATTCTCCTGATTCCACTCATTTTGCTATTAGTTCAGGTGAGTCCTTCCAGGTTTTTCTGAAATCATCCTGCTCTTCATTTCTCATAACACAATAGTATTCCCCTACAACCATATACCACAACTTGTTCAGCCATTTCCCAGTTGATGGGCGCCCTCTCAATTTCCAATTCTTTGCCACCACAAAAAGAGTGGCTATATTTTTCTATATATGTCCTCTTCTTTTTTGTTTTCTATCTCTTTGGGACACAGAACTAGTGGTGGTATTGTTAGATCAAAGGGTATGCATGGTTTTTTTTGTTTGTTTTTGATTTTTTTTTTGGAGGAGGGAAGGCAGGGTAATTGGGGCTAAGTGACTTGCCCAAGGTCACACAGCTAGTAAGTGTGTCAAGTGTCCGAGGCCAGATTTTGAACTCAGGTCCTCCAGACTCCAGGGCTGGTACTCTACTCACTGTGCCACCTAGCCACCCTGTATGTATGGTTTTATAGCCCTTTGGGCATAGCTCCAAATTGCTCTCCAAAATGCTTGGATCAGTTCACAACTCCACCAACAGTATACTAGTGTCTCAATTTTCTTGTATCCTCTCCAACATTTGTCATTTTCCTTTTCTGTCATAATAGCCAATCTAATAGGTGTGGGACGGTACCTCAGAGTCATTTTAATTTGCATTTCTCTTACCAATAGTGATTTAGAGCATTCTTTCACATGACTATAGATAGCTTTGATTTCTTCATCTGAAAATTGCCTGTTTGTATCCTTTGATCATTTATAAATTGGAGAATGATTTGTATTCTTACAAATTCGACTCAGTTCTCTATATATTTGAAAAATGAGGCCTTCACTGTGTGCTATAAAAAAAAAATTTCCCCCAGCTTTCTGTTTTCCTTCTAATCTTGGTTGTATTGGTTTTGTTTGTGTAAAACTTTTTAAAATTTACTATAACCAAAATTATCCATTTTACATCTTGTAATACTCTCTATCTCTTGTTTGGTCTTAAATTCTTCCCTAATCTGGCTCTTTTTCATTATGACATCTCTACATAAATGTAAGGATAGAAGAGTGATGGAGTGGGCCACACATATGTAGAGAGAACACCATGTGTAAGGAGAGAGAGCAGTCATAGAGTATGGCTTGAAAGGAGACAGAATAGATACCTCTAGCCTCTTCTCTCCTACCCTTCTCCCAGGGAAACTTTTGTTTCTGCCAGAAGAGGAATCCACTTACTTCTTCCCCACACAAACTCGCTCTTCCATCCAATCCCCTTGTTTCTTCTCATTAGGCCCTCCCACCCCCATCCCACACTTTGTACCTTCCTTCCATACCTTTACTACAATTTCTCTCTACTGGAATTCCCTTTCTCCTCTCTCTATTGTGCATCTGAATTCTCCAAGACATCAATAACTTCCTATTTGTAGTCTGACTTTCTCATCTCTATGAAATGTTTACAAGTCAATTTTTAAAATGTATGCTGCTTGTCTATACCTATGTGTTACAAGAGAAGGCTTCTGGGGTGGAAAGAGTTAGTGGGAACAGGGGGGAAAGTAAAGATAAAACATCAAAAATACACCAAAGAGAACAAAAATAATTTCAGATAAAAATTTCAAATAAACAGACAATTAGTGGGCCCATTTTGGCCAGCACTCTCAAGTGTTAAAGTTAAAATTTAATTGAGAAATATTTAACAAAATAAATGAAAATATAACATAATATAGATGTTAATGTTATTTTCTAAGTCCATATGAGATCATTATTTGATTGATCAGTATTTGAACTGACTCAGAGAGAAGTGAGCTTCTGATGGGAAGAACAATTAGGATGACATTGTAAAGAAAAACAACTTCGAAAGACTTAGGAACCCTGATCAACCAATGACCTATGCTTGTTTCCTGCCAATGTCTCCAGAGCTCCTGTGATGAAGCATGTTACCTATCCCTTGACAAAGAGATGATGGGCACAAGGTATGGAGACACATTTTTGACCATACTATACGGATTTGTTTTGCTTGACTATGCTTATTTGTTACAAGTGTTTTCCCCTCTTAATTTCGGTTAATTAGAGGATGGATCTTCTTCATCTAAAAGATAAAATGTAAACTTCTGATCCTGATATTTCAGGTCCACCACTACGTCATCTGACTAAACTTTCTTTCCATTCTTATTTCATAGCATTGTGCTTCACCTACTCCTCACTCCAGTCAAACCAGAGCATTTGCTGCTTCTTTATCTCATCTTGACTTGTCTCCATGTACTTTTACCCACAGTATCCCATCCATGGAAGAAACTCCTACTCTCCCATTCCCCTTCCCCTAGTAGAATTCAGGCCCTGGAAGAAACTCCTCTAGAGTCCAAAAGAGACTTTTAACGGCCTCAGCTTGCCCTCCCCAGGATTGCAAGAGGGCACTGGGGGGTTATGGAGAAGAGGAGAAATGGAAAAAAAGGTAGGAAGCATCCATTCTGACTCCCTTCCCCCTAGACCTATAGAAGTAGGCTTCATATGATTTCTGGGGCACTCCTGCAGCCCCAACATCTCCCAACCTACTTGTTAATATTGGAAATACTTTTACCAGGATCCAAAGCCTTTTGCTTCCAAATGAGTTAAGTCTTAAAGAGTAAATTCATTTAGATATTTAAATATCCTAATAATAATAGCTAGCATTTATATAAAGTTTTATAGTTTGCAAAATTCTTTCCACATGTTAACATATTTCATCCTCACAACTTTTCCTGTGAGATAGTGGTTATTGTTATCCCCATTTTGCAGATGAGGAAACTGAGGCTTAGAGAGGCTAAACGTCTTGCCCAGGGTCACAGAGCAACGAGTGTCGGAGGCAGGATTTGAACTCAGGTCTTCTTGATTCTAGGTCCCACGCTCTATTCACTGTAACACCTTGCTCCTTCCCAAACATCTTAACATTTCAACTATGTTGCAATCATCGGTCACAAATGTAGCAGAATATTTTGCTATTTGGACAGGTTAGGAAGGGGAGAAAGTTAGGAGCTGTAGATCTTAAGGACATAGGATTTCCACAGGGAAGGGTGCAGAAAGAAGTGGCTGGGCAGGGGACACAGTCCACATTGATATAAAAGGCTTCCTGTCTAGGGAATTCACTCATTAAGGTATCATTGTAGGACCATCCTCTTGGCTGCTGTCACTTTCAGATCCTTTCTCTCCACCATCACTAGACATTCCCTCCTTTGAAGTTCCAAGACATTTGTTTAGATCACCTCAACCAGATTTTTTTTTTTGCTACCAGAAGGCCATTTTTCCTCTTTTCTCAAGTTCAGTATGCAGCTCATAGTTCTCTCTTTACCTCAACTTTTCCTTTCTCTCTCTGTCTATTTGTGTCTGTGTCTCTTTCTCTGTCTGTCTCTATCTCTGTCTCTCTTCTCTCTCTTCATTGTGATGACTCCTTGAACAATCTAATGTCATTGTTCACCAATCTCTTAAATTCTATGATTTCCACTTTCACTCAATGGGGTGGTAGCACAATCAGCCTACAAGCATTTATTAAGCATATTTATTACTAATGTGCAAGGCATGCACCAGGATACAAAGAAAACAAAAACAGCCCCTGACCACGAGGAGTTCACATTCTAATGGACACAGATTTCACTATCGTTCAAACTTTGACATCTTGAATTCTGGAATTCCCTTCTCTTGTCTTTTCACTTCTCTCACTGCTTCCATCACTTGCCCTGCTAATCCTCATTGTCAAGTCACTCCCACATCTGCCTTCTCTGTTGTGTTAGGATGTCCCTTGGGACAAAGAAGCAGATTCAGGCAAACCAAATCCACAGATAATGCATTTCTCCTGTTTATATCTTTTAATCATGTCTATTTTTATTGCTGTATTGTCTAAGATCATGACAGCTACCTCCTGCTTTTTTTAGTTCACTAGAAGCACAAATCCTGCTGCGGCCTTTTATTTGAACTCTGTGTGAATCTGTTTCAAGGGCATTTCTTGTCAACATCTTATTGGATTCTGCTTCCTAATATAGTATTTTCTCTTCCATTTTATGAGTTCATTTCACTCACATGCTCAGTTATGATTGTTATTGCACATTTCCCTCTATCCTATCCACTTACACTTTTTTCTCTATTCCACCCACCCTTGTTTCTCCTCTTTACCAAGATGGTAGTGAGAGGACTGTTATTCAGTCATGTCTGACTGTCTGTGATCCCATTTGGGGTTTTCTCAGCAAAGATACTGAAGTAGCTTGCCATTTCCTTCTCCAGTTCATTTTACAAATGAAAAAACTGAGGCAAACAGGGTTAAGTGACTTGCCCAGGGTCACACAGCTGGTAAATGTCTGAGGCTGGATTTGAAATCAGGAAAAGGAGTCTTCCTGACTTCAGGCTCAGCACTAATTCACCGCACCACCAAGCTGCCCCTAAGGGAGAGAGAGGATTGTACTCAACACTGATACCTATAATTGAAGCCACCTGCTTTTACCCCACTGCCCTTCTTCTCTTCCTACCAAGATCCTGATCACAGGTCTTAACTTTTCTTTCCTTTTAATCCTCTCTCTCAGAATACACCTTTGGAAGATGGAGTTTATTTTGCTCACAACTGATCTCTCCCCAATTCTACCCTCCATTTTAATCCTTGTCCTTTTCCTGTTCCTATGCAGAAATTTCCTGACCCCACCCTTGAACAGAAACTACTCTCATAAAGATTATAGATCATCTGGATGACTCCATCCAACAGCATTTTCTGTGTTCTTCTTCCTCAATTTTCCAAGACTCTTAACATCGTTGACCACCCCATCCTCCCACGTAGTCTGCCATGTACTGCTTTCTCGTTTCTCCTACTTGTATGGCTTTTTCATCCCCTTCCCAGAACCTAAGTATGGGAGGTTCATGAAAGGTTTATCTTGAACCTCTGTGAATTATCTTGTGGTTATCTCATGGTTACAGTTACCATCTCTATGTAGACAACTCCCAGATCTACATAATCAACCTGAATCTTGCTCCAAAACCCAGACCTACGTCACTAAGTGATTTCTGGGTTTCTCTTTGTAGATTTTTTTCCACTGGCATTTTAAATTCAGCCTCTGACACACATTAATTGTGTCATGGTGGCCAAGTCACTGGCCTCTCAATAATATAGACAATTCTCTTATACTATAAATTACAGAGAAGGTGCTGACCTGTATTGGTAGTTTTCTCACCAGGGGGTCCCCTATGCCAGCGAAATAACATATCCAGTTCCTATTACTATCTTAAACTTAATATATCCAAAACAGAACATTTCCCACTAACCTCCACTAACCCAAACATGCCTATTTTCTGTCAAAGGTACAATTATCTTCTCAGTTACCCAGGCATTACCTCACATTCATATTAAACTTTAACCTGTTGCTTGCTTCCCAAAACCAATTAGTTGCAAAGTGCTATTGATTCTATCTCCATATCTCTTGAATCCTCCCCTTCTCTCTACACATTGGACCACCCTTTCAGGTCTCCTTCACTATTCACAGTAGCCTCTAAATTGGTCTTCCTGTGTCCAATCTCTTCCTTCTCTAATATTTTCTCATTTTTTTTTATCTTGGTACTCCCAGCAACTAGCACACAGTAGGTGCTTAAATGCTGAATGAATGCCAAGGTAGTAATGTCAAAGTTCGGGAATGAGAGGGCAATACTGTACAGGATATAGGCTTTCTCTGGACATAGGATTGCCAAAAGCAATAGAAACAGATGAGGCATCTCTTTGTCTACAACAACTTGCCACTACCACCACCAACTACAGACTGATGGGTGGTAAGTTTGTGAATAGCAACCCTCCTTAGGCCACAGATCTTGCTTCCAATCTAGCCCCTGCAGTCATCGGCCAGAAAGCAGGCTGTGTCAAGAGCCAGAAATTGTTTTTGCAGGTGCTACAGTAACATCTTCCCAGCTACCACAATTACTGAAGACCCAGAAAAGAAAGTTCTTTGCTATCAAGGTCCTTGGCACTGTCACATGGTTCCACTCCAGAAACAATCAGTAGAAATGACAAGAAATAAAACTCATGGACCTTTTCACTTGAATTATGGCTGAAATTTCCTATATGCTGTTTCCTTAGATGTGAGCTCCTTGAGTGTAGGGACTGTCTTGCTTTTCTATTTGTATTCCCAACACTTAGCATGGTACTTTGTACCTAAGTGACTAACAAATGCTTCTTTCATTCATTCATTCATTCATGCTTCCACTTATTAGTGGCCCTTTTAACCTGGTCCTCATATTGTTTAGTTATTTTCAGTTGTTTTCAGTCTTATCTGATTCTTCGTGACCCCATTTGGGGTTTTCTTGCTAAAGATACTAGAGTGGTTTGTCATTTCCTTCTCCACACAGTTCCCATAAGAAATGACAAAGGGGATAGTTTTCAGAGAAACCTGGAAATACTTGTGTAAATTGATGCAGAATAAAGTGAGCAAAAGCAGAACAATTTTACAATAAGAGCAACACTGTAAAGACAAACAACTTTGAAAGGCTTAAGAACTCTGATCGATGCAATGACTAACCATGGTTCCAGACCAATAATGAAGCATGCTATTTGCCTCCTGATAGATGATAAACATGGTACACAGAGACACGCTGTTTGGACATGGCAATGGGAGGATTTGTTTTGCTTGACTATGTGTATTTGTTACAAGGGTTTTTTCTTTTTCCTTTTCCAGTGGCAGGGTTGAGAGGAAAGGCGGAAAAAAAGAAATAATTTTTTGTTAATTAAAAGAAGACCTGATTTCCAGTATACTCAATACTAGCCTAAGCACCTTACACAGTCCTGTCCATTTTCTCTTACCATGAATGACTTCATCCTCCAAAATTACCTTCTTCTACCTCATGCTTTTCCCCTCAATTAAAACTTACTTTTCATTAGTACATGGCAAGTAGAAAAGAATGCCATTATACTGTGAATTAACTTCTTTAAATTTTATTTTTTTTCAATGAACAAAAATCTACTTTCTACCCATCCTGCCTCCCCTCTGACTCAATGAGGGAAAAAGAAAACCAAAACCCTGTTAATAAATATGTGTAGTCAAGTAAAACAAATTCCCACATGAGCTAGCCCTGTCCAAAAAGTATGTCCCTTGCTGATCCCCGAATCTATCATTTCTCTAACAAGAGGAAGGTAAGCGAGCTTCATCATCTGGAATCATGGTTGGTCCCTGTGTTATTCAAGAGTTTTTCAAAACTGTTTGTCTATACAATGTTGTTATTGTATAAATTGTTCTGATATTGGTCACTTCGATCTGCACTGATTCAGACAGGTCTTTCCAGGTTTCTCAGAAACCTTCACTTCTTATGGCATGACAGTATCCCATCACATCTGTATATTGTAATTTGTCCAGCCTTTCCAAGTGATGGGCACCTCCCCTTAGTTCCCAGTTCTTGAACACCGCAAAAAGAACAGCTACAAATATTTTTATTCCAATGGGTCCTATTCCTCTTTCTTTGATCTTTTTGGGGCACATGCCTAGCAGTAGTATTGACATATCAAAAAGTACACACATAAATAGTAACTTTTTGAGTGTAGTTCTAAATTGCTTTCCAGAATGGATGGACAAATTGTGAATTAACTCAACCCTTCTGCCAGAGATAGCAGGATTTTTAAAAGAAATTGCTAGTTAAATAAAATGAATTTATTGGACTGTTGGATAATTGCTGGACTTTCAGGTGGTTTAACAACTAAACTGAAAAACAAACAAAAAAAAAACCTAAACAACTCAGTGAGGGAGGCAACATTTTGGAGTGGGAGACAACCATTAGGCAAATACCTAAGATCATGGCCCAGAGTCAGCTTTCCCTTTTTTTTTTCCTACCTTGCACATTTTTTCCCCAATTCTGAGTCTACAGATTTTCTTCTTTATATACACATATAAACATGCATATATTACATATGAGCAGAACCTGTAGAGGCTTAAATAGTATGGACAACAAATAGGGCAAGGGTGTACACCTATCCAAAAAAGATGCAAACTGCATTTATTTTAAGCCCTCACATCATCCTGCTCTTTCCATATCAAGTTATAAGAATGAGTGTAACAAAATTTTATTTAGCAAATATTAAGTGCCTTACTGATTACAAGGCACTGTGTAGGCACTCAAGATACAATGGTAAAATAAGAGAGTTTTTGCCTCAAGGAGTTTACAATATGTTAATGTAAGTTATACATTTACCATGACAAAAAAAAAAGCCCACAATAAGAGATCCATGTGATAGATTTTATAGTATTGTTTACATCTGACAATTCTTTCCTGTAAAATATAGTAACATCCAACTGTAGACTAAATTTAATCAATTTTTCTCCTCTTAATTTTCTTAGATTTATTTTCTTCATTATCGGTTAACTTTTCTGCAGGTCTTTTCTTCAACCCCTTCATTTTCCTTGTTTGCAATTTACTCAGATCTTGTTTCTGCATGTGAATTCTGCCATAAGTTGTACCAAAAGTATCATGGGAGATATTTTTCTTCTTCTTTGGCTGTAAAATAAAAATTTTTTCTTTTACAATTTCTACTGGCATAACATACTAAAGGCTTAGTCTTTGGTGGGACATCTTAGCAAGGTTTCCATTAATGAACATTTATTGAGCACACTCTGGGTGCTACAGGGTGTCCAAGCCATTTGCAAATATAGAGAACCTTAACTAAGGAGGTCCAACCAACCTGTCAATATCCCTGCCCTTACAGGGACAGCAAAAATCCAGTTTGTTTTTAAGCTTGAAAGATAAATCTACAAATGAGGTTGTACATGACCTCTGGTACACATGTAAGATTGTCTACTATTCCCAACCTCCGTGGATCCTAAAATGATCTCCACTGCATTATTTGATTACTCACTCACCAAAGCACACTAAAATACCTTCTTCTCCCATATTACACAGGTAATTTTTATTCTAGTCTATTGAGAGCCCGAGAAAAATTGGGCATATCACATGATAGGAGTACTACCTGGTAGTAAAATGTGGTTGGACCTCTGTTCTATCGGCCTAAAATAAAAACGATCTTTTAGTCAGTTTTCAGTTATGTCTGAGGCAGTCAAAGATATGGGGTTTGCCATTCAGTGGAAAGAGCTGGATTTAGAATCACAGGACCTGCATTCAAAAGCCAACTCTGCTACTTAGTTCTTGGGCAATTTTACTTCTGGGGGCCTATTTCCCTCATTTCTAAAAAGTTAGGGGGTTGGTTAAGATATTTCCAAGGTCCTTTCCAGGTCTAAATCTTAGCTCTGTATCTAAGATCCATAATGTCAAAGACAGTTTAGAATGTTATCCTTAAAGCAGATTAAGATGTTATAACTTCTTAAGATTACAAACTGCTGAGCTGGGAAGGACTCTAACAACAATCACCCAGTCTAATTCTTTCATTTCAGGACAAAGGAAACTTGAGATCAGAGGGGTTAAGTGATTCACTCGGGTTATACAACTAATCAGGAAGAAAACAGGCCCCAGAAGGCAGGACAACTGACTCCTAGTTCAGTGCTCTTTCCACTAATGGTGACCACACTGTGTTTTCAGAATTACTTTGAAAGCTAAATAAATTCCCCAAAAGATGCCCTGAACAAATTCATGCACAGGAGCTGGAATCGCGAGGTTTCTCAACACCACAGACAAGGTCAAGATCAGACTTTACAATCAAGTGGCTACCCCACTTGGTCAAAGAAAATTCAAGAGTTCATAGGAATCAATTAATTATTTATTGAACACCTTCCAGGCCTTAACAACTGTCAAGACACAAGAATCATCAAATCAAGAGGGCTTTTCCAGTCATTAGATAATAACCAAATTATTTATCTTCTCTGTTCTCTAAAAAATACACCATCTTTCCAAATATTTATTCAGTTTATCCTGTGCCTCTATAACTTCTATATTACAACAAAACAGTTCAGATAGAAGGGATATAGCTGGAAATTAGTGTCCCACAAACACAGTGATCACAAGATGGAGTTAAGCCTTCTCATAACCTGGCACATGGCAAGAAATTTGTCCAAAGGCCCTCTCTCTTCTCCTCAGAAGCCCTCCATTTGTCCTTCTTATGGGTCTCATTCTTTATTTACCAATCTAGAGACTAAATCTCAAAAGGATATGTGGGTGGTTTATAAAGCAATGAAGTCTATTCTGCGTTGCTTACGGAAATCAGCCCCCTATCTGTTCCACTACCCACCACAAAATGTCATTCCTGCTGTTATACTTTTCAGTGTAAAGATACCATCAACATTATGGGATTCCAACTACATTCTTCTTCTGAAGTTTACTTTTAAAAAAAACAAAAAACCACAAGACATAGTTTGCAAGAATCTATAGCATCTTTGTTTTTTGGTTTGTTTTTTTTTCTAAGTCACATACCTTTAGGGCTTTAGGCAATTTCATGGATAACTTATAAAGATCATCAGATGCCAAATAGGTTCTCCTCATGATCAGATCCAACGATGGTCCCATTTCTTCCAATTCAATTCGTGGTGTTCTGCAGCCAGATTTCTTCAACAATAATCTTTATAAAAACAAAAAAAAAATAACCAAATAATAATGCTTTTTCTCTTATAAAACCTTGCAGGAAAAAAAGTCAGAAAATCTAAATTTGGTATACCTTACAAGTTTTAGTCAAATACACTCTTTGATTAACATACAGACTTTTTTTAGGGCAGAATACAATTAAATATAACTGGGAAAGAGCAATTTAAACAGCAAAGAGTTTTCAGGAAGAAATCACTGCTCTTCCATTGAACTTACTCATTTCTCCAATTATGAAACGTTTAATGTCCTCATGCATTTATGTATGTATAAAACTGATTCTATATAAGTCTTTGAAATGATGTGCTTATACTAAAGTGAAACACAGCCTTACACCTCCTGATAATTATGAGCACTGATTTATCCTGGGCAGTGTGAGCTTCTCCAGCATAATGCCACACTGACAGAATTTTATCAAGAATGGATTTAAATGTGAAGTTATAGTACAGAAAGACATCAGGCTTGTGGAACAGCCCTGGACAAGAAAATAAGTGAGGAGAAGTGTCAGGAAAAGACCCACATCTGACCATTTGAGACTCAGAAATAAATGAATATAGCTAAAAAGGCCTGACAGATCATTGGATCATGGGAATATGATGACAATCAAAGAGATCAAGCTCGAAGGGACATTAAAAGTCATCTATTCTAGCCCCTTCACTATACAATCAAGTGAACTGAGGCTGAGAGAGGTCGGTGACCTGCATGATTCTATAAACCTGACGTCTGACATTCAACACGCCCTCTACCCACGCCACTATTCTGCTTCTCTAAAAGCTTGTGATGGGGCCTGGGCAATGCTGGCCAATGCTGGCATTGGCTGATGAGCCAGGCTTCCAGAAAGCACAAGTTCCAATTTCACTGTTGTAGGGCTTTCAAAAATATCAAACCATCACCTGTTACTTACAGTGTGCCAGCTCCACAGAATGGAAAGATTAAAAAAAAATGTATCAATCCTGTCATCTTGCTGTTCCTTCACTGATTAATTCTGGAATTATGGCCTTACTTGGTGCCCATAAAACTATTTGATTCTTATCATGCTATAGAACTCACCTTAAGGAAACAGGGCCAAGGAAATATTATCCCCATGTTCTGGCCTACGAACATTACTTCATTAACTTAGCCTATGAACCAGGATGTTATTTAGAATGTAAAACATCATGCATGAGAAACCCGACCCCTCATGCAAGCGCTTTACAAGCCTTTCCATTTCATTACACATTAAAGAAGTCATTTTAAAAAGCGCTTCTTGTGCTTAAAATTCTATTCAATGTCAAACATTAAAAAGAAAAATGTACCATTCTTCTTTGCAAAGACTAGGAGACTGTGGGGGTGGAACATTAAATACCTAAGACAATTAAGTTTTGCTGAACTGCCTCTACCCCCACCCCTTACCTTTTTTAAAAGGACTAGTTTTCTGGATAGAAGAAATGGGATATATTTGGAAATCAAAGTGGTACTATAAAAAAACAGAAGCTATCAATAAAAATCAGAACATTAAAAGAAATTGCTGTGGTTTGGCATTTCATCCACAGAAAACTCACCATTATCATGTTATTATGACAAAGACTAGCTGGCATTGTAATCACTCACTGCCCAAAATACTAGCATAAATTCCTCACAGCCACAAATAGTATATGAGAAAAAAACATAGGTTCAAGCTGACAAGGAGGTATGTCTAGTCTCTCGGGTGAGTGAGGTAGGAAGTCCACACTTAGAATAGTGTGGACAACTCCAAAGGCTTGCTAGGAACCTGAAGAGGATATGAAGCTTCTAAAGGGTTGGGGGGGGGGGGCGGGGGCAGAGAGGAGGGTCATGTAATCAGTGCTACTGTCCAGGCAGTCTTGTTGTTTGTCCTTCATTCTCCAGGAGGACCATGACATCAAGAAGGAGATGTCATGACCTGCAAATGAACTGGATTTAAGTGAGGCCGAGCTGTACCAAAGTCACCAGCCTCACTCTCTCCTCTGGAGCCATCTGGGCTCAGTGGCAACATATAGATCAGGATGACTAGAGATGGCCCCAGATATAGTGGGAGGCCTTGGCCTCTTTAAATGCTAGCACAATGTAGGCATTTAGTAAATAGTTGACAAATGAATCCCATTACAGGCTTCTTTTCATGCCCCTAGCATCTCCACACGGCTGGTTTTTAAAAGAGCACCCACTGTACTTACATGGGGTCTACATTAACAAAAGTCACTCAGTACATTACTGTTACAGTCACCTGAGATTCACAAGCTGGTAGCAATGAGGAGCTATCGCAGACCTTTGGAGACCCACACAAGACATTCCTAAAACATTTAACAATCCTAAAACAGATCAGTTATTAAAATTGTAGGCTACTAGGAAATTGAGAAAAAAAGTTAACTGATTGTTTTCTGACCTTTCCTATTGATCACAAGTCATCTAATCAGTTTCATGAGCTCCAGACCATCCTGCAGCCAGATCACGCTTTCTAAAATACTGTTTTCTCCGTGTCTAACTCAAGGCTCGGGGCTGCTAGGTGGCGCAGGGAGTAGAGCACCTGCCCTGGAGTCAGGAGGACATGGGTTCAAATCCAGCCTCAGACACACGACACATTTACTAGCTGTGTGGCCTTTGGCAAATCACTTAGCCCCAATTGCCCTGCCTTCCCCCCTCAAAAAAAAACAAAACACCAAAACCTAACTCAAGGCTCAAAAACCTTCGACGGCATTCAACATAACCTACATTCTCAGCACAGAATAGTGTGGTGGCAAGAACAATGGAGTGGTTGTCAAGAGAAGTCATTTGTAATTGACTCTGTCACTACCTTGTTCTAGGACTTGAGATAAGGCATCTATGTACTGGAAAACGCTGCTCAGGACCTCGTGTTTCTGACTGGCATCTCCAACTGCCTACAAAATATTCCACTGGTATTGTTACAGTGGCACCTTAAACTACTACGTCCAAAGCTGTTTCCCCAGAAAATACTTCTTTTGGTTGCACCATCTCTGCTATAATAACAGCACTCATTCACATCTGAAACCTTGGCATTTTCTTTGCCTTTTTCCCTCCCCTTATTATTCACATCTCTATGAATCCACAGTCCTGTCAACTCTCCCTCAGCAATCTCACATCTGTTCCTTCCTCACTGTTCCCATCACCATCCCCTTAGGCTATTACGAAGTTCAGAACAAGTCTTCTGACCTTCACTCCTTCTCCCCATCACTCTAAAACATCCTTACATCCCTGCCAGATTTGTCTTCTTTGTAAACATACTTGATCATATCACCCCAATGCTAAAATGTTACTTCCTACACCAAATTCAAAACCCTTTGCTTAACATTCCCTTCCAGTTAAACAGCGCCACTCCCTGTGCCCCTTCCTTCTATACACGTCTGTACTTTCCTGGGTCCCTGCCTTTACTTATGCTGTTCTCTAGGCTGGAAAGACCATTCCCTTCCTCCTTTCAATACGACCGTAACGTTTTTACCTACCTTTAAGCCCAACTTAAACATACCTTCCCCTTCTGTGTCTCTACTTCCCGCCTTTTGCTAGATCTCCGGGAGAGAACTTCACATTTTTCATGCATTTGTCATGTATTATTTTGTATTTGAGTTATTAGAGGTGTGTCATATTCTTCCCGTCTACCCCCTTACTAGAGTGTCAGCTCCATAGGTACAGGGCTAAGTTTTAAACTTTATTGCCCTCGGTGCCCAATAGTATATTACACACATGAGGCATATGATATGTTTGCTGAACTGAGTAAGATGCTTTGGTCTTTGATTTGCTAATAAACTTTGCAGAAAGGCAGTTATATTACATTGGCCAGGAGGTCAAGCTACATGCTTCAATCCACTTTTGTGAGAAAGAAGCAAATGACTAAAAAGTAAACTGAAATGGAGTTTTTCAAGAAGGCTCAAACAGTACTACTGTTTTTGTCCTATGTCTCACATCATTTATATCTTCAGCACATCAAAGAAATTGACATTTTCAATAATTACCCTGAATCAACCAGAAAATATCAAAAATGTTCACTATCCTCTATGAAGGCAAGGAAGCATTCACTATTATTTTAGAAAGATTTCCATTCTATACCATAATACAACAATTTATAGTTTGAGTATTTAGAGTGCTTAGAGTAATCCTCATCTACTTAGAAATCCTGGAGAGATTCATCCATTAAGCAATCCAGATAGATGTGGGTCTATTATATTTAACCAATCCTCTGCTGTAAATTATATTTCCTTGTCTCACCACAAAGCAAGAACACATTTTCCTATATGGATCAGGAATATCTCTTTCAAATTACCTTAAGCAAATTGTGTATCTGGTCAGTTTGCCAAAAAATTAAAATGTGGATGTGGGTATGTACAGACTTACCTCATTTCATTAAAAGTCTTTAATAAGTGACTATGATGAAGTTAACAGCGGGTAACTTCCCATGGTTCTTTATATACAAGCTCTATGATCTTTTTACTTAGGCAACTTTGAAACAATGAAATCTAGACATTTTTTCAAAAGAATGCTGTGAAACACCTCTACATAAGAGGTTAGAATTTCTTTTCTAGGATTAAAATAGTCTGGAAGGCCACCTAAGAAGTGCCTTCTGTACATTTAACTTCCTAGTGGGCCTTCTGAGGACACCTTCCAGTCAAACTCCAAACTCTTTTTATCTCTATGTTGACTATAGCAACCTCAGATTTCCCCTGTGAACCAAGCAGCTGTTCTGATACAATTATTTGTAATGAATAAGTTTTCTCTTATAAAATTAAATAAATCCCTCTTTTGTACTGCTTGCTTTGTGCTAGCAAATCTGGCTTCATGACCCAATTAAGCTGATTACAACTGCTAATCCTTTTGAGAAAACAAAATACGTATTTATCTTTCTCTCATAGAAAGGACTTCTCTCTAAAATTCTCAATCACTTTAGTTTGTTTCCTCAGGAAAATCCAATCAATTAATAAATAGCTTTTTTTGTAAGGAGGGGAAGAATCCTTCCTGTGGAGAGTGGGGCTGGGGAGAAGCCAAGTAGACATGAAAATGGTCTCAATTAGAGGCAAACATATAGTAAGCATAAAATTGTAATGGAACAAAAAACCCTAGAAATATTAAACACATACAAAATTTCCAACAAATTAAAACCAGTTTTCCCAAGGACTTTTCCCAGAGTCCACAAAGAAACAAACACACACACACACCACCTAAATTTTCAATAGTAATTCTAGTACCTATATCCTAAATACTAAACCTTTTTTCTACAATATTAGAAATAAAACACAAAGAGAAGGCTACATGTTAATGTCCAAAATAAAAGGTTAACAGATATGCTTAAAACAGTAATCTCTTGATTTCCTCCCTCACATCCTCTCCTCTTTCTTTGCTATTCCCTACTCTTGTTCTTCTATCTCACCAAACACTGCTTTAGCTCTTTCAGTATATTCTCTATTAAGGTATTCTCCTCATGGCCCTGATGATCACAGGGCTTTTGAATATTTTTTCCTATAAAGCCTACAAAAGCCACAGCTTCCACATAAACATATTTATTATTATTAATTAAAGATTTTCTATGTTTCATAACAATGGCTCTCATCTTACAATGAGTAAACTAGTCTCTGGCTGTACAATGTTCATTTATGTATGATGAATTCTTTTATGGTTCACAGGAAGAGGTAATTGCCCCTCTACATGTAAATAAGGTTACTCATCAAGGTCAGATGAGAAATTATTAATATCACTTTATATTCAGAACTCCTTTAATCTAAGCATCTCATAAGACTTATTAATCCTTACAACAAACAACTAAGTCATAAATGTAGGAAGTGTCATTACCCTTTATAGAAAGAAACAGCTTAAAAGGTCTGTATGACGTAACAAGAGACAAAACAAGGAATTTCCAAAATGAGCTTATGAGGGTGCCTCCATTTTAGATATACCCCAGATACCTATGCAATCTCCCTGGCCACCCAGTTCTGTCCACACCATCTATTCATTAATGTTACACCATGTTTCTTGTAATTATATTCGATTCTGAATGCCAAATGAATGATATCCTACTGTTTTTCTTCTACAAGTGAACTTTCACAGAAACTACTAAGAGAATACCTTAATAAAGAATATACTGGAAAAAAACTAAAGCAGTGCTTGGGTAACAAGCTCCCTTAAGGAAGTTTGAAGTATAAACTACATATCTTGGCATTTCACCTGGCTGCTTCACATATTTATTGATTTCCTGCCTGCAGCAGAATTTTCTCAGCACTACACTTCCTCATTTTTTATGTCAAAGTAACAGTATGCAGGTATTATAGCAAACACAACAGTCCCAGTCTCCTTAGCTGGATCAGCAAACATATCCTTCCCCCAAATGTGGAGTGTTCCAAGGCTCCACGCTGGACTTTCTTCTCTCTACGCTCCTTGGTTTAATGATAATCTCTATGCAGATGACTCCCAGATCTATCCACACAGCCTTAGCCTCTCTTCTGAGCTCTAGTCCCAAACACCAACTACCTCCTAGACTTTCCAAACTCTGTGTCCTACAGGAACAGACCTAAGGACTAGATCTATAATTTCATTGGTCTAGGCAACTCCTATCAAAGAAGGTCTGTACCTTCTCTGCCACTGATAGTCTTAAAGAGATGCCTATGGTACTGAAAGAGTAAAGGACACATGCAGTCAGTATGTGTCAGAGATGGGCCACAGACATCTTCTTGGTATCTCTAACTCAACAAGACCAAAACAGAACTCAGCAGCTTTCTGGGAAAGCCCATCCCTCTTGTGAACTTACTGATTGCTGTTGAGGGGATTACCATCCTCCGGTCACTCAAATGAGCATTCTCAGTGTGGTTTTCTTTTTTTTTACTCTCCACTCACCCCATACATTCTACCACTTGTCAAGTCCTATGAATTCTACCTCCATGACATCTCTCCCATATGGCCCCTTATCTCTGCTCACACTGTCACCACCCTAGCCCAGGCCCTCATCCCCTCTCTAACCTGAGCTACTGAAGGAACCACCCTGAAGCAGTCTCCCTGCTTCAAATTTTCTCCTTTCTCCCTTCACAACTCAGTTCCAGGCTTCTTTTACAGGTTTAATATTCCATTCATGCACTTGGAGGTTCTGTCAAACTGGCCTTCTGACTGCTTCTTACACATGAAACTCCATCTGTCTTCTCCCTGCCTCTGCAAAGGGTGTCCTCCATGCCTGGACTTCACTTCCTCCTTACCTCTATCTCTTGGAACCCCCATTTCCTCCACATATCAGTTCAAATGCTACTCCTACATGAAGCTTTTCCTAATTGTCCAGATTTTGCTAGTGCCCCAATTTCCCCAAATTGTATTTGGGGGAAAACTTGCATTATTATTAACTATAATAATTAGTTATTAGTTATTATATATTAATAAAAATTCACATGTAGGATTTTCTTAAACTCAATTACTATTACTTTTAATTAGTCTTCTTTAACAGAATGAAGGAGGAGGGAAAGACATGAAGACATATGTTGAGGTAGTTACACTCCTATCCTCTGTGGTTGATATTCCAAATCACTAATGCTTCATTCATATTACTACTCTACTCTTCCAGAAGCTTATATTTTTTTTTTAAACAAAGCAAGATATTTTTGCTCAGTATGATTTTTGATACCAAAGTGAGAAATGCCTTGATACTGATTTACCATATATAAAGTATGATAAGCTCTTTTTAATACTCATTTCTATTTTCTCTGCCTCATGGTCTTTAACTATTTACCCATCTAGTCCTAGATTCTCTGTGTTCAATCCATTCCTTCCCTACTAGAACCTCAACGTTTCATCAAAAAGGAAAAAGTATCCATTTTATTTATTTTAGGGATATTCTTTTCACAGTTTTCAGTTTCTATGTGTTTGTTTTACCCATTAGTTTTAGATAGAAAAATACAGGAGCTATTTTACAGATGACAATGGAGGCCTATGATAAAATTGTAGCAAACCATGAATCTTAGAACAACAGGGTTATCTGCAGGTCTAGACTCTCTAGGGCTTTAAAATGAAATACCTTACAGAAATTTTTGGTCCTTGGGACGGAGTGGATGAAGAAAAACAATAGCTCTAGTCAATGAATTATTTTCTACTTCCTTCAGATATAATCTTTGTTTACCTCAGGGTTTGGAGGCTTAGGCTGGGCCTAGAGAGGGTGCCTTACAGTTCTCTGACCATCTTTAATTTCAGTCTATAAGGGTGAATGATAAGGCTATACAGAAAACCAGGGTAGCCTTATGGCTTTACTAAAATTTCAGGCTCAAAGAGATTCTATACTGGGATGTACCCCTCCTACTGGCAATGCTGAAGGGGAACATAAAAGAGTCTGTCATTTTTAGTGGGTTAAGGCAAGACACAATCAACATATAGCACAGAACTGGTACCCCACACATATTCCATAAAAGCCTGTGGTCACACGATTCTGGATTTAAGTAGTGGAAAATAAGCACAAAATATTCCCCCCTAAAAGTAAATAAAAGCATGCTGAGACACACACTTACTTATAGGTCCGAAAGTAAATCTTCCCATCCAATGCAGTGAAATGCAAGACATACTCTAAACCAGCGAGACGAATATTTGGTACCGTTGGGCCTCTGAAGAAATCTAAAAGCATATTGCATGACAGTAAAGAAGAATCTGAAGAATGAAAACTTTTTTTAAATTCAGCTACAAATGGAACAAAACCATCAACATGAGAACTTATTCTATTTATTCTAAACATAAATCTAACAATAACATGAACATCAGAAGTATTAACAGGTAGCACAAAGAAAAAATCCCTGATTAAGCTTCACAAGTGCCCCTTCTACCTCTCAGTCTAATGGCTTTCTGTGGCTAGTTCACTGAACCATAACACTTTTCAGTTTTAATGCTCTCTGCTAATACTTGGCATGAGGTCAAAAGTCACGTTCATCACAGACATCAGCTGTAAGCAAAAACACATAAAGTGCAGTTCGCAGCATGTTTTTCTAGCTTAAGCAAACATACAGGTCAATAAAAAAACAAAGTGTTATATAAATTATTGTCCAAACAACAAAATAATCAACACTAAATGCTGAGAAATGCTAATGACCAAGGCTTGGCTCCCAAAGAGTGGAGAAGCATCCCCCCGCTTCTTCGGAGAGGTGGGTGACCGAGGGTGTGGACACTTTATATCATATCAGACGACTTTGGGGCATGTTGCCTAGTCTTGCTGACCTTTTTTTTCCTTCCTCTTTTTCTTCCACTGGCTTGGGAAGGAGTGAGGGAAAAGATACAGAAGGAAATATAGGTGATGTAAAGATACAAGCTCCAAGTAATCCAAAGTGACCCTTGTGATAAAGGGGAAGTCTACACTAAAAGTAAACCTTAAAGAAAATTCCCCAAAGGGGTTCCAATTATGGAAGAAAAAATTACAATGTTTTAGAGAAAACACTTGAATAACAAGACTAGATTTTGAGAAAAATACAATCCTGCCCATCCTCCTGCCCACATGCACTGTCTCTCTTCCCTCACAGAACTTAAGGCAATTAGAATAAAACAATCAATCTGCCAAGACAACATGGTGCAAATTTCAAAACTAACAAGATGCCATAAGATTTTGCCCCAAATTCACCATACCAGAGCTACTAAACAAATAAAGCTCTGCTAACTCAGTGCAACAGTACCAACACTGAGGTTGGTTTTGTTTTGGGAACAGCAGATATTCCCCTCTACTCTGAAATAGCAGAACCATTTTCAATACATGTTGTTTTCCTAAGTTTTTTAAGAATGAATGCTGGATTAAGAAAAACATTTGGAAAAAGAGAACCATATTTTCTACCACGTCAAAGGACTTTAGACGTAAAATAGCTTCTGAGTCTGTGTCTCACAAAAGTCAATGCCTACCTTCCCTTCAATGATTGCCCCCTGAACTGCTGAAATGAAATTTCATTAGAATACATGGTACTTCAAGATAATAGAAAAATATATTTAAGGAAAAAAAGGGGAAGAAACATTTGGGAAGTACACCAGTAGCATAAGTAATAAGTCTTAGCAACACAAATGCAAATTTGCCCAATGTAATATGAAAGTTTTCCTAGAACTAGAGGAGAAAAACAATTCTTACGTATGTGTAGTCCTGATATTGACCAGGTATCTGCTCTATGAGGTATGGAGTAGGGATATAAAAGTGAATCTTTCTCCTCAAAGAGCTTACAAATATACTAAGGGAAGTTAAAACAACACAGAAACAAAAATAGTAACATAACCCAAGTGGAAGGAGAGGCAGGAGCAAAGATTCCAGGTTGGAAAAATGAGGGGCACTTTTGGAGGAATGAAAAGACCCTAGTTTTAAAGAATAAAAAAAAAGAGTGGTAGCAATAGATGGAGATAATACAAGGAAGACATGTTGGGAATGAATGGTAAATTCAGGGGACTGATGGTGAAAAGTATGCCTTCTGCGGTTCTAGAATATTCATGTAGAACGAGGCATACATTTTCAGACAAGGCCAATACGTTGCTTCGCTTTGTTTGACTTAATTAATCTGTTACAGGTTCCACTGTGGAGAGGGGAGAGTCATTAAGAGGTAATAATAGTGACATTTTTTAAAAAGAGTACCAATAAAACTTTTTTTAAGTACATTTAGAGTCAGATCATATTAGACCTTGAATACCAAAACAGGGACTATGGACTTTATTTCTTAGGTAATGGGAAGCCACGGAAAGTTTCTGATTAAGGGAAGTTATATATCAGTACCATGCTTTAGGAAGACTTACTTTGTATTGTCCACAGGGTTGTTTGTAAGAGGGAAAATCTACTAGGTGTCTGCCACTGTAGCCAGTGCGAGACCACTATCCTAGAGTGAAAGCCTGAACTAGGGGTCTAGGTAAGGAAAGGAAAGGTGCAAGGGGCATTGTGTAGAATCAAATCAACAGGATTTGGTGACTGGAGGCTAGGAGGCAAAGGAGAAGCAATGAAAGATGACTTCAAGTTTTCAAAAGGCAAAAAGTCTGAGAATGATGATGTCATTAAACAAGGTTAAAAAAAGTCATGAGCTGGGTTTGGAGGGATGGAGAGATGATGGGTTGGTAATCACTACTGTAGATTTCCATTTATTTACACACTATCTAAATAGAGCCTAAGTAGTAACATGAAAACATAGGACTGGAGACTAGTAAAGAGTTCAAGCCTGAATACATGGATTTGAAGCTGCAGAAGCAGTAAAAACGGCTTACATTCGATAGTGCTTTAAGATTTACAAAGAGCTTAATGTACATTATCTCACAAATGAGCTCACCAACGGTAATGAAGTAAAGCAAGGAGGAGAGTGATGAGACAGAATACTGAGGAAATCTAATAAGGAAACTTATTTAGGGGGAAGGATGAAGAAAAGACAGGCAATGGGGGTAAGACAATAATGAGGGGTAACAGAAGAGTCAAGATGGTACAGGATCACAGAAGCCAAGAAAACAAAAAACTTCCACTAAGAATGGACAAGAGTGTCAAATGCTTATGAGAGGTCAAAGAGGATGAGAATTAAGCAAGTAAGTGAGCGCTAGTACTGTCTGGGAATTTTGGCAGTAGAAGGAAGATGAGAGATGGGACTGCAGCACAAAAGGATATGACAGAAGGCAAGTTGTTTACCATTCGGTTTCTAAAACTCCACAGTGTATTACAAATATGGAGAATTCAAAGAAACCTTGCAAGATTTATAGAAGTGATGCAGAGGTAAAAAAAAAAAGCAGAACAAATAGAATAAGCTATAACAATGTAAATGAAGACATAATAACGGATGACAAAATTCAGGCCAAACATAACAGACAACATTGGCACCAAATTATTCAACCAGAAGCATACCATCTTTTCTTTCTGTTAAATAGTAAAGGGCAAAAGTAGAATCAACATGTACTATCAATTGCCAGCCACTCTTTAAGATAGCTTTGCTTAATTTTTAGGTAATGTGCTTTGTGGAGAATTTATATGTTTAGGGTTGGCTAGTTGTGATAAAACAAAAAGATATCAATGTAATTTATAACATTCATTTAAAGAAAGAGAGTACATCTCTGTGACAGCAGATGGTTAGTTAGTTTGCATGGAGGAGTAAGTGCGGTGTTTAAATTAATCTTGTCTTTAAATTAATCAGAAAAGTTATAGGTAACAGCCTTATTCAGGGGGTCCAGTTATTTATTTCCCCTATAACACAAACATCTAAAAAAGCTCAATCAAATGTAATAGATACCATGGGGATTAGAAGATAAAAGATAACATAAAGCTAGAGTAAAGTAACGTACTTCAATACTGAAAGAAGGCAGGACAGAGAAATACAACCGGTAGCAAACTTTTCAAAATTCGTTTTTATTAAATTGACTTATGGCTTGATATCTTAGGGAGCTCTCAAATTATATAGATAATTTGTAAGCCAATACAACTGACAAGAACAATATTCTTAGGATAAAATTTCAAGAAATGACTCTAAAGATGAATATTCTCATGGTTTCCTATTTTTAGAAAAAGTAGTACTCAAACACTTTGTGGTATAAAGTTGAACTATATGCTTGCATATTAAAAGTACACATGGTAAGCAGATAGAACTAAAGAAGATACCAGAAGATCATCTAGCATGTATATGCACAAAGACGGAAGGGATTCTCAGTTTTTCTTCAATATAATGGCTAGCTATTAAGTGACTGCCTAGAGAAAAAGCTGTTCATGATCTTCTTCCCTTTCTATCACCATTAGTTCATTTGCACAAATCTCTTCAAATGTTAAAACCCAGTACAACTCACAAACTACACATAAATCTATCCTTTCCTTGTATTTTTATATTTAAAATTATCACGTGGCATCATGCATTCAGATCCAATGTTCCTTCTTTTTTCCCTATCTCTGCCACCCCACTCTTTCCTTTTTTCCTTTTGAATCTTGTGGTCCAATCACTAATGGTGGAGGATCTGCTAGTACTGCCTGGTCAGTTCTGCCATCTGGTGGCTGAATCAAAAATAAACATGACACAGAAAAGGCAATTTACATTTTTAGAAAAACTAGCAAACACTCCCCTCCTCTGGCCCCCCCCCAACTAATTTCAATACTGACAACATACGGCACTGATACCGTAGTAAGTCTTTCAAACATCTGATGACCACAAGACCGTGAGCCAGCAGCCTGACTGCTGCTAAAAACTACATAAAAACTAAAAACAGTCTTAAACTACATTAACCCAAATGCAGAATCTGAGATTAAGGGCAGTAGTAACAGTGTCACTCTCTGCTCTGTAATGGGCCACAAGTGGAATAGGCAGCCTTGGACATCACACTTTTAGGACCTACACTGGTAAACTAAAGAGAATTCAGGAAGGCTCATCCCCTTTCTTGGTCTTCTTTTTAGCATACACCACAAAAGACTTAGACCTTCTTGTATACAGAATGATCAAAGGAACTGCTTATGTTTAGCCTGCAGGGTATCTGCTTCTGGATAGTACAAATGTCAAACAAGCTGCCTCAAAATTAGTGAACTTCTTCCCACTGTAAGCACTTCTAACATTCCAGCTGAAGCTGGATGACCTTGTTTCAAGGATACTGTAGAAGTTATTCCTGCAATGAGAAAACAGATCTGACAAAATCCTAAAGCACTTTCTCTATCTCTAAAGGGTCTGTAATTCTATAAATAACTCCAAATAATTTTTGTATTAATTATATAGTGAAATAAGGAATACAACTTGAGGTTTTAGCTTGTCTTTGTTATAGAGTAAACATGTATCTGTTCACACTCGACTGCTAAACCATCCTAAGTGACTTCCTACTGCTTACTAAATAAAATTCAAACTCCTGTCATGGGTATTCAAAACCCTTCACAATTCTCATTCACACTTCTTTTCTGAATTTATCTCAAATTTTTTTCCTCCATACACTCATGGCTTACTACTACTGTCTGCCCTGTAAACATAAGCTGTATTCTTCTGCTTTTGCCCACAGTGTTCTCTACGACTATGAAGCCCTTTTCGTCAACCTCTTCATGCCTGGAAAGTTCTCTCCATCAGTCTCTTCAAATGTTAAAACCCAGCACAACTCAAACACTACTTCTTCCACTGAAACTATCTCTGATCCTTCTAGTAAGGTTCCCTCAGATTTATCAAAGTACTTTGTTTTTTAACTCTAAAATCAAATGGTATGTTTGTAAAGCATTTAGCACAGTGCCTGGCACATAGCAGATGCTTAATAAATGTTCCTTTCCCCTTTCCCTATTCCTCTAGAATGCAAGATTATATGATGAATGTATTGTAGTACACACTGGAAGAATACTGGTGGTAAAAAGATGAGATTTTGTGGCCGTGAGCAGCTTGAGTTCTCTGTAGGTGTATAAGTTTCCAAATGTAATTCAGACCTATCTCCTCTGCCTATTAAATTCTAGGCTGAACTCAATGGCCATATGCAGTACCTGTTCAAGATAAATTTAGGCATGGACTAACTCATTAGGTGACCTATCCGGCTGCATGTCATAATATGAGCAATACAGCTATCATCCACAATGCATTTTTTTTCCCAGTGTGAGTAGCTAGGCTGATGCTTTTACATCAAGGGGGTCTTTTGTGTGTTATGGACCCTTCTGGCAGTCTGGTGAAACCTAGGAAACTTTTCTCAGGATAATGGTTATTTTTATTTTTTTTAATAATGTTTTTTTTAAATGCATAGGATTACCAAGAAAACAAATTACAAGGAAATAATTTTATACATAAATACATGTTAATATATACACATTTATACATATATACGCACATGCATTATATATGTGTGTATACGCCTAGACACACACATTGTTGCTTATCCTTCGTTTCTGAAGAGAACTAATGACATCGGAGGGTGATATCTTGACTAGAGTGTGAATATACACACATATATACAGATAACACACAAATGTAAGCACAAGTTCATGGAGTTCTAGTTTAAGAAACCCTGCTGCAGAATTGATTGACTCACAGAGAAAGCCTGGAAACATTCTAGGGTTTGATGCAATCAGCACAATGTTATCTGCAAACAGAAACATTTGTAGGACTTTCCTATAAATAAGAAATCCTGCTTCTACTTGGACTTTGCACAAGCCATGATCCATGACACCAGCAAATATTTCTTCCTATTTTAAGTGTTGAATTTAAGAATACTTCAATGACCTACTATCTCTATGTCTGCATCTGTCACAGAATCTTGTATTCTCAACACAGTCATGATAGAAACTTTTTTTTTTGAAAAGAACTTAACGCTGAATTTTGCTCTGAGTCAAATGTTTTGTTGTAAATCAAATAGAAGGATTTTCTATTTTCTCATACAGATCAGTCAGACAATGTGTCTATAAAGATGTGACCTAGGGAAATCAATCATGAAAGGCTATTTATTCACTTCTTGTAGTTTTCACTCCCTTGATGCCTTTAAAAATTCATTCTTAAAAACTTCATAGAGATGAGAGTTGATAGGTTCTGAATTTTTTTAGTAATCTTTTCAAATTATTTTGGCATCATCAGAGCTATCATGAAAATCCATCCTTAAGTTCCTTTAAAATCTGTCACCTCCTACACACATTTCTCCTGAACTGATCTGGTCAGGCCTAAATTCTTTGTCCCTTCATCTTAAAGGTGCCACTGCCACTTCTTCAAAAGGGAGAGGGCCCTGAAATGGTGTTCCAGTATCACCAATAAGGAGATCTGAGCATCAATGATGAGACTGGATCAGGGTAAAAATGACAAAAAATTTGTTTCATTTCCCATCTCTTTTGGTCCTTTCAGTTTCATCTACACAGATGTTCTTTGGTTGACCCGGCTGATCGGAGTCTCATATGCAATGCTCTTGACAGCTTTACTCTTTTCAGTGCTGTGGTGTCATTCCTACTTGTAACTTTCTGTTATCTTCTGCAATAATTTATAAATGAGGTTGTAATCTAAACCAATACTGTCCTTGACTGCAATATGTCTCTGTTTAGTAAGGATTCAATTCTGTTTTTAATTAATGCCAAAGCACTGTGCTAGGGTCTGGGGATATAAAGGACAAAACAAAACAGACACTAATCCAATGGAGTTCACTATTTTCTACTGGGAAGACACAATGTATACCCAGAAAAGCAAATAGATACAAAGAAAGCTAAGGATTCTATAAGCCAGAGGTGAAGAGGGAGGGCATTCTAGGCATGGGAATAACCAATGCAATGACACTGAAGATGGAGATGGAATGTCACATACAATGAATAATGTGGAAGGGAAAAAAATTGTAGTAATAATACTCTGTAATAGTAATAGAAATACTCTACATCTTAGGCATAAATCTACTAGAAATAATTTTTATTAACTTATCATTACTCATAACTTCGGTCAAGATGACTGCCCAAGTCACACATATCTATGTCAGCAAAACTCTAATGTTCAAGCCAGACTGAATAAAAGATCCAGAAATCCAATGAATACATGCTATCTTCTACCTCAGAACTACAAAAAAAGGGCATCATCAAAAAGCCTTAAACCCCCCAGGAGCAACATCAATCATCACAGTGCCACTAAACTCAGACAAGGCCAGCCCAGGCCCAGAGGCTCCCCATTCCCCACACTAAGTCCTAAGATACCTGAAGGTCTAACAGTATGATCATCAAAGATACAGTGAGGCCTAAGCCCAGGCAGTGAAGACCAGCTCAGGAATCCATGGAATTCTGAACAAGACCAAGTAGGGTTAACAATTTTCATCCAAGAGGACAGGAAGAGGAAGTACCTGGACATGACACAAAGCCCCATCTCAGGAACTAAAGCTAAATATATTAGTAAATCCAAAAAACCAAAACAAAACCACCAACCCAGATAAAAAATTATTGCAAATCTAACTCTGTAAATCAGCAAGCAGACGCTCAAAAAAGGGGAAAAAATGGATTGTCCACAAGGAGTTTCCACATGAATACCTGGAAGAAACAAAGCAAGACATCAAAAATGCAAAAAGAAGCCTGGAAGAAAGAAATAGAAGGAGAATAAGTATCTTGAAAAAGGTCAGCATTAAACTTTTCTCAAGAAATGAAATCCCTGAAATTAGAATGGACAACAGACTAAACAAATCCATGATAGCAAGAAATAGAAAAAAAAATCAAAAGCCTGAAAAAAATGGAAGAAAATATAAGAAATCTAGTATCATAAATAAATGATCTGGAAAACAGGTAAAGGGATTATTTATTTAAGAATCACTGAAAGCCCTCCCCGCAATACAAATCATGGACCGGACACTATATTTCAAGAAATCATAAATGAAAACTGCTCGGTTCTAAAACTGCCCTTCTTATGGACCAGTAATATTCCATTAACATTCAATACTATGATTTATTTAGGATAAAGTTAATGTTAAAAGAAACCACCAATTCTGAAACACAGAAAAGGAAAAATTCCTAACAATGGCATAGCCAAAAGCCCAGTTTCCTCAACAAAGAAAGATGCTGCTAGCAGCCATAAAGAAGTAGAGTTCAAGTACCAAAGAACTACAATTAAGATTATTCAAGACTTGGCAACTTCTACTAAAAATGAGAGATTTTAGAATACTATATCCCACAAGGCAAAAGAGATAGACTATAATACTTACCCTGCAAAGTGAGGACCATCTGAGAGAAGGGGAAAAAAAATGGAATAGAGGACTTTCAAGCATTTCTGATGAAAAGACCAGAGCTGAATAAGAGCTCTGAAACAGAAATCAGAGAAATCTAGATTTGATCTGTTTGAAGGTCTCTGATACTGTAGTACTCTAATCCAGGGGCGGAGAACCTGTGGCCTCTAGGCCGCATCTGGCCCTCTAGGTCTTCAAGTGTGGCCTTTTGAAGGAGTCCAAACTTCACAGAACAAATCTCCTTAATAAAAGGATTTGTTTAGTAAAACTTAGAATCAGTCAAAAGACTTTGGTAAAACTTAGAATCAGTCAAAAGACCACAGCCAAGGACCTAGAAGGCCATACATGGCCTCCAGGCTACAAGTTCCCCACTAATGGGAATCCTTCAGAATAAGGAAAAAGGGTACTGCTCTTAGGTAGGTCACACCTCTAGTTCCTTCAGGTAATGACTGTAGTCACTGCATCTGGGGAGGCTGAGACTGGTAGATAACCTGAGCAGGGGAGTCCTGAGCTGCAGCAGAGCTAAAACCAAGAAATGTCCATACTAAGTCCAACACATACAAGATGGGGAGTGCCCAGGAGCAGGGGGCCAACAGGCTGCCTAAGATGGGATGAATAGGCTCAGGCAAGATAAAAGCAGCAACAGACTAAAGTTTCTATTCTAGCAGTAATGGGTTTAGGCCCATGATAAACTTCAGCTCTTCCAGTCTGTATAACAAAAGGAAACTCAATATCAAAAAATAAAATACAATTTTAAAAATCTAATCTCTGGAGCCTAAGGTTTTATTCTTGACTTTTTCACATTCCTAAAAGGAAAATTCTGGAAACAACTTGTGATTACAGAGTATTTGTGTCTTAGTATTTTCAGCTGAACTAAAAGAAGGTTTTCTATATGCTTCTACAATAGTAAATCAGTTTGGCTGGAAAACAGAATATGTAAATGGAAAACCAGATTGCAAGAAATTATGAAGTATCTGGGTTGTAAGGAAGTAACCCAAGGCAAGAAGTATGATGTAAAGTTCATAGTCCAGATGACAGGCTATCCTAGAATCATACAAACTGAGCACAAAGCTCCAATATAAGTTGATCTCAGACAAACTACAACAAACCAGGCATATGTTTACTGACTGGGAGGAATAAAATAACTGTTTTTGGAAATATTAAATTTGAGAAGCCAGCAAGACATCTTGGAAAAATCAAACAGGTAGCTGGAACTGTGTCCAAGTTCAGAGTAAAGGTAAAGACTCTAGGTATAGATTTGGAAGTCACTTACGTCAAGGTCATAATTATTGGGAGAGAATAACAAAAAAGAGAATAAGAGATAAAGTTGGACATGAAAATAGAGGCTAGACCGTAGAAGACCTTAAATATCTAGGTAAGGAGTCTGGACTTTAACCTATAGGCAATGGGACACAATTAAGGTTTGAGCATGTAGAGAATTTGGGTTTTAAAATTTTAACAATTTTCTAATAAGTTTTAATTTATTGACCTAATATTAAACGATTTTAAAATATTACTTCCCAAAATAATAAGCCATTCTTCATAATCTAAAGCAGAGGTCAATAACTCTTAGCTCTGGATATCTTATACAGACCTAAGTAACATCCATAAAACACAACAGCAAAACTATTAAAGAGAAATTATTTTGGAGTGAAAGAAAAGTGTGATGGTAGGTCTGTGGAAAAAGTCTTTACCAATTTGAGAGGGTGCCACTGTCAAAGAGTGATATAAGTAAAATAAAGGAGGGAGTGGGAAGAAAAGTGAAAAAAAGCAATAGAAGAAGGAAAAGAAGAAAGACAGCAAAGAAAAAAAAGTCTACATGGTTGGAAGTTGGCAGATTATTACCAACCAGTTTAAATTTTTGATAATGAAGATTAGAAAAACCACTTACCAATAAGAAGACTTTTCAATCTCCTATAGTCTTCACTTACATCAAAAGCATCACCAGCAAATATCAACATGGGTTTTGTTCCCTCAGGGCACTTGCTGTTCTAATAAAGAGAATTTTTTTTTAAAGTACAGACCATTCCAACTATTGGTTGACCTTTTAAGCTTCCCATCCTTCCACATGATAAACTAAGGCTTTAAAAAGTTCTTAGCTATTATAATCATTTCTGTGAATATTTGCAAAAACAAATGTCCTCTGTCCTACTATCAGAGTTTATCCCCAGAGCTTCCTTCTTCCTGGCACTCCTACTCTTCCCTCTTCCATTCTAGATTATCTTGGACCTATCATTCTGCCTTAGCTAACTTCCCTCTCATCAAGACTTCTCATCTGATCAGTCCTGGATATGAATCAGATCCTTCCTAGCCAGTTCCGTCCCACTGATGCCTATGCTTGGGCATATTTTTCTGTACTTTTTTTCAGTCATTTCAGTTACATCAGACTCTTCATAACCCCATTTGGAGTTTTCTTGGCTAAGATACTGGAGTGGTTTGCCAGCTCAGTTTACAGATGAGGAAACCAAGGCAAACAGGGTTAAGTGACTTGCCTAGGGTCACAGAGCAAGTTAAGTGTCCAAGACTGGATTTGAACTTAGATCTAACTGCAGGCCCAGCACTCTATCCATTGTGCCACCTAGCTGCCCCTTTATCTATACTAACTTGTTTTTCACTAAGAATGAAATAAGAGCCTGTATGGATACTTAAATAGCTGGAAGGACAGTCAGTGCTCATAGCTGTGCTGGGCCACTATAATAGTGAGAATGTACCACCTAAATTAATTTACAGATTTAGTGCTATAGCAAGCAAACTACAAAGGGGTACTTCTACTTTACAGAAGTGGACAAAAATATAAAAATTCAAGGGAACAATAAATATAGAATCTCAAAGGAAATAATGGGTAGAAAAAGTTGGAATGAAAAGGCAATTGTAATTCTAGACCTCAAAATTATATTATAAACAAAAATCATCTAAATGAGTAACATCAAACCCAAAGAGAAAGGGATCCCTTTAGATCACCCATTGACTTAGAAAACGACAAATTAACATTATCTACGTTAATTTTTATTTATTTTGTTAAACACTTTGCAATTACATTTTAATCTCGTTCATGTGGGAGTTTTGTAGGAGCCAGTGAGAGTTTGACACCTTTGATCTAAATTATTTGGTACTACTTAAAAAATAGAAAAGTAAAACAATTTAATTCAATAAATCAGTGTTCAGCAAACTCAAGAATAAGAATTACTTGGGAAAAGAAATCCCTATTTGGTGCTAACTGCTAGAAAAAGTGAAAACGCATTTGACAGAAATTACATTTAGATCATAATTTTACACTACATGTAACAAAAAACTCAAAATGGATAAATGACCTAAGTATGAAAGCTTATACCACACCAAAAAAAAAATTAGAAGAGAACCAGATCACAAAGTTGATGCCCATCAACTGAGGAACATTAAACAAATTGTAGTACATGAATGTAATGGAATTACGTGCTATAAGAAATGAAAAAAACACAGAGAAAAAACATTCAAAGACTTCCATGAACTGATGCAGAGTGAAGTAAGCAGAGCCAAGAAAACAATATATTACAATGACCACAACAACATTAATGCAAAGTACCACCACATAACATTCAAAAATGAATGTTGCTCAATTGCCAGGCACTGTACTAAGTACTGGGGATACAAAGAAAGATGAAAATATTCTGTGCCCTCAAGAAGCTCACAATCTAAGCAAGGAGGACAGTGTCACTACGAGTGGTAGTTAAAAAAATTAATTAGACAATTTCGATTATATTAAATTGAAAAACTTTTGCAGAAACAAAACCAAAACTACTAGGATAAGAAGGTACACAGGGGAAAAAAATCTTTGCATCAGATATATGATAGAAGAAGAAGAATCATTCCCTAACTCTTAATAAGTGATCAAAGGATATGAATGAAGTTTTCAAAAGAAAAATGTCAACTGTTAACACATGAAACACTAATAATAGGAGAAATTTGGATGAAAATAATTCTGAGCTTTCATCCCACACACACCCAGCATATTGGTCAAGATGAGCCCCCTCCCCCCCAAGGAAGTGTTAAAGACAGGCATACTAATACACTGTTGTAGAACTGTAAACTGGTTCAACTATTCTGGAAAGCAACTTGGAATTATGTGAAAAAAGGGTCTAACGTGTCCCTATGCCTAGAAGTAGAGATCCAACTAATAGGCATAGACTCCAAGGAAGTCAATGAGAAAAAGAAAGGTCAAGATCCACATACATCAAAATATTTATAGTAGTTCATTTAGTAGAAATTAAAGCTCTAGAAACAAAGTAGATGGACACTGACTGAGAACAGCTAAACAAATTGTGGCACACGAATATAATGGAATATTTCTGTGCCATAAGAAAAATGAAGATAAAAAATATTGAGAAGCATGAGAAGATATCTATGATACAAAGTAAAGTAAGCAGAACTAGGAAAAGAATATATACAAAGACTATAATAATGAAGATGGCAATGTGAAGCTAAGATCTTGTACTTCATTCTGTCTCTGCCAAGCACTCTCAGACTAATTTCTGAGCATCAACGATGACTAGTCAGCCTCTCCCTAGCTCTTCTGCTCCTTGATCATTTGGGATCTGACCTCTTTCCCTGATCAGACCTGCACAACATATAGCCCACACGGCCCACCAAAGCAGCCCACATGCAGGATGTTGTGCAGAACTCTTTTACATCCTCTGCATTTTCCACGGGCCACCCAAAAATCCTTTGGCGGGCCACATGTTGTGCAGGCCTGCCCTAGATCCTCAATGACAACCAACAGTTCTGTATATTTGCTTTGGGGTACATCACTACTCCTTGTACCTTGGGTTTGATCCATAATAAAAGGTCGACTGCTGGTACTAGGTGGAATGCTGTCATGATGGAGGAAAGAAAAACACCTTAACAAAGGTATGATAGTTTCAGTAAATTATTTAGGTGCCACACCTGTATTGGAATATTTATAAAAGGTTAATTAATTCTACTGGGGTTATATAGGAGTTAAGTGAGGGAAAGTACAGTCTGAGCCGCTAAGTAGCTTGGTACAATGGAAAAAGTACTATTATTATCTCTGAATGTTTAAGGTTCAAGTCCTAACCCTGACACAGAGACTATGTAGTCGTCAGTCTTTCTGTGCCCAATTCCTCAGAAGATACTTTGAAAAAAGTGTTTTATAAGCCTTAAAGTAGTATAAGAGAAAGGCTGCAATAATAATACAATTATTATTTTGTATTGTAATTACATAGCACTAATTTATTATTAATTATTAATTAATAATTATATTATAATTATAAAGAATTTCAGGTGAAAGGAATTATTATATAAATAAAATAGCCCCTGCTAAGCAAGAAGTATGACTGCTAATCTAAATTATTTTGTATACAAATAGAAGTTATGCGATCATAGCAGTTCTATGATCTATTTGGGTCAGGTTCAAGTGAGAGAAAACAAGTAACAGTTAAATGACTAAAACTTAACTGGGGCAGTAAAGTAGAAATATTTACAAGCTGCAGACCTCTTCTGAGAAGTCAAACAACTAGAGCTAAGCTGACTTGGCAGGAAGGGCCTCTCCCAACACAGAAAACGAGTAGAGAAGTCTCACTTCATTAACTTCTTGCTGGACTTGTAAGCATTAGGTCATAGTCTAATCAGAAGGCTTCATTCAGGGTGAACTACCCTGATAAGGAGAGGCAGGTTCCCAATATCCAATGAAGAAGTCAAGAATACTTATTAAAATTGAACATTTTTCAAAACTTTTATTTGGTAATGTCTGGGGGTTTTGTGATGTTTTTTTGAATACATTCTGCTGCTTGGGAGCTGGTAGGCCTGTATAAGCCACTAATCATAATCAGCATCTGGAAGAGAAACTATAAAATGCTATTCATGGCCTTGTGAATTATCACAACTAAACTAAGTAGGGCGTAAATCTCTCTCCCACCCATCCCCTGGTTTCTATGGCAACACAAATGAGCACAACACTAGTCCAGGCCTCCATTGTCACCTATGTGGACTGGTTCTACTCTCTGCCCATTCTGATCCATCCTTCACATTACTGCCATATTTATTTTAGGATCACAGACTTAGAGGTATAAGGTACTTTAGAGGTTAGAGAGCCCAATTTGAAGATCACATAACTCTACAGCCAAATCTTCCTAACTCCTAGTCCAGCATTCTCTAAACTTCTTGATACACAGATCTGGTGCTGCCACAATCCTGCTCAAAACCTCTCATAGCTCCTGACTTGGTAACCCTTTAATCTGGCACTGAAACCCCCAAAGAGCCAAGAACAACGACAAGAGAAGATTAATATTTACACAGCACTGATCATGTGTCGGGCGCTGCGCTAAGCCCTGTACAACTTTTGTTTCCATTTAATCCTCACTACCCTAAAAGGGAGGTGCTGTTATTATCCTCATTTTACAGTGAAGAAAACTGAGGCATACAGATGTTAAGTGACTTGCCCAGGGTCACACAGCTACCGAGTGTCTGAGGCTGCATCTCAACTCAGATCTTCCTAAGTCCAGGACTGGTATTCTACCCAATAGAGCACAGACAGAGCTGCCACGTCACACACAACTCCCCTCCTCATAATAAAGCCCAACTCAAATACTACTTCCTCCATAAAGTCTTCACTGCAGCCTCTTCATCCTCATCCCTGACAGGAGAAAAGAATGGCTTTTCTCCTTTAGACTTCAAAGCTGCTTCCTTCACCCTTCATCCATGTACTTTTGATATGGATGTATGATTTTTCCAATGTGGGGAGCTACTGTCTATAACTTCTAGAATTATCTAAGGGCACTGAGAATGTCAATGATATGTCACAGAACCAAAATGTGTCTGGGGCAGGACTTGAGCCCAAACTTTCCTGCTTTTCGTAAGACTAGCATGTAAACAGCACTAGTTTCTAAAGGCTTTACATGTTGTTTTCTTGATCCTCTCCAGTAAGCCTCACACTGTCACTGTTTGATTTTGTACTGTAGTTTTATTTTTAATGTGACAAGTCTTTTGTATCGCATCCCTCAGCACCTAGCTTTGTCCTCTAGACACAGTACAGACTTAATAAATATTCAACTTAATTTGCTGAATCATTAGCAAAAATAATCAAGATCCCAGATCTCTACTTAGTGCTGGCACAAGGCCCTATGAACTTAAAAGAGTCCAGATTAACTCTCAAATCATGAATGCTTTACAAAATATTCCCTCATTCACCTTACAGGCACCTCAATCCTTAACATATTTTGAAAAATATCAAACTTTATTAAGCATATCTTATACTATATTTAAATTCATTTATAACACAAGTGATAAATACTGACATATTGTTGGTGTTGGTATTCAGTCGTTTTCAGTTGTGTCTGACTCTTCATGACCTCATCTTGGCAAAGATACTGGAGTGGTTTACCATTTCCTCCTCCAGCTTTTTTTTACAGAAGAGGAACTGAGGCAAACAGGATAAATGACTTACCCAGGATCGCACAGCTAATAAGTGTCTGAGGTCAGATCTGAACTCACAAATATGAGTCTTTCTGATTCCAAGCCCTGTGCTCTACCCACTGCACCTCCTAGCTATCCCAAATACAGATAAAGCAGTACTTATCTTCTTGGACATTATTGTTTCAGAACAAGCAAAATATTCTTTCCCATTTGCAAAATGGTTCTTCTCCTCAATCTGTTACTGTTTGAAAATGGCATCTCTTGAATGGAGGAACTTACGACCAAACAAGAGATCAAGACACAGAGAACATTATGAAATGCAAAATGGATAATTTTGATTACATCAAATTGAAAAGTTTTTGCAGAAACAAAGCCAAGGCAAGCAAGATTAGGAGAGAAGCAGAAAACTGGGAAAGAATTTTTATAACTAGTGTCTCTGATAAAGGCCTCATTTCTAAAATATATAGAGAAACTGAGTCAAATTTACAAGAATACAAGTCATTCCCAATTAATAAATGGTCAAAGGATATGAACAGGCAGTTTTCAGAGGAAGAAATTAAAACTATCTATAGTCATATGAAAAAATGCTCTAAGTCACTATTGATTAGAGAGATGCAAATCAAAACAACTCTGAGGTGCCATATCACATCTATCAGACTGGCTAACATGACAAAATAGAAAAATGATAAATGTTGGAGAAGATGTGAGAAAGTTGGAGCACTATTTCATTGTTGGTGGAGCTGTGAATTGATCCAACCATTCTGGAGAGCGATTTGTAACTATGCCGAAAGGGCTATAAAAATGTGCATCCCCTTTGACCCAGCAATATTGCTTCTAGGGCTGTAACCCAAAGAGACCATAAAAATGGGAAAAGGACCCATGCATACAAAAATATTTATAGCAGCTCTTTCTGTGGTGGCGAAGAACTGGAATTCGAGGGGATGCCCTTCAATTGGGGGATGTCTGAACAAGTTGTGGTACGTGAATGTCATACTTCTGTGCTAGAAGAAATGATGAGCAGGAAGACTTCGGGAAAACCTGGAAAGACGAATATGAACTGATGCTGAGTGAAGTGAGCAGAAACAAAACATGGTATACAGTAACAGCCACACTGTGCAAGGAGTGATTTTTTTTTCTCAGCAATGCAAGGAACTAAAACTTTTCCAAAGGACTCATGATGGAAAATGCCATCCACATGCAGAGAAAGAACTATGGAGTCTCAAGGCTGAGTAAAGCAGACTCTCTTCTCTTTTTTTTAATTTTCTTTCTCATGGTTTCTCCCATTCATTATAATTATAATGATATAATAATATAATAATTATAAATATGCAACGTGACTAATGTGAAAATGTGTTTAGCAGGAATGTATATGTACGACCCATATTGGATTGCATGCCGTCTTGGGGAAGGCAGAGGGAGGGAAGGGGAAAAAATTTAAAATTTACGGAAATGAATGTTGAAAACTGAAAATAAATAAATTAAATATAAAAAAAGAAAAGAAAAGAAAACGGCATCTTTAGTGCTCTAGGAAATTGTGACAGGTGAAATCTAAAATAACCGAGGAAACAAAGGTTTGGGCTTCTAAGTATACCAATTTATTAAGCATTGCATGCCAATTGCATAACAAATCAGAACTAGGCCTCCTCAGCTTGTCAATGGACCCTGAATACAGGGGGAAACAGATTTTTATGCACTAAAAGCAAACAATTAACAGGATATAAACCAGAATACAAGATCAGGTAATCTGATTTCTAATTGGAGGAATATTAGGGGCTTTCCGAGTTGAGAGGGGGAAAACGTGCAATTTCCTGAAATCAGAAAAAGAGGTGTCCCACTCTTCCCCAAGTGTCTGCATTCAATCAAAAGAACAAGGAAATTGATTGGCCAACACAGGGCCAATTTTCAGATAAGATGCGTGGGTTGCTTGAGATAACTAACTATGAACAAACTCCTTGCATCAACCTTCAGACCTGACTTGGTTTCCAGTCAGCATAACCTAGGTCCTTAGTTAAGGGTCTCTAAGCAACAGCTTCCCAGTCACACAGGGCTAGGTTCAAACAATGCGACAAAGTTTTTTCACAAGACAGAAACTGGATTAAACCCACAATTGAACAGGAAGGTAACTGAGCTAAATCCAGAACTGAAAGATGGAGTCAGTCTGATTCACACAATTCTCACAATTCCCTCAGCAACTCTCTAAGACTCTAAGGTACAGAGAGGTAATGCCTGGCATTGTTAAGAGAAAACTTCCTCATCTGAGCAGTTCCCTCTACCAATGAAATCATAGGTCTAATTCCAATCCCTATCCCTCGAAAATGGCATATTCTGGACAAGTGCTTTATGGAGGTGAATCAATCAAACCTGCAGCTAGTCTTGTCTACCTCTATTCCCTTCCTTTGATAGGTAACAGTATCCATGTTAAGGAAATACTTAAGTATTAAGGAAGTATTTAAAGTATAAATTCCATTTAAGAAAGCCAAATAGAAGTCTGATGCTGCTTTAGGCAAAATTTTTTAATATATAATTTCATTTATCAGCACAATATTTGACTTATCAACACAACATCTTTATTATATAGGGAAGCATACACAGTATGCTTTTTAAAAAACAAGATGAAGGAGCTAAGGTAAAAAGCTGCCCAAGGGCACCAAGAGAAACAGAAGCAGAAATAGAATGTAATTTTCAGGATTCTCCACTAGATATCTTAGCTGTAAGTCTTCAAGCAAATGAAACAAACAAAAATCTCTTCCTGCCTTGGTTTCTCCATTTATGAAAACCTATACAAGGAACTGAGACATCAACGTGGAATGAAAGCTATTCTCCAAAAGATAAATGATCAAAGGACATAACAGTTTTGAAAACTGACAAAATATGATCAATAGTTACATGAATAATCTTCCAAAGCACCAATAAGAAAAATACAAATCAAAAAACTTGTGAGGTCCCGCCTCAGACTTTGAAATTGTTAACATTTATAGTCTTTCAATTCTTAATATCCTACGATTCTATAATTATGTAGATATATCCATCTCTTATGCCTTACAGTACATTAACAGAAAATAACGAGCCTGTCTAGTCAGTTCGGTTTATAAAACTGTAATGTAACTATTCACCAGAGGATGTCACTAGAGCACAACATCAATGTTACAAAAGGAATTTTTAAAAATCATCTTACCTTAATATCTTTAAGTGAGACAAACTTTTCAATACCTAATTCAATCATATCCAGGATGTGATAATCATACATACGACCTAAAAAAGCAACACACAAAGTTTCTACTTAAACATTCATTCCATACACAGACTTTTGTATACACCAACTGGTATGCATGTTCAAGGTATCCCATGCCACCAGCCTTTTCTCCCACCTTCATTCCTGAATAACACGTTGTCTCTTACTTAAACCTTTACCTCCTCTGTTTAGTATACGAGTTATGTTATGTGAACAAACTTGCTAAATAACAAGCTAGAAGGATTTTTAAAAGAATTATATCATTGACTTAGCATTTTAGGTGTCTTCATTTTTGAAAACCATTTTATCACATATCATATCACTCTTTTAAAAACCATATATACCTGAAAAACATATATATCTACTGTATTACAAAATATAAGGGAGATATGCCCATTTTATAGATGAAAACTGGAAACAAAGGATTATATGATTATATTTAATGGCATACAGACATCTTTAGAATATACTATCTATTCCTAAATCCAGAACTTCAGAACACAACCTGAAAGATAGGCTTCATTCAGAGGTGATCATTCTTACATTCAGGTGAATCTTACCTACTATGAGATTATTTGGTCGCTTCTTATTATGAGACCCAAACATGAATAAGGAGCAGTCTGACTTCTTTGAAAAAAATTCCTATAAAGCCAAAAAAAGGGAAAATTTTAAAGTATACACATAACAAAATCACTGCAACTAGAATAAAAGAGAAACTACAGACAGTGGGAAAAGTATGCATTAAGTAAGTCTGATTAAAGGCTGATAACTAAAATCAACAGGCAAATGAAGACATACCCATGATAAAACTAAGAACTATTCTCCAATGGATAAGGGGGCTAGATAAACAGTCAAAATATATGAAGTTTTCAAAAGATAAAATATGACCTATCAGCAACCATATGAAAGAATGTTTCTAATCACTAATAAGAGAAATACAAGCCAATAAACTTTGAGTTTAACCTCATACCCAAACTGGCAAAGACTGAAACAGTCAATGTTTGAGAGGTTGTGGGCAGACAGGTACACGCTGTTATTAGAACTATAAACTGGCTCTGGAAAACAATACAGAATTTACTGAAAAAACTTCAAGCTACTCATACCCTATAACTCAGCCATATCACTACTGGATATATGCACCAAAAAAGCTGACTACAAAAAGAAAGAAAGGTAGCATGTAGAACAAAATATTTACAGTAGCACTTTTCTTTTTAATTGAAACACGATAGCACGGGAACTAAAGCAGATGCCCATCAACTGGAGAATGGCTAAAGATACTGACACACAAATGCTACAGAAGCCTCAAGAACAGATGCAGATTAAAGAAAGTAGAATCACAACAATATACAAAATGATACTAAACAGTGAATGAAGAGAAGACTAAGAAGCAACAGAATTCAGATCAAATACATTGACCAGTGATGTTTCCAGAAGGCTGATTTTGGAACACACTTTCTTCTTGGCAGAGGGGTAGTGGCCTTTGGGTATGAAACGTTACATACTATCAATCATCACCACTTTATCTGACAGTCTGGTTTAACTTTAGAAAATAATGAGGGCATTATAAACACAGTGAATCAATAAAACATCTCAAAATAAAACCAAAGAAAAGGCTATTAAAAGCAGAAATTGATGTTTTTTGTTTTGCTATCATAGTCATTTCGGAGCATACCCCTCTCTTCATCACAACTAACAGCAAAGGAATATTCCCCACACACCTACCTCCTCATTTCTATAGGACCAAGAAATTGTTGTAATCACAGCACTCGGCTGTAGAACATCACTTTAGACAATACACACATACACACAAATGTATGTACACATATAAGGACTCTGTGCTTCAGACGCTCTCGACTCACTTTCCACTTCAAAACTTTGGGTTCCAGGTCCTTCTTGTCCTGCTCCCCCAAATCCCTTTCTGCCTCATTTTCTATCATGCTTGAGGGGGACATACTATCATCCTCATGGTGGCAAAGTTCATTTTGGCCCCTTATCAAGAACCATTTGCATTTGGACACTAAGCTCTCCCACTGTACCTGGTTCAGGGCAAGTTTTTTCCTATTGGTTTATGATTCATTTCCTTTTCTAAATGTGATGTCAATAACAATCATAAATAGTATATAAAGCACCCCCCAAAAAAAGGATTAATATGGGAGCTAAATATATTTCTCATGAACACCAACTGTTCAGTACCTCATGGTGATGTGGGTATCAATGTGGACTTTTGAAGGCTAACCCAGCAGAGTACAAGGTTTGGAGTCCCTATCAAGACAGAAAGGGTTTCTTCCACTATGGACTTGGTGATATTCAACATCTGTCATCTGAATACCAGCTTTGTGGTGCCTGATGAGACTTATCATAACGTTGGCTGCATGGTAATGGATTTTTCAGCTGTAGAAACTACCAAGAACTACCTAGTAAGTCACCTAAGAGTTGCAATGTGTACCAGTGAATGAAGTATTGACAGCAGGAGTCAAAAACGTGGCCCACGAAACCCACACCACTCTCCAGTGTGGCTTGAACCAGATTAAAATGTAATTGGGAAATATTTAACCAAAGAAATAAAACTACAATAGAAAACAATGTTAATATATGGTTTATTAAGTCGATGTTACCCAAAGGGATCTTTATGTACAGTTTGGTGGCCCCCATTTCTGAGTCTGACACCACTGGTCTAGGGTGATGAACTCACAGATCATTTAAGTAAATGCAGTAAACAGATTTTCTCCAAAACAGACTACTATCTGTTCTAAACAGTCTATATATTTCATATGTAGCATGATTTATAATTCCCCTAACCACAAATGATGGTGTACTACACTCAGCTATCCCAACAACTGCATCAGACTCTAATACATTAGAGAAGCTGCTTTATACTTACCAGTGATGTCTGGTCCTCAAAAGGTCTAGTAATGTTTTTTCTAAGGATATAAAAATAAATTACCAAAAATATTAATATTTTATGCACTTTATTTTTCAACAATGACAGTCAAAATTTATAATAAATGAAATGTAGTATATTGAATATATTCCCAATAATGTATTATTGGGGTAAAAGGTAAGATGAGTGTGACTTACTGTGTATTACCAGACTCCCCTCCTAAAAGATATTACTAATTTATAATTCTTCCAGCAGTATAGACTGTATGTTTCTCAACAACCCTGTCAGAATTGTTTTGTCCTTTTTAATTATTCTCCCCTAGTTTAATGGATGTAAACTGATACCTCAAGTTATTTAATCAGTAAGTTTAAACATTTGCTCAAGAGAGAGCTTATAATATATGCATCCTCTTTCTTGTTTGTTTGCCTATATATTTTCACCATTTATCTAATGCAGGCCTGCACAATGTATGGCCCACAGGCCACAAGTGGCCCAGGAAAGGATTTTGGGCAGCCTGCAAAAAATGAAGAGGATGTAAAACAGGCCTGCCCAACATAGGGCCTCCAGGCCCTATGTTGTGCAGGCCTGATCTAATGGTATCTGGATGATTCTTTTGAATATACATTTTAGTCTTTAAGTTTTTATCTATTAAGTTTATGGAATGTATTCTCCAACATAACTTTTTTTTAAGCTTTATACGGTTTGTTATGCAGAACTTAAATGTTGTGCAAAGTCATACACTATATCTCATCATTAATTCTAATAGTTTAAAATGATTATCAATTGTGAGGAGCTAAAAATTTATATACCATTGCCTTTTCTTCTTTTTATAGTTTGCTTTCTTATGCTTAATTATAAAAGCTCTAACATTATTTATAAGCAATATCACCTGTAGCATCGTCTTACCATATGGAAAGACAGGTTGAATTATTATTCCTTTCTCCCCCTATGCCATCACTGTACTTAAAGGATATGCAAACTGTTTTGTTCCCAACAATTCAACTCAATACAACAAATATATATCAAGTGACAGCCATTTCCTCTTGTTGTCTCATCTCTATCCTCCTTAACCCTACCCCATCCATGTCCCAATCCAACCTTGCCTATCACCTTCCCTCCCTTCCATTGCACCCTCTATAGAATTTTCATTCTATAGAGAACAAACTCCTCTTCATCCTGGACCTCACTTACAATCCTTCCTATCTATTAATCTTCAGTGAGACCTAGTTCCTCTCTGACAACACCATAGCTCCTGTTATATTCTGTAGCAATAGCTGTATTTTCTCTCCTAATACCTGTTCCATACTGGAGGGTGAGTCAGAATACTCCCTGCTACCCAAGGTTAGTGCCAGACTCCCCCTTTACCTCCTTCAGTCAGCAACCTTTTCCTCTTCTGAAGCCCACTCTATCAAAATTTTCTACCCAATCCAAATTCTAGTGACTGTAGCACACCTACCCCTAGGTCACTGTCTCTCCTGGCTCATTATCTTTCTCTCTTCTCCAACTCCCACCCTTTTACTAGAGGGCCTTTAACATCCACATAGATGTTCCCTCAAACCCACCTCATTTCCCAATTCCTCAGGTACCTTAAATTCTATGATCTACTCCTTTACTCCACCTCAGACATATACAGGACAAACACACTGGATCTCACCATTACCCACAAGTCTTTCACTTCCTTAATTAGAAACTCTGACATTCCCCTGTGCGACCATAACAGCTCTTTCCACTTCTCCTTATGCCTCACTCCTCCTAAATTCATTCACCCACCACATCTCCAATCTCTTGATTTCCTCCTTCCCCTCAAGAATGTACTCAGGTCATTTCAGGCAACTAGATGATTCAGTAGAAAGAACAGTGGGCTTAGTGTCAGCCTCAGACTCCAGCTGTGTGATCCTTTTTGGGAAATGTTAAAAGCCTCTATTTTACTGCTAGGTTCTTAAATTGGGCGTCAGGCTTTACCTTCTAAAAGCTATTTACTACTTTCCTATGAGGTTTGTGAGAGCAGATAAAATGTCTGCCTATGGACAAAGTGTTTTTGTTTTTAATTTTTGTAAAGTAACTTCCAGTGGAGAATATAATGAATTACAAAAACTGAACTCATTATCTCTTTCCCTAAAACCTACCTGCTTCCAGACTTCCCTATTTCTGCCGAAAGCAAAGACGGCATGCTTTCATTCTTTCCAGGTTCATAACGCTGACATGAATCTTAATGCCCCACTTAGCCTCACCCCACAGATCCAATCATTTGCTAAATCTTGTTCTTTCCACCTTCACAACATCTTTTGCCTCTGAAAAGCTCTCCTCACTTACACAGCTACCACTCTAGTTTGGGCCCTCATCACTTCTTGCCTAGATTACTGCAAGACTCCTCATTGGTCACCACGCCAACCTAGCCAACACATGGCTACCAAAGTCTTTTTTCCTGAATCTCCTATTTCATCAAATTCTGTGTCTTCCTTCTGCCTTTAGGATAAAATAAGTATGAACTCCTCTGTTGGCTCTTAAAGTCCTTTATGACCTGGCCTCACTCTATCTTTCTAGCCTCACTGGACATTACTCCCCTTTTAACACTCTCCTATCCAGCCAGCCAACCTTCTCTCAGCTCTTCACTCAGAACACTCCATCTCCCACCTCCTTGCCTTTGTACATATGACTGGAACCCAGTTCCTCCTCACCTTTGCCCCCGAGTCCCTTTCTTCCTTTAAGCAGCAGCTAAAGAGCCATCTTTTGCATAAAGCCTTTCTTTGATTGCTGCCAACTCCCAAACTATCTTGTGTTCAATGACTTAGTTTATATTTTTGTCTTTATTCATTTTACAATAATAACAACAATATTAGCTAGCATTTATACTAGTTTTAGGGCTTACAAAGCACTTCCACAAATATTTCATCTTATTCTTGCAAGAAATCTGAGAGAGGGGTACTGTTATTAACCTCATTTTATAAATGAAGAAACTGAAGCAGACAGTGGTTAACTGACTTGCTTACGGTAACAGAGCTAGGAAGTATCTGAGGCTTGCTTTGAACTTGTCTACCTGACTCTAGGTCTAGGGACTCTATCCACTATACTATCTAGCTATATATTTAAAATACATGTCTTCATTGTCATCCCCATTAAAGCACAAATTCTTTACAATTAAAGGGTTGAATCATAATTTTTATTTGTATTCCCAATATTTAGCACAGTACAGGAAGTATATGTAGACACTTGATAAATACTTACTGATTGATAAAATGTGCAAGGTGTTAAGGATAGACAAGCTATTGCCCTCAAGGAGCATACATTTCACTGAGGAGCTAGAGTATTAACCAAAAGGTAATAACCATTTCCTGGTCTTCTTTTTCCAAGCTATGTAGCTATTAAATTTCAATTTTTCTTAAGATATCATCTAAGTCTCGTATTTCATATTACACCCAGTTGTCAGACATTTTTGACATTATAAGATTCAATTCCATGAGGGCAAGAGCTATGTCCTCTTAAATCTTTGTAACTCTCTCTCAGTACCCAGCCCAAAGCAGGCGCTTAATAAGCAGCTGCTTCTTTCATTCTCTATTTAACTTGTAAAGAAGTTGAAAAGAAATAAAAGTTAACACAGTTGACAGTGGTCCTTATACCAAGTGTGTTGTTAAGCCCCTTGTTCTAGGATACATAATTTAATCAGCCATGTATCCTAGAACACCAAGGGATGAAGAAAAAGAATAAACCTGTAGTGCAGGGAGTGAGCTAAAGTGATTCCAGGGAATAGAGGCTAAGATGAAGGAAAATAAAAGAATGCAGAATACAGGATTAAAATGGCAGGGGGAAGGATTTGTGAGTATAAGAAAGGGAAAAAAAATTAATGAATATGCAAGGTAAAGTTAAAAATGGAGTTGTTATGAGGATAAATATGTAGACCATGTAGAGGAAAAAAAACAAAACCTCACAAGCAGCTTATTTGGCCAGATCTATATCCATTAAAATGTTTTTTTTTTTTTAAATTTGATCTGTCTTCAAAAAAATAGTGCTTCTTATCCTCAAACTCTTATTTTTTCCATCAGGCTACTGGCACAATCTATCAGATACCAAACTGTATACTTGATTTAAGAAACATTAAAACATTACTTACTTTTTATATAAAACACTATAAGGTTTCTTCAAAGCGTACTGCAAAAAAGAATTTAAGAGTCATGAAAACACCAAAACGATCTGAAATCTCAGCTAAAATTAAATTATTATGGTATTTATTGTTCAAGATTATTCCCATCCTTAGAGTACTAAGACCAGACAAACACTGCATCAATATTTCTTTGGCTTGTCATTTTTATGATGTCATAATTTTTCAAATATTATCCTTCATATCACTTAGAAGTTGCCCTCACTCAGGTTTCAATATTCTTCATCCAACCAGTACGAATATGCCCTTTTACTTCTTGAAAGTAAAGCCTTACTCTAATGAGGTATTTTAAATTAAAGAGCCAAGTTGAAAACTTTCTCAATTATTTTCAGTAAGTACTTTCAGTAATTACAGAAATAAAGTTTTAGGTTTTTAAAATGCACTCACCATATCTCTGAGTACTTGAGTAATTGTTGCATTTGCATTTCCTCCTTTAATAAGCATGGCATTTTTAACATTTTCATTGAGTTTAGGCTCTCTCTTCTCAAGGAATCTCTTCGCCCGTTTTGTTTTGGGCTTTCTGTACAAAGAAATTTGACAGTTTAGAAATCACACTTGAACATAAGCACCATTTTTCACATTTAGGTCAAAATAATAATGTAAATAATTGTATGTTCTTTCAAAATTACATGAAAGTTAAAATATATGCTTCCACTAAGATATTTACCAATCACGAATTACATTTATGCGAAAAAAATGTTTTTAAGGGAAATCAACTCTTATAAAATTGTGAAGGAGACAAATTCTCCATTCAAATCCTACCATGATGATACACTGTGGAGTGGATATACCCCAAGCTATCAAAGTCTATGAGGTAGTTCACTGAAGATACAGGAGACAGAGCAAAAATACAGAAACAGAAGATGAAGTGCAATATATGAAAATGAAAAAGTGAGAAAACCACTTTGGCTGGTTCTTATGAATATGACAAGGCTAGAAAGGTAGGTTGGGGCTGGGTCCTCTCACTCCAAATACAGCACTCATCCCATCGTACCACATACTGTCTCTTTTTAATAGACACAAGTAGAACAACAAGGGAATGATGTAGGCATACTTTGCCTAGATTTTGGAAAGCACTGACAAACTTTCTGAGGCTATTCTTGTGGGCAAGATGGAAAAAAAGTATGGACTACACATGAGTACACTTTTAGGCAGTCAGAACTAGGTTGAATGGCCAGACCCAGAACTAATTATTCAGTTCAACAAACATCTATTAATTGTCAAAATGGACTATGTGAAAAGCATTACCCTAAATACTAGGCATACAAAGACAAAAATGGTAGTCTTTGCCCTTAAGGAGAATGTACTGGGGTGAGGAAAGGGCAATACAAACAACATGTATATGGAAAAGCAAATACAAAATAATTTCAAGAGAGAGAATTTTAACAACCAAGGGGATTTTATGGTACCATTTGATAATAACTTGAGTAAATGATAATCTAATCAAACCAAAAACAGAACATCCCCCACTAAATTTTTCATTTCAGTTAGACAAAACCGCCCAAGACTCAATCTTGAGCTGTTTGTGCTAGTCATATACTCCCATTGCTTCAACTAGCATCTCTAAACAGATCATTCCTAAATCTGTATTATATCTTCAGCCTTAGTCCTCTGAATGCAACGACTGCATTTTCAACTAGTAGCTAAATCTCTCTTCCACTCAGATTTTCTTCAACATTCTTCAACAAACTAAGCCCATTCAAAACCAAATCTATGTTCCTAAAGCTGAACTGCTCCCTAACTTTTCCATGTTACCATGATCCCGGTTACAAAGGCGTGTAATGCTGGAATCATCTCTGATCCTGCTCTCAACCATTCTGCATATCCAACCCGTTGCCACTTTGGATCAATTTTACTACTATACTCTCTTTCCCATTAAGTCCCTACTTCTCCACTCGGACCACTGTGCTTCTTTTCACCTAGAAGAGAGTTCGGAATTAGACTTGTGATTTTGCCAATGAACTGCACAGTGAGAAAATTCGCACCGGGGTACTTTCTCTGCAATTCACAGTGTATCACAAAGCCAATGTTTGGGACAGGGTTTCGACCCAGATCTTTCTGGTTCTGAAGGAAAGGAGGGAGGGGGAGAAGGGGAGAGAAAGGGGATCTGAAAATAACGCTTTTAATAATAATGGTAAATAACTTAATTACATTATTTGATAATAATTTATAAAACGACTTCTTTAAAAAGATTTGCACCTACCTGCCTGGAAAAGCTAAGTATGGATAGCTATTCTATGAGAGGAGGCAGAGGAAGGGAAGTTTTATGTTCTGCATTCTCCATCTCACATCGTGACAGGGTAACGGAGAGTAAAAGACTTCATTCATTTATTTATGCATTCATTCATCCAACAAGAACGGAAGCGCCTACGACACACCAGGCACCCGGGGGCAGGGTCCTGGGATACCAACACAAGCCCAATCCTGTCAAACACCACCGGCTCCAGACTCTGGGGGCTTCTCCAGCTAAGGATCTGACACTCCTCAGAACTGAGGCGCAGCTTGGGGACGCCTGGGCTGTTTTCCTTCAAGGAAGTTACATGGAGGAAAGGCAGAAAAGCGAAGAGGGACACGGGATGGAAGGGGGAAGCGGGGTGAGAAGAAGACAACACCCCCGCGGCGGCCCCATCCCATTTCTCCAGGTGTCGGCATCCTTCGGGGCGCCCCAGGTGCCAGGGGCTGCGTCGTCCGCGGGCTCCCCACGGCTGGCCACAAGCGCACTCCCACAAGGACTGGAGGAAGGAACAGGAAGCGGAGTGGCATGAAGGGCCTCACGATAGGGTTAAAGACAAAGACTTCCCCACCACCTCCCACTTACACTACGCGGTCCAGCTCGGCCATAGCTCCAGCCACCAGGACGCCAGGATCCACGTGCGCAGCGTGGATAAGACTCAAACCACCACGGTTCTCCCACCTCGGACTCCTACAGGAGAAACCGGAACTCGCTTGGTGACGTCACACCCGCCTACTGCCAACCAGACTTGGGCTGTACCGTCCAATGAGGATCCGCGAGAGAAAGAGAGAAAAAGACATGTGCTGGCGGCCATTTTTAATGGGGAGTAAATGGCTGCCCCTGGTTGCTATAGATACCACCAGCCTTCCATGCAACTGCGCGGTGGGAATCAGCCTGCTCCTCAAAGTCACTTTGGGTTTAAATGACTCCATCTGTGTGAGCTCAAGAAATGTCACCATGTTTTACGTCGGGTGTGTTTCCTGTAGGGGACGGGAATAAGTATTTATATGGCGCCTACAACGCACTTGGCACTGTTGTAAGTGCTTTTAAAAAATATTATCTGATTTGATCTTCGCAACAACCCTGAAAAGCAGGTGCTGTTATTACCCTCATTTTATGTATAGCGCCTACTGTGTTCTAGGTAGAGTAATAAGCGATTTCTAAAAATACTATCTAATTTGATTTTTTTAAAAAATATATTTATTTTATTAAACATTTGCCAGTTACATTTTCCTTTTAATTTTCATTTATTCTGCATTGATCTTCACAATAACCCTGGTAGGTAGGTGCTATTACTAGCCTCATTTTGTATAGCACCTTTAATGTGCTAGGTACTGTACTAAGAGCTTTTTAAAAATATCTGATCAGATCTTTTTGATATATTTTTATTTATTTCATTAACTATTTCTCAATTACATTTTCAAAAAATTTTAATATACATTTTTAACAATTTAATTTGATCTTTACAACAACCCTGGGAGACAGATGCTGTTTATTTTCCCCATCTTGTATAGCACCCACCATATGTGGGTGGGCACTATACAAGCAATTTTTTTTAATTATCTGATTTGAACTTCACAACAATCCTGAGAGATAGGTGCTATTATTATCTCCATTAGGCAGTTGAGGAAACTGAGGCAGACGGAGGTTAAGTGACTTGCCCAGGGTCACACAGATAGTAAGTGTCTGAGGCTGGATTTGAACTCAAGTCTTCTTGACTCTTCTTGACTCCAGGCCCAGCATTACTCATCACCAGCTGCTATCTGTAGACATCTTAAACTCAACTTGTCCAAAACTAAACTTATTATCTGTCCCCCCAAGTCTCTCCCCTTCCAAAATTCCCTGTTACTATCAAGCAACTTTTTCAGTCCCTTAGGCTCTCATCCAGAAATCATCCTGGATCCCTTATGATCTCTCTCTCTTTGTCTCTCTATCTCTCTGTCTCTTTCTCTCTATCTCTGTCTGTCACACACTCATACACACCCATATCCAAGCTGTTGCCAAGGCCTGTCAATTTCTCCTTTGCAGTATCTCTCCAATACACCCTCCATGACATTGCCACTACTCTGGTGCAGGCCCTCATTATCCCACACACCTGGACTACTATACTATAATAGCCTGCTGGTGGATCTGTCTGCCTCAAGTCTCTCCCCCACTCCAATACGTTCTCCATTCAGTCTCCAAAGTGATTTCCTAAAGCAAACCCAACCATGTCAACACCCCAATAAACTCCAGTGACTTCTGATTACCTCCAGGATTAAATACAATTTTCTCTGTTTGGCATTCAAAACCCTTCATAACCTAGCCTCCTCCCACCTTTCCAGTCTTCTTACACCTTATTCTCTACTGCCTACTCTTCAATCCAGTGACGCTGGCCTCCTGGCTGTTCCACAAACAAAACTGAGCATTTTCTCTGGTTGCCCCATGCCTAGAGTGTTCTCCCTCCTTATCTCTGCCTACTGTCTTCCTTGGCTTCCTTCAGGTCCCAGCTAAAATCTTACCTTTTGTGCTTCAGTTGTGTCCAGGTCTCTTCATGGGTGGAGAAGGAGAAACAAACATTTATTAAGTATCTGCTATGTGCCAGGCACTATATTAGGTGCTTTACAAATATTATCTCATTTATTTTTCATGATATATTATTAAGGACTGATTTTGACCACAATATAAATTATAACAGGTTCTAAGCTAAGGATGACTACAACTAAACAGAGATTGTTGTTCAGTCATTTTTCAGTCATATTTGACGCTTTGTGACCCCATTTGGGGGTTCCTTGGCAAAGATACTGGAGGGGTTTGCAGTTTCCTTCTCTAGCATATTTTACAGAAGAAGAACTGAAGCAAACAGGATTAAGTGACTTGCCCAGGGTCACACAGCTGGTAAGTGTCTGAGGCCAAATTTGAACTCATATTCCTGACTTCAGGCCCAGCATTCTATCCACTAAGCCACCTAGCTGCCCAATCTCTCTTGGTTCTAGTGCCTTCCCTCTCTTAATTATTTCCTATTTATATATTTATATTTTCTACAATGGCTTGCATATATATATGTGTGTGTATATATATATATATATACACTTATATATAGATAGATATAGATATATCCGTTTGCTTGTTGTCTCTCCTGTTAGATATATACTGTCTTTCACCTCTTTTTGAATCCCCAAGGCTTAGCAAAGTGCCTGGCACAGAGTAGGTACTTAATAAAAGTTTATTGACTGACATCCTATGACTTGAGAATTCTAACACATACTTAAATGTTAAGATTCAATCTAATCTCTGATAATCAGGAAACATTTATCAAGTGCCTTCTATGTGCCACAAAATTGGAATAGAAAAACAAAAAATGAAACATTTCATGCCCTTAGTGGCTTACATTTTTTTCAAGGAACAGATACCTTTTGCACAATAAATCAGAAATACCAATGCAATTTACAACCGTGTAATAGTTGCCTAGAGCAGTGGCATCAGACGCAAATCCAGGGGCCACATATTTATTTAGGAAATCACAAATTAACATTATCTATGTTGCATTTTATATTTATTTTGTTAAACATTTCCCAATTACATTTGAATTTGGTCCAACAGTCCTGAGAGTTTTGTAAAGCCCTAGATTATCAAGAGGTTGTACAATTTACAAGGGTGTTGGGGGCTTGAACCTGGTCCTCCCTTTCTTACTCAGAGACCAGCTCTGTTTGTAGTAGATCATGGTATTTCCCTTTGTATAAACAGAATATATAGTAAATAAACACAAAGTAATTCTGAGTATGTTCCAGAACCTGTAGAATTATATTGAGACTATAAAGCCTATTGTTTCTTCTCAAGCTAAGCATATTGTGGATTATTTTTTCCAAAAGATGACTATCATTATGAGAAGGGAAAGTTCTAGGTCTTAACAACTGTCTTTCCAAAACAGGATATAGACTTTGGTAGAGGATGTTTAACACTTTAAAAAAAATATTTTTATTCTGAATTTAACAAACACTAAATAAAATGGACATTTCTATATACACGCTAGAAAAGACAAAGAGGATTGTATAAGAAACTACTTACTCCCAACAATTAATTTTGCTTAAACTACTCTGGTATGATGCTTTTCTCATGGGCTCCCACCCTTCCCTGATCCTGTTTGCCTATTTTCTCCCTAGTTTGGGGTTTTTATTTTATTTATTGGTTTCTTTTTTCCTTATTTTCTTTAGTTACTTGTTTCTTTCCCTCTTTTGACTCTTCTCTTTCCCTTCACATTTAAGTACTTAGTTCAAAATCTCTCCTCTTTTCTTCTACCCAACTTCTTATGATTATTATTTTTCTTTTTTTAAGAAGTTTTCATTCTTCTTTTCATTAATCTTTTTCTTCTCCAGTCAATCCTGAGGGGTTATTGTCTGATCCTTGGGCTATTATACTCAAATGGATCTATGATCTCATCAACTCAGTTAGTTCTCTGCCACAATGCTTGTTACAACTCATCCATTACTATCTGTTTCTTGTTTATGTCTTTCTAAAAGTTCACCACAGGGAGACCTTCTTTGCTTTCTTCCAACATTAAGAAAGTACCAGATGATTTTGCCCATCTATATCATATCCTCTCTTTTGCCACACGATGAGCCCCTCTTCTATTTCTGATATACCATTCTTTGATGACACTTTTTACTCCTGTTCTATGGAACACATTAGATTATATGTTGTAGCCTGCTTGAACTCATCACATGCCCTCTGTGTAATGTTCATCTTAGCTCATCAGAGGCAGTTGTATTCCAGATCTCACTGTTATACAGCAATACCAGTAAAAATGTTTCTATTAAAAAAGATGGGCCTGTCTGGGGTTAGTAAAAGTGCTTTGTAATTTCATAAAAACAATCCAGGTCACTCACCTTTTCAATTATGGGTCCAGCTCATTACCTGTTTTTACTGTCTTTACCATCCCGGATATGTATGTGTGTGTGTGTGTATACATGTATATATATATGTGTGTGTGTATATAAATGTATATACATATGTACATATATTTTGTGCAATTTTTTAACGAACTTTTTAAGTTGAAATATCAAATCTGCACAGTGCCGCCCCTTCACAAAGAAGGCAAGGAACTGCTAGTTCATCATGTAGGTGGTCGTCCTCATGCTGTAGGCTATAAAAGTGTGCCTCCTTCAGAATCTGGTTGATGTGGAAGTAAGGGCCTTGGCATAGTGCAGACTGCCCCTGTAAGGACTGAGGGGTGTTAGGGCTGGATCCGGTAATTATCTGGTTTAAGCTGCCTTCTTGAATACTTCCCATGTCTGGGCTATTGATGCTGCTGCTGGTAATACTGCTGCTGCTGATACCATGGCACTGTCACTGCTTGAAGATTCTGTGTCCCAGGAGTCCTGAAAAACAGGGTTTCTACTGCTCTGTTTGGTCTGGGGGAGACGACGGTCTTCTTCATTCCCATTCCTTCTCCTTTTCCCGGGGCAGAGGCGTTTGCTCCACCGGATCCATACCACCACCGGATGTATACGTGTATATATATAATTTGGATGGACAAGTTTTATTTATGTACATATACATATACATATACATATACATATATATATATATGTATATTTGGATGGACAAGTTCTATAAGGTGTCCCATTAGATACATGTTGAAATCTATCTCTTCTTCCATTTGGTCTTTCCTATGTGGATGTACAAGCCAAACATCTTTGAGTAATTATATATCTATTCCGGGAGGTTCTACAATGCTTTGGGGTTTATGTAATCAATACGTCCTCTGCAAACAAGAACATCTGAAGGACTTCACCATCCAGGGAGAATCTCTCCTCCACTTGGATTCAGTGATGGTTCTCCTCTATCCCTGTAGTGAATATTTTTATCAAACATATATCTAAATCTAGATCTATCTATCTATCTACATATCCATATCTAAGTTCTATACTTCACTTAATGTTTTTTATCAGAGGGTCATTGAACTTATCTGTTGTTACATTTTCCAAAGAATCTTGAATTATCCTGCTGTATGGATGGAAAACATTTTGTGGTAAAAAGAACTTAGAAGTCAATGTTTTAAATATTTTTTGTGAAAGCCTGCTTGTTTCCTATTAACCCTCATTGAGAATATTCTCAATTTATGTATAGCTGACCCTTATAAAACTAAATAAAAGGGAGAGGAGATATATAGTTTACCAAGTGTTGATGTTTTCTCAGTCACCGTTTTGAGAATCATTAAGGTCCTAGATTTTCTTCTACACTCTTGAATGCATCCTCTAGACACTTGTAAATTGGTCCCTTTAGGCCCTTATGGTTGTAACATCTGACACAAATTTCCTTTTAAGCACTGCAGGGACTATAATATTAGGGTCCAAGGGTGGTTTCATTATCCTTAATGGAGAAAATTTTGCTGTAATAATTTTTGGAAATCTCTTCCATTTTTCTTCTGTTTGTAATCTGCTTTCCAATTGCATCATTGAATGCCTTTGGGATGATTTATCTTACTTAGCTGGATATCCTGCCAACCTTTCGAGGGATTGGTTTTACCCTCTCTAATTTATTCAGTCACCTATCATTCTTCTTGGTAAGATTTTATAAACGAATTTATATTCTAACCTGGTGTTGCATTTTGTCAGTCATTGCTCACCATTTGGCAAATAAATTGAATGAAATAAGTTGGTAAAGTGATTTCCGGATTCTTTTTGTAGCAATTTTCATTGCTACAAAATTTCTGGATGAAATTACTTAGCCAGTGTAAATGTCATTTCTGTTGTTGAGTTCCCATTTTTTACTTTCAATAGCTTGCTGGAAAAATTCGGAGTTGGATCTTAATTATGTACCACATGCTTTCTCATTACTATTGTCTTAATTTTAAATTCTGATCTTAGTTCTGATAAGTCAGTGCAGATAGTTGACTCAGGGATAATTTCCATGTCCAAATTTCTTTTCCTGTCTATGAAAAAGAGACTATTTTCATTCATGTGACTGTTTGGTTCTGCTAATTCTAGAGCCTACTTTTTTTTTTTTTACAAAGTAGTCGTGATATAGAGACATGAGGCTTCTGTATAATCTACAAGTCTTTTGCCTTGCTTATTTCTTTCCTGTGAGCCACATTTTCCTATATATTTCTCCCCATCCTCACCTTATCCTGCCTTTGTATTGAAGTCACCAAGTAATGAAGAATATGTTAATTTAGTTTGGAAGGTTTTTATAAAATTAACAGTAGAATCTCTCTACTACTTTCTCAGCAACTCATATTGATATATAAGGTGCAACTATTTTCATGGGGTTTTTTTGGCAAATATTTTATCATTAATACTGCAACATATGATGACCAAATGCCCCACAAATATTTCTTAATAAGTGCTTTTTGGCTTGGCTTTTGTGCTGAAATAATTGGATTGATTTTGTATCTCTTTTTTCGGATCCTATATATAGTTCATTGATTTTATCCTATAACTGCCCAAATCATGATTCTTTGTCTCTGAACTTAGTTCAGAAATTCAGCTGGCTTGTAGTGAGTTAAGAAATCCATGTCTCCAGCTAATCACTCTTCTATCCTTGTCTTGTCTCAAAAGAAATCTGTTATCCTTGAGGGATGCAGATGGACACAAGGGAGTCTGGTCTAGTATCTTTATACCACCAAGCTATCCTTCGAGGATGTCTGGTCTGTTATCCAAAGAAGTCTGGGCGACTATTTCTAACTTTGCAGGTGGACTCAAATATTGAACATTTCTTAGTCACAGGAGGGAAAGAGGGAGTTGTGCTAGCCCTTCATTCCCAATTTCCAACAAATTATAGTCAGTTTTGTAACCAATCATACTGATTTTGTCATTCCTGATGCTGAGTTCTTTTAACAAATCATAACTTTTCCTCTGCCTATGAAGTCCTGTTCTTTCTTCTGTATTCCTCAAAACTATAAAAGAACTGTCCCCATCATTCAGGGTCTTAGCTTAGCTGGGGAAACTGAGACTCTATTTATTGATAAATTTATGCTTTATTTATAAATTGATCATACTTGGAACTTTTTGCCTCAGTCTTAACTGTTACAGTGCAAATGATAAAACCCACTCTGCCAACTCCTTTCCTTGCTTCTCCAAGTAGCACCCTTAAGCAGGGGCCATCTCCAGTCGTCCTGATTCATATCTTGCCACTGGACCCAGATGTCTCCAGGGGAGAAACTGAGGCTGGTGACTTTGAACAGCCCTCCTTCACTCAAATCCAATTCACCTTCAAGTCATAGCATCACCTTCCTGATGCCACGGGCCTCTTGAAGAACAAATGACAGACAACGTATAAGCAATCCTTCTGTGTAAGTACAACTTCCTTCTTCTAGAGTCAGGAAGACCTGAGTTCAAGTGTGACTTCAAGCACCTACTAGCTATATGACCCTGGACAAGTCACTTAACCTTGGTCTGCTTCAGTTTCCTCAATTGTAAATGAGGATAGTAATTGTACCTACCTTATAGGGTTGTTAGGAGGATCAAATGTGATATTTAGTTTAAAAAAATAAAAAGTGCCTAGCACAGTGCCAAGCACACAATAGATGCTACGTAAAGGCTTATTCCTTTCCTTTGCCTTCCCTTTTAGAACAAAAATGTCAAGAGATAAGTCAGCTCCTTCAGCAATTATGTCCACTTGATGGTCACTGGGCAAGAATCTCACTTTTTATGTACCAATAATCAAATTAAAGTTTATTGACAACCTAAAACCCGAGGAATTTTTCGCATCTGCTGCCTCCTTTCTGCTGCTCATCCACTGTCATTGCAGAAATAGAAGAGGGCTTCCCCAGACTGAGGGCTATTTTTTATTCTTCTGTTTCATGGGATACCACAACTATAAAAGTTTCATCACTAGGTGACCAGTGTACTGGTGATATGTCTCACCAAGATTAACTAGATTGGTCCTTGACTCAGTTTTGTTTTAATCTTTTCCAAGCCTTTCCATCAAGAGCTTTCCCTCCAGAGATTGTGCTTGGTTGACATGGCCTCAAGCACTTGGGGACACCACCACACCAGAGGGAAGGAAGGACATAGGACTTGTGAACAGCAAATAAACATTTTAAATGATATATACGTAAGTTAATGGGCACATAGGCAGGCATGTTTTTCCTCATTTTGTGCAACTGCACTATTGATTCCAGATATTTTAATCCCTGGAAGTCTAGGTAAAGTGGAGAGAAATGTCTTCACATTTGAAATAGGTGGGATATATAGGCAGATCCCCCCCAAAAGTCTCCTACACTTATTGCAGGAAGATTCGCTTGGATGACAGATTCTTTTTTAAAATCATAAACCCTGTGAGTAAACCTATTTCACACCCTAGCATCCACTACTTTAATCTGATATAAGATTAGCATTTAGCTGATAGTTTCAGCTTTCCAGTGGAGTTTGGACTGGGTTGGGAAGGGAGAGGAAGGTAAAGAGAAGAGGTACTAAATCCAGAGGCAATAAAATAACTAGGGTGCAAGGAGAGGAAAAATACTGGAGGGTAGGTCAAAGTAATAATAATGCATCCCCTCAGTATCAGGCACTCTGAGTTACCTTATCTCCCACTGTCCCTATTCTCTTCTTTAGCCAAACACTTTGTTCCCCAACACGCCTTCAACTTTCCTGCTAGTAATTAGTAATGCCTTCATCTTCTTTCTATCAAAGTCATTCCCTTCATTCTTTAAAACCAAGTCAATACCTTAACTCAACTGGCATCTGTCATATAGTGCCTTATGTGGTATTTATTTCTATAGATCTCATTCCTAATCAATTTTGAGCTCTTAGAAAATGCATCTCTGTATCCTTTGCACATTTTAGGTGCCAAATAAATATTTGGTGAATTCCATTTAATTCATTAGTTGAATTCCTAGTATCCAAGAAATTACATCTTATCTTTCTATTGAAAAAGACCCCAAACTTGCCTTTTCTCTGTTCAGAATACATTCAGCTGTGAAATTCATGCCTTTCCAATTAAGATTCTATGACACTTTAAAGAAGAACTTATGAGACAATAGCAATCTGAAGAATTGGTAAGAGAATACTTTCCAAGTAGCATACCACAGTTGGCTACACGGGCTGGCTCTTTGAAAATCACTACTACATTTCATATGAATATAAAGGACAAGACGGAAAAACTCAAAGTAGGCACTGTGACAAAGGTGTGCCACAGTGCTAATGGCGTAATGTAGTTTGGTGTCGTGTCCCCCACCCCCCCGGGAGAAGGCAAGGAGATCAGGGTTAAGTGACTTGCCCAAGGTCACGCAGCTAGTAAGTGTCGCCATATTTGAACTCATGTTTTCCTGATTCCAGGGCTGGTGCTCTATTCACTGCACCATATAGTTGCCCCCATAATGCAGTTTCTTAAATACATTGTTTGCATGTTAAAAAAGAACAATCTACAAAACCAGTTGGAATATAGCTTAATAGGATAAACCAGTTATTAGACAACATTAAAAAATTTCTGAAAAATAAGACTTTATTTTACTATATACAAACATTATTATAAACAAATGAGAAAATAAAATGCATCCATGTTCTCCATGGTATTTATTACTCCGTTTTCATGTAAATAGACTACATTACCACCCCATTTATCTGACTTTTGCTTATCTGGAATGGTTTGTTATACAACCTTACAAAAAATGATCCTCTGTAGTTCCTCACACTATAGGAATAAGGTATATAAGCCCAATGTTATAGAATCAGAAGTCTGTAATAATTCTGAAAATTAAAAATTAAATTTCTGCCAATCATTCCAAGATAGAATGGAATCATGGTACAGAGGAGAGAACAGGACCAAACAATGCTTTCTAGTAACTACTAGAATTTCCTAGTTATCCTCTTAGAGGAAAGGTTTGAATATGTAGCTATGTTTTACTCAGGATTCCTCTGCTCAAGCTCCCAGAAATCCTTTAAGCGCCCCCCAAAATAATGCCTTTACCTACATACAATACCCACTTCAGCTAAAATCTCTAATTTAGAGAATCTGAAGGAGAGGAATAAAAAAAAAATTTTAAACTATCTGGTTAATGCTGGGTCCTGACTTATCCAAATATATGCAGCTATATTATGTGTATGGATAATAGTCATGGAATCCATGAATAAATGAAAGCT
>CM053627.1:133937717-133964468 GCA_028646595.1 Phalanger gymnotis
CTTGAGCTGCAACTTCCTCATCTTCCTTCTGATGAGCAAAGCTACAAATCATGTTGGGTCTATATGAAAAATCATTGTCCTTGATCTGCAGCCATTCCACACCACCTGTTCCAGAAAAGAAATAATTATGCCAAAAAATAGGGATGGAGAGGGGAGGAAAAGTTATAAACTAACATTTTCCTCAATCAACATAATCTTAGATTGACATTCCCAAATAAACATGTCAAGGGAAAAACACAACCCTTAACACACTAAGGCATATGAGTCATTGATTACTGAGTGTTCACCTGCAAATCTTGGAAATGTAAGAGTGCCTACAGGGAAAAACTATATAAAGCCAAAAGGAAATTTCAGTTACCTTTAAACCAGGAAGGTGACATTTTACTTGTCTGTCACAGACCTTTCTGTAAAGAGCTTAATCCAATATCTCAAAGTGACATCTTTAAATAGAGATCTCCTGAAACTACCTGACACCAATTATCTTCTAATCATCAAATCAAATGATCACCTTTAGAGTCTTCTTCATGTTTGATTTCTTTGGAGCATGACACCATTGACACATTCTCCCATTTCCACATATTTTGGATACTCAATCCTCTCTTAGCTTCTGAAATATAACACTCTCTCCTAGTTTCCCTACTTCTTATTCGTTCCTTCTCTCAATTATTATTATATCGTCTTCTTTCCATCCCTTTAATTACAATATTGTTCAACATTATGCGCTAAGCCCTTTTCTCTATATTTCATTCTATGGCTTCAGCTTGCTTTTATGTAGATCCCAATCCTCAATTCTGGCCATTCTTCTAAAGAGCAGATCCACATACCCAAGTAGCTACATAAGTGCATAAATTTATAAGATGATTTAGAGCTAGAAGAATCATCATCTAGCCCAGGGGCAGCTAGGCGACGCAGTGAGTAGAGCACCGGCCCTGGAATCAGGAGGACCTGAGTTCAAATCCGGCCTCAGACACTTGACACATGTACTAGCTGTGTGACCTTGGGCAAGTCACTTAACCCCAATTGCCCTGCCAAAAAGAAAAAAAAATCATCTAGCCCAATTCCTTCATTTTATAGCAAAAAAACAGGCCACAGAGAAGAGGTGACTTGACGAAAATCACATAGATAATAAATAGCAGAACTGGGATTTCCAAACTTATGTCCTACTGGCAAATGCCTCAAACTCAGTATGTCCAAAAACTTATCTTTCCCTTAAAACCTGTTCCTTCTTTTATTACTACTTTTTATCAGTGTCAACACTATTCACCTAAATTCCAAGATTCAAAACCTCAGTGTGATATTTTAACTTTCCTGTCCCTCATCTTTCTATAAAAAGGTTAAAAAATTTTCAGTCCTACCTTTGCTATTATTCTCACATCCCTTTCTTTCTCTCTATTCCCACTCCCACTTTTTTAGCCTCACTGTTACCTGACTGAACTAGTGCAATAGCCTCCTAGAGGTCTTCTGCTTCTATTCTTTCTTGTCTGCCTGATTCTTTTTTTTTTTTTTTTACTGCTGCCATACAGATCTTTATTCACAGCTTTGGTTACATCACCACAAAAGGTCAAAATCTTTTGCCTAATGTTTAAGGCACTATCCTACCTTTACGATTTTCTCCCATTACATCCCGTCATCCCCTCTAAATTCCAGCCAAACAGGACTTCTTTACAGACTCTATGCTTTCCCAATGTTATGTCTTTTCTCATATTACTTCCTACCCACAGAATGCTTTTACTCCCTCTGCCTAATGAATTCCTAAACTACTTTCAAAAGCCCAATTTATATGCTACTTCTTCCATGAAGCACTTCTCTGCTTCTCTAACAAAGTACTTTGCATCTCTCTGTTGCACTAATATATGTGTGCTTATAAATAACATGTCATATCATCAAAATATTGTATCTTCTCAAGCACAGAACTCTGGAAATTAATTCAAATGTAATTTCTCAGTAAGCAAGAAAATAGCTTGTATGCTCCTAATAGGTAGGCTACCTTTTACTGAGGCTTAAATCTGTAGGTTAAAACTGAACTTTTATATTTGTATACAATGCTCATAGCTATTTCACTCAATTATCTGAGGCAATATGCTTAAATTAGTTTCTAAGTATTATCTAGACATTAATACGCTAGTTCCTTGAGGGCAGGGACTGTTTTTGCTTTTTCTTAAATCCCCAGTCCTTAGAACAAGCCTGACACAGAGTAAGCACTTAACAAATGCTTTTTGATTGATTGATATAACACAAGTCAAGTCTGAACCACTATTTTCTGAAAATGATGTATACCAACCTATGTTTTCTTCTCCCTCCTTCTTCTCAGTCAGAAGTGTTCTTGTCATACTCAGTTTCTTCATTGTGTGGCACTTATATTTCAGCTCTGTTTTATGGTTACCTTCTGCATCAACTATAAACAAAGTTACCTCAATTACCACAATGATCAATTTCATGTGAAAAATTTAGGCTCTGTGGCCCTGAATTTAACCTGGGAATCCAGAGTAACTACTTACCCTGATCTGTATTTTCTTCAAACACAACACAGGTCCCAAGAGTATCTATAGGAAAAGTATAGGATAATTTATTGAGAAATAAAGATTCTTCTCAGAAAGTCACATAATTAAAAAGGAATTTCAGCCAGTGACCTCCTACCTTCATATTCCCCAGCAAAGACATAGCTGTCTACTTGAAGAATAGGTCTTTCAGTGTCAATGCCCTATGAAATGAACATAATAAAATATAGTCAGAACTATAAGAGACTTTGGCAGGTTACCTTGTAGGAAACCCTTAACTCATATATCCTCCAAATAAGAACTCTAAGACAGGGAGGGTTTCTTAAACTTTTTCCACTTGAGACCCCTTCAGTGCTTCTCAAACTGTGGGTCATGATCCCATAGAGTCTAAGTAATGGTATTGCTCTAGACATAGTAGTTGCAGTCCAGAGAATACTTCTTTGGTGAACTTTCTATTACATGTAAAACCAACTCTGAAAGGATTAACTAAAAGACAGTTAAAAAGCTGTCAACAGTATTGGTCAACTAATATTTCAAAGGGAGGTAGGGAATAAGTGACAACTCATTCAGCAGCAAAGTCAATGAGCATTTATTGAGCAACTACCATGTGCCAGGCACTAAGCTAAGTACTGGGGATATAAAAGGAGGCAAAAGATAGTCTCCGCCCTCAAGGAGCTCATAATCAACTGGGGAAGAAAATAAGTAAAGATGTTCAAACAAGCTACAGACAGGATAAACAGGAAATAATTAAGAGGGAAAGACTAGAATTAAGGAGATTTGGGAAAAGTTTCCAGTAGAAGATGGGACTTCAGTTGGGACTTAAAGGAAGTCAAAGAAGCCACAAGGCAGAGATGAGGATGGCCAGAGAAAATTTACACACCCAAGAAATTTCTAAGAGATATCTTTTCCTACTCAGTCTCCCCATTCTTCTCCACGCTTACCTCTGTTTCTCACTGTCTCCTCATGTATCTATCCTCCCCTGCCACACCCCCATTCACTCCTCTTCAGTAGTGGCTCAAGACTAATATACATATTATAATATTTTTCTATTGTCCAACTAAATTGTATTTCCTATACTTAATGTAAAAGGGCAGAACATTGAATATTTTTTATTTCTCTTAAATAAAGTCCTAATATATGACTCAAATAATTTTGAGGAGGGTAGTAGATAGAAGGGTTTACCTCAGATAAAAAATGGTCTCTAGCACTGACTTAAAATCATCTGATATAGACAATTATTAATGTTAAAGATCTGTAGGAAAACAAAGTCCACAACTTTGGTACTCAATTATGCTTCACAGTGATTTACTATTTTAAGGATAATTATTATCTCCTACCACTTGTAATTTTACATAGCAACTATCACACACAATACAGAAATTCTCTATAAACATAATTTGGCAACAAGTATAATTATTTAGGTGGCAAAGCACTTGTGATAATGGCAGCTTGCCTTTATATAGTTCAAATCCAGCCTTAGACACTTACTCTATCTGCGTGACCCTGAACAAGTCACTTCACCTGCCTACTTCAGTTTCCCCATGTGGAAAATGATAATAATAGCAGCCGCCTCCCAGAGCTGTTGTGAAGATATAATGAGACAATAACTGTAAATCACTTCTCAAACCTTAAAGTGTTATAGAAACGTGAGTTACTGTTACAGTGCTTGCTTAATGGTTTACAAAATGCTTTCCTGACAAGAATTCTGTGACACAGGCAGAACAAATATTAATTCCCATTTCCATTTTACAGAAAACTGAAGCTCAAAAAACTGTGACTGTCCAAAGTCACACAACTAGGACTTCTCAGAACTAGACCTCAAACCCAGCTTTGCTCAATTTAAGTTGTTTTTTTTTTCTTTTCCCTATATTCCACAGTTAATAAGAGTTTAATCCTGTTTTTACTTTAGGAATGGTTTAAACAAATCATAAAATGCTGCACACTCACCAAAATCTTGCATTTGTTTCCACATCTTGTTAAAAACTCTGAATCTATAATTCCTGATAATTCCACCATGACCAATTGCTCCTGGACAAGGAAAAGGAAAATGTGTTAAAAGCTAGCAGTCAACAAAGTGGATACCCATTTTGGAGGGAATGGCTAAACAAACTATGGTACATTAATGTAATAGAATATTACTGTGCTGTAAGAAATAGCAAACATTATGAATACAGAGAAATAAAGAATTCATGAGGAGGTAATCAGAGCCAATAAAACAATATACACAATTACTACAAAAATGTAAATAGAATCATAGAACAATTAGAACAAGTGTTGCAGAATTATAAAAAACAAGCAGTTACAAAGAAGAAAGATGAGACGATAACTCCCTCCGCTCTTGCAGAAGTAGGAAATCCACAGATGTGGAACGTTACATATATTTTCAAACTTCTTTGATGTATTGATGCATTTTGTTAAGTTTTTCTCTTCTTCCTCTTGGCATTTTTTTCTCTTCAAAATATATTCTTTGCTATATGGAATGCCCTCTGGGAGAGGGGAGGAGAAGGAATACTGCAAGAAATTTAGATGACATAAAAACAAAGCTGTCAATAATTTTTTTTAAAGCTTGCCACTGTGGCACAACACGGCCGTTGATGCGGATTCAGAAGAGTTCTATTCACAGTAACTTCCTCTATATAGCAGCCAGATATTCACACTCCTAAGAACACAAATCTGACCGTGTCATCCTCCTTGGGCTTCAGTGACTCCCTACGGCTTTCAGGATAAAGTACAAACTTGTCTGGCATTTGATGCCCTTCACAATCCAGCTCCAACATGTTTTCACATTGATTTCTCAATACTGATCCTCAGTGCCCTGTTCTGCCATTCTATCTCCTATGTCTGCATCCTTGCTGTTATTGTTGTTTGTCCTTTGTTCTCAAAGAGGACCATGACATTATGGAGGTGATGCCATGACATACAAGTGAGTTGGATTTAAGTGAGGGAGGGCTGTGTAAATTCGCCAGCTTTGCTTTCTCTTCCAGGGCCATCTTGGTCCAGTGACACATCTGGACGACTGGAGATGGCCCCCTGTGTCCTCGTGCAAGTTCTTTAAATCAACAAGCATTTATTTAGCACCCACCATGTGTCAATCCCCATGTGCTGGGGATATTGTACAATGACAAAAACAGTCCTTGTTCTCAAGGAATGTCTAATGCAGACATCTAATTACAAACAAGATATATGATAAACTGCAGAAATCTCAAAAGGAAGACACTAGAATTAGGGGGATTAAAAAAGGCTTTTTGCAAAAGGTGAGGTTTTAGCTTAAGACCTGAAGGAAGCCAGGCAGTGCAAGGGGTAGAGATATGGAGGGAGAGAGTTCCAACTATAAGGAACAGCCAGTGGATAATGCACGGGAGTTGGAAAGTATAGGAAGGAAACTAATGTCACTGGATCTCGGAGTACTTAGAAGAAGAATAAACAGTAAGACTGGCAAGGAAGTGGCTAGATTATGAAGGACTTTAAACACCAAAGATTTTCTATTTGATCCTGGAGGTAACAGGGAGATACTTGGAGTTTATTATATTAAGGAGATCAAATCTACTCTTTGGAAAGATTTTGATAGCAGACTTAAAGCAAGGAGATAGACCAGATGGCTACGAGTATTCCAAGTGTGAGGTGATGCAGGGTTATATCAAAGTGGTGGCTATTTCAGAGGAGAGGGGGCATGGCACGTACCAGAGATGTTGCAAAGGTAGAATCCACAAGACTTAGCAACAGATTGGAAATAGAAGGTGGCAAACAGTCAGGAGTCAAGGATGACACCTACATTGTCAGTCTTGGTAACTGGGAACATGTTGATGTCTTCCACAGTAATAGGGAAGTTAGGAAGAAGAGAGGGTTTGGGAAAACATGATGGGCTCAGTTTTGGACATGTTAAGCTTAAGATTTCTATCAGACACTGAGTTTGAGATGTCCACTAGGCAGTTGGAAAAGCCAAAACCATCATGCTGGAATGCTTTCTTTACTCGCCTCTCTTCAATTAGATATGGGCAGCTAGGTGGTGCAGTAGACAGAGCACCTGGTTTGGAGTCAGTAGACCTGTGTTCAAATCCAGCCTCAGACACTGTGTGATCATTTAACCCTGTTTGCCTCAGTTTCCTCATTTGTAAAATGAGCTGGAGAAGAAAATGACAAACCACTCCAGTATCTCTGCCAAGAAAACCCCAAATGGGGTCACCAAGAGTAAGACACGACTGAACAACAAAACCACCCTAATTAGAGTCCTAGCTACTTTTAAGGCTCAGTTCAAGTGACACCTCCCATAAGAGGCTCTTCCCTGTTTGTGCCAGTTGTTACTGCTCTCAAATGCAGAAACTTTTTTTTGAATGTATCTCATACTTATCTTTGGACATGTTGTTTCTCCTTTCTAAATGTAACTTTCTTGAGGGCAGGGACTCTCATTTCTATCTTTAGATCTCCAGAATCTAGGAGTGTTCCTGGCACATAGTTATTATTTAGTAATGATGCTTATTGTCTTGAACTGACTGGAACCCAATTACATCAAGGTACAGTAGAAAAAATGTTGGATTTGAAACTATAGGTCTGAGATTCAAATCCAAGATCTGACGCTTACTTCGTGAGCTTTGGCAAATCACCTACCCTCTCTAGTACTCATCTCTAAAATGAAAGTTTTTGACTGAGGATCCTTCTAGCTCTAGTAATCTCCATAACCTTTGTAAGGATATTACTAGACAATTAAAAGAAAAAATTATCATACTGCTACATACTACTTATTTTCATAACAAATTAAATTCTGTTAAGTTAGGTCAAGCAGATTGACCTTAAAATAATTTCACTCTGACTTTTCCATTTTGATTACAAATGTACATTTGTGACAAAGTGCTAGGCCCAGCATGGGAATGGAATGAATGGAAAGGATGCTGAGTGGAAGTCATGAGATCTAGACTAGAGTCCTTCTATTGGCTAATTGTATGACCTAGTCAAATCATAAAAAGTTTAATTATTTTTATCTGTAAATAAAAATGAGGGGTGTGAGAAGGGGTAAGGGAGATTATACTAGATTAGCATTTCTCAAAACACATTTTACAAAAACTGTTTCCGACAGCTATGAATAGAAGGGTTTCTTGAGATATTCTCCATGCTGGTCATGTTTTTCCAAGGGAAAAAAAAAGTTTCATTCCAGAAAATGGTCCTATGTTCTAGAATACTATACTGCATTGTAGCATTAAGTTCTGGTAGATCCAAGCAGAAAAAGAATATGGGCTGATCCCATAGCAAGAGGTAAAGATAGGAACATTGGTACCCAAGAATTTTAAGAGGTGGAAAAAGAGTTCAATTTCATGCCAATCCTCTAAGCAGAAGGGTGGGTAATGACAAGAAACAGATGAACTGTGATCTACATGACCACAGAGTACCACAATCAAATAGGGATTCCCGGATATGTATGTATTTTTAAAAAGCTGAACTTTAAAAAGCTGAATTTGTCCCAAATATTTGTCCCTGACTAGACCAGCATTTATGACTTTCATCAATATGTTTCATGCCCTAAAGACTGAGCACAGTGCGTGGTCCCTTGCTGTTGTGGTTTGGTCGTTTTTCAGTCACGTCCGACTCTCCATGACCACATCTGGGGTTATCTCGGCAAAGATACTGGAGCTTTGGCCATTTCCTTCTCCAGGTCATTTTACAAATGAGGAAACTGAGGCAAACAGGGTGAAGTGACTTGCCCAGGGTCACACAGCTTGTAAGTGAGGCCGCATTTGAACTCAGATCTTAAAAGATTCCGGTGGAGCCCAGCACTCTATCCACTGCATCACTTAGCTGCCCCTCCTTTCTTCCTTCCAGCGGCGCCCAGGAAGGAGCACTGAGCGAGCCCCCATCTTCCCGGAAATCCCATCCTGCTCCTCTCACTGGGCGCCAGAGAAACGCGGGCCCAGGAAGCCCGTTCTGAAAGCCAGCGAAGGAATTCCACCTTCCGGAGGCACGCTCTCCACCGCGACCGAGGCCGTCGGAGAAGACGCCCGGACCGTCCCGCGACCTTGCCCCTTGGCCGGGCGGCCACTTACCTCCTCTTCCTCCTCTTCTTCCTCGCGCCCGGGAGCTTGCTCACCCAGCGTAGCAGCCGCCATGGTCCACCGGGTTTGGACTCGAAGTCCCTTTCCCCCAGCAGCCTCCACTACCGTCACGTGATCGAGCACGGGGTTGGGGGGCAAGGGAGGAAGGTGTGGCCTGCGCCGCCATCTTGAGGGCCGTCTGCTGAGAAGCCACTTCCTGGTTCTCCAGTTCCGGCTCCGCCTGTTCTTCTGAAAGAACCCTCCCCGGTCCTTCCGGCGGAGTGGAGGAACAGGTTCCCCGGAAGAGGGCGTTCTTGAGCTTGCTTGCTCGAGTTTCTCCCTCCATGTGCCCACCCCTGCCTCCTGAACCCGGGCTGAGGCCGCCAAAGAGAAGTGCTGGACCTAGGGCGGGGTCTGCAGATCGGGCGGGACCCTCCGGGTGTTCTGCCCCTCTGGGCCATGTTTATTTACGCTTCCAGGCTGCGCCCGGACCGGGAAGAAATTAACCACCGACCAAGCATTTATTAAGCGCCTACCACGTGCCATGGGAATGTCGGTCGAGTCAGCAAGCAATTATTAAGCCCTTACTGTGTGTTGGAAAGGCAAAAACAGGGTGGTCCATCCCAGATTATACATATATACATGCATGGGGAAGGCCATGGGCCTCCTATGAAAGGGGAGACGTGGAAGAAGCCCGAGGCAAAATGCAGAGGAAAAGGTAGAGCTGGCCGCCTGGGCTTCCCCAGCTCGCGTCCATCAGATATTCGAACCGCAAACTTCTGACTTCACCGCCCAGCTTTCCCTCAAGTCAATGAGCTTTTATTAACTGGCAGACTTTGATTACCAAGAGCAACAAAAAATCAAAACCAGCACCCCCTTCGGCCCCAGTGTAGGCTGGCCCTGATCAAGTGACGATGTGAATGAAAGAAAAGGACTCTGGGCAATTTGTAGAAGATTGTCGATATTATACAATTCAAAAAAAAACTTGTATTAACCACCTATTTTGCACCAAGATGAAACCAAATAACGTCTATCAAGGACTTTAAAGTGCCATATATGTGCTGATTATTATTAGAGTTGTCATTACATCTAGAAAGGCCATTGGGATGCAAAATGGAAAAAAATGACAGGTCCTCGCTTAGTAAGCAACCGAGGGAGGGAAGGGGCCAAGCGCATAGCTCCGGGTGTCCCGTGATAGGGCCAAAGGAAAGGTTCGGACAAAGTGCTCCAGAAAAATTTCGAAAAGGGAAAGAACATTTGCAGCTAGAGGATTAGGGAATACTTCATGGAGGAGGTGGCACCTGAACAGGTTTAATAATAGCCTTCAGTCTAATTGAGCTACTGAAAGGATGTTGGGAGGGGGGGGAGATCTTTCTCGCATCCCGTCAAGGATACATTTCAGCAGTCCTTCAGGTTTCCACTCCATTCATGACAACCCCATTCCAGGTGAGATTTCAGATCCTGAGACATTATTTAAAACCCTGTTAGTAAAGCAAGACAAATGAAGAAAGTATCTTCAATTTTGGCCAAAGTTCTGATGTTCTACTTATCTGTGGTTCTAGATACAATGCTTATGTCGAGAACTATAAAACACAACAAATCATAGAGGTGTGAGCTCATGCAATAGAAAAGATATAGGTTGATGGAGGGGGAGGGGGTCGATGTACAATTGATCGTAATTGGATTATCACCTACTAAACCCCGGGTAACGCAATTCCAGTATCTGAGAAATGGAATTGGTATTTAAAACTTAATATTTTAAACTCTGCCACTAGGAGGAGACAAATGAATTAGATTACTGTGATTTCTGCTTTTAAAGCACTTGAAAACAATAAAATATATGAAGATGTAGTGCATCTGAAATCAGGATTTCAAAGATCCACCATTTTACTGGTGTGGATAGACAGATCATTTCCGTTCTGCTTTAGTGGACGGTCTTAACCAAACTATTCTGACAAAAAATTAAATTAAATTTAAAAAACCACCTCTTGGCCACCTTTCTGGTAGTGATAGTCTCTGAATTTTCCCAGACTGTTGGACAAATGATTTAGATTTCCGGCCCACCCAAGTCCTTTCAGTTTGCTAGGATCTTCCATAACTTGGGTTCAACTGACTGAGCTTTCAAGAGTCCAAGGTTTATTTCTTAGATAATATCCTAAAGCATTGGCGTTGGACTTTAGTGAAGAGCAGTACATCCTTTTATTATTTTGTTCCATGAGTCAAGCATTATCTAAGATTATCTTTTAACGAACGTTAATATTTCACCTGAAAACCACATTCCACATTTATGTACCTTTTATTTACTCCGATACCAGTTCTTCACAATAAAATGAAATCGAGCGAGACATACTACTTTGTAAACATTGAATCATCCTGTGAATGCCAGCTAGTATTATTAATTACATTGTCTCATTGCCATAATTTAGTGAACTAATATTTACAGCTAAAAACTAAATGTAGGGGTTAGCACACAATTATATAACTCAAATCTCATTTTCTAATTGCTAAAGCAGTGTTTCCTAAAATATGATTCGGAGGACCTTCAAGAATTGGAATTCATAGTCTGGAGAATGATCAAGGCTTGGAGCACTAGTTGTGGGTGAAAATGTGGCAAGTAGGCGACTGGAGACCATGGCATTAGTAACAAGAGATATTCTAAAGATAGATATATTTGAGGATGTGGCTGCATTCTATATAAGACTATAAATTGCAGAAGTTTTCAGTTGGCATTAGTAGAGAAAACTTCCAAATTGGGTGTTTCCTAAGTGGATGAAGTCACAAGTGGGGACAGCTTCCTCCTTACTTCTCCACTCCTCCCTCGACCCTACCAAAAAAGAAAAATTAGTTCGTAAAAAGCAGCCTCAAAGTCAGGAAGATTCGGATTCAGTTCTCACCACCAGGCTAGGTGACCCAACAAGTCATTCATCTCCCAATCCCTCCAGCAACTAATTTTCTAAGACTATAATTTGCAGGATGATTGCCTAATCTGCATTCCAAGAGGAAGTTTCCTCAATAGGAATTTCCCTACATCAGTGAAATCACAAGTGCAGACCAGGATTATTACTACACAATTTAGGGAGAGATAATAATTATTTACCAAGGAGAGAGAGGATGGGCAACAGCCCAGAAATATCCCGACTTTAATTTAAGGAAAAGAGAAAATTATCAGTAATACCAAAATTAAATGTGGCTTAATAAATTTTTATGGTATCCTTGATAGCTTTAAAAAATGAGAAACATTTTACAAGACAACACTTCTTTCTAACATGTGTGATCTTGAGCAAGTCAATTAGTTTCTTTTTTTATTTTTTTTCCGAGGGGGGAAGTCAGAGCAATTGGGGTCAAGTAACTTGCCCAAGGTCACACAGCTAGTGAGTGTGTCAAGTGTCTGAGGCCAAATTTGAACTCAGGTCCTCCTGACTCCAGGGCCAGCTGTCTACTCACTACTTCACCTAGCTGCCTTGGTCACTTAGTTTCTTTTAAAAATGTTTTATTTTTAAATTTTGAATTTAAACTCCAAAAGAAGAACATTTCCACATATATAATGGAACATAAAACAAGGATTGGATATGAAATCATGAATCTATATTTCATACTTTTTTTAAAGTTATGATAAATTTCACAAATATTACTTTCAAGACTGTTCTGCTTCTGTCTTTTCTTCTGAACTTCCTTCCATTCTATGCATTTAAAAAAGCCTGTTTCTGTGGCCCTCTTTTTCTTTCTTTTGGTATCAGTCATTTCTAACCTCCTTCTCTACTTCAAATTCCCCCCACTTAAAAAAAAAATCAAAGAAAAAAAAACCCCTCTTGCGACAAATAAGCATACTCAAGCAAAATGAATCCAAATGCAAGCATGTTTAAAAATGTATTTCTGCACTACTGTCCACTACCACTCTCAGAAGGGGACTGGTAATGTTTTATTCTTTCTTTTCTTTTTCAAATTTTTTTTTATTTATAAAATTTGGTTTTTCTCTTCCAATACCCTTCTCATTGGGGGAAAAAGAGAAATACAAAAACAAAACCCATGTAACAAATATGAATGGTCAACAAAAACAAATTCCCACATTGTCCAGGTCCAAAAAAAATGCCTCAATCTATACTGTGAGGATATGAACAGGCAGTTTTCAGAGGAAGAAATTAAAGATATCTATAAGCATATGAAAAAATTCTCTAAATCACTACTGATTAGAGAAATGCAAATCAAAACAACTCTCAAGTACCACATCTCTCCTGTCAAATTGGCTAAAATGACAAAACAGGAAAATGATAAATGCTGGAGAGGATAAGGGAAAATTGGAACACTGTTACATTGCTGATAGAGTTGTGAACTGATCCAGCCATTCTGGAGAACAATTTGGAACTATGCCCAAAGGGCTATAAAAATGTTCATAACCTTTGATCTAGCAATACCACTTCTAGGGCTGTATCCCAAAGAGATCACACAAGTGAGAAAAGGACCCGTATGTATAAAAATATTTATAGCAGCTCTTTTTGTAGTAGCAAAGAATTGGAAATCAAAGGGATGCTTATCAATTGGGGAATGGCTGAACAAGTTGTGGTATATGAATGTAATGGAATACTATTGTGCTATAAGAAATGGGGAAGATATGGACTTCATAATAACCTGGAAAAACCTACATGATACAATGCTGAGTGAGCAGAGCAGAACTAGGAGAACATTATACACAACCACAGATATATTGATTCTGTGATGACTAACCTTGATAGACTTGGCTCTTCTCAGCAATACAAGGTTCAAAGACGACTCTAGAGAAAGAACTATGGAGTCCCAATGCAGGTTGAGGCAAACTATTTGGTCTCCTTTTTTTTCTCTTTTGTTTTTGGTTCTGGTTTTTTTTTTGGTTTTGTTTCTTCTTTCTCATGATTCATTCCATTGGTCATAATTCTTCTTTAGAATTTGACTATTGCGTAAATAAGTTTATGTGAAGTTATATGTAGAAGATACATCGGAGAGGGGGGAAGAAAATCTGGAGCTCAAAATCATGCGGAACTGAGTGTTGTAAACTAAAAATAAAAAATCTTAATTTAATAAAATAAAATGATAAATACTGGAGAAGATGTGGGAAAATTGGAACACTAGTGCATTATTGGTGGAGTTGTGAACTGATCCAACCATTCTGGAGGGCAATTTGGGACCGTGCCCAAAGGGCTATAAAAATGTGCATATCCTTTGACCCAGCAATATCACTTCTAGGGATGTAGTGCAAAAAGATCATACAAGGGGAAAAAGGACCTGTATGTACAAAAATATTTATAGCAAAGAATTGGAAATCAAGGGGATGCCCATCAGTTGGGGAATGGCTGAACAAATTGTGGTATATGAATGTAATGGAATACCATTGTGCTGTAAGAAATGAGGAACAGATGGACTTCATAAGAACCTGGAGAAACTTATATGATCTGGTGCTGAGTGAGGGGAGCAGAACCAGAAGAACACTGTACAGGACCACAGCCACATGGCTTCTGTGACGATGTAATATCAACTGAGTTGGGACTTTCTTACTGTTTTAAAATGATTGATTAAGTGTCTTCGAGTCTTACTAGGTGCTAAGCCCTAGGCCCAAACCCCAATTAGGTGCTAAACCTATGTGGGTGTGAATTGGTAACCAAGGTGGGGCCCCAGGTGGGGCTAACTAAGGGAGGGCCTAGTTTACACATGAGTTTGAGTGATAGGTTTGGGACATCAGAGGCTCTTAGACCACGTGGGTTTAAATCTCCTCTTTGTGACGATTTTAGGTCACATGGGTGAGTCACATGTGTGACTCATCCTTGACCCTGAAAAAGGTATAAAACCAGGGGCTGGCTTTCTCTTCCCCCGAGCTCTTTCCCACAGCAGTGGTGGCTTGAGTGACTCTGGGCCAGCCCACATTATGAGCTCCCGGGCTGAACCTAGATGTTGGTAACTATGAATCTGTATTTGGTCTTCTGTCAATGTTTGTAATTTGTTTGGGGCTCTCACTCACTGGAGGAGTGTTGATGTGGAGACTCTGGGCAGCCTCATTAAGAGCCCCCCGGCTTTGAAGAAACCCAGATGTTTTGTTTGGGGGCTCTCAGTCACTGGAAGAGTGGCATGGGACTCTGGGCAAGCCGTAGTAACTGCCCCCAGCTTTGCTAGCCAGACCCATTGGTTCTTTGGTAACTATGAATTGTGATTTGGTCTGCTTATATTATGTATGTTTGTAATTTGTTTATATTTGTTTTGAAGTTCAGAGTGCTGTTTTTTTCCCCTGAACTAAATGAATGATATTTGTATGCTGAATTAAAGTAAGCTTGCCAACTCCTTAACGTTGCTTTCCTTACTAAAGCAGATCAAAAGAACCTGTGCTTTTGCAGTGTGTTGGCAGCTTTCTGGGTGCTGGTTGTTTGTGGATCTTACACCCCCACAGAAGCTGCTAGCTGGATTGTTGAAACAGATGACTAACTTTGATAGACTTGGCTCTTCTCAACAATGCAAGGTTCTAAGACAGCTCCAAAAAACTCATGATGGAAAAGGCTATACACATCCAGAGAAAGAATTATGGAGTCTGAATGGAGATTGAAGCAAATTATTTTCTCTCTCTTTTTTAAAATTTAATTTAATTTAATTTGATTCTTGGTTTTGTTTCATCTTTCTCATGGTTCATTTCATTGGTTATAATTCTTCTTTACAACTTGATTATTGGGAAAATAAGTTTAATGTGAAGGTATATGTAGAACCTGTATCAGATCACATGCCATTTTGGGGGGTAAGGGGAAAGGAATGGGGGAGAAAACTTGGAACTCAAAAACTTGTGGAACTGAGTGTTGTAAACTAAAAAAAAAATAAGATAACTAACTTTTTAAAAAAAATCTTTTCAGGTTTGTTTTTCACTGTTGTTATTTTATAAATTCTCTATTCTGCCCACTTCATTCTGCATCAATGTAACATTCCACATAATCATTTTTTATGACACAATAGTATTTCATTATATTGAAATACCATAATTTATTCATCCATTCCCTGACAGGTGGACACCCCCTCAGTTTCCAGTTCTTTGCCATTACAAATACCATAGCTATAAATATTTTTGCACATGTCAGTCCTTTTCCTCTTTCTTTTATCTCTTTAGGGCATAGTAGTGGCATAGCTAGATTAAAGGATATGCACAATTCAGTAACTTTTGAGGTGTAATTCCAAATTGCTTTGCAGAATAGCTATATTAATTGACAACTATACCAGCAGTGCATCAATGTGCCTGTTTCCCTGCAGCCCCTCCAATATTTATCAATTTCCTTTTTAAAATCAACTTTGCTAATCGGTTCAGCATCAGATGGAACCTCAAATTTTCTTTATTTTCCATTTCTCTAATTATTAGTGATTTGGAACATTTCATTCTACGTTTCACTGTAGGCTTTCTGGAGATATACTTAGTCATTACATTGATCAGACTTTCCGTTATTTCCCTTTACAGTTTTGTTGTCCTGGTCTAAATTTTTCTTGGTTCTGCTCACTTCATTTTTTTTTTATCAGAATTCTCACTACCCAGGATTCTTTGCAAGGATCTCTTTCTTCCTTTCTCAATAATATTCCATGACATTTATTTACTGCAATGTATTCAGACATTCCCCAACTGATAGGTTACCTCTACTTAGATTCTCTTTTTTTTACCCCTGTCTCCAGCTTTGAATACCCTCTTCCCCCTTCAAGATAAGGAAGTTTGTTTTGTGTGAGAGTATTTGTTGTTGTTCAGTTGTATCAGAACTCTTTGTGACTCTGTGGACCATAGCATACCAATACCATCCATAAAGTTTTCTTGGCAAAGATACTGGAGTGGTTTTTCATTTTCCTCTTGAGTGGTTTGAGGCAAACAGAGTTTAAGTGATTTGCCCAGTGTCACACAGCTAGTCAGTACACGAGGCTCAATTTGAACTCAGTCCTTCCTAACTCCAGAACCAACATTTTACCCAATGGGCCACCTAGCAGCATTCCCTTTACTATCCTCCTTAATTCCTACTCCATTTCCACTCATTCCTTCTTGAGCTTGATGTATTTCTACATCAAACTGTTTGTATGTTTGTGTACGTGTTCAACCCTTCTTTGTCTATTTCAGACAAGAGTGATGTTCCAGTGATGCCACTGTCCCCACCCCTTCTTCTGTATTTGTAAATTCTTCTAATGTATCCTAAATATAAGAAATAGCATGTTTTACCCCTTTCTTTCTTTTTTTTTTTACACCATTGTATATCTTGTATCCTCCCTTCTCTTTCCCCTTTTAAAGCCCTCAGATCAGAACCAATCTACCCTCAGGATCCTTGTTTTTCTTATTTATTTCCTTCATTACTCTTTCAACATGATTAAGATTCTGTAGAGACATTTGTTTCCTTCTCCTTTCAGAATGTTAGTATTACATCATCATGGAATCCCTTCTAACTGCCCAAAAAATTTACCTTTCTAAGTTTCTCTGGACTCCTGTGTTGATATTCTGAAGTTCCTACTCAACTCTGGTCTTTCCATCATAAATGCTAGAAGATCTATTTCATTAAAGATTCATTTTTCCCCCTGTAGGATCATACTCAGTTTTGCAGGATAAGTTATTATTGGTTGTAAGCATTATCTCTTTTTGCTTTTTGAAATATTGTATTCCAAGATCTCTCATTTATAATATATGCTGGAAGGTTTTATGTGATCCTGACTGTGGTTGATTAGTACTTGAACTATTTCTTTCTGGATTTTGGCTAAGACAATTTTGGGACTTCTTTTGAAGTTCTTTCAGAAGGTGATTGGTGAACTCTTACCTTCATTTTGTCCTCTGGATCTAAAAGATCTGGACAGTTTTCTGATTTATGATTTCTTGAAAAATGGGGTCCAGGCTTTCAGGTTGTCCAGTGATTCTTAAATTATCTCTCCTTGGCCTATTTTCCAGGTCAGCTTTTTTTTAATATCATATCTCTTACATTTTCTTCTACTTTTTTCAAACTTTTAATTTTATTCTAATATCTCTTGCTTTCTCATGGGGTTATTTATCTCCATTTGATCCGTTCTAGTTTTCAGGAAGTCCATTACCTGGGTATGAGAAACATACAAAGGTAAGCATGAATAAGCAAACATAAGAGACTGAACAAGAATATATTGTTTACATTCTAAAATTGGGAGTTGATATATGTGTTTCCTTAGAATCCTACTCATCATCAGTTTGGCATGGGAGTCTAATTAGAGGCCCCAAGAATGATCCTGTTATGTTTTTTAATGATCTTAAAAGAAGACTGAGAAAGGAGGGGAAGAAGAATACACTGGGTTGGTGTAGGTGAAGAAGGATGGGGGAAATTATCTCACATAATCAAAGTGCATGTATAGAGGTCTATACGAACAAGGAGGAAGGAGTTGGGGCGGGAGTGAGGGAGTGGAGATGAGCCTCATTCTTATCTGAACTGGTCAAAGGAGAGAAAAATACACATACACACAGCTGGGTTTAGAAATACATTTTACTCAACAGGGAAACAGAAGGAAAAGGGAGAAGAAAAACGAGTGAATAATAATAAGACTATATTTAGGGAGGGACTAGTCTTAAAACGAATTTAACTAAGGAGGATGGATTTCAAAGAGATTTTTTTTAAAAAGGAAACGGATAAAAATCTGGTTTTGGACTCTGAAAGAGAAGAGCAACAAGGGAATAGATGAATTGCAGCAAACCTAGAGCACCAGTGATGAGATCACTCCTTTCCTACAATCCTCTTCTTCTTTATAAAGAAGAAGCAGGGAAAAATATATAAACAAAAAATGATGGATAAAAAAACACAATTAACAATCACAACTATGAATGTGAATAGGATGAAGTCATCCATAAAGTAGAAGAGGATGACAGAATACCTTAGAAGGCAGAATTCAACGATGTATTGTTTACAAGAAACACATTTGAAATAGAAAGATGTACACAGTTAAAATAAGGGGCTGGAGCAAATTCTATTATGCTTCAACTGAAGTAAAAAAGGCAGGAGTAGCAATCAGGATCTTAGACAAAGCAGCAGCAAAAATAGATTACTAAAAGAGATAACTAGGGAAACTACATGTTGCTAAAAGGTATCATATATAATGAATTTATATCATTACTAAACATATATGGACAAGTAAAGTCCATACCAACAAGGAGAAGGGTGACAGGGAGCAGTTGATACTTGAACTTCGCTCTCATCTGAACTGGTCAAGATACAGTAATACATTTTACTCAGCAGGGAAACCGGAGGGAAAGGGAACAAGCGAGAGGGGAGAATAAGACGGAAGATAGGTTAAGAGAGGGGATAGTCCAGAGCAAAACAAACTGTACAAAAATATTCATAGAAGTTCTTTTTTTGGTGGCACAGAATTAGAAACTAAGACAATGCCCACCAATTAGGTAATGGCTGAACAAATTATAGTATATGAGTATTATAGAATACTACTGTGCTATAAGAAATGATAAAAGGGGTAGCTTTAGAAAAACCTGGGAGGAATTGTATGAACTGATGAAGAGCGAGGTAAACAGAACCAGAAAAGTTTATAAAATGACAGTAATATTATGAAGACAAACAACTTTGAAAGACTTAGGAATTCTGATCAACAGAATAATCACCCACAATTACGGAGGACTCATGATAAAACATGCTACCCACCTCCTAATAGAAAAGGTGAAGAAAAGAAAGGTGATGAATTCCTAATAGAAAGGTGATGAATTCAGAGTGCAGATTGAGAGGTACAGTTAGGTCCCAATTAGTGTAAATAATAATACCCTGAAGTGGTCACATTATTAGAATTCACACTGAACATTTTCAGCAGGCTGGAGCCAATTACCATATAAATACACAATTATAACTTTGAATAGCATGAATTAGAAAACATTAATCACTTGGAGGATTCATTATTTGCACTAATAGGGTCCTTACTATTTTGGGGGATGTGATTAATGCAGGAATTTATTTCAACTATAAGTGCTTATAACAGGGGTTTTATTTTTCTTTCTCAATGCAGGTGAGGGAGAAAAGACAGATTTTTGTTAAAAATAAAATTAAATTGGAAAAAAGAAAAGGAGTTAGTGCTTTCGCCCTCCATCTTTTTTTCTAAACTTCCTATTTTTTATATTAAAATTACTAACATGACCTAAGTAATAAAAAACAAAACATACAATACAGATAGCTTCAGCAGGCATTACACAACATAACATGTAATTAAGATAATAAATGTTGTCAGAGATCACCTTTACTCATCCCATCTTATCTATAAAAGAGAAGCAGTAAAAGTAGTGGAAAGAGCATTCCACAGCAAATAAAAGGGATCTAGTTTTTAATTCCAGATCTGCCACTAGTTATCTGTGTGATATTGTTCAAGTCACTTAACTTCTCTACGGGGCTTATCTGTAAAATAAATGGGTTGATTAGATGATTTTTAAGATTCCTTTCTTTAAAATTTCTTTTCATTAGTGCTTTATATATCTAATCATTGCTCTCTTGAATCAAATCTATTTAAATTATTATTTTTTTATGAGCCTAGAATGATAATAATGAGAGAGAGACAGACAGAGAGACTGCCAGAGTGGTACTCCTCTGTGAGGTAAATAAAATGTGAAGACTTCACAGGGAAGATATGTATAAATATATATCTATATCTATTCATATATATATACTTAGAAATGTTTAGAAATCAAGAAATAGGGAAGTGGAAAAATTCCGCTAAGGCTGTGAGAGTCTGATTGCTCAGCCTCTGGGAAAGTTACCCTGAAACTTTTTGTTCTTTCTTATGGTTCTGGCTTAAAGATTTGTTCAGTTAAGAATAGGGTCACTATGACCTGCTTTCCTTTACTGTAAAAGTACTGTAGAAGAATGGAGAGGGTCTCTGCCTCCCCTTATCCTATTCTCCTTCTTCAGAGTTATAGATATCACTTCAGTTGTAATCATTAACTAAGGGAATGGGAATTGGAGTTTCTGTGCCTTGATTTCCCAATTCTTTGTCTAGTTTTTTGTGCTTAGATTGTAAGCCCGCCTCCCAGCCAATGGTGAGAAGAGTCAGAGGTAGGCGGGAATTCTTTTGCTTTAGGTATAATTATTGGTGCTTTGCCCCTTGAACTCTGCCTCCCTTGCTGGTTCTGTTCTGTGCTGGCAGAGGACGCCCTATTCTCGAGAGAACTGAATAAAATTCAATTTCTGTTCCTACCTTGAGATGGCTCCTTATTAGTATTATTTGGTGAAGCTCAAATATCCCACACACTCCCTATCCCCTTCCTTCCCCCTGGGAGTTTTCAAGGATCACATACTTGAAACGAGCACAAAGAAGAGCTAGATGTTGATGTGTAAATATACATGGAGCTCCTATTTGATGAGGAAAGACAATATATAACATATGTAACTATATACAGAAGGAATACAAAGTAAATCATCATAACCTGTTATATTTTATTGGACCACCCACTTTAACTTTTAGAAATCATTTCTCGCTTATTCCCAACATTGTTCTGCTTCACTCAAGAATATCTGCTCTCCTCTGGACACACTCTGCTAATTCTTGCCTTTGTTCCTTTGCTCCATTTGCTCTCACTGGAACAACTAACTTCATTCCTCTTCCATCGATTCATATTCACTGCTTCCTTCCAGATAGGACTGAAGGTTCTCCTCTTCAAGAAGTCTTTCTTCTTAGATTCATATAACTATAGACAAAAGTGTAAGGGACCTTAAAATTCACTTAGTCCACCCATTTTACTGATTAGAAAACTGAGATAAGAGTCAAAGAGAGGTAAAAGGACTAACAAAGTAAAACAAGTAGTAAGAGGCAAAGCCAGTATTCAAACTAATGTCATGCAGCTTCAAATCCAGAGCTCTTTCTACTTGAGATATCTGTAAAGCAGTTAGCACAGTGCCTGGCACATAGCAAGTGCCAAATAAATGCTTGTTCCCTTCCCCTTATCACTTCCCCTCCACTGTGCTGCATCTCTAGAGTGTACGAGAAGTACTGCTTCCTCTTCAGAGATAAGTAAAAGGTGGCTCTTTATGTCTCCTTTGGCATAGCTGAGCCTTGAAATAAAGAAAGATGAATGATCTTGTGATGAATATCCCTCAATTTTTTCAGCAAAGTAACTGGTGAGAATATGTGCAAAGGAAAAAGAAAAAGGAATGTTACAAGAGTAGAAGAGAAAATCAAGGGGAGACTAAAAAGAATGCCATGCAGCAGTAAGGGTCCAATCAAGATTAGATAATGTGAGTTTTAACAGACCTAATTTGTATGCTGGTGTGACTTTCTCTACCTGCTTTCATCAGCGAGGTAGTAGGAAATGTGGTAATTTAAAAAGTTTGAGATTTATTTAATTTAATCATTTTATTAATAAGACTCAACATGTTATTAATAAAACAATGGTCATTTGGCCTTCTCTCTTAGACCAAAGATCCCTAATGGTGGTGAGCTCATAGTTTGTATACCCTTCGAAGAGTAGGTATTCCTGAGCGGTGCCAATCAACTCTGATTGGTTAACACAATGGGAAGTGGTCTACATTAAAATTAGGGTCTTGGGATAGTCACTGAAGTCCCAGAAATCTTGATCAAAGAGACACCAACTTCCATATCACCTTTCTTGACCACAAGGGAGAATAAACATTTTCCCCAGACCTGTCTGAACAAACACAATGAGCAGAAGTACATCCATTAGCCCAAACTTAGGATTTCTTTTACTGTGTGATTAGATCTTGGCCTGGATAAATATTTTAGAGAGATTTCCCAAAATGGTTGGTTTCTGGATGAGGAAGTGGAAAGGGGAAAAACCTTGATCTTAATACAATAATTAATTATTCAACACAGGAGGGAAATAATTGTTTCTCACAGAAAGAAGGTAGATGGTGGAATTGACCCACCCTGAGGATTCCTATGAGTGGTTAAGGACAATGTATGTTATGAGACTGAATATGTTAGAGACTGAAAAGAGGAAAGTAAGGTCAAAGGAGAGGTGACAGACTAGGATAACAAGGAAGCCAGGAGGGACTAGAAGTTTCAGTGAAGATGGAAGTGTAGGTTAGGAGGAGTAAGGCTAAAGGAGACCTAGAAAGTGAGGATGTCAGAGGGAGGAATTTCACAGTTTAAACTCATGACAGTGGCACAACTAGTGGCGATAGTACAGCTAGTGGGGATACTAAGTTCTGAAATATCATTTCTGTGGGTTTCTGAAATAGAATGAAGTTGTAGGTCATGAGAGTTCAGGCTGATAAAATGCAAAGCTAGAGGCTTGAGGGGACATTAGTGCATTTATCGAAGTCCCCAGGATAAAGTACAGGCTCTGGGAACCCCCTAGACCTCTCCTTGAATCTTCCCACTTGATCCGGCATTTGCCTGAGGCTGTAAGCCTTTCATTATTGCTATGCTCAATTCTCGGTTACCTTTGTCTCCAGATTTCCTTCTGCTACTTCACACCCTGGATCCTATCAAAACCCCATTCTCTTGATTCCTGGCAACAAGTGTCACCCCAGCCTACTGGCCACTCCCATGAAGATCCTCCCTTAGAACCTCGTCTTCCCCAGAATACTTGGCCAACCCTAGATCCCTCCCATAGGCTTTCTGTATATAAGATCCATCTTGGCCTCCATTAAGGGGCTCAGATTCAATCTGGCCCACTTACATTACCATTTACAAATGTTCAGATTCCTTAAGAGTCTACCCTAGTGGATCTTTAATAAACTTTGTTTTTCTTTGGTTGAAAGAAGACTTGAGTTGAATTCATTTGAGCAGGAGCTGTGTGTCACTATTTCAGGGTCCTAAAACTTCTAAACCTCCACACCCAGGTATTAGGGCAGGAATTGAGAAGGCAAGGAGCCAGTTCATAAACTCCTTGAGAAAGAAGGCAGATCCTGGCAACAAGGGTCTATGCTAAGGGGAAATAGAATTGACCTCAAGGTTTAGAAAAGTTGTTGAGTTATAAACAGCAGAGGGAAGTCCTGAAAGTGATAGTGTAGAGCAAGGATTATGCCAATTTCTCCTGGCCCTATGCGGAAAGACGTGAGAGAAGCAAACAGCAGTGGAGAGGCTAGCAAGGAATGCAGGAATATCTTTCTGAAGGAGCATGTTTCAGTGAGTGCCGGAAGATGGAGAATGCGAAAACAAGAGATTTGGAATGAAAGGGATTTTCATAATGGGCAAGAAGGTATTACGGAAAGGAAAGCAAAGGAGTAAATTGACTGGGAAGGCCTGGGGCTGGAGTGGATACTGAACAGGGTGCAGGTAAAGGCAAAAGGTAGCAGGTTTAAAAAAAAAAAAAGGTTTCTTTTTGCAAATAAAGATTGAGTCATGGGGCTTAGGAGAGTAGGAAGTTCAGATAATCTATTATTATCTTAAAATCACTAGAAATGGATAACATTGAATAGCATTAAATAAAATAGACAATTAGATGATAATATTGTATAGCATTAAATAAAATAGTTGGATGATTTCTCATTTCTTTGAATTCATATACATTTTCCCCTCTTTAACTGTTCTATTCATTTTGGTACTTATATAAATATTACTTAACAGTTTTCTTTTTTGTCTTTTTTTTGTTTCATCTTCTTTACAAAAAAGATTCTTGGCAAAGTAGTGAAAAGTACATTCAATGGAGGATAAGGAGGTCTGGATTTTAATTCTAGTTCTCCCACTGGATAGATATACAGTGTCAGTCAAGTCAGTGGACCCCTCTAGGTCACAATTTCCTCATCTATAAAATAAAGAGATTTGACTGGATATCTTGAAGGTTCCTTCCAGTTCTAATGTTCTATGATGATTTCCTACTTCCCTTTTTAGTATATTTTATAGAACACAAATTATTTTGAAATGTTTCAGTATTTCAAGGCCTCCCTCCTCAAACTCTGCCTTTGGAAATTACTCATTTCCTTCAGGGATCAGCTCAGATGCCACTTCCTACTCAAAGCTCTTCCTGATTGCCTCACTTGTTAGTGTTACCCCTCACTCCTAATAATACTTTGCATTTTTTCATGTGAACTTTGCATTTATTTATTTGTTTGTTTGTGTAGAAGTTATGACTGCTAGTAGATGGAGCATGGGCCCTGGAAACCCCTTTTCCCCCTTGAACTTTCCCCCGAACTCTAGAATTTTCCTACATGGTCAAGTGTCTGGTGTTCACCTGAGGCATCGACCTATCCCAGTAAAAATCTCTACTGGTCTTTCATTGTGCTCTATGCCCAATCTCCCAATTCTTGGTTACATCTAACCTAGCCCAGCCCTTCATTGTCTGTTACCTCTGGATGGCCCCCAGCTACTTCCCACACTTGATTCCATCTAGACCCCATTCTCCCTTGGCCACTTATGGTCCAGGTTCCTGGTGTTTGCCTAGAGCACCTGGTCCTTCTCTGTTACTCTCCAGTTACCCCAGACTATTTGGCCATTCCTAGATCCTTTTCACTGTCTTTCTGTATATAATAACCATCTTGCCTCTAGTAAGGTGCTCAGATTCTGTAAGAGTTTGACCAATAGCTTGGATTCTTAAAATCTTGCCCACCCAATCAGTGTTTTAATAAACTTTGTCTTTGGCTGAAAGAAGAGTTGGCTTAAATTCATTCAAGGCAGGACTGTGCATACTTTGCCCTTGAACTTCAGGGTCCCAGCACCCCTAGACCTCAACAAAGTGACTTCTAGACTTCTTGAAGGCAGGAACTGTTTTACTTTTGTCTTTGCATTTCTAGTGGCAGGACTATGTACTTTGTCCATAGTAGGACATAATGAATGCTTTCTGGATTAAATTTAACTATTTCACTACTGGGCCCTTAGCAAGCCTACACCATTTGTTAAATCAATAAGTCACATCAAGGCAACAAGCATTTATTAAGTCACTACTACATGCCAAGCACTGTGCTAAGCTCCTAGGCATTCAAAGAAAGGCAAGTAGCTTACAGTTTAATGGTGGAGACAACATGCAAACAACTCTGCACAAGTAAAGATATATAAAAGATAATTTGGAGATAATCCAATTTTAAGGAGAGAAGGATGAAGGATGGTGAAAATATAGCTCCATGCTGGGTAGAAAGTAGATGGTAAATTAATTATTTGCAAAGAAAAATTAGCTAACACTAGCCTATATCTTAAGATATGGCACAAAAGAGGTACCTTCTCCTGATTCAAGTGCAGTACTTGAAAATCAACAAGCAGCTGGATTCTGATATTTTACTACCTTATAATACTCCATCAGAACATTTTGCATTAAGTCTGCTGATTTTAGAAATCTCTTCTCTTTTTCTCTGCTGTCTCCCTATACTCGAACAGGGAAGAGTTAACACAAACTATCTTTCCTCTTTATTAAGATAGCACAGATAAATCTGGGATAATTCACTTTGTACTAATAATGAACCAGTGGAGTAGTTATCAATCATTGCCACCAATTCCCAAACCAAGTTCTCATAATTAAATTGCATAAAAAGGGCAGCAATGCAAATGAATCTAACATGTTTTTTCTTTTAACAGAAAGTGCTTGAGTCACTGAAAATGGCAAACAGAAAGCCTATTGTTGTAACAGCAATTCAAACATCAAATTGTCTCTGGTCCCAAACATCCTGGAAAGATTGTTTCCTCTAATTCCCTTTTCCTATTCAACCCTATCCTATAACAAGCCTGAGATGACTAGAGCTAAGTCAGAAAGTAGACTAAACTCCTAAAAGAGTAAAGAGAAATAACCTGCTGTCCCCAGTATTCTTGAGAATTGGGATTATCTAGGGTGGTTCTGGCCTTGGGCAGCTATCCAGCCTGGTACGATTAGCTGCTTGTTGGAGAGTCCAAACCGTGTCAAATTAATTTAGACTTCTTCTTTTTTTTTTTTTAACCAGCTCTCAGTCTTAACATGTGACTTCTGAAAAGTTACTTAAGGTCTGTGCTTCAGTTTCCTCATCTGTCAAATGAAATATTTATTTTTTACACATATCACACAGATATAAAAAATAGTGATAACTATTGATAACTAGTAATTGTCTAGTTTTAGATAAAGAAAGTAATAAGTCCTTACAGTTTGACACAGAAGCAAGGACTAATCAACTCAAGTATCATAGGGAAACCCCAAGAGAGGAGAGTTTACCTTTCTGTAGGATTTCAGTTTACTTTGTTAAAGATGACATTCAGAGGAGGCAGAGCCAAGATGGCAGCTGGAAAGCAGGGACTAGCATGAGCCAAGTCCCTCCAAAAACCTATATATTGGCTCTGAACCAATTCTAGAACCCAGCAAAACTGAGTATCATGCTCCAAGGCAAAATATGGATTTTCAATAAAATAGA
>CM053627.1:133964968-133987505 GCA_028646595.1 Phalanger gymnotis
GGGGAATGGGGTGACGGAGGGGAGGGCAGACTGGGGAACAGGGCAACCAGAGTGTACGCCATCTTGGAGTGGGGGGGGGGGAGGAAATGGGGAGAAAATTTGTAATTCAAACGCCTGTGAAAATCAATGCTGAAAACCAAACATGTCAGAAATAAATTAAAAAATAAAAAAAAAAATGCCTGAAAAAAAAAATAAATAGATCTCTTTTCCTTAAACTAGCATCTAGATGGCTCAGCAGATAGTGCACAGGGCCTGGAGTCAAGATGACCTGAATTCAAATCCAACCTCAGATACTTACTAGCTATGAGACTTTGAGCAAGTCACTTGACTTCTGTCTGCCTCCATTTCCTCAGCTATAAAATGGGAATCATTTCACAGGGTTTTTGTAAGGATCAAATAAGACAATATTTATAAAGTTCATAGCATAGCACCTGGCACAAAGAAAATGCTTAATGAATTGTTATTCCCTTCCTTCTTTTCTTAGGTAGAGAAGCAGAGACAAAGGTACAAAATGTTGCATGCTCTGTCAGACATAATCAGGGAAGATCAAAACACAAACTCAGAAAATGACAACAGTATCAAAACACTTACATGCAAAGCCTCAAAGAGATATAGGAATTGGTCTCAGGCCCAAAAAGAACTCCTGGAAGAACTCAAAAAGAATTTTAAAAATCAAATAAGAGAGGTAGAAGAAATGAGAGTTATGCAAGAGAATCATGAAAAAAGAGAGAAAACAGTTTGGTAAAGGAAGCACAAAAATGGGAAAATATGTATAAAAGGATCACTAAAGGAGACAAAAGCAGAATTGGTCAAATGGAAAAGGATGTACAAAAGCTAACTGAGGAAAATAATTCCTTAAATATTAAAATTGGACAAGTGAATGCTAATGTTCATGAGACATCAAGAATCAATGAAACAAAATCAAAAGAATGGAAAAATAGAAGAAAATATTAAATACCTCATTGGAAAATCATGAAAACCAAAGGTGAGATTAGTAAAATTAAAAGTAAGAAAACCTTTTTTTATGAAAAAAAAAAACCAATAAAATAAACCATTGGTTAATTTGATTTTGAAAAAAAGAAAGAAGAAAATCAAACTACCAGTATCAAAAATGAAAATGGTGAATTCCCCATCAATAAAGGGGAAAAGAAAGCAATTATTAGGAAATATTTTGCCCAACTATATGCCAATGAATCTGGCAATCTAAGTGAAATCAGTGAATAATTTACAAAAATATAAATTGCCCGGATTAACAGAAGAGCAAATAGAATACTTAAATAACTCCATTTCAGAAAAAGAAATTTGACAAGCCATCAATAAACTCCCTAAGAAAACATCTCCAGGGCCTGATGGATTCATAAGTGTCAGCTTTTACAATAAAAGAAAAAGAAATTGAAATAATTAAAATGGGCAATGAGGAAACAAAACTATAATTCTTTGCAGGTGATATAATGGTATACTTAGAGAGTCCTAGAGAATCAACTAAAAGACTGGTTGAAATAATTAACTTTAGAAAACTTGCAGGATATAAAGTAAACACACATAAATCATCAGGATTTCTATATATAACCGACAAAGTTTAAAAGGAGCAAGAGATAGAAAGATAAATTTCTTTTAAAATAACCGTAGACAATATAAAATATTTGGGAGTCTACCTGCTACGACAAACTCAGGAATTACATCAACACAAATACAAAACACTTTTCACACAAATAAAGTCAGATCTAAACAATTTAAAAAATATTAATTGCTTACGGGTAGGCCAAGCCAATACAATAAAGATGACAATTCTACATAAATTAATTTGCTTATTCCATGCCTGTTTCCACAATCTGGTTAGCAGCTTCTGTGGGGGTGCAAGATCCACCAACAACCAGCACCCAGAAAGCTGCCAGCACCCGCCAAAGCACATGTTCTTTTGATCTGCCTTAATAAGGAAAGCAAGGTTAAGGGGTTGGCAAGCTTACTTTAATTCAGCACACAAATATCATTCACTTAGTTCAAGGGAAAAAGCCAGCACCCTGAACTTCATAGAAAATTACAAAGTACAAACATCAACAGACAGACCCAATACAGATTCATAGTTACCAACATCTAGGTTCAGCCCAAGAGCTCAAAACAAGGGCTGGCCCAGAGTTACGCCACCACTGCTGCAGCAAAGAGCTCCAAGGAAGAGGAGGCCAAGCCCTGGTTTTTATATCTTTTTTAAGCCTCAGAAATGAGTCACACATGCGACTCACCCACGTGACCTAAAATCATCACAAAGAGGCGGACTTAAACCCACGTGGTCTAAGAGCCTCTGCTGTCCCAGACATGGGGCCTAGTTTACTAGGCCCTTCCTGGAGTTAGCCCCACCTTGGGCCCCACCTTAGTTGCCAATCCACACCCACGTAGGTTTTAAACCTAATAGGGGTTTGGGCCTGGGGCTTAGGACTTAGTAAGCTTGATGAAATACACTGAATTACTCAACAAAAACAAAAGCCAAACTCTTCAAGGGCACTTGTTGAACTAAGTGCTAAGGAGCCCATTTTGCTTACCAACACAATGCCATACCAATCACACTACCAAAAAATATTTTAGAGAGCTAGAAAAAATAATAAAATTCATCTGGGAGAACAAAAGGTCAAGAATATGAAGGTAATTAATGGGGTGGGGGGGAGAGAAGAAAGCTATACCAGATCTCAAACTGTATTATAAAGCAGTGATCATCAAAACTATCTGGTACTGACTAAGAAACAGAGTGATGATAAGCAAATAAATTAGGCACACAAGACTCAGTAGCCAATGATCATAGTAATCTAGTATTTGATAAACCTAAAGACCCCAGCTTTGGGGACAAGAACTCACTATCTTGACAAAAACTATTGGGAAAACGTAAAATAGTATTGCAGAAACTAGGTATAGATCAACACCTTATGTCATATACCAAGATAAAATCAAAATGGGTGCATGTTTTAGACACAAAAGGTGATACCATAAGCAAATAGAGTAAGGAATAATTTATCTGTCAGATCTATGAAAAAGGGAAGAATTTATGACCAAATGAGATAGAGAGCATTACTAGATGTAAAATGGACCGTTTTGATTATATTAAACTTAAAAGGTTTTACACAAACAAAACCAATACAACCAAGATTAGAAGGAAAACAGAAAGCTGGGGGGAAATTTTTACATCAAGCGTTTCTGATGAAGGCCTTATTTCTCAAACATATAGAGAACTGAATCAAATTTATAAGAACACAAGTCATTACCTAATTGATAAATGGTCAAAGGATATGAATAGGCAGTTTTCAGATGAAGAAATCAAAGTTATCAATTTCATACTTTAAAAAAGCTCTAAATTATTATTGATCAGAGAAATGCAAATTAAAACAACTCTGAGGTACCACCTTACACCTATCCAATGGACTAATACGACAGAAAAGGATAAAGACAAATGTTGGAGGGCATGTGGGAAAATTGGGACACTAATGCACTCTTGGTACAGTTGGGTATTGATCCAACCATTCTGGAGAGCAACTTAGATTATGCCCAAAAGGATATAAAACTGTGCATATCTTCTCATCTAACAACAGGGCAACTACTACCACTACTACTATCACTACTACCACTACCACTACCACTACCACTACCACTACCACTACCACTACCACTACCACTACCACTACCACTACCACTACCACTACCACTACCACTACCACGTCTGTATCCCAAAGAAATTAAAAGGGGAAGCCAGAGGAGAACCTATCTGTACAAAAATATTTATTGCACCTCTTTTCATAGTGTCAAAGAATCAGAAATTGAGGGGATACCCATCAATTGAGGAATGGCTGAACAAGTTGTGGTACATGATTATAATGGAATATTACTATTATAAGAAATTATAATCAGGCCGATTGCAGAAAAACCTGGAAAGACTTTTATGAACTGATGCAAAGTGAAGTGAGCAGAACCAGGAGAACATTGTACAAAGTAACAGCAACATTACACAACAATCAACTATCTATCAATGACTTAGCTATTGTCAGCAATACAATGATCCAAGTCAAATCCAAAGGCCTCATAAAGAAAAATGCTGTCCACCTCCAGAGAAAGAACTGATGGAGTCTGAATGCAGATCAAAGAATACTATTTTTCACTTTCTGTATTTTGTTTCGTGGTGTTTGTTTTATTTTTTCCCTTTGGGTCTGTTTCTTCTTTTACAACACGACTAATATGGCAATATGCTTTGCATGATTGCACACATATAACCTATATCAAATTGCTTACTTTCTCAGGATGCAGGAAAAGTAAGAGAAGGAGAGACAAAATACAAAACTCAAAATTTTCTAAAAAATGAATCTTAAAAATTGTCTCTACATGTAACTAGGGAAAAAATAATATATTATTTTTAAAAAATAAATTTTCCTCGAATGTATGAATATATGCATGATAGGGGTTAGTAGAATACTGATAATAGTTAACACCTATGCAGCACTTGCTTTACAAGTATTATCCTAATTGAACCTCACAACAACCCTGTGAGATAGGTGCTAAGTATTATCCCCATTTCAAAGATAAAAAAAAACTGAGTCTGAGAAGGGTTGTGACCTGCAAAATTCGCACATCTGGTAAGTATCAGGGGTGGGGTATATGAGGAGTAGGATATAAATTCAACTCCTGGCTCCAAATCCAGCATTCTTTTAGCTATACCAGACTAATCAGCTATGGTTTGTACATGAGAGCTGGTAGAAAACATATCACCCAGAATATACATTGACACAGATCCAATGACATTCTTACTACCCTCAAGTTCACATTGTTCTCCAGGTTCTCCAGGGAAGCACAGAAAATGCAGGTTCAACTATTGCATGAATTTTCTTATGAAATTTGATTAGCTAATGCCAATTTAGCCAGCATGAATTAGAGTATAAGTTTTATTACATCTAACATACAATGTTATATTTTATTATATATTCTTGAAGGATATTATATTTTATTACATATTATATAAATATTAATATATTGTAAAATACATATGAGATATATTTTATAATGTATTCTTAAAAATATATATTCTTGCTGTGTGCTTTTTTGCTGCAGATGTTAATGTGCTAATACTATATTTGCTAATATTAGACATACACATATGAGATGTGTGTACATATATGTAAATAGGTATATGTGTGTCTACTTTCTGGTTTGTGATCTGCATATTTAGTTTACGGCATGAAACTCTACCAGGTGAAAGTTGCCTGCCATATTCTTAGAATAGCAAATTAATACTCTCACGTTGTATTGCTGATATGCCACATTAAAAGAGAATTAAATCATCTGGTGATTTAGGTCAATACACAAAAGGATGAGAAGGTACAGCTGGGATGCAGTCTGCGCCAGTGGAGGAGTGTTTGCTCCCATAAGATTCACTGAAGTGTATGTAGGAAGGAAATGTAGTAAAGAGCCCCACCCCCACCCCCAGGAGAGCTACATCTCCTTTTCAGGATTCTAGAGATAACTCCATGGGGTTAGGATGATCCTTCCTATGTTACTGGCTAAAGAGCCCATTCCAATGTATTCTCTCCAAGAGCCATCAGCAGTTATCTCTTCAATATCATCTAATTAGTGCCCAGTTAATACCTCCTTTGTGTTGTTGATTGACCCTGCAATTAATATTCCACTATCATTTATTAAGGGGCAGCTAGGTGGCACAGTGGATAGAGGGCTGGCCCTGGAGTTAGGAGGACCTGAGTTCAAATTCAACCTCGGATATTTACTAATTGCATCACTGTGGGCAAGTCACATTAACCTTGTTTGCCTCGGTTTCCTCATCTGTAAAATGAGCTGGAGAAGGAAATAGCAAAAACAAGTCACTCCAGCATCTTTGCCAAGAAAACCCCAAATGGGGTCATGAAGAGACAGACATGACTAAAACAATTGAACAACAACATTGCTTATAAATAATAATAGTTAGCATTTATATAGCACTTTGAATTTTGTAGAACTTTACAAATATTATCTTATTTGATGCTCACAACAACTTTAGAAGGAAAGTGCTATTTTCCTCTATTTTACACATTTTTTCTTTTTTTAATTTATTTTTTATTTTTGGTTTACAACACTCATTTCCACAAGTTTTTAAGTTCCAAATTTTCTCCCTCTCCTTCTCCCTCTCCTCCCTCCCCCAAGACTGCACTTAAGACCAATATAGGTTCTACCTATACCTTCACATTAAACTTATTTTCACAATAGTCAAGTAAACAGATTTTTAAAAGGTAATTGTAAAGAGGAAAATTGTAAAAGAGAATTCTAAAGAAGAATTATAACCAATGGAGTGAACCGTGAGAAAGAAGAAACAAAACCAGAGAGAGAGAGAAAGAGAGAGAGAGCAAATAGTTTGCTTCAATCTGCATTCAGACTTCTTTCTCTGGATGTGGATGGCTTTTTCCATCATGAGTCTTTTGGAGCACAGAGTCTTTAGAACCTTGCTTTGCTTAGAAGATCCAAGTCTGTCAAAGTTAGTCATCACAGATACCATGTGTCTATAATCATATATAATGTTCTCCTGGTTCTGCTTCCTTCACTGTGTGCTTTTTTGCTGCAGATGTTAATGTGCTAATTCTATATTTGCTAATATTAGACATACACATATGAGATGTGTGTATGTATATGTAAATAGGTATATGCGTGTCTACTTTCTGGTTGTGATCTGTATATTTAGTTATGGCATGAAACTCTACCAGGTGAAAGTTGCCTGCCATATTCTTAGAATAGTGAATTAATATTCTCACATTGTGTTGCTGATATGCCACATTAAAAGAGAATTAAATCATCAGTTCATATAAGTCTTTCCAGGTTAATATTATTAAGTCCATCTGCTCCTCAATTCTTATAGCACAATAGTATTCCATTACATTCCTATACCACAACTGATTTAGCCATTCCCCAATTGGTGGGCATCCCCTTGATTTACAATTCTTTGCCACCTCAAAAAGAGCTGCTACAAATATTTTTGTACATACGGGCTCTATTTTACATATTAAAAAAACTGAGCCTCAGGAAGGTTAAGTGACTTGTCATAAAACTAGTATCTATAGTTGGATTTGCATCACCTAACTGTCCCAATTAATGTCAATTAACTTTTTTTTTTTAACAAAACAAGAATAGAAGTTACAAAGCATGTCCTCCAACACCAGATACATCATCCCCCACCACAACCGTGGTCATGGAGAGAGCGGATTCAAATTTAAAGTCATTGCTACAAAGCATTCACTTCACCATGTTTACTCCTGAATAGTTTCCTTACTATAAGACACAGGCTGGCAGGTCAATACTCTATAGGACTGAGTCATTCCTAGTACTGTTGGCAAATTATGGCATGGATTCCAGTTCCCAGATTTTCAAGATTTCACAAAGACCTGCACCATGTAAAAGAAGTTACAAACAGGAAGAAGTCTTGTCTAGGTTTTCAGGTGCACATAGGTCAGCCTAGAATAGGACCCCCTTCCCCTCCTCCAGAGCTCAGAGAATCATCCTTACACCTCATAGTCAATAAAAAGGAAAAAAATTTCTCTCCTGGAACCTTTTGTACACCTGAGAAGTCAACCAAAAATGCATGCCCAGCAACAGGATTACCAAACATGCAAATGAGGCATCACACCAGGGAGTGCATCACACCTGTTAAGGAGGGCTGGGATATTATTGGCCAGTCCTCTATTACATATATAATGTATTTTTCCCAAAAGCATTTTATGCATGTTTATGTCACAGAAAGGCTAAGGGACAAAGCTTTTCTTAATATTGAGTCAACCTGTATTTTTTTAAAACCCTACCTCATGAGTTGGAAAAAGGTAATGAGCCACATTTCAGGATTTATTTTCTAAATTCCAATTCTCAAGCCCTAAAATTCAAATTGTACATATACACATATGTTTAGTATGTTTTAGAAATGCTTATCTTTACATCACAATCATACACTGGATACAAAGAAAAAACAAATTTAAAAAAACATCCAATATGCACTCCTTTTCTGAGTAGGAAAGGAAGACCTGAGTTCAAATCCAACCTCTTGACACTTACTAGCTCTATGACCCTGAGAAAGTCCCTTTATCTCTATCTACCTCAGTTTCTTCATATGAAAAATGGGGGTCATAATAGCACTTACCTCCTACGTTGCTGTGCAGATGAGATAGTCGTAAAGTGCTTAGCATAGTTCCTGGCACCTAGTAAGCACTGTATAAATGTTGGCTATGAGCTAGTATCTGGACTATAAGTCTCTTCCAATTTGAAATGTACATTTCTTTGAACACTTACGTTAACCTGGAGGGTACCAATGATGAAGTCTGGCTGCCCAATTTCATTAAACAAATCAAACGCAGATAGAAAGTCATAACTGCTATCTTCAAAGCATGTTGAAAACCTTGAGAAAAGACTCTCTAGAATTGTCAGTGTTGGTATTGTAATAGATGAATTTTGCCATTAGATAGGGGATGATTTTTTAGAGTTCCTTAAAGGTCTTTCCATCTCCATCTTTGTGATTTTATGACTATCAGATGATTCAGTTCTTCATATGTAAAATGATCTGGAGAAGGAAATGGCAAACCACTGCAGCATCTTTGCCAAGGAAACCCCAAATGGGATCACAAAGAATCAGACGTGACTGAAACAGTTATTGGACAGCAAGCACAAGGTAATCTGCAGGTGGAATGTCAGGGTTCGTCCATTAGGTGGCACTGTTGTCTCAGCAAAAATGAATTGGAAGGCATGTGAGATGGAGAAGGAATGTGGGCAAGAAGGCTGGCATATTGGATAGATTTGTACTGGAAAATGTAGTTGCAAAATGGAGTTTCGGTTCCTTCATCAGGAAATTTCAATTATAAAACTGGACTTATTCCTATGTAGGGAAAAAAAGGGTTTATAATAGAAAGAGTTTTAATTTAAAAAAAATGTACAGAAAAGCATTGAATTTGGAGTCAAAGGACCAGCCCCATATTCAAATCCTGGCTCTACTATTTGGAGTCTATGTGACCCAGGGAAAATCACGACATCTCTGAGCTTCAGTTTAGTTATCTACAAACTTAGCAACTTGGATTAGACAATCTCTGGAATCCTTTTTAGCTCTAAATCTTAGGAAATCTATAACAATCAATGAAGGGGCTAAAACAGTAGCAAGCTTTGGGGCCTTAACAAGGTACTAAAATTACCTTCACCTCAAGTTTTCTTAACCAAGCATCGGAATACTTGGATTTTTTCTTTATTTTTACATTCAAAAAGTCTGGCTTTCATACCTCATCATAGTATAGAAGTGACTGGGTTCTCAAAGACTAACAGCAGAGGGCAATGTCAAATAGGTTCTATGATGCTGGAAGCTCTTTAAACATGATCCCAGCATCAACCTACATCTACCTGTCAAGGACCTAGCTAAGTGGTCTGGCTGCTTGATGAATTATTTGGTTGTGGAAACCAATTAAATGAACATAAACTGCCTTTGGAGCAGAGAAACTTGGAAGCAGGGGTATTAGTGCCTGCTCACAAGAACTTTTTATTAAAATTTCAATTGCCACAAATCGGTATTCGATTTATTGTCTGGTTGATTGTCTATACTTAAGAAAATGATTGAGAAAATGTTAATAAATTAAACTTAACTAATTAAACTTTTTAATTAAACTTTGAAATGTTTTGGACATTTGTTTCAGGCGGTGAGTTATAAACATTCACCAGCACACTACTTCTTTGAGGAGAGGTTGAACTTGACTTCCAAACTTGCTCTACTCACTGCCACCTTTGGAAAAGGAAGTCATGAGAAGACTCCTGGATCAAGCAAACAGGAAGAAGGGACTTCAGGATGAATTCTAGAAGCAAGGAAAAGTAATTAGAGCCTATCGGAGATCAGAATTGATTGCGTTCTGTAATACTGGGGAGTGGCAATGACAAAGATCAGCAACTCTGGAGTGAGGAGAGCTGGCCCTAGGGGATGGAGCAGACCTAGCTAGCAATCTCAACTAAAGATGGATATCTAGATCTGAGACATCTGCATAGAGATGATAGATAAACCCATGAGACTTAGTAAGATTAATAATAATAGAGAGAGAGAAGGAGAATCTGAGACAGAACCTTGGAGTACACCCATATTTCAGGGGTGTGACATGTATCATGAAGCAGCAAAGGAGATAGAGAAGTGGGCAGACAGGTAGGAGGAGAACCAGGAGGGAGTAGCATCACAAAAACCCAGAGAAGAGAATACCCACGAGGAAAAGATGCCAACTGTGTCAAAGGCAGCCAAAGGCTGAGAAAAGACCATCAGATTTAGTGGTTAAGAGGAGGGGCAGCTAGGTGGCACAGTGGATAGAGCACCTGGCTTTGAGTGAGAAGAACCTGAGTTCAAACCTGGCCTCAGACACTTGATACTTACTAGCTGTGTGACCCTGGGCGAATCACTTAAATTCGATTGCCTCTTAAAAAGAGAGAGAAAGAGAGAGAGAGAGAGAGAGAGAGAGACAGAGAGAGAGAGACAGAGAGAGAAAGGCAGTGTAGAGGTAGTGTGGGATGTTGGAAAGAGCATACACCCTGGAGTTTAAAAAAACTGGGTTAAAAAGAATCAAACTGGGAGAGAAAGTCTCACCCTGAGGGAACATCCCTTGACTCACTTCTTAAAGAGGCCTATTCACTGAATGGGCATTACCTCACTCAGAGCCAGGGTCTCCCATTGCATTCTGGGCCATCTCCAGTGGTCCTAATCTCCACAGATGGCAGTGGAGGAGAAAATGAGCCTGGTGACCTTGCACAGCCCTCCCTCACTCAAATCAAAGTCAACTGCAAGTCGTATATCATCATTTCCCTGATGTCATGGTCCTCTTGGAAAAGGAAGGACAAACACAACAAGTTGTTTAACCCCAATTGCCTCAAAGGGAAAAAAAAAAGTCACAGGTAACTTTGGAAAGAACAGTTTCAATTGAGTGGTGAAGCAAAAATTCAGATTGCAAAAGGTTGAGGAATAAGTAGGTAGGAGGTGGAGCCAGAAACCATAGAGAATTTTTTCAAAGAATTTGACTATGAAATAGAGGAGGGATATAGGATGACAGTTAGAAGAGATGGCAAGGTCTAGTGAAGGTTTTTTTGTTTTTGTTTTTGTTTCTACAAAGAGGGCAGACTTGAAGGCAATAGAGAAGAAACCAGTAGATAGGGAGAGGTTGAAGATTTGAGAGAGAAATGAGGGGAAATAAAGAGGAGATTTTTTTCGAGTGAACATGTAGAGGGGGTTGGCTTTGGCAAAACAAAGAGCCACCTTTTGTCAGAGACTGGAGGAAAAGACGAAGAAACAGGAGAGGTGGTCTCAAGGAGCTTTGAGATGAAGAGAAAGGGAGAAGAGGAAGCTCATGTTTGAATGGCCTCAATTTTCTAAGCAAAATAAGAGGCAAGGTCCTCATTTGGTCAGGAAGAAGGGGGACAGGTAAGAGAAGGAAGGTGTTAGGAGGGAAAAGAAAGTTTGAAATAGCTTGTTCGGGGAATAGGATGAGTAATCAGGGAGGAATAAAAGGATTATCTTGCTGTGTTCCAAATTAATCGACCTCCTGGCAAAGTTAAAGCATTCCAGGTCAGCACTACAACATTCTTGCTTGCAGACTGAAGTTGTAGGAGTGTATGCTGTTAACTCACACCTCCAAGTTCCATGAGCATCCTGACCCAGGACCTCTTGATACTGAAAAGGGCTAAGTTGGGTATTGCTCAGTTGCTTCTGATTGGTTTCCCACCTTTGATATCAGAGTGGTACCAATTAGCTGGAAGTTTCCAGTAAGAAAGATTCCAGTTACTGAAAGTTCCATGGAAGGAGCAAGGCAAGAACATGAGAATAAAAGAGGTTGTCTCAAGAGAAGAGACAGCCTGTTATAAGAAATGTCTAGACTCAGAAAAATAAATTTTTCTGGCCAATGACAAATAGCTACGAGGGTCACCAAGTTAACCTCACCATGATGATAAAATTTGCACACACAAGCTGGCCTTTGGAGACAAGGAATACTCACTTCATGCAGCAATATGAGTCAAAGAGTATAATACCCCTTCCCCATCCCAACCAGTAGGAGAGACAGCAGAGTAGAAAACACAAATTCACAGACAGAATTAGTACCAGCAGCAAAGGCACGGTATGGGGAGCTATTAAGGCACTGACCCAAGAAAGCATCGCTGTAACTAGGGTAGCACAACTCTGAATTTTCCCCAGGTAGCCCAAATTAAAGGGTACTGACAGCACTTGCTAATAGGAAGGAACAACTGAACTTATTAATTAACCAGTATACTTAGTTAAGGGGCAGCTAGGTGGCACAGGTACCAGGCCTGGAATTAGGAAGATGAGTCTTCTAGAGTTCAAATCTGGCCTCAGATACTTACTAGCTGTCTGACCCTGGGCAAATTACTTAACTCTATTTGCCTCAGTTTCCTCACCTGTAAAATGAGCTGGAGAAGGAAATGGTGAACCATTGCAGTATCTTTGCCAAGAAAACCCCAAATGGGATCAAAAAGAGGTGGACACAACTGAACAACATATTTAGTTAAAATAGGAAGCCACCAGATGATCAGTGCCTCCTCTCTTCCTACCCCAGTAAGGGAAGAGGGATCCTCCGAGAGACCATCTCCATGGCCTGGACCCATTCTGCTTTCCAGTCTAGTCCACCAGAGATTCCCCATCAATAGGTTCTTTATTGTTCTTGCCCCCAACTAAATTAAGTCCCAGTAGAATGCATGCTCCTTGAAGGGACTCTATCACCCTTAGAGTCATGTCTGCAGTAAGTCCATAGTAAGTACTTAATAAATGCTCACTGAGTGTTGTTGATCGATTGACGGTGTGTATAACAACAATGCTACTTGCTGGTAATATGGCTGTGTAAGACCAGTAACACCAGCACACAGGAGGGCTGCTAGCACAGGTTCTTTGATCTGCTTTTCTAAGGAAAGTGACTTTAAGGGGTTTACAATCTCACTTTGATTAAACATACATATATCATTCACTTAGTTCAAGGGAAAAGTCAGCAGCCTGAACTTCAGAGAAAACACAAACAGAAATTATATAAATAGAGCAAAATAACACAGATCAGCAGATAGGCTTCTAGCTCTCTGTCCAAGACATTATATACATAGTTACCAGAGAGAAAAGCACTAACATCTGGGTTTTTCAAAGCTGGGGGCTCCAATGGCTACCCAGAGTCTCATCTGGTCAAATCACAGGACACTCTTCCAGTGACTGAGCCCCAAGCAAAATGCTGCCTTCAGAGTATACGTACACTTCTTCAGCGTCAGAGGGTGTCACAACCACGTGACTCAAACCCATATGACTTAGGCCTTCCCGTGACTTAACCAGGTCATCCAAGACTCCTGCTTCAATCAAAGACTCTCAATTGAAACAAAGGCAAGACTCAAAGGCACTTGATTGCCTTAGTGCCAAGAAGCACTCCAAAACACAAAACACAAAACAGCAAAAAGTCCCACCCTGCTTGGCATTACAATGTGTTTTCTGTTTGCCCAGGTGCAAAAAAAATTCAGGTTATCTTTTTGCAGGATGAACTAGATTTCTAGAGAAAGAATTGTGTGCATCCACCCCTAAAGAGAAGATGCCAAGGTCTAGAGGAAGGTATAGGGAGTCATGTGAACCATTGAAGTCCTTGGGGGATTTGGTACCATTGGATCGGAAAACTTGTCTTTATTGTTTATGGACTTGGGTATAAGTGATTCCTTTTGTGTCTTGTATCAGGTTAAACATAAGCATGAAAGGGAAGAGGGAATTTGGTTTCTCCTCCTCAACTCCTAGCCCAGCTCAGTTAATGAAGTCACAGGATTTAATCACAGTTGATGGAGGCTTAATGTGCTAACAAGGTGTTAAACTAAAATTGTAGTTACCCAGTGATCCCTTTATGAGGTGTGAACGTTTTTCTCTGGCAACTTTAGAAGGTGTGACTTCTCTAGACCAGCAGTATTAGACAGTCATTCAAGGCTTTAAATAGCTAAACTGTGATGAATTTCAGGCTACAAGAGAGACAAAATAGCTACTTGATTCTGTTAAAATGGACAATAGTGACCTTCACCACTTACCTCCCCTCCCCCATTTCTCTCTATCCTCCCGCTAAAGTAGATTTCTTTTGAAAAGCTTTCTAGTCTATAAAGTCATGAGTACCAAAGGGATTTGGCTTTCCCTTGATAAAAAAAAAAAGAATAAATCAATCTTAATTTTTTTTTAATTGCATATTGAGAAGGCAAAAGGGGTGGGGGAGGAAAACACCAATGGTTAGTTTGAATTGTAACCAAAACTCTGGGTCTGCGTCTCTGTCCAAAACAGCTAAGATTTTTCAGTATCCTTAAATTCCCCCCAAAAAGCAGAAAGAAGCCTAATGGACCTAAGAGCCAGTTTGCCTCTAGGCTAGAGCAAGCTAATTGTAAAGTATGGCTAATCAATCTTCGAGAGCCCTAGGCAATTTCTGACCCAAGTAGAACTGAGAATAGAAGTGGAGATCTGAAGCAAAATAATTCCAAAATCTAAGACTTTGCCTTATATCACACCAGCCACACATCTTATTTATTTGTATCATCAGCACCTAGGACAGTCACTCTTAATAAATATTTGCTAATTGACTGACTTCATCTAGTACCTCCATCTCTTTCACCCTAGGGGTCTATCTCCAGTCATCCTGATATATATTTTTCCACTGGTCCCAGATGGCTCTGGAGGAGAAAATGAGGTGTAATGGCAACCACAATGGCATACCCAGGATGGCTGCTAGTACAGATCCTTTTATCTGCTTTACTAAGGAAAGATAGCTGTTTTGGGGATCAGCAATCTTCCTTTTTAAATCACATAAAATACAAACACAGGAAATACAGAGAAGAGAAGTAAAGACCAACAGACAGGGCTCTACTACCTGAATCAAAGCTTTACATCCACCAACTGAATCAAAAGAGCCTTTATCTCTGAGGAGTCAGGAGCTCTGAACATACGGCCACTCAGAGTCTCAACCAGGGAATTACAACATCTTTCTCATAGGCAAACCCCCACAGCAAAAGCTCATCTCTCAGAATATATACTCTTTAGGCTTAGTGCCTAATGAGAAATTAACAAAAGGTGTGTAAAACTTGTTATAAGCAAGCTTCCCTTATTGGCTCCACGTAAGGTCTATTGATGGGCAGGGAAGATCGAATTCCTCATTAACCTTACATGAAACTGGTGACTTTTCACAACCCTCCCTCAAGTAAATCCAATTCATTTGCAAGTCATGGCCTCACCTTCCTAAGGCCATGGTCCTCTTCAAGAACAAAGGACAAACAACCACACCAGCAACAACCACTTTTCTCCCTGCCTAGTCACTAACCTGGTTTAGGACCTTTGTCACCTCTGGCCTGGACTATTATAACCATTTTCCTAATGGCTCTCCCTACTTTTAGACTCCCTTCACTAATCCATTCTCCACAAAACTACAAAAATGATTTTCCTAAAGCTTAGGTCTGACCCTCCTTAGGTCACTACCCTCCTCAAAAACCCTCAGTACCTGCCCATTATTCATAGGATAAAATATAAACTCCTTATTATTCATAATCTACCATTCCCCACCTTTCCAGTCTTCTAACACTTTACCCTCCCCATATACATGCATACATGCAGGCACTCGAGCATACACACACACACACACACACACTTTGATCCAGTGGCTCTTTGTTTTTCCTCAAACAAGACATTCCATCTCTTGGCTCCAGGCACTTTCAATAGCTGTCTCCCACACCAAGGATGCTGTCCTTCCTCATCTCTGCCTGCTGGCTTCCTTCAAGTCGATTGTCAATAAACCTTTATTAAGGACCTATCCTACCAACTAGGTGGTGCAGTGAATAGGGTACTAAACTTGGAATCAGGAAGATTCCTTTTCATGAGTTCAAATCATCCCAGCCTTAGATATTTACTAGCTGTGTAACCATGGACAAGTCACTTAACCCTGTTTGCCTCAGTTTCCTCACCTGTAAAATGAGCTGGAGAAGCAAACGGCAAACCACTCCAGTACCTTTGCCAAGAAAATCGCAAATGGTGCCATGAAGAGTTGGATAGCAGACTGACCAGCTGTGCTGGGAATACGAATAAGAAAAAGAAAGTGTCACCTAAAACCCTGCCTATTATGAGAAGCCTTTCCCAATCTCTCTTAATTCTACTGCCTTTCTTCTGCCAATTATTTTCAATTTGTCCTGCATATAGCTTGTTTGTACATAGTTACTTATTTATTGTCTTCCCAATTAGATTTTGAGCTCCTCAAGGGAAGGGGACAGTCTATTGCCTTTCTTTGCATTCCCAGTTCTTAGCATAGTACCCAGCACAGAGAAGGCTGTTAATAAACACTTTCTTGACTGAAATTTAAGGTTCTCCACTATCAAGTATCAAGTTTCTACTTAGTTTTCCACACATATTTCATATTAGTCCCCTTCACAGACAATATGTTCCAGCCCATTGGTGAGGGAAAGAGAGAGGACAGGCTAGATGAGAGCTGCAAGATGTCTTGCACCTGTTCACTAGAAATTGACACTATTTCCCATCTTAGGGGCATTTCAACCAGCTATTTCAAATATCTGGAATTCACGTACTCCCTCCCTAATTCCACCTTTCAGAATCCTTATCTTTATTAAGGTTCAATTTAGGATCTGTCTCTTCTGTGCAACCTTCCCAGATGTGTAACATTCTCCTTACCCCCTGCCCCAAATCTTCTCCCATCCCTCAGTATTCTCTCCCAACCTCAATTTTCATTATTTATTTTTATTATACTATGCTTATTTGTGGGCAGCTAGGTGTGAAGTGGATAGAGTGCCAGCCCTGGAGCCAGGAAGAACTGAGTTCAAATCTGACCTCAGACATTTCCTAGGTGTTTGACCCTGGGCAAGTCACTAACACCTATTTACCTCAGTTTTCTCATCTGCAAAATGAACTGGAGGAGGAAACGGCAAACCACTCCAGTATCTTTGCCAAGAAAGCCTCAAAAAGGGATCAGGAAGAGCTGGACATAAGTGAAAATGACTAAACAATACTTACCTGAGAAAAGAAATTTACCGAAGGCTGGGACAATTTGCTTTGTGTCTTCACATCTCCAGTACTTAGTTTAGTGCCTTTCCCTGGAGTAAGCATTTAATAAATACCCATTGAATTGACTTGAAGCCTCAAATACCTCTTCTTTAAAATAAGGGAGGCAGATCTGAAGGTGTCTGAATTCTCCTCCAGTCTTAAATCTCATAATCCTCCTGATAATACAAGCTTTGTCCTGGGTGTGTTTGATGCCATTGAGAAATTGGGTTACAATATCACATTTGACCAGGAAGTGGCACTGTCTAATACAGTATAAATAATGGCCAAGTTCTGCCGATCAAATAAATACTACGTATTTTTTTCTGAAAAATACAGACTTACCTGTAAACAGCCTGGGTTTGGGGAAGGGGGAAACAAAGCGGTCTAGGCCTTCAGGTGACGTAATTCCAAGCAGCTAGCTGTGCAGTAGATAGAGCACTGGGCCTGGAGTCAGGAAGTTGTTCAGTTGTAACCCCATGGACCATAGCACTCCAGGCCCTTCTACCCTCCACTATCTCTCAAAGTCTGTCCAAGCTCTTGTTTGTTGCTTCCATGACACCATCTCTCCATCTCCTCCTCTGCCATCCCCTTCTCCTTTTGCCTTCAGTCCCACCCAACATCAGGGTCTTTGCTAATGAGTCGTGTTTCCTCGTTATGTGGTCAAAGTATTTAAGTTTCAGCTTCAGTTTTTATCCTTCTGATGAGTTCATTTCTTTAATGAGTTTGATCTCTTTGCTGTCCAAGGGACTCTCAGAAATCTTCTCCAGCACCACAATTTGATTCTGCGCCGCTCTGCTTTCCTTATAGAAGAAAATAAAATGATAAAAGGGAATCAGGAAGACCTGAGTTCAAATACAGACTCTTCCTAGCTGTGTGACCCTAGGCAAGCCACTTAACATGTTTGCCTCAACTTCTCCACCAGTTAAATGAGAATAATAAAATAGTACCTACCTCTCCCAGGGTTATTGTGAGGATCAAATAAGATATTTATATTTATTCATCCCTTTTTTTTGGTTAATTTTATTTTAAACTTAAATACAAAATGAGAAGGGGGAAAAAAACATTGCCATGTACATAGCAAACCATAAGACACGATTCAATATAAAACAATAAATTTTCATTTCGAGAAAACCTATGTAATAAATACTACACATAGTTTTCAAAGCTACCCAGCTTTTCTTTGCTTCCTTGTTGGTTTTCTTTGTCTCTCTGCTGTGTACTTTTTACTTTATTTCCCTCCCCTTCTCCCCCACTAAAGAAGGCTACAATTAAGGGTAGATATATAGATATATACACACATATACATAGCTATCTATAAACATACACATATATACACATATATATAATACCCTACTATGCTTATTTCTTCCTCTCATCTCTTTCTCTGGAGGTGGATAGCATCTTCCTTCATAGGTCCAAGTCTTTCCACGTTTTTCTAAATCAACCAGCTCACAATTTCCTATACTACAACAATATTCCAATTCAATTACACCCTGAAAGATCGTCAATGAAAGATTTTCCCCCAATTTTCTGCATTTCTTCTATTCTTAGCTACATAGGCTTTATTTATACAAGAAAATTTTAATTTAAAATAACTGAAATTATCCTTTTTATACGTCAACAATGCTCTCCCTTATAATATAGTTTAAGATCTGATACTGCTGAATCTACTTCCTTTACCTCTTTTTTCCTGGCTTCTTTGAAGTTCCTGACCTTTTGCTCTTCCAAATGAACTTTGTTATTTTTTCTAATTCGGTAAAATAATTTTCTAGAAATGTGATTGGGATAGTATTGAATAAATATATTAGTTTGGTAAAATTGTCATTTTTTAAGTTATATGGGCTTTACGTACCCATGAACAATAAATATCACTTCAGTTATTTAGATCTGAGTTTATTTGTATGAAAAGCGTTTTATGTTTATGCTCAAATAGTTTGGGTGTCTGTTTTGGCAGGTATACACTTAGGTATTTTATACTGTCTAGGTATTTTAAATGGTCTAAAACAATATTGAATAATATTGCCGACACATAGTATAGTTTCTCTATTTTTTTTACTTTTGATTAAATCTATTTTAACTTTAACTTTAAGATCATGATTACGATCCCTGCTTTTTTTACATAATAAATTCTACTTCTGCTCGTTATTTTATCTTTACATGTCATTTTTATAGTTTACCAAAACCAACATATAGCTGAATTCAATTTTTTATTCTGCTATCCATTCCCATTTTATGGGTAAATTCATCCCATTCACATTCTAAGCTACAATTACTTGTGTATTTTCCTCCTTCCTATTTTTCCTCACTATCCTTTTCACCCTATTCATCCTATTGCTCCTCAGTCTTCTGCTTTACTTCTAATATTACCTTGCCCTCCTATTCCTTAACCTACCCACCCCTCTAAGAGTCCCTCCCTTAACTCTCTCCCCATCCTATCCCCTTGCCCTCTTATTTCTTTCTGAAATTAGAAGACTTTTATATGTACATACATATAGATGATAGATTAGATAGATAGATAGATAAGTAGATAATTTCCCTCTTTAACCCATTCCTGATGAGAGTAAGGTTCCAGCATTACCCACCCTCCCCTCTACTGCTTCGTTATCAATTTTTCATTTTATGCCTCCTTTTTATCTCTCCCTACAGTTTTTTTTATAATCACGCCATCAAACTCAGCTCAGTCCAAGCCTTTCTTTCAAATAACCCAAATAATGATGACAATTATAAGAGTACTGCTAATATTTTCACATATATGAAGTAAACAATTTGATCTTATTGAGTCCCTTATAATTGGTCTTTGATGTTTACCTTATATTTCTCCTGGATGTTTTGTGTCGAATTTTCCCTTAAGTTAAGTTGTCACAAAAACCTGACAGTATTTCAGTTCTTTAAATGTTCATTTTTGTTTTTCATTCAGGATTAAACAACTTTGCTCTGTAAGTTACCCTTGGTTGTAACTCCAGCTTTTTTGCTCTACAAAATATAGTATTCAAAGACCTACAGTCCTTCAGTGTAAAAGCTGCTAGATCTTGTGTAATCTTTATTGTAGCTCCATGATATTTAAATTGTTTTGTTTTTTCTCTTCTCATTGCTTCCAATACTTTCTCCTTTACCTGGGAGCTTTGAAAGCTGGCTATAATATTCCTGTAAATTTTCCCCCTGGATCTCTTTCAGAAGGTGATGGGTGGATTTTTTTTTTCAATTTCTGCTTTATCTTCTTGTTCTAGACCTTCAGGGCAATTTTCCTTGATAATTTGTACCAGGATTCTTTTTTTATTGTAATTTTCAGGTAGCTTTACTATTTTTATATTATTTCTGTTCAACCTGTTCTCCAGATAAGTTGTTTTTCTGATGAGATGTTTCAGATTCCCTTCTATTTTTCATTCTTTTAATTTTGCTTTATGATTTCTTGGCATCTTAGAATGTCATTAGCTTCCCCTTGCCCAAGTCTAGTTTTTCAATGAATTATTTTCTTCCTTAAGTTTTTGATTCTCTATTTCAGGTCGGTTGACTCTCTTTTCATAATTTTCTTGATTTTCTTGGATTGCTCTTTTTTTTTTCTATTTTTTACTTGATCTCTCTTCTTTGATTTTTAAAGTCCTTCTTACATTCTTCCAAGAACTTGTTTTGTGCTTGGGACCACCTGACATTTCCTATAGGAAAAAGAAGTGGCTTTTTAGCTCTGTTATCTTCCTCTGAATATGAACCCAGATGTTCTCTGTTCCCATGGTAATTCTCTATGTCTGGTTTCTTTCTCTTTTGCTTACTCATTTTTGTTTTGTTTTGTTTTGTTGTGAGCAGCTATTAGCGTAATCAAGTGGTAGTCCCAAGGTATGGGGAATGATGGCCCAAAGCTCAGGTCATTCTCACTGTTATTTTCTGATGTCTGTCTCAGGGCCCAACCTTGGTTCTCCTCTCCACTCCTAAGCCACAGTTAGGGCCTCCAGCCACATTATCCTGTAAATGATCTTGCTCCCTGCAGTCCCTCTGATGGCTGCAAACTACAGCTGCCCTCTCGGCCGTGGAAGTGAAACCAGAGACTCTGCTCTCCTGCAAGTGCTCACAGCTAACAGGATCCCCACTCCTCACTACTGCACTCACCAACTATGTTCTAGTTCCTTCTCCTCAAAGCCAAAGCTCGCGAGGCATCAGGTCAGCACAGCTGTGCTGGGTGTGGACAGTGGAAGGTTTTTCAATCTTCTCCCACTCAGCAGTCAGACCCCCACACTATCTACAAAATGAAAGTTTCTAAGGCAGAAGCTGCCTTTCAATCCAGCTGCCCCCAGGGCTTGTTCTTTGTTGATTCTGCAAAGTGTTTGCCCTTCACTCTGGCCAAACCTCTGCCCCTAGGGGTCTTGTCTTTCCTGGGGTCTTCACAAATTTGTCTTAGGAGGACAACTGTTTTGCCTCATGTTTATTTCTGCTGCTCTGAGATGATGTTTTGTCTTTTTTTGTGGAGGAAATTTGGAGAGCCAAAAGTTTTCTGACCTACACTGCCATCTTCTAGAATCCTCTCCAATATTTGTAAAGCACATAGCCTGTTGTTGTTGTTGTTGTTAAGTTATTTTCAATCTTGTCCAACTCTTGTGACTCCATTTGAGGTTTTCTTGGTAAACATACTGGAGTGGTTTATCATTTCCTTCTCCAGGTCATTTTATAGATGAGGAAACTGAGGCACACAGGGTTAAGTGTCACACAGGTCACACAGCTAGTAAGTGTCTGAGGCCAGATTTGAACTCAGGAAGATGAGTCTTCCTGACTCCAGGTCTAACACTCTATCTGCTTCACCACTTAGCTGCCCAAGAAAGCACATAGTAGGTGCTTAATAAATGCATCTTCCCTTCCAGGTCTTATTTCCAATCCTAGAATACTGACTCTTGAAAGCCAGTTCCAAAACCATTCCTTCTGCCCCACTACTTTTACTATCCATCTTTTCCTCTCAGTTTACTTTCACTTTTTCACCTTCATTTTCCTACTCTCTTGGAATAAAAAAACAGCAGATGGGAATAAAATGGTCAGGATTAGATGAGAGGACATGCATTCTGAAACAACTGGGAATCTGTCTCTAGCTAGAATTCAAAGGATTACATTTTGACAGAAGTTGTCACAATGACGATTAGATGGCTCAGTGGATAGAGTGCTGGGATTTGGAATCAGGAAGTATGAATTCTGCCTCAGACACTTAGCTGTATGGCTCTGGGCAAGTCACTCAACCTATCTGCCTCAGTTTCCTCATCTGTAAAATGAGGATAATAAAAGCACCTGTATCAAAGGGTTGTTTCACGGGGCACAGAGATTTATCTTGCCCTACAAGAAAGGAAGGGAAAGGGGGATGGGAGGGGAATGGGGCGACGGAGGGGAGGGCAGACTGGGGAACAGGGCAACCAGAATGTACGCCATCTTGGAGTGGGGGGGGAGGAAGTGGGGAGAAAATTTGTAGTTCGGGCACCTGTGAAAATCAATGCTGAGAGCCAAACATGTCAAAAA
>CM053627.1:133988005-134008524 GCA_028646595.1 Phalanger gymnotis
TTTTTTTTAGTGAAGGGTGGGGAGTGGGGCAGGAGACAGCTTAGAACTTAAAATCTAACAAAAAATTGTTTTTTAAATCTTTGCTGAAAAATCCCAATCACAGCTTTTTCATTGTGCTGCTTGGATTATTAGATTTGGACTATTAGATTTGGAATAAAGTAACTTGAAAATTTAAAAAAATCCTTTGATAGTTTAATTGGTATGGTACTAAACAAATTAATTTAGGTATAGTCATTTTTACTGTCACGGATAATTCATGAGCAATTAATATTTCTTTAACAATTTAGTTACACCTTTCTATAAAGAGTTTTATAGTTGAATTAATATAGTTCCTGTTTGTCTTGGTAGTCATACTCTTAAATATTTTACACATTCTGTGGTTATTTTAAATGGAATTTCTTTATCTCTTCCTGCTAGGTTTTGCTGTTAACATATGGTAATGGTAATGATTTATGTCAATTTATTTTATATACTGAAGTTATTGTTTTAATTAATTTTAGATGAATCTTTGGGGGGGGGTCTCTAAAAACACCATCATATCATCTTCGGAAAGTCATAGTTTTATTTCCCCTTTGCTTATGTTTATTTCCCTGATTTCTTTTTCTTGTCTTACTATTATACCTAGCATTTTTGGCACTATGTTAAATGGTAATGGTGATAACAGACATCTTTATTTTACCTCCTTCTTATTGGAAAGGTCTCAAACTTTTTTCCGTTATATATATTTGCTTGATTTAGATAGCTACTAGTCCTCATCGTAGGGAAACGTCCATTTATTCCTATGCTTTCTATTAAAAAAAAAAAACCAGAAACAGATGTTGGATTTTGTCAAGTCTTTTATGCATCTAATTAATGTAATCATATTTTTTTATCATTTGTACAACCTATTAGGTTTACACTTTTCCTCATATTGAACCAATTCTGTATTCCTGGGATAAATCTATTCTGGTCATATTATATCATCTTTTTGATATGTTGTTATAATCTTTAAGCTAAGGTTTTATTGAATATTTTTGCATCAATGTTCATTAGGGATATTGGTCTAAACTTTTCTTTTTCTGTTTTGTCTTTCCCTGTCCTTGTAATCAAGACCATGTTTATATCATAGTTTGGAAAAATCTCTTAGTTTTACCAACATTTTATGTAGTATTGGAATTAATTTTTCTTTGAATGTTTGATAGAATTCACTCACTTATAAATCCATCCAGTGCTGGGTTTCATTTTGTTTCCTTCTGGTCATGCAGGTAGTTGTTAGATGATCTCTCCTTGACCTGTGTTTTAGATGAGATGTTTTTGATAGTTGATACATTTTTCAATATTTATTTTTGGGAGGCAATTGGGGTTAAGTGACTTGCTCAGGGTCACATAGCTAGTAAGTGTCTAAGGCTGAATTTGAATTCGGGTCCTTCTGACTGTAGGGCCAGTGCTCTATCTACTATGCCACCTAGGTGCCCGTTGATTTTGTTTTAAATTTCTTGTTGCCTCACATTGTTGTTGCTCTTCTTTTGGCCCATTCTGATTTTTAGGGAGCTCCTCGGTAAGATTTGCCACTATCTGTTCTAAGTTGCTCATTTTCCTTACCATTCTTTCCTTGCTCTTATTTCCTTCAACATTACAGTTCATACCTCTTTACCACTTGGGCTTCTCTCAATCCAATGGGATTACTTTTGTGTTGGGTATTTTTATTTATTCATATCTCCAGTCACAGCTTCTGGATGAAGGGGGTGGGTGAGTGGTTGTTTGTGCCTGGGTCAGCTTCTACTCCTTCCCACACTCTTGGATGGTATGGGCAGGCCCTGCTTGATTGCATATGTCATAGGTAAGACTAGGGCTCACCTTCCATAGGAATCCTCAGGCTTTAGCTCCTGCTGTGGTTTTGGCCAAAGTTGCCTGGGTTCTGGATCAGGTGCAGCCTGCCTAGGCTGTGGTCTGGCCCTTTTCCCAGAGGTGATTTGGATGCCACCTAGGCTACAGCCAGTACTAGGGGAGACCTTTGTGTTGGGGACTGCCCTGCCTCCTGGTCTCTAGGCAGCTCTGTTCTGGGTGCTAGATTGGCCCTGTCACCTACTATGGGACTGGGCTGCTTTGCCTGCTTCATCTTCTACCTACCTCTCTCTATATACCCTGCTTCCCCAGGATCTTGGCAGTCTTTTTTTGTGCAGTCCTGGATTGGATGGAGAAATTTATATCTGGTTTTCTCTTTGGTCTTATATTGCTCCTTCTAGTACATTTGTAGAACTTGACTGTGATAGCTCATTCAAATGATAGATTTCAAGACCTAGCATAACAGCCGACTGAGGTGATAGATTGAGACTTGGATGAAGGAAAGGGTACTAGTGATTGAAACTAGTAAGCATGTATAATAAATAATAGCTGGATATAAACCTCATGTAAACATAAGGTTTTCACACAGTATTTCGTCTGTTGACCATAGATGGAAAGAACCATCTATAGGAAACCTCTTCCTTGGGTTTCTTTCATCTTTCAAGACCTTTTGGGGACCACTGGCTACTGTTAACTACTCTTTCATTCTGAATTTTCTTTCCTCTTTTAGCTCTCTCTTCCTGGTTTAGTTCCTACATATCTGACTGTTCTCTCTTCCTGGTATGCCATCTTTCCCCAGCCCCAAACATGTCCCTCCCACTACCACCACGACCCAAAGCTATGTCCCTCAGTCTTTTTATTTTCTTTACAAAATTGCTTCCCTGGGTAATCCCATCTTCTCTCATAGCTTCACTTTTCTCCTCTATCCAAATAACTTCTATATTTCCATATCTAGCCCTAGGCCCTCATTTCCTAGTCTTCCATTTTCCCCTAAACCTGCTCCTCTTTCTAACTTCTCTTATCTCCTTATAACACCCTCTCACTTCCAGTTACCCAGACTCAAAACCTCAGAATCCTATTTACCTCCTTCCTTTTATCTCCCAAATTTATTATTCTAGCAATTCTACCTTCACAATATCTATTTATTCCATCTTTTCTCATACCAAATCAGACTATGACGCTCAATAACTTTGATTGGCTCATTGCCTTTAGGACAAAATACCAACTCTTTAGTAATGGCATTTAAGGCTCTTCACAATATGGATCCAATCTAGCAATCCAGACTTACTCCTCTTCCACATACTCTCTTCAGGGGTGGGGAACCTACAGCCTCTCAAGACCCCATGTGATGTGCCTTCTAGGTCCTTGGGTGCATCCTTTTGACCGAATCCAAGTTGTACACAACAAATTATTTTATTATTTATTTATTCTGTGACGTTTGGATTCAAAGGGCTGTACTTAAGGACCTAGAAGGCCACATGTGGCCTCGACACTAATTTCCTCACCTCTGCTATATATCCTAGCCAAGATGGATTACTAGTGAATTTTTTTTTTGGGGGGGGGTGTTTGAGAGGGGTTAAATGACTTGCCCAGGGTCACACAGCTAGTGTCTGAGGCTGGATTTGGACTCAGGTCCTCCTGGCTCCAGGGCCACTCTTCTAGTCACTGTACCACCTAGCTATCCCTACTAGCGCAGTTTCCACAAAATCTTTCCTAATCTCCTCAGCTGAAGGTGATTTCACCCTCCTTAAACTGAAAGAACTTTGTCAGGATCTGCCCTTTGCCCTTATCACGTTCTACCTTGATATACATATACACACATATACATGTATACACATAGTATTTAATGACCTAAATCTATATGTACATTATACATGCTATATTCTTCCCCTCTTCATTTTTAGACCGTGGAGTCTTTAGGGCCCATACTGTTTGTTTTTTTGAGGGGGAAGGCAGGGCAATTGGGGTTAAGTGACTTGGCCAAGGTCATGCAGCTAATAAGTGTATCAAGTGTCTGAGACTGGATTTGAACTCGGGTCCTCCTGACTCCAGAGTTGGTGCTCTACTCCCTGTGCCACCTAGCTGCCCCACCCTCCCCAACTGGTTTTTATCTGTGTAAACATGGCAATTGGTTTAACATCTTCCATGTTTGTTGTAATAGGGTACTTTGGGGACAAGTGATACCTTGGAGATGTAACAGTAAAAGGAGCTAACATTTATATAGATCTGTCTACAGAGCTATTTACAAAAATTATCTCATTTGATACTCTGAGGGGTGGCTGCTATTATTTCCATTTTATGGATAAGGAAACAGGGGCAAACAGAAGTGATTTGCCCAGGATGCCACAGCCAGTAAGCGTCTGAAGTGGGATTTGAATTCAGGTCTTCCTGACTAAAAGTCTTCCTCTACCTCTATTTATTCTACTACCTAGCTTGCCTGCAAGCTATTAAAGGCCTAACTTGACGGACTGCCTTTCCAGATACATGTCACAGTCACAATGTGTTTTTTCATCCTATTTTTTTTTTTTACAACATTAAGAATACTAGACTTGGAGTCAGGAAAGCCTGGGTTCAAATCCAGCTCCAGACACTTATTAGCTATGATTCTAGGCATCTGGATTTGCCTCAGTTTCCTTAACTTTAAAATAGGGATAACAAGCTGTGCCTTGTAGGGTTGGTGTGAGGATCAAATGAGATTATTTGCAAAAAGCACTTATCAGTGCCACACACAGCAGATGGTACATAAGTGCTTATTTTCTTCCCCTTCCTTTTCCTTTTTTGTTGCTTTAGATTTTTACTCAGCAGGCTTTAGATTTCCAGGGGTTGGAGTGGTTAATACAGAGCTAATGCAGAAATTGCACATGTGATGCTCTATGACTATGGATGCTGGAATATCACCAATTTTTTTAATTGAAAAGTTTTATTGATGTTTTTGCTTTACATTACATTTTACAGAGGACTCCCACTTCATGAGATTTCTTTTAACAAAGTAAAACAGTTAAGAAAAACTAAATAATACAGTGACCTCATCCGAAAGTGCATGCAACATTTCACATTTGTACCACTCCTCCATTTAAAAAAAAAATTCATCTTTTTTTTCTCCCTCCCTCCAACCCACCACACATTGGAAAAGAAAAACAAATTTCTTGGGACAAATATGCATAGTCAAGCAAAACAAATGCCCTCAATGGCTGGATACAAAAATAATTTGCCTCACGTTCTGCATCCTCAAGCTATTATTTCCGTACGATAGCATGTTTCATCATTGATCCTCTGGTATACCGAATGGTCATTGTACTGATCAAAGTTCTCATAACTTTCAAAGTTGTTTTTACAGTGTTGTTATTGTATAAATTGTTCCAATCCTGGTCATTCCGTTCATCAACTTTAAAAAATCCTCAAAGTTGTTCATTTTTGTAATATCATACAACAAGTGTAAATTATTCTTCTGGTTGTGCTTATTTCATTCCACGTCAGTTCATATAAGCCTTTTCAAAGAAACACTAACATCTTAGAAGAATTAAGTTACGAATAATCCAAAGGGTGAAAAGATCTGCAGTAAATAAACAATGACAAATTGCAGAGATGTGGTAGATATTGTTAAGGACATAAAAGAATGAAAAAGAGATGGTAAATTAGGCTTCTGAGCAGTATGAAGCCTAAGTGAAGAGAATTGATCTGTTTTTTCCACCCATTTCAACTCCCTCATTTGGTACAAAGTGCCTCTCCAAATAAATGCCTTTTTCTAAATGTCTTCAACTAGGGAGGGGAAAAGGAAACCCACACATAATGCTCATGTGTACAAAAGGGATTATTAACAGTCTTTATATGAAGCCTGAAACAGACTGAATCTAGATTGATTGGGTGATGGCAGCTTCAAAGGTGGTTTCCAAGCTTTCCCTCTTTGTATAGGAAAAGTCCCGTCTCTGACATGTTACAGATGAGAAATTACTCATTAGTGACTAATGGTGAGAAGGCTAGTTTGGCTAGATTCCAGCATGTAGGAGTGGTATATAAAGAGGCTAGAAAGATAGGCTGGGCCAAGTTGTGAAGAGCTTTAAGGGCTTAATGGAGTAATTTATGTTTTATTCTAGAAGCAAGAGACAGCTACTAGAATTAAGTGAGCAGGGGAGTGATGTGGGATCTGTGCTTAGGAAAAACACCTTGGCAGGTGTGTAGGATGGACTGGAGAAAGGAGAGAGTACATCAAGGAAGGAAGCCATGTGATAATCTAGCTGAAAGGTGTTAAGGCCCTAAACTTGGGTAGTGGTATAAGTAGGGAAAAGGGGCAATTAAGAAAACCTGTTCAGGTAGAAACAGAAAGATTGGCAATTGATTGATAATTGAAGATAAAGGAAGAGTAAAGAGCCAAGGATAATAATGCCAAGGTTGAAAACTTGGGAGAAGAGGGCGGTGGTACCTCAATCGGTAACAGGGAAATCTGAAGGGGTGGGTTTGAGTGGAAAAATTGTATCTGTGATCTCTCTAGGACATCCAATGTCCAATAAACACTTGCTGATATGGGACTTCAATTCAGGGAGAGACTAGGGCTGGAAATATTTTTTTTTGAGCCATCTGCACAGAGAGATAACTAAATCCATGGGAGCCAATGAGGTGACCAAGAAAGGGAAGAGAGGAGTTAGGACAGAGCTACAGGGGACACCCACAGTTAAGGGACATGATGTGCATGAAGAAGTAGCAGATACTAAGGAATAGTCAGGTAGACAGCTAGTAGAGCCAAGACGGTGCCATAAAAACCCAAAGAGAGAGTACCAAGGGAATAGGGTCAACGGTGTCAAATGCACAAGAGATGAAGACAAATGAGAGAAACATCAGATCTGGTGATTAAGAGATCAGTGGTAAATTGAGGGCTCAGGTCATTAGTGAGACTTGCAAATGGCTGAACGAGAGGGAGAGAAGTGGAGACGATGATAGCTGCTTTTTCTAGAAGTTTGGCTGAGAAAAGGAGAGATATAGTACTGCTAGTACCTTTGAGACAGATCTTGAAGATAGGTAAGTCTTCAAGGAGTAGCTAGCTACATGGACCCTTTGGGAAACTGTCCTTTTTTTTTTGTCTCAAAGAGCAATCTTCCCAGCCCAGGAAGAGATAGGAATAGTTGTGCAGGACTGAGTGAGCTCATACCAACCTAAGACGTTTCCGTTCTAATCTGCAACGGTAAAGTGAGCAGAGACCACAGTGGCAGCGAGGAGCTCAGGACATTGAAAAAAAATTGATTCTAAATCACTATTATTGACTGCAGCCTTGCCCCTACTCCTTCTATTACACACTACTGCACTTTTAGAGAATCTAGCAGGCAGTAATTAACTAGGCAACTAGGTCTAACCCAGAGGAACCGATGGTGAAATCTACTCTCTGCTTCATCTATTGCTTTACTGCTAATGCACAGGTGGCATAACTTACTATTAAGTGCATTTTTAATTGTAGCAACAGGTTGGTCTGAACAAGGGTAACTTGGACTTCCTCTAAACCCCTCTCCTCCTCCACTCCCCACAAGGAAATGATTAAGATGGAAGGCCACACCACGAGTGGCCCAGTGGGAAGGGTGTTGTATCGTCAGGGTCAATTTAAAGGATTCCTCAGCCTTTATAATCTCCACATCGACACCTTCTGGGTAGTGATAGCCTGAGAGTCTAGTGGTGTTTTTAAGGATTGGAAAAAAAAACCAAACCTCAAATATGCTTGAAGGAAGTAGAGAAGGAATCAGTAGGGAGAAGTGGAAGATGCAATTATGTTTGCAAAATACAGGAAACTCGAGCCAGGGAACACCAAAAAGCAGAACATTGGGACAATGAGACCATAGTTGGTCATTTTTCAGTCACATCCAACTCTTCTTTTGTGACCTCATTTGGGGTTTTCTTGACAAAGAGTGGAGTGGTTTGCCATTCCTCCTCCAGCTCATTCTACAGATGAGAGAACAGGTGGAACAGTGTCTAAGTGACTTGCCTAAGGTCACACAGCTAATAAGTGGGAGGCCACATTTGAACTCAGAACGGAATTAGTCTTCCTGACTCTGGGCCCCACACTCCACTGTGCAACCTAGCTGCCTGAGACCACAGTATCAGAGTTCAAATCTTGCCTCAGGCAATTTAACTACATGTGTGAGTCACAATCTGTCTACATCTGTTTCCTCAACTATAAAATGGAGAGAATAGCACCTACCTCACAGGGTGGTTGTGAGGATTTGCAACAGTGCCTGACAGAATATGCCCTTAATGCTTGTTCCCTTCTCCCCTTCCATAAGCGCAAGCTGGCCTTGCCAAAGAAAAAGACTACCTTATTGTCAGAAACTAGGCACAGGGGTCAGGAACCGGCAGCCTCAAGGCCCTTTGACTAAATCCCCTTAATGAAAGGATTTGTTCTGTAAAATCTGGACTCAGTCAAAAGGCCACACCCAAGGACCTAGAAGGCCACATGTGGCCTCCAGGCTGCAGATTCTGCACCCCTGGGAAAGGAGAGTTGGGGATGCTATCAAGAGGTTTGGGAATGAAGGGGTAGAAGGAGCAGCTCATGGCAATTTGCTTCAAATGTTCTCAGTAAACTCAAGGGTCAGCCAGCTCTTCAGCTAAGGGTGGGAGATGGGGTGAGTGGCTAGAGAAATGGTTTGGAATAGGTTTTCTGTAGAAAATGGAACGGGGAACCAATTAGGAATTAAAGGATTGCCTCACTACAGTAGCATGTCCAGGTAGAGTCGGTCGTCATTTTAGCGTACCCAGTTGGCATAGTTGTATGACTTCTTCCAGCTCTATTTAGGAGCATGAGTAGGAAGAGAAGAAGCAGACAGTGGGTGTAGACCAGGGCTGGTTTTTGGAAAGGGAAAAGCTATAGAAGAGGGTGAGGGATCCAAAAGTAAAGGGCAGTGTGGATCTGATTTGGTTAACTACAGGAGTTGGGATGGGATGAAGAACAGGGGTAATGTCCTGAGGAAGTACTGAGGGACAGAGATTAAAGGTCACAATGAAAGTGAAGGCAGCTAAGGAATCAGTTTCTAGTCAGATTGAGGATGTCATAACTTTTTATTATAGAACACTTGTAGATAATGGTAAAATCTAGGGTATGCCATCCTTTGTGTGGCTAGGGTATAGCGATTTTAATGGGACATAGGTAGGATAGAGCTGAGGACCAGGATGGGAATATGAAGTAGAGAGGTAGGGGACAGTTTGTCTTTAGGTGCCTGATTAATACAGGGATGGATAAAATAAAGGTAGTGGGAATTTGCTACACATAGTAGTAGGGGCAGCTAAATGGCAGAATGGATAGAGCACTGGCCCTGGAATCAGGAGGACCTGCTTCAGACACTTACTAGCTGTGTGACCCTGGGCAAGTCACTTAACCTCAATTATCTCAAAAAAGAAAAAAAAAACCGATGTAGATGACAGATGAATTATGTTTATAGTTTCAGTAGATTGTTGTTGCCAGGTAAGGGCCAGTAGCATAGGGCTTGGGCACAAATACAGCAGCGTTGGCAATGGTTCCCATGTTGGTGGTAGATGTAAAGTATTATTGTATGGAGATAGTAAAGTAATACTGCTCATGAGGCCAAAAGAAAGCTCTAAGCCTGGTTATCACAAAGTCTAGAAAAAAGGAATTTATATGGATAAAGACTTTGGGATTTTTTTGTGTGTGACCTGATTAACTGATATGAGTAAACTGACCAGTACAGAAACTATGCCTATGCCTGACACATTCGGCACTAGTCACTAGACTTCCAGATCTAATGTTGGCTGTTGCTTTCATGGTACAGTCATCAATTTGTGTTACATTATTAGTCGCCATGCATATTTCTGATGGTTCTTACTTCATGGCCATAATTCATAATACATATTACCATTTCTCTAAAGTTCTTGTAACAAAATATCCCATTTTACTTATGTCATTGGTTCAACTACTCCCCAGTTGATGGGCACCCATCTGTTACGAGTTTTTGCTACCACAAGGAAGTGCCATTAATATTTTGGTATGTATGAGACATATCTTTGACATTTTCAGAGTAGATGAGATTTGCTGGGTCAAAGGGTTTATGGACAAGTTCAGTAACTTTTCTTACATAATTCCAAAACAAGTAGCCAAATGAACAATCTACTATTTCTTAGTGTATTAATGTGCCTGACTTCCAAGAGAACTTCCAGACTATTTCCATCTTTTATCTCCTTTGTTAATTTGAGGGGCGTGAGGTGAATTCTCATTTCACTTGCTTTGCTGTTTCCACAATCACCAAGCAAATAAGCTTAAGCTTGTAACACTTCAACATCACCCATCCTTATTCCGCATGCAAAATCATTTGCCCTGGCTTTTTCCACCTTCCTTCTTAGCTGCCTTACAATTCATATATCCCCATCATTTTGTCATTTTGCTCCATTAGATATCCTCTTTCCATTGTACCTTCTTCCTTGACCATCTAAGAGAAATAAAATTTCTATTGTCAAATTACTTTGTGTAGCTCCAGGTCTTAACATACTAAAAAGGCAAATTTGGGGCACCTGTAACTGGAAAGGTATGGTGGCCCAGGCCAGATTTGCCATTCTTGACCGTAATTGCAATAAAACTAAATGTTTAGATTAATGTTTAACAATGCAACAGTAAAATAGAAATGTTTAAAAAAAATACTTTTCCTCAAGCCTCAAAAGTATAGAATCAGTACGGCAGAATTGGCATTGGGGAACAGATCCATCTGACTCACAGGATGTAAGCAGGTATGTTTTAGGAGACAAGCTCCATCTACACAGTATAGAAATGTTTACATTAAACTGTTACGATGGGGATCTGTAAATTGGTATCGGGGGACAAATATTCCCTGAGTTTAGTTTGCAGAATACAACATATTAACAACGTCAACAACGTGTTTATTGAGCACCTAATACATGTAAGGCACTGTGGAAATATAAAGATGAAGTTAACATTGTTCCTGCCTTCCAAGAGACCACAATGCAGTTGGGGAAACAAAACACAAGCAGAAAAAATGCTAAACAACAAATGAAGAATCAAGTAAGAATGCAAAACAATACAGGCAACAAACATCACGCAAGGTGGCACTTGATTAACTGCCAAGGGAATGGTAGTTGGTTTAGCATGACTTAAATGGGAAAGATCACTTCAAAATTTAGATCTTGTCCCCAAAGTTCCCTGGTGCCAAGACCCTGAAACTGACTGGTAACGCTGGTTTTACTTCCAGCTCTATCTACTTTTAGCATTGAGATAATCTTTTTATTTCTCATCTGCTATTTCCATTAATTCCACAATGGATCTCTGAAGCCAAACACTCAATTTTAGAATAAAGCAGCAAAGACTTGGTGTTCTTTGGTATCAACAGGACTTTGCTTTGATCACAATCTGACCTGAGGTCAAAACCAAATATTTGCAGACAAGAAAGAAACATTCTCCTTCTCCATGAAGCAGTTTTTGCAATGAACAAACAAATTAGGGCTTGCCCCTGTGATCACCACTTTGTGAGAGAAAAGCCTCTTTGGAATAACTTCCAAAAGTTGAAGAGATATACAGATTTATCAAGGCTAGGTACATTTGCCCAAGCTATATAGTTTTTAAAAAATGTAGCCAGTACAATAGTCTGGCAGCCTTGCTTGCATTCAATTGTGACTTCTGAGTTCTCTTTCAAGTAAAAAATTCTATCATTTGACCTAATTTAGTGGAAAGGATAAATTCCTGTTAATGGTCCTCTTATGCAAATGATAACCATTCCAGATAAAATTCCTCCAAATGCAGATTAAATTTCTCTTCTACATAAGCATTCCCTCACTACTCCACTCCTCACTGACTCCCTCTTCTCTCAATTCTTCCAACTCTATTCCATATCACACAATTTAAGCATTTAGTTTTATAGAATCTTCATAAAGTTCTCATGTACACTCTGAGTCTTCCAAAGGTTAGAGATACAACCTAGAAAGAGCATTCAAAGGAAAATCTGTTAAAGACTTTAAGATAGTATATTATACATATATTCATAACTCATCCATTGTGATTTAAGGTATAGGAATTAAGAAAATAAAAAATGTCGAGACAGGTCTGGACCACCTGAAAGGAACACGTAAGGGGCTCAATTTCTACAGACAACTGCCTCACTAACTATAACCAGGTTCGTAAGCTGTACGAGAACTTGGACCAGCAGTATAAGAGGATACAAGACGGGGACACTATAAAAAAAAAATAGGTGCCCCCAGGGGCCTTGGTAGTTTATCAGCAGGAGTCATATAGAACACAAGACCTATTTCAGGAGGTCAGATACTCATATGGAATGCTACAGTGACAAGACGGATCGTGCTATTATTATGTATTTTTGTTTCTTCCACAGCCCGTTAATAACCATAAGTTTGCAAAGCACAAAGGAAAATAAAAAGGACTGGAAGAATGTGCTCTCTGATAAAATCAGGAGTAGAAAGTTGGGGTTCCTTTAAGAAAAATGGAAAAAAATTCTCCGAGAGGAAAACCAAGCTGAAAAAATAATCCCAGGAGGCAAAGAATCCAAATTTATGACAAGACATTAGTTGGAGGGACAATAATGAATGCAGCAAAAGAGATCGAGAACCACTGTACTAAAGTATAATAAATTGGTTTATTGACAGTTGACATTTATGTCATGTTTAAGATTTACAAAACACTTAAGCATACAATTATTTGAATTAATCCTTCTAAGTTAGATGTAGAATAATAGATGAGGAAAATGAAGCTCAGAAAAATTTAAATTAATTACTTGATCTTCTGAGGAAGGGCCTCAAGGAATGATGGAAGATGCATAGCTGCTAGTACTTGAGCAACTAGCCCCATAATCACGCTGGTAATTGGGCTCCCAGGGCAGTCACGATAACCTGACAAACAGTAGCCAATCCTTTCTCACAAATATGCACCCAAGATTTGAAGGAGAGGTGTTTGAGGCTTTTCAAGACCAGACAAACAAAAACCCACTTTCTGGTTAACCACGGCTTCAGATGTAATTGGTAAAAATACATTTGGCTGAAAATCTGGTGATCTGATTTAGAGGACTTTCAAAATAGAAAATGGTGAGGGGAGGGAAACAAAATGGCCACATATAACCATGAAACCAGGTAATACAGTTGCAGGTATGATGAAGAAAAAAATGCAATCACTGAATATACTCAGAAGTTCACCGGAAGCTTTTATAGTCTAAAGGTATCAGATATACACGAAGGAAATTACTGATCTTTAGAGAAGTTTAAGTGCAGGTTCCTACTCAGTTCAGTTTGGGGTTCTTTCCACTAAGAAAGAAAACTGTATTTGGAATTCTGAGATACCTGGATTCAATGCTTGCCTCCAAAAATCTACTAGCTGTGTGATTATAGGCAAGTCCCTTCACCTCTTGGTGCTGTTAGGTTTATAAAGTACAACTGTACTTACCCCAATGCAGTTGTTGTGATGACTCAGACAATACAGGAAAACATTTTCTAAAATATAAAACTACGTAAATACTAGCCACTATCATACGACCCTGAGACACAAGGGATATACAGTTTCCTATCAACATGTTCGGTGTCTTGTTACAAAGACTTGTTTGTGGCGGACTCTTGGCCACCTTTTCTGTTTTGCACCAATAGAAAGGGAAAGAGAAGTGATATTCCAATAGTGTTACAACTCTCTAGGCCAAGAGGAAATGAATAAATCACACAATCTTGATAAGAGTTCTGATAGGGAAGACCCTCAGCTTTTGGGACATTTGCTAAATAAAGGCCTTTGTACTAAAAGTAAATGAGTTGTCAAATTCTTGAAATAGAAATGGTCAACAGGAACCCTGGAAGAAATGACCATCTGAGAGTTTCAGATAGATGTACAGCATAAGGTAGTCACAATTTTCCTACAATTCTAGAAGAATAGATATCAGAGTTAAGTTGTGGCCTGACATTCTAAAGGAAGTTGGCCTAAAAGGGATAGACACCACTACAGAAAACAAAATTCTGACTTAGATGTGAATGAACTTGATAAGGAAGAAAAAAGGGAACCTATTAAAAGACTTATGTGGCTATGCAGGGAATGCACTGACAACTTTTGAATGACTTACAGGGAATTATGAAAGCAAAAATACACATAGCAAGGACAAATACAAAGAAAAGTATGGTCCTGTAAGAACAGTTGTTGGGAACCACATCTTAGAAGCCGAGTTTGTTGAGAAGAAAAAGGTATTTTTAACTACACTTCAGTGGGTAAAAGAGGCAAGTCAAAGGGATAAAAGAGGATGTCTCATGTACGTGATAAAAATAAAAGAAATGAGATCTACTCACTTCCTATTTTGCTTGTTTTTTATCCAAAAGAATGACCTTTGAAACTGTTTAAATTTGTATCCACAGCGTTTAGCACACTTAAGTTGGCACTTAATAAATGCTTGTTGATAGAAATATAAGGTTATCAGAGAGAAGATTGAAATCCAAGACAATAATGAAATCACCTACCTTCCTAAATCAAAGGACTATTACCATATATCCAAATACATAGTACTATACCCCATGGCATTAGATCGTGTATGTGGTTGCTAAAATGAGTTTTGGGAGGTTGTGAACACCAGGAGCATTCCACAAAACTGTGAACCTGTAAATCTTTCCATTTTTAAGGAGAGTAATAAGGTGGGTAGATACTGATCAAATTATAGGCTAGCAACCAAAGAAAAGGGAAAGGATAAGACTGGGTTACTACACGGTACAGCATTATCTTTAATTCTCTATAGTCATGCTAAAAAGCACCAAACATTTTCATGAGGCACATGAAGCAGAGCCATGTGTCTTCTGGAGGGGAGGCTAAAAACTTTTAATGTACAGCTTCTGCTTGCTTCAGTAAAGACAACCTGAACACCCCAAGGAAAATTTAGGTTTGTATAAATTTATCTTCTGTACCAGTTATCACTTCGAACAAATCTCATTTATGTCCCACAGTTGTTGCCCAAACACTCCTTTATTTATCTCCACACCATGTGAGAATGATTTTTAGGGTGAAGTGTTACCACACCCAGGGAATGTTTAATAAGCTTTGACTGTAGAGTTAAGGCCCTTTTCTGTTACATCCCTGACCCCCACACCGAATCAGAGCAGCTAGGAGAAATCTGGCACAACTCTTTCTAATAGGCTTTAGCTAGCTTGGAAGGGAAACCTGGACCTACTTTTAGGACAACAGGGGTATTTTGGACGGGAGAGTATTTTGTAACTTTACTGGGTACAGCAGAAGTTTCCTAGGAATCAAGGTTGATAAGGGGAAAAAGCCCTGGCTCTGGAATTAATGGACCTGAGTTCAAATTCTGACTCTGGACCCTTATTACCTCTGTGATCTTGGGCAAATCATTTAACCTAACTTCCTGAGATTTAAGAACATAGATACAAGGCTCCCTACAGATATAGATCTATGATCTTATTAGAAGCTGGAAAAGCTCAGAATCTGTACAGGTCAGCCACCAGGTAATGATTTTTTCAGCCAATGACAAAATATTTAAGGCATCTACCCTGTCTGCTTGAAACATTAAATACTGAAAAGTTACCATAACTTGTTCGGTAGTCTGAAAACGTACCCACAAGTTGATGAGCAATGGGCACAGTCAAACAAGGAGATCATGAGACATGTCTAGAAGGGGTGTAAGCAGACTATTTTAAACAAACCTTAAATACCTACATGCAAAGTAGTATACTAGGTGCTAGAGATACAAAGATAAAGGTTCTGCTCTTGAGCCTACATTCAAACTGGGGAGAGTAAGACATGTACAGAAATAACTGACACAAGGGAAAGTATGCTAAGCAAATGCAAAGTAATGTCCAGACAAAGTGGGCTGGCCCTCCCCTCAAAGGGAAGAATTACAAAGTTAGAGATGAGGAGTAGGGATCAAAAACGGAAGGGATAAATAAAGGCACCGATATGGGAAGAGGCTGGAGAAGACCATGAGTGGATTCTGTCTGGATGAAACTACAGTAAGCTGGAACTGGGTGGGGTCTGAATACCAGGATTGTCTATTCAGGGGACAATGAATGGAACCTAGGAGTAAGTCTATTAGATTGAAGGCTGAATCAAAGTTAAGGTAGTTGTAGTAGAAATGAAAAGAAGACAGATGTCCAAGATGTTTCAAGGGCAGAATAACTCCATTTCTTGCATCAACTCTGAAAATTAAGATGTCAAAGAATTTGGTTAACAGAGCCCTGATTATTTTCAGGATACTTAGACATAATTATGATTTGTATTTTCAAAAAAAATCTCTGAATGTCACTAAACAATGAATTAAGCAAACTTTTATTGAAGCATTAAGTTTTGTGGTACAGATTTTAAAAATACATTTTAACTGATTAAAGTCCAACACCATGAAGAGAGAAATTATGACACCAAAACTTCCCCTCTTCTGATCATATTAGATTAATTTAGATTATTATCCATTCAACAGCTTTCACTTTTCTATCAGAGGCTTACGTTTTCATACTCATATAAATCTGTGCATTTTTCAACTACTTAGGAAGGGATCTTCGGTATATTTAAAAAAAAAAATCAGACCTCAAGCCAACAAATATCATCATCAAATCTCTTGGGACACTGTTCAAGAACAAAATCCACTTGAATTATTTATTGGTCCTCAAAAATATCAAGCACCAAAAAGTATCAGGTGCCACATTACTTACAGATTACAGAATCAAATTGACCTAGTTGGTAGAATGCTTCTTCAATGAAGCTTTTAGTCAATAACATGCTTAAAATAAAAGTCAAAACAGTGTTCCAACCACTTGATTATTAACCAAGTAGATTTTTTAAAGGTTTAGAAACACTAAAAAAAAGTGTTTCATTTATAAATACGGAAGGAACAAAACACCACTGCATCAATCCAGAAAGAGTCAAAACAAAATTGCGAGGACAAGAGGGAAATATCAAATTTAAGTTAATTTTGCTGGTCTCACAGCTGCTAAAATCCCACAGTTATTTGCTGAAAATGCCAACTCTTGAAAGCCTGCATCTATTAGTCATCCATTAAATGACCATTTTTGAACATGCCTTGTTTTTTATGAATAGCATTTTACTTCACTGTCTGTCCAAATAACCTAGACAGTTCTCACTTTGTGCAGTCATTCACTTGATGCCATCAAATCATGGTTAAAGGAATCACCACATTAATTAAGAGGAACAACAGATGAAGTCACAACACTATCAAATACAGCATAATAGTCTCATGCACCACAATATCACAGGACTTTCAGTCACAAGATAAAAAGGCATATCGATTCTGCTTGGAACAACAAAATTAGGTTAACAGTATATTGTTTACTCACAATTAGGTTGAAATGGCTGCTAAGAAAAAAGTTATGGTGAATGATCCAAGCTGACCGGCTTATCTAGTCTGGTAAATTCCATATCCTTTACACTAAATCTCCCTATTAAATTTGTTGATTTAAAAAAGTAAGTATTTGAAGGTCTGTGGCTATACATTTGGTGCTCTACTAACTGTGGAGTATGGAAATGGCATAGTTAGAGCCTTCATAACTGCCAATGCAATCTAATCTTAAGCAACACATACTGGAGAAAGTCTTGGTGCCCCACCCACCTACCCTTGCCAATCATACAGGAAAAGACCACCAAACCCACCTTGACCTGAATTAAGATCTGAACCAAGGTTTTTTTCCCCCAAAGGTAAAAGGCTAATGTTAAACTCAGTGTAACAGTATATTGCTCATTTTATAAAGGGGGAGAGAGAAATCACTGAGCTTAAAGAACTAAAGGTACAGGGAGCAAAATACTCAAAATTTAAATAATAAGCAAAATCATCAGCTGTAATAATCATTAATTTTCTTAAGAAGGTAAAGTTTCTAACTCCTCGAGTGCAAAGAAATGTTTGTGTTTTAAGTAGGAATTAGTTTCATTAGAATTAATAGAGAAAAATGTGGTCTAGAAATTGGAAGAAACTGCCCATAAAAAATATCTGGCAGCAATTTAACAGAACAGTCCCAGATGATTTAGGCTGAGGCCAACACCTAATGAGGACGAAAGCCTTGTCTGTGGGGAATTTTTGGTGATACCTGGAGAAAAATTACACCGTGCATAATCCTAATTGAATTGTTTTTACAAGTGTTGTAAAGTCTCATACAGTAAAAATTTTTCTCTACATGCACTTCAAGTTCACAGCAAGAGTGGCATAGAATACCTAAACACAGAAGAGAGCAGTCATGCAAGATATCTAACTCCTTGATATAATAATGCATACAATTCAAAATGATTATACTATGATTACATCTAGGGCTTTCCGCAACTACAAGGTGGTGGGTATGGAAAGTATGGCCCCCTGTATCCTTAACTAGAAAGCTGCCACCACCTTCTATTTGTGTTCTCTTTTTGCGTTTTTTCTTCATCTTTCTTAATCAACTCTGCTGTTGCTGCTGATTCTTAGCAAAACTGGTAAAAACGAAATTGTAATCATTGAACTGAGCAATCTGGCGATCAAGACGTTTAAACCCTTCAATCTTTTGGGCCGAAGAAAACACTGTGCGACATTTAGAACTCTGGGGGGGAAAAAATTAAGAAACCATTTAGAATATACCAAGTAAAAGTAGCTTTCAAGCAATCAAGGTTATGAAATAGACAAGCATTTTTTTTTAACTCAGTCTTATGTTCTCATAAAGACTATACTACTGGGCATTCAGGTTAGCTTCCAAAAAGATATATTTGAAAACATGGTCTCAAGACATCTTGGAACCTCACCAGACTTGAATTATGTGGGAAAAAAACAGGATGGTGGTGAGACTCTGTTATTAGTACTTATTCACTCTTATAAATGTTATGGTAGGATTGCTTATCTGAAGAAATGTCACATATCTGTTGCTTCCACTTGCTACCTATCTAAAATATTTCTGAACGCAAGTATTTTTTACTAGAAAACACTAAATTCATATAAATAGTATTCTTGAAATAACTGCTCTATTCCCCAGGTTAATGTTACCAACAATTAAACAGGTTACCTGATTTACAAAGAGGGTGGTCACAAATTTTCCAGGCTTGAAAACTTCCACTACTTTCCTGATCAGGTCATCGTAAGAGGTCTGACCTATGTTAGTTTCAAAGCTAACATAAGAAAATTCTGGTTCTGGAGTGATGTGAATAGTCCAATAAGTTCCCTTAGACAAAAAAAAAAAAATTTTGCTTTAATAGTAGAGAACAATTAAAAAATTAAGTAGCAAATGCTGACCACCTTGGCAAAGCAGACTTACATCCGATTTCATTCCATTCATTGAATACCCACAAGGATTGAACATTGTAGCATCAATGACAGAACCTGGTATCAGGTCACGAATTCCACTCACCTAAAATTTTAAATCAGAAGTTTAGACTTAAAGATAAAAAGAAACAAGCAACATGAAAAAGGAAACTTAGCCAACAACAACAAAAAAAACTTACACGAGTGACATCATTTGCAGTAACACCATCTTTCATGTAGAACTGGTCCATAACTGCTGGGTCAAGCTCACTCATCAGAATTTCCAGTGTTTGATCTGGCTGATTAATAACCCGACTCTCTGGAAAATCCAGAGTGTACAAGTACCTATAAAGACCAAAATTTTAACTTACTAATGATGTAACTGACACAATTCTTAAAAACAAGCAAAAATTACAAAATTATACTTAGACATACCAGCAATCAGAATTCATACGCCCCATACAATATGCTGCTCCATCTGTTGAAAAGGGAACAAACTTTGAAATCCAATCCAGGTAAGTCTTATTACTATCTTGAAATAATTAGGCTCCCACCCTTTATCACAGGTTTACAGTTACCAGAGACAAATAGCCGTGATAGAAAACATGTGAACAGATGCAAAGATATCCTTTGTTCTCTACCATTCCTCTAATTTGATCTGTTATTCATGGCTACAGAAAGAGGACATGAATAAAACGAACACTATGAATAGGTTAGATATGACTGAATTCCAACTGCTATAAAAAGAGGTCTGACTCATTTATGTAGCACTGGTGATGCACACAGGGAACAGCCCTCTTCATTCTAAACTAAATAAAAATTTAAAAATACCCAAACTAATCAAGAAAGTATTAAGTGTCTACTAGGTGCCGGACACTATATTAGAAATGCAGGGCAAAGATTCACACCATATTGCCCTGACCCATGATCAAAACCACCCTTGTCCTCAAGGAATGTATATTGAAATGGAAAAGGAACATGCAGGGACTAGCGTGAGCTCCCTGCCAAGTCACTCCAAAAACCTATAAATTGGCTTTGAACCAATTCTAAAACTGCAGAACCCACAGGGTAGCAGAGGGAAGCAGGGCTCTAGCCCAGGACGGCATGGATAGTCTATAGGTAGGGTCTATCCCACGCGGAGCTGGGAGCAGAGCTGAGCCCAGTGTGGGCAGCGTGGACCACGAGACCAGGAGCTAGGCGTGCCCTAGCGCTCTGAATCAGTGAGCTGCAGCAGTTACCAGACTTCTCAACCCACAAACACCAAAGACAACAGAGTAGGCTAGTGGGAAAAGCTGCTGGGGACAGGGAGTTTGCTGTTTGGCCACCAGCCTGGGGGCAGTGGAGGTAGGGCAGCTTTAGAACTACAGCTGCAGTTGCTTCTGGCCCCAGGACCACCTGATGGGAGGAATTAAGTGGCTGATCAGAGCAGGAGTGAAGAGCCTGCTGAAGACCTAAGTCCATTCCAGGTTGGGGGTTCTTAGGGAAGGAGAAGTGCTGGTGTGGCAGAGCTGG
>CM053627.1:134009024-134071120 GCA_028646595.1 Phalanger gymnotis
AAGGGGTGCTCACCAGTTGAATGGCTGAATAAGTTGTGGAGTATGACTGAAATGTAATATTATTTTGCTATTTAAGAAATGATGAACAGGCTGATTTCAGAAAAACCTAGAAAGGCTTATAGAAACTGATATAAAGAGAAGTGAAGAAAAATCAGAATGCCGTACAAATGAAAAGCAATATTGTAAGAAGATCAACTATGAATGAATTAGCTATTCTCAGAAACACAATGATCTAATACAATTCCAAAAAACTCATGATGAAAAATGCTATTCACAACCAGAGAATACAAACTGAAGCACACTACTTTACTTTTACTCCACGTTTTTCCCCACTTTGGGTCTGTGTCTTAGACTGATATGGAAATGTTTTGCATGACTCAACATGCATAACCTACATAAAAACTGCTACCCTAGAGGGAGAGAGGGGGGAGGTGAGAGAGGAAGAAATTTTGGAACTCAAAGTTTTTTTTAAATGAATATTAAAAATCATTTTTTGTGTATTTGGAAAAAATTAAATATTATTTAAAAATTAAAAGTCACCACATACTCCAAATTATTTATTAGTAGCACTTTTTTTGGATAGCTAAGAATTTAAAACAAAGATGCCCATTAATTATAGAATGCTAAACAAGTTGTGGAAAGTGAATGTAATGAAATACAACTGCACACTTACTAGGTGTGTGACACCTTGGGCAAGTCACTTAACCCCAATTTCCCTGCCTTCCCCCCTCCAAAAAAGAGAGTTCAAATTATCTTTTTTAGCTTAACTTGTCCACAGCAATTACAAAAACAATATAAAGAAATAAAATTTTAAGTATACACCATCTATTCAGTTGAAGGAGACAATTACAACAAGAAACTAGGTTAGAAATGAAATCATCTCCTTAAGTGCTATTTACAAACGAAAGGATTTCATTCAGATACTACTCAGTGAGTAAAGACCAAATTATTCCAGAGGCAGATTGGTGGGGGTGAAGGGTAGGAAGGATGACGGCTGTCAGAAGAGACAATTTCAGTGACTCATATGCCAGAAATTTAATATAGTCCTAATAATATTTTAGAGCATTAACATTCAGATCCCTCGGCCACTGACCTAACATCCACAGATGCCATTTTTATCTTATCTATCACCCTAGAAACTTATGAATGTTTCAAGTCAAATTAAAACTCCTAGCCAAAGGGTTCTAAACAACCTCCCCCCATACTAGAATGCTGTAACTTTCCCATATCTCCAGCTCATGCCTTACTCTATCCCAAATAGACCTAATTATCCCTATTCCCCTAAACTCAAGAACTATTCCTAACTTGGTAAGTCAAAAAACATTTATTAAGTGCCTATATACAATGTGGCAGGTACTATGCTAAGTACTGGGGACAGAAAGAAAGGCCAGGCAATTCATCTCGAGGAATTCAGTCTAATGTGGGAGACAATTACCAGACAACTATATGTACATGCTGGAGGTGATAAGACACCACTAGAGAGGTGGGGACAGATGGTGCTTGAGAGTGACATGGTCAGATCTGTGGTTTAGAAGTTCGCCTGACAGCTGAACGGAAGGTAGACTTCTGATCCAGTTGGCTAAAACAGAACTGTAGTCGGTTCTTGGGAACTACTAACTTGATAAAATAATACATCTACTGAGAGGACTAGACTTACAGTCAAGACATACCTAGGTTCCTAATTGTGTCTCTGATACTTAATAGCTTCAGGACCACAGATAAGTCACTTGACCTCAACCAGACTCAAGTTTTTCTTTATGTATAGGGTTGTTTTGAGAAACATGCTTTGTAAACCCAAAAACACTATATATAAAAATGCCAGTTATGAAGCAATTAGCTGCTAATGTCTTAACACCTCTGTATATCAATGTACCTTAGTTGGTTAAGTTACCAATGTAACTTAAGACACAAGGTTATTAAGGATATCCTTCATATAACAGCAAGTATAGAGATAAAAAAAACATCACAAGAAAGCTGCTCATGCCACACAAGATGATCAATGTCACATGAACTATTTAGGTACATTATGTTGGGGGCGGAAAAGTCAGTCTTTATTCCTCTCTGTGCAGAGCATCTTGCATCAAACTAGGCATTAAATTTTTGATTTGACTAAACCTAAAATTACAAGGAATCTGTTACTTTATATACTCAGAATGGTCTCCAGGAAAATATTAAGGTTTGTATCCTAAGAGTAGTAGAATAAATTTTTAAACAAAGGGCTATTCAATTAAAAAAAAACCTTAAGCATAAAATATTTAAAGCAACACCAATGAAGTAGGCTATAGATCAAAATGACCTCTGTGGTCCCTTCCAATCCTATGATATCAAAGTAGATGCCATTTTAAATGATAAAGAGCCACAGGGTTCTGCAACCATACCTGTCTCATAGGTTGGAAGATCAATTTTAATAATGTATGAAAAGCGCTACTATAATATACACTGTTCAGTATATACTAGCCAATCAGAGGATTAGGAAAGATGCTATGCTTCGGAAGGAAAATATTTTCCTTTATAAAAATTGTACAAATATTTTTCAGGCTCAAACAAGAAAAAAAAGTGGCAGTGTTTCAAATGGTTGACCAAAAAACTAATTTTTAACTGGTGCTACTCCCTAACCTTAATCCAAAGCCCCTTTGGTTCTGGGCAATAGCTCAAGGAAGCTACTTGACTTTAGGTGGATCCAAGTACAGATCCATGCAGGTCAGAAAAGCTGGGGGGTGGGAGAAGAGATACTTTCAAAGTTTAGCTCTTTAATAGGAAAAGCTTTTTGATTTCAAAACTTTTTTGCTAAAAGGTTTTTTGGCTTGGGTTGTGGATTCCTTTAATGTAAATCATTGATGCTGTAAAGCTTGAGCAATGACGTAGTCAAGTATGGAATGAGTTCCGGGAAAGTTAATGCTGAGGTTTCAATTACTATATTTGCAACTACTGGTCCTCAGCCTTTACTGCAAATTTCTTTTAACCATAAAAATCTTGGTTTCAATGCCTTAAGTGCAACATAAAAACTGCACAATGACTGCCAGATTTAAATTTAATTTCCAGTTTTAGAGCTTTAGTATCACTATTAAATTAACCTGTCTTTCAGCAACAAATAAAATACTATTTGGTGACAAAATTTTCACATGTAAACTTACTCTATTAAAAGAAATGAACAATGCATGTTCCTTACCCTGTAATCTAACTCCACCTCATTATGAAGTTAAAAAGTTCATTATTTTTGTGTATGCTAGAGACTCAGAAGCAAGGTTTATTTTAAAAACTCTGCTTTGATAAGATTAACCTAATTTTTCTCCCCCATGTAATTTGCTTAGTGCCTTAAAATACGAAGTGACAAAGTTATGCACCTGTCTTCAGATCACTTCAAGAAACAGAGAAATCACAAATAATTAGATGTTTGTACTGGCACATGCATTTCCCCCCAGCCCAATCAGTCAGAAATGGCTTTTACTTAATCAGTAAAGTACTAAGTAAATAAGTGCTTCATTCTCATACCAGGACAGGAGGAAAGTGAGGATCAGAGATTAAGGACCTGACTGTCTTTATACAGCTACAAAGACGAACTGGAGGTGGGATTTAAAGCCAGGTCTCCTAAAGTCCAATGATTTACTGCAATCCCAAAGTTTCAATGATTTACTGCAATCTCCTTCAATCTTAAATTCATATCCTAAAATAATTACTTGAGTTGGAACTTCTGAAATGATCCAATATAAATTGCTCCCATTTTAACAGGTAAGAAACTGACCCTGGAATATTCTGTTCATGGGAAAAATTCAACACACACAACTTGTACACAAAGCGATACAGTAAATATACAAAATTGCTTATAACATTTTATGAAAATAGCAACATAAACTTACATTTTTGTTCAGCTTACATATACTTTAAAGCAAATTAAAAATAAATGTAAGTCTAGAATTTAAGGTACTACTGATATTGAGATTGTTAAATTTAATAATTTTTAAAAGTTTAAGTTAATAAATGGTTCACCTCTTGATATTTTTATAGGTCACTAAGATTAATTTAGAGAGCTGTCCTTTTCTACGAACTTTAGGTTACAAAAGCAGAATGAATTTACTTTAAATATATACAAATCCAGTTCATGAATCAAGAAATCTCTGAATAGGTCAAATTTGCTCTTTGCTTTAGCTTATTTTCAGAGCTACTTACAATCAGCCTCCCAAGTTGAATTCATTCCCTCATTCAACAAACATTTATTCAGTTACTGTCTATAGAACAAACATGTTAGTGCTATGGAGGTCATTTGCTTGGGTCATTATATATAACAGACATACAAAATTAAACAACACAAAGGTATATTCTATAGCTGCATAATGGGAGGTGGGGAGACAGCAGTACTAGTTGACCCTAGTGGGACAGGAGGCACCCCCCCAAAGCATTCTAAATGCTAATCATAATTCATTAACAATGAAGTCATAACTTTAAGTAAATAAAACCTATCCATTTTATATTTATACATTTCCAGTGGGAATAAAGAGACACAATCCAGATATCTCAACACTTCAACTTAAAGTTTCAATCACTTCCCACAGAATAAATCTAGGCTATCTGGCTCTAGGTTAATAGCTTACAAAAAGAGGGCGGAGGAGAGGAGGGAGAGGGCAACATGAATTACAGTCTCAATTACCCTATCAATAAAGATCTGAAAATTATTAAATACCTTTCTATTACAGACTACCCTTTCATAAATTGACCCAGGCAGTATCTGAACCCCACATTTATCTGGGCAAAAAAAAAAAAGTAAGGAAATCAACTCACTGCTATAGTTCTAAACTAAGTAAATGGAATGGAGGTTGGTGTTGAGTGCACCCTCTAGTTTACAATTTAATTCCACTCCATTTTGTTTTAAAAGATAAGAAACATCATGCCTCTTGTTAACCTTTCTGGATCAAGATTCTACAACTAGTTGGCAATAGAACCAGGCCTATGACTTGGTTCTCTGAACTTCCAGCCAAATGTAATTTTCTTTCTGTTATATAATAATGGACCCCACAGTTCCTTCACATTAACACGTATATATCTTCTCACTATTACACAAAAGTATTCTACCTCCACAAACCACAACACTAAAATTCCTCTGACAAGAAAGAATCTCCTCTCAACCCTTTCAAGTTAGTTCTCCCTGAACCTCAACACTAGTAAGCCAATATATAGTCTTCATTCTCATGGAAACTTCAAAGCCCTGTAATCTGTCACACACTCTTGGATTTATTTGGCATCCCTTTATCCCCTTAGAAATTTTCCCTCTCAAGTTAATCAGTTCAACGTTAACATTGTCCTCGACAATTTGGAATCCCTATGTTAACCAATGTCAAGTGGATCCCTTCACTGCTACATTCCAATACAGCAGATTCAGCAAAGGATATCTGTATTTCGCAGGTCCTTCTGTTGATACATTTGTACCATAAATTATAAACCTGAGTACAAATTTTTGGAAAAGACAATCTTGTCCATAGAGGATGGCTTCATACTTCACTGAAAAAACTGAAATTACTCCCAAAACTCCAAATCACCTCAACATCACATTCAAGGACTTTTTCCAGAAAGGTCAATTCCTCTAACTTGTTATGCTCTCAATCCCAAATTTCTCAGCCAGGGTGCTTAGTAGCTTTCTTCAAACATGTCCAAATCTTTCTGCTTAAAATATCCATGCCATTTGACTTCAAGGAATTTACCTGCCCTTCCTAATTCTTCAAACTTACCAAAATATCTATTGCAGCACTTTTTGTGTTAGCAAAGAATAGGAAACAAAGTAGATGTCCACCGACTGAAGAATGGCTAAATAAGCTGTGGCATGTGAATGTTAACAGTTATGATATTAATGAAATGACAAATATGATGAATACACAGAGAAGCACGAATTTACATGAAGTGAAGCAGAGTGTAAGAAGTGCAGAAGTAAAGCCAAGAAAATACGGTCTGCAACAATGTAAACCTAAATAACTACAAAACAATCAAAAAGGAATGCTGCAAAAATATATATAGAAGAGAACAAACATAGCTCAAAAGAAGAGATATAAGAACATACCTCTTTTTTTTGCAAAAAAGGGAGGTTGTTCACAAAAGGAAATGTGCTAATTTTTTCAATGTATGATCAGAATAGCTGCTTGCTTTTTTCTTTTAAATTTTGTTTCGTTCTGTTCTATGATAGCAGCTCTCTGGGAAGGGGATAGATACAGAGGGTAATTTAGACAACGTATAAACAAAAATTTATTTTAAAAATAACGCACCACAAAAGCCATATGAAATGGAAGTTTTTCATATGGAACACTCTTGTCTTCTATTTTGTGTGTGGCAATTTTTTTTCAATTCAGAAAAATGTTGTTCAGTTGTGTCAGACTCTTCATTACCCCATTTGGGGTTTCTTGGCAAAGATACTAGAATAGTTTGTCATCTACTTCTCCAGCTCATTTTACAGATGAGGAAAACTCAAGCAAAGTCAACTAAATGACTTGCCCAAGGATGGCACAGCTGACAAGTGTCTGAGGCTGCATTTGAACTCATCTTCCTGACTTTAGGCCTGGCCACTCTATCTACTATACCACCTGACTGCCCTTCGGAACGATCCCAAGGTGACCACCTTCATCCTACCCCCAATAAATTACCTTCACTATATACTACCCCCCTTTGTAAGCATCTGACCTATAAACATAAGCTTTACTGTTTTCCTCCCTCTCATATAGTCCCACTGACTCCACTTTCTCACCTTTATAAAGTTCACTTCTCAACCCCTTTGCATTTTCAACTAAAACTTCTTTCACCAAGGTCAGCAAATATCTTCATTGCTAAATTCTGCTTTTTATCAGTTCTCATCCTTCTAGATGTCTCTGCAACAGTGGACACCATTGTCATCTTCCTTCTGGATAAGTTCTCCTTCTTACCTGGTCATACCATTTCTTTTCGGTCTTCCATTACATCTATTTCTTCCATTTACCCTCTCCATCCACCTTCTCCATGTCTCAGGACTTAGTCCTAGGGCTTCGGTCCATATTACTTATTGAGTCCATCTCATCAGATCTGGTAGACTCAACTGTTCTCATCTCTATGCCAATGACTCAAATCTTCTAGTCCTACCCTCCAACAGAATTCATTATCTTTCCTCCTAAACACACCCCCTTTTTTTCCTTCTAACTTCCTAATTTTTTTCAAGGACATCACCATTCTCCCAGTCATCCATAACTTCTCTTTGACATTTATATAATGGCTCTAGACTAATTTTTTGCAGGCTCATTCACATACTACTCAGGATATTCCATTTCCTACCTCGATGCCTTTGCAAAGGCAGCCCACAATCATGGAATGTTACCACTAGACAGCTGATGGCACAGCGCGTAAGGCACTACAACTGGAGACTCCTGTTTCTGAGTTTAAGTTGGGCCCCAGGCACTTTACTAGCCGTGTGACCCTAGGCAAGTCACTTAACCCCATTTATCTCAGTTAAAATAAGCTGAAGAAGGAAAAGGCAAGCCAAATTATCTTTGTCAAGTAAAGCCCAAATGGAATCATTTCCCTGACTCTTAGCCCCCACTTCTTTTTGATGCCACTCTCTCTTCCAGTTCAAAAATTACCCTGGGAACTTGGATCGTAAGATTATCAATTTCAGGCTGGAAGGGAATTTAGCAACCACCTAGTCTAATCCTTTCATTTTACAAATGAATGAACTGAGCCTTAGAGATGTTAAATGATTTATTTAGCTAAGGTCTGAACAGAGCACCAATTTGAATCCATGTTTTCTGACTCCAAATCCAGTGTTCTTTCCCACTGGACAGAAAAGCAAGCACTGAATCAAATTACAACAAAACCCATATGCCAATTTCCAAACTCTGGGCACTGGTACTACCTAAGGCTATATAATTTGATACACATTAATGGCATTATGTTGCTGTTATAACAACTCAGTGAAGCTAGCAATGCAAATATAAATAGGTAAATTATAAATATTATTCCATTTCACAAATGAGGAAACAGTCTCATAGAGGTTAAATAACTTTTCCATGAACACAGCAACCTTCAACTAAAGTGTTCTTTCAGTTAGACTCTGCTATTTATAGTGATATATAACATTTTCAATTCAACATATTACGGACATACGTCTATGGTTATATAATTTAACCAGCATTACAAAAATTTAACAAATATTTTTAGAGTTCCTATACTAGGTGAAAGCCACTTTAGTTCACATATTTTAATTCCATAGGTAAGTGACATAAAATTACTCAGGCTTCCTTTTCAAATAACTCAGAAACCAAATTACTAAATAAAACAAAAATGTCCTTTTTACTCAAGTTTCACCTCAGCCATTTGACTAGATTGATGAGAAGTCACTACCCCGCATTCAAATTATGAATTAAGCCTAGTAACCAAATTTTAAATAATCAAAATACGTTCTGATTTTTCATTGAAAAGATGAATTTATTTATTCCACTACAATATTAATCTACAAGGCATGTCACAACTTGTTTAGTGCACACTGTACTATTCAGAGATACTCTAAAACTTGTTAGATACTACAAGACTAACAAGGTAGATGGGAAATATGCCAGTAGAATGATACTACTTTGTAATCGTCATCATTCTCTTCTTACACACCCTGGAAAATTCTACTAAGCCACTTTAATGATCTTCCTCAGCCTTCTCTGATCATACCTCGATGGCCAGGGGTCAGAATTTCATTATTGCACCTACATATATATATATATTCTGCCCCTCAACAAAGCGAGGAAGTTAAGTAGGTAGGCTAGTTCCCAACTAACAAAAATCTCTTGTCATACATACTATTTAAATTTATAATATTTAGTGAAGTAAAGCCTGCTGAACCTGGAAGTTCAGGTCAGAGAGATGAGAAAATAAAAACTAGGTTAGTAGGCCTGCGAATGAACACACACACAACATGTACACACAGACACATGCATGTACGCATTCAAATTTAACAAATGCTCCTTTACTGACTACCAGATGTTTTGGAAACTGGGAGTGCCTCAGAGAGCTTTCACCAAAAAAAAGTGTCCAAGCTACTTAATTAAAACAACAACAACAACAACAACAACAACAACAACAAAAACCACAAACAACAACAAAAAAAAAACCCCACCTCCTCCCACAGTTTCTAAGCAATATAAAAAGATTCCACGGTAGTCTTTGAGTTTCACAAGCAGCTTAACTGTATTCAGTTGGATCAGCCATGAATATTTTTCCCAAATTGGTAACCTACTGCTTTAAGAGTCTGAGTCTAAAAGAGTCTAAAAATCTGAGATTCAGGGGTTTTTGCGCCTTTGCCTATGTAGCTAGTAAGATTCACAGACTTGAATCAATTCTAATTTTCCTGAAGAGGACTCAAGAGCCAAACTGAAAGGCAACTTGGTGTCACAGTCCTGTAGCAATCAACAAAAAAATGTCTTAAATGTGGGTTACAATCCAGCTGGATCTTCCACTATGTGACCGTAGTTATATAAATAAATCACTTCACCTTTGTTCTAAGGTCTCCTTTTCATGTTCAAGTTCTGTGATCTAGGAAATAAGTGAAACTAATAACTTCTGAGGGAAAAGTTTCATGGTCTAAAGTCAGGGCCTTTCTTGCTCTTATGAGTCCTTGGGCAGTCTGGTGAAGCCTATGAATCCATTCTCAATCATGTTTTAAAATTCATAAAACAAAATGAGATTACAAAAGAAACAAGTTTATTTTGAAATACAATTTCCAAAAATGCTTATAAAAAGTTCACCGACCCAGACTAAGAATCTTTGCACTATAAATTAACTCTACTCTTTCCCCAAGGTTTCCCTCAAAACAAAAGACATTACAAAACGGCTAATCTATCAGGTGACCCTTTCATATGCATCTTAAAATCTACATTAACACCACAAAGCCTCACTAAAGGATAATTCAACGTCCTTTAAATTCTGTGGTTCTAAATTTACCTATCGCCTTGTGAGGGGGAAAAAAAAACCTTTACAAATACTAAAACATAGCTCATCCATCATCTGTTAGCCAAGAAAATCTGTTTAGTTATTCTGTAGCTAAAATTTCTATACTCTTTATCGAGTTATTTTCTTTAGAGACTTTTAACCACACCAGTTTTGTCACTATGGATACATACATAAGGAGGTTTTGTAGTTTTTTTTTTTTTAAGTGGAAGAACAAGGAAAAGTACCAACGTACTTTGTAGTCACAACGAAGACCAGGAATCTTTCAGATTTTGCTGCTGGAAAACAAGCTACCAAAAAGCGCCTAAAATGCCCCCCCCCGTAGCACCTCCTAGTTTCCCCTTAACCCCGGTTGCTCTTTATCAGAGGGTTAGGGCTGAGGGGTAAGCCAGCAATATTCTTCAAAATCCCATTGGCTGCCATACATTCTCCCTACCCTAAAAGCTCTCATTGGTCCAACTTTTCAATGAAGAGGGAGCCTGCTAGACGATAAGGCAGAGCAAAAGAACCTCACGTGTAATCGTAGTTATGGCCACTGGGGCGGGGTGGGGGAAATATAAAAGGGGGCTGCGGCGAAATTAGAGGAAGGAAAAAGACGGTTAAAGCACATGCTAGTCCTCCAGAGCACAAGGTTAAGCGCAATTTCTTTCAGATACCTTTCATTATTGCCACCTTGTATGAAAAAGAAGCCAGTATTTCCAATAATACCATTTTTTTTTTTTAAAAGAGGGGATTAGAGCTAGTTTCCGAATTTACCTCCAAAGAAGCCACCACTCTCGGAAAGGAGTTTCTGAAAAAGCCTCTGGCACTGGTTCTGTGCCCTCAGGTACAGGGAGCCCGGGGCCTCAGATATCCTGGACCAAGCTTAAGGCATTAGGCAGCATAAATACGTTGCACAGAGCATTATGTCCCCAGGCAGAAATAATCGCAGGATGGGCATCTATCCTATTAACGCTGCATACCAGCTCCCCATGCCCCCGATCTCACAGGCTCAAGTAACAGGTTATACTGCACAAGGTCAGAAAACCCTCCAACCAGTACTTCCTCTCCTAGCCTACACCCTGGGGCTTCGTCATGCCCGTAGGGGCAGCCACAGACCAGCCTCGATGGCAAAGGCGGGTCCCAGGCCGGGAGGCCGCGCGGGCCACGCGCTAGGCCGGAGGTTTTGGTGCAGAGGATTTCAAGGCGACATCGGAGCGCCCCCCTCTTCGCCGCCCCCCCACCCGAGGCCGCCCGGGGCACTGCGACACCGCCGCCTCCCACTCACTCCCGACCACAAGGAGCCAGCCAGCAGGAACCCGACTAGTACACAAGGAGGCGGCCTCGGGAGGCGGGTTTTTATGGCGGCTTCGCAGGAGGCCTGCTTAAACGAGACCCTTCGAGGATAAACCCGGAGGAATTCTCCTTCCTCCCGGCAGCTGCGGTAAGAGCGTGTCTGCCCTCTTCCCCAAACCCGACAGGGGCTTGGGGGGGGGGTGCCGGTGGTGGCGGGAATAGCCGGATCGAGGTCACCTAACGCAGACAGCAGAGCCGCCCGAGATAGAGCCCCAGGCTCATTAGGCTCGAGCTGACGGCGCCGAACACACCTGACCGGAGGTGGGAGGGAAGGAGACCTAGCCACCGACCCACTCCCCCTCTCTTTCTTTCCCTCCCTCCCTCCCGGCGGGGGCGGCGCCCAGTAGCCCGGATGGGTGAGCATTCCATTCCTCAATCACCTGAAGCCCGCGCTCCCCCACCCCAACCCCGGCCCCAGCCCGCGGAAGGACGTTACCTGAGCGCGGCCCGCACGAGGCGGAGGGCCCCATCGCAAACGGCGCTCCAGTCCCCTCCTCCTTCCCCCTACCACCACCACCATCATCATCATCACTACGAAAAATTAGAGCGCCGACTACCGAACGTAGGATTTTACCATCTGACGGCGGGCAAGCTAGACCCCGGCCCTCTCGACACCTCCGCCCCCCTCCCTTCCTTCAATCCCCTAACTCTGCCCTCTGACCGCTTATCTGTGCTTCCAACCCCTCGGCCCCCACGCGCAGCCCCGACCTTGGGATGGTGCGGAGATCCCCAGATCCTTTGCTCTCGTCTGGCTGCTGCCGGGAGAACCAAACCTCCAGCAGCTTCTCGGTCCCTTCGAAGAAGTGTGCAGCTTCCATCACTGTGAGACAAGCGAACAACCAACAACCACAGAAAATCAACTAAATTAAATCTCTTCTCCCGCCGCCGCCGCCTCCGCCGCTGCGGGTTGTTCCTGCTGCTTCTTTAAAGTTCAGGAGGTTTTTTTTTTGTTTCTGTTTTTGTTTTTTTTTCTTTTTGCGTGCGTGTGGTTTTTTTTTTTTTGCTTCTGTTATAATTTTATATTAACTTTTTTTAAAAAAAGATTAATAAAATTTTTTCCCGGCTTTTTTTTTTCTCTCGTGCGAAAGTTGAACGTGAGTCTGTGTTGGAAATAGAGGCAGATGCTGTTCAGTCTCTTTTACTCCGCTGGTTCCCGTTACAGAGAAGAGCATAGAGCGAGCGCTAGCTAATGTCGCCGGCCATACTGTGTAAGCGAGGGCGCTGCGTGAGCAAGTCCCTTATATAGCCCCTCGCCCCGCAGGGTCAGGAAGTGACGCATATGGCACCGCCCCTCCCGCTCATAGCACCAGCCGGCTGTCAATCACTTGCCGTCTTAGGTTGGGGCGGGTCTCCCGCGAGCGCCGGGAAGCCGCTTGCCTGGTCAATCTTTTGCCATGGCTCTCTCGAGCGGGAGGTACGAGAGGAGACATAATCGGGGTGGAAAAGGAAGTGTCTAAGTGGAGTTGGAGGAGAAAGACTCGTCTGTTACAGCTGAGCTTTTAAAAATTCAGCTAGCGTGGGCGGGTATAAGTCCCCGAGGTGGGGTGGGCTGGGCTGGGCGGTGCAAGGCTGGGCAGGGCTGCGCTGCCCTGCCCTGCGGGGGAGCGGCTGGCTCCCTTCTTTATGGGGTGTGTTTGGTCGCCCATGCTTCTGATTGACCTGGCTATCTTCGCCGACTATTTCTCCGAGGCAAAAAAAAAAAAAAAAAGCATCCACTGTTTTAAAACTCAACACGTTGCCCCTGACGTGAGCACTTGCAAAGAGTAGGAGCACAAGGCTTTCGCTTCTGCTCCAGCCTTAGTCTCGCGTGCGAATAGGAATGAATTCGTATCGCTTTTACACAATGGGCAGAAGCTGTTAGGTTTTTGCCTTTTTTGAAAAAGGGGAAAGAAAAGCAGTGTGGCGCCCAGCTCTAGAAGGGCTCTGGGTCTCCCGCGAGCAGCGTCCATTAACCTGTTTTTCCATTAGAAGAAGCTTATCCAAACCTCGTGAGTTTGTGGAGCGGGAGCTGCAGCAGCTGGCAACTTAATACCTTAGTGGGTCAGATTTTAAGAATGGGAATTTGTTCCGCAGAGGTATTTTTCCAAACAGAAAATTACTAAACACAAATGGGACATTAACTTTTTTTGGGTAAATCTGACGTCTCGTTTGTTTCTCACAAATCTCAACCAACTGGAAAATGGTCCATGGGAAGAGGGGCGTTGGCGCTACGTCTCAGAATTCAGCAGGTATCTTAATAAATAGAAAACACTGTTCTAGAATGGGTCAACTAGGACTATCAAATATATCGTTGTTGAGATGACTAATTCACATAAAATGAATGTTTGATTGACAATGGCAAGACAAAGTTAGGAGGGGGTCAAAATGTCACAGTGAACCTTCGTCTTATTTTGTTATTTTGTACCTGAGAGAACTTGAAATATTAAAAAGATGCGTGCGATTTGAAGATAAATGTGTCACGAGACGAAATAAATTCGTCTTAAGATCAGGAAAGATTTTTTTCAAACTGGGCTTCAAGATGTCAGGATGGAAAAAAAAAGCAATTGGAAAAGAGGTTTGAGCTTGCATTCCAGATACCCTGCAGGGCTGTGTACTTGTCCAACAAGTATAAGGGTTTGTTCACATTTCTCCATGAAACGTGTTGAAAGCAGATAGGTATTGAGGTTGTTATTATATTTACTAATAATCTTGCCACCTTGTACAAAAACATCTGACTGTTTAAATTGGGGTTATGAACTCCCAGATCACATAGTCCAGCTTTCCATTAGTTGAGGCAAAGACAAGCAAATGGGTAGGCAAGTCCAGGCTGTTTTTTTTTTTTTAATGGAAAAATGGCTTGTAATACTAATTGGGATGAAGATGAAAGTAGTACTGCCATGTTTTTACAAGCAATTCCATTCTTTGGCTTTAAGTAGTTGCTTATAGAAATGGAGAATTGGTGTCTGTTAAACTGCCTCAAACTCTACTTGTAGTATAAACATTATTTGTCTTATAATTGCTTGTAATTAGTTGCTTTTCAATTGCTACCATATTATTTTTTCCAATGTAATTTAAGTCTTAATGCAGTGATGAGAACAATGATACTGTAAAACCTTGTTAATTTGATGGAGGTTATTTCAAAATAATGTGTAAATTAAAGCAATTACTGTTTTCTAGCCAAATGGCTTATAGAATAAGTTTTAGAACTGGAAGAATCATAGGGTCATAGATTTGACTTATAAGGTCATTTAATTATCCAAGAGATTTTATTTAACCTGAGGTCCATTAATTAGTTTTTTAAAAATATGTATACTTAAATGTGGTTGGTTTCCATTATAATCTCATGTATTTTAGATACTTAAAAACATTATTCTGAGATGAGGTCCATAGGCTTCACCAGATTGCCCAAGGGGTTCAGGACAGAAAAGTTTAAGAACTGATAATTCAGCTACCTCAATTTAGAGTGAAAAAAAAAAAACAAAACACCAGAAGCTGAAAGCCTTGTACAAGGCTATGAAGCTGGTTATGTCCACAGTAGTAGAGCTGGGATTAGAAACCATGTGTTACTATCTATAGACTATTTTAAATCTTGAAGCTGAGAATCTCCATGTACTTAGCTCTTAATTTGTTAATCCATCCATAGATAGACATGCATGTTGTTTCCCCCATCAAATTGTAAACTCCTTGAGGGCAGGAACTGTCTTTTTTGTATCCCCAGAACTTAACACAGTGCCTACCACATAGTAGGTATTTATTAAATGTTTGTTGATTGATGGATGACTGGGCTGCAAAAGTGGTAAATGTTAGGTAAACCTAGAGGATATTGAGTGCCCGAAGAATTTGTCTTTGGCCTCATTATATTGTTAGATAATTTTTCTGTTCATTGATTATTATTAATAAATCAGATAAAGACATAAAAGACATGCTCATCAGATTTTCAGATAACATGAAGGCTAGATAACACATTGGAGAATGAATTCAAGATCCCAAAAGATCTTGTCAGGCTACTGGATTGAATCTAATGAAATGAAATTTAATAGGCATAAATGTAAAATCTATCTCATGTTTAATAAATTAACAAGTTAAGTAAGGTTGGGGAGAGATATGGAGGAAATAAAAACAACCTGGGAGTTTTAGTGGACAGTAAGCTTAATGTGAATCAACAGTATGCCTCCCACACCACAGTGCTCCAGTGGATCTGTGATTTCATCAAAGTAGATATTCCTCTTCTCTTTAACAATACAGACTTCAACTAGTCCATGCCTATTCATCTACTTGTCTATATATATTCACTACAGAGTGTCCACTTAATATGTTGGGGACCTTTTTTGATTTCTCTTGCATGGATACCAATGGAGCATATTGGCCATCTTTCGATTACAATTATCCCTCCTACATCTCAACTTTCCCCATCACTGTTTCAATATATTGCAGGTCAGCATAAGAAATTAAATGGGAATTTGGGGAGAGCTTTGAGGAAGCTGCAGAAAGCACATGAAGGCCTGCAGACGACACAGCAAAAGTTTAGAAATACATAAAATATATGTTTGGTATTATATAACATAAACATTTTATCTTTTAATACCATAATAATTCAGGCGTTTTCTCTGGTAGAAAGGGAAGGCCAAAACGTTTTATATGGGTGCCAGGTTCCTAACATCTGTAATATGGAAGGGATAACTATTTGTTCTTGCTATGTGGCCAGCCATTTATATGTGTATATATATATATATATATATATATATATATATGTATATATATATATATATATAATGTATATATATGTAATGTGTGTATATATATATGTAATGTATATATATGTGTGTGTATATATATATATATATATCTTATAGCATCTTTTATACTGTTCCTCCTAGGAAATTATTTGTAATAAATTACAGCTTGCTCATGCCTACTATCAGATCACCATTCACCTCCATCATACTGACTGCCACTTTTGGTGAGTTTGTGTTTTATAAGCCTGTGAGAAAATAGCTCCTTTAGTCATGTTGGATGTATCAGTGTCCTAGTATGCAGCCTTGGTAGGTCAAAATGAGGTCCAAGGTGAAGGGATTCTTATGACTGTTAAGCTGCCTTTTCTCTTCAGTATTACTGGAAAGCCTTGGGTTGTTTCAGTGGATCAGTGAGAAGCTCTGTCAGGGAGAGGAACTCTGGAGATGAAATGTTGTACCATAAAATTTAACAGCCCCTGTAAGTATTTTTGCATTCAGTGTAGGGATTTCTCAACACAGGACAGTGGTCCTCTACTTTATGCAGACCACAGAGTCCTGTAGTTGAAAGAGACATTAGAGGCTGGTGGTATGACTCAGATCTAATCAAGATTGCCTCTTTGCAGTTTTCACCTGTTGCGGCTGGTTCTACTCTCTGGGGTCAAGTAGAAAAAATGTATTTCATCTTCCACTTGACGGTCCTTCAAATACTTGAAGACAGCTAATTATACATATTTTTCCAACTGCCAATTATGTGCCACAGATACTCCATTGTGTTTTTCTCTAATTAGCACTTTTCTAATTTGGCAAATACTTTTTATTGCCTTAAGTACTAAAGGAAATTCAGTGTATTGGGTGAGGCCTCTAGAGTATATGACATAATCCTTGAAATAGACAGCCTCCTTTTCAGCAGGATTTTAAATGCTGAGTTTGAATTTCTATCGATTTGTTTTTATCTTATCAATATGGGTACTTTTCTCTATCATGTAGAACCCAACCCATCAGACTGGGAAAGATTTGACAAAAAAATAAAACGACAAATGTTGGAGGGTCTGTGAGGAAGCAGGCACAATGATGTGCTATTGGTGGACCTGTAAATGGGTACAACCATTCTAGAAAGACACTAGCTGTGTGACCTTGGGCAAGTCATCTCATCGCTGTCTGCCTCAGTTTCCTTATTTGTAAAACGAGGATAATAATAGCACCTACCTCCCAGAGTTGTTGTGATGAGGATCAAATGACATATAATTGTCAAGCGCTTAGCACAGTGCCTGATACATAGTACACACTATATAAATGTTAGTAACTATTATTTGCTGTTGTTGCATAGTAATCTGCAATTATACACAAGAAGTTATATAACAGTGCAAGCCTTTTGTCCCAGCCATGCCACTGCTAAGCCTTTATCCAAAAGAGATTAAAGAAGATGGAAAAGGCGCTTTTAATCCAGTAAGGAATGACTGAATAAATCACGGTGTACGAATATGACAGAATATTATTGTGTTGTAAGAAACAAGGGACTGGATGATTTCAAAAAGACATGGAAAGAGTGAAGTAAGCAGAGTCAGAAGAACAATTTATATTATAGCATCAATATTATAAAAACAAACAATTTTGAAGACTCTTATAGACAAAGGAAGAATGAAATTAGCAGAGCCAGAGCAATTTATACAATAATAGCACTGTAAAAACAAATTTTGAAAGCTGTAAGATCGATGACCATTCGTGGTTCCAGAAGACCAATGATAAACCATGCAATCTATGACAAAAAGGCGATGGATGTAGGATATAGAATGAGACATCTGTGTATCTGCTCGTGTCTGTGTGTGTCCAAATGGGGAAGGAATTTTTTCTTGACTATACATATTTCTTACAAAGAATCAAGGAATTTTTTTTTCTCAGTGGGTTGGGAGGTGCAGGTGGGGAAGAAAACAGATTTCTCTATTTTTTGATTAGAGAAATGAGAGCATGCTCCAGATGTGGAAGATTGCCAGGACTTTCAGATGAGGTCACTGTATTATTAGTTTTTCTTCATTATTTTACTGCGTTATGAGTACTCTTGTGGAGTGGAGGGTAATCTGTAAATTTTTGTCATATGAAAACACCTAAACAAAATGAAGATACCTGTTAAAGAAAAAAGGATCCAACTCATCCATACCCTTTCACATTGCATGACTCTTTCCTCATCTTTCTGTAAATTTTTCTCCAGGAGTCCATGGAGGGACACATAGGCTGTCCAGTTGTTGAAAGAGAGAGAGGTTATCAATAATGACTAACCAATATGCCTACTTTACCATTTGTACAAAATCTTTATGAAAATGAGCTATATGCATCAAGGGAGTCTTTGATGAAAACAGCATAAGAGAACAACTTGGTTATTCAAAATATTCTTTAGGTGGCCACTTGGTGGTGCAGTGAGTAGAGCACCAGTCCTGGAGTCAGGAGGATGACCTGAGTTCAAATCTGCCCTTAGACACTTGACACGACACAGTTACTAGCTGTGTGACCTTGGGCAAGTGACTTAACTCCAACTGCCTTCCCTTCCCCCCTCCAAAAAACAAAAAAAGGAATATTCTTTAGCAGACATAAGGCATAAATTTAAAAAAATTTTAAAAAGTAAAGGAAATGTGCAAGAATATACTATAGCTCACAAAATTTTCTACCAAGGTGATTAAAGAGAGGCATAATTGATGGATATAATACAGATAATTATAATGGTAATAGCTAACATTTGTATAGCACTTATTAATATGCCAGGTACTGTGCTAAGTGCTTTACCTCATGTGACCCTCACAACAACTGTGGGAAGTAAGTGCTGTTATCATTCCCATTTTACAAATGAGAAAACTGAGGCAAAGATGACAGAAAAAAATGAGACATCATATAGAGCAAAATAATAAAGTAATACTGCTAGCTGCTAAATTATACTAAATGATAAATGCTGAATAATAGGTTCTGTGGTAAAGGGAAAAGGAGATTAGATTTGATCTTGGAAAACCTGAGTTTGATACTTGTGTTCAGTTCAGGACTTCCTAGCTGTGAAACTATGATTATGTCAGTTTACCTCTCTGAACCTCAGTCTGCCTATCTACAAAATAGGGGTAATATTAGTTATCCTAATAAGATCACAAGGTTATTGTGTGCTTTGTAAGCTTTGGAGGCTCCATAAAAGTAGGCTATTATTATCTATTCCAACAAACATTTATTAAGCACCTACTATGTGTAAGGCACTCTAAATGCTAGATTTGTAAGGATAAAGAAGACAGACTTCTCTGAGTTCCCAGAGAAACACCTGATTACCCACAGCTAGCTAACTAATCCTCAAACTCCTATGGGAAGAGCAATGTTTCAGGAAGAGTGCTTCATAATGCCTCCCCATTAGTTCACCCAGAACACTTTAATGTAGTAAAAAGGAAAATACATGCTGTGTGTGTGTGTGTGTGTGTGTCCCATTTTTATGATCTCTGGGATACAGCCCTAGAACTGGTATTGGTGGGTCAAAGGGAATGCACATTTTTATAGCCTTTTGTGCAAAGTTCCAAATTGCTTTCCAGAAAGGTTGGATCAGATCACAGCTCCACCAGCAATGCATTAGTATTCTAATTTTCTTGCATCCTCTCCAGCATTTATGATTTTCCTATTTTGTCATGTTAGCCAATCTGACAGGTAAGGTGTGGTACCTAAGAGTTGTTTTGATTTGCATTTCTCTAATCAATAGTGATTTAGAGTATTTTTTCACATGACTATAGATATCTTTAATTTCTTCCTCTGAAAACTGGCTGTTCATATCCTTTGACCATTTATCATTTGGGGAATGACTTGTATTCTTATAAATTTGACTCAGTTCTCTGTATATTTTAGAAATCAGGACTTTTATTAGAGATACTGGTTGTAAAAATTCCCAATTTTCTGCTTCCCTCCTAATCTTGGTGGCATTGGCTTTGTACAAAAACTTTTTAATGTAATCAGAATTATCCATTTTTCATTTCATAATGCTCTCTATCTCTTATTTGGTCCTAAATTCTTCCCTTCTCCATGAATCTGACAGGTCAACTATTCCTTGCTCTCCTTGAGCCCACTTTTTCATGGACTCTGTATGTACTTGAAGATTAACATGTCACAGACTTTTGTGGGGATATTTTATACCAACTATTTTAACTATACCACCTCAATAAATGCTCCTCTAAAAGTGGGGAAGGGGCATATTATTTATACTGTAACAACAAAAAAAACAGATCTTGCTCTCATGAAATTTACATTTTGCTGAGGATATGAAATGTTAATAGAAGAAAAGAGGAATGATTGTTTTGACAACTATGTGGATGATGAATCAGAGAGATGAGAGCCAAGACGCTACAAGTTCCACTGGGGGCTATTGCAATAGCCTAGGATTGTGACCCAATGGAGTCACGACCTACAGTTTAAGAAGTGCTGAAGGGGTCGCAAATGGAAAAAGTTTAAGAAGCACTGGTCTAGATGAGGGAGGATTGTGGAGGTGTCATATAGTCAGTGTCCTTTCCACTGTATCATGATGAATCCTAGATCTGGAAAGACCTTTAGAAGCTATTTAGTCTAACCCCATCATTTTACAATTGAAGAAACTGAGTCCCGGAGAGGTAAAGTGCCTTGCCTAAGGTCACACAAGTAAATTAAGAGCAGAACCAGGATTTAAATGGGATACCCTACATTGATTTTCTTTGTATAGAAGGTTTTCAATTTTGTATAATCAAAATTGTCCATTTTATCTTTTATGATCCTGTCTGTATCTTGATTGCTCAAGAATTCTTCTATCCATAGTTATGAAAAGTATCTCCTTTGTTTCTCTAATTTCTTCATATTAGCTTTTATATATCTATTTCATTTATCCATTTGGACTTTATTATAGTATGTATATGGTATAGGATATTGGTCTGAACCTAAATTCTGCAGTCTGCTTTCCAATTTCCTGATAGTTTTTGCTATAAAGTGAATATTTACCCTATTAGGGTCTTTAGGTTATTAAACACTGTTACTGTGTTCATTTGGTTCTGTATCTTGTGTACTTAATCTGTTCCATGGACTAACTCACGTATTTTTTTAACCAGTAGCAAATCACCTTGACAATTAGTGCTTTGTAGGATAGTTCAAAATGTGGTACTCATAGGCTCTCTTTCTTCGCACCCTTTTTTTCATTATTTCCACTGAGATTCTTGACCTTTTTCTGGCCTCCAAATGAACTTCATTATTATTTTTTCTAGCTCTATAATAATACTTCTTTGTTGGTTTGATTGGTATGTCACTGCATAAGTAAATTAATATTGGTAATATTGCCATTTTTTATTACCTTGTCACAGTCAAACCATCAGCAATTAATATTTCTCCAATGATTTAGGTCTGTCTTTATTTCCATAAAGATTATTTTGCAGTTCTATTCAAATGGTTCCTTGAACAGTTCTACTACTCACATAGTTGTTTCAGTCAGACCAAATATTTTATACATTCTATAGTTATTTTGAATGGAATTTTATTTATCATTTTTTATTTTTGCTGAGGTTTTCATAGTAGAAGGAAAAGTTGATCTTGTAGATTTATATCCTACAACTTTCTGAAGTTATTCTTTGAATTAATTTTTAGGTGAACCCTCAGGTTTCTCTAGATATATCACCATGTCATCCACAAAAAGCAATACTTTTTGTTTCCTTTTTGCTTATGCTTATTCTCTAAATTTATTTTTCTTTTCTTATTCTGTAACTAGCATTTATGGCATTATATCAAATAATAGTGGTGATAAAGGACATACTTATTTTACCTCGATTTTATCAGTATGGGCTTTAGCATTTCTCCATTACATATAATCCTGTCCTTGCTTTTAAATAGATTCTATTTACCTTATCAACCTCCCTTTCAGTCAATTTATTTCTGTATTTCTCAGTGTTTCTAACAGAAATAGATGCTGTATGTTGTCAAAAGCTTTTTTGGAATCTACTGGTATAACCATGTGACTTTTTTAATACATTATATTTGTAGTTTTTTATATTGAACCAACTCTAAATTCCTTTTATGAATAAAACTGGTCATAGTAAATATATATACATATATATAAAATCTTTTAACATGTTGCTATAACTTCTTTATCAGTTTTCTTTGTCATTGGTGTCTCTGGGATCCTTTTCAGATATTTTCTGGAGTTTATGTGGGGAAACTGGGCTTCTCTGCTTCTGTTCATATCATTTTCTTAGCAGAAATTCTCTTCAGAAGAATGCTGAAAGTACTGCCACTATCCTCAGCTGCCATTAAATATGGGACTCATTCAGCACAAATTTCCAGATGAAAAGGGGCAGTTTCTTGGCTGTGTCTGTTCAAGTTAATTCATCATAGATAGGCATGGATAACTGTTCCAAAAATTAATCTACTGTGGCAGGGGCATTCCATGTCAAATCTGACTTGGTATCTAGAAGGAGTTGCCATAGTCTAGCAAGGTCACTTACTCTTGGCTGGAGCAAATACCTCCTTTGATTGGCAGTACTGGTTGGATTGATCTATGGGAATGTTGGAAGTACCCTTGAGTTCCTGTAGTTTTCTCTTCAAATTGTCTAATAGCAAGGAAGCATTCATGGTGTAGTGGAGGGTGAGCCTGCTTTGGAGTCAGAAAACCCCTCCTCTGATTGTGTAACCCTAGGTAAGTCATTTAACTTCTCAAATTCTAATGAACTTTGGAAATTTCAGAGCAGGTACTGATCTCTGTTTGTTGAAGGCTTTTCCTCTTAGACCATTCCCTATACACTTACCAATGAAATCACCATTCTGTTTACACACATATATATATATATATATATATATGTATATATATATATATATATATATACCTATGTGTATACACACATGCATGCATATTTACGTTACACATACAATATAACACATGTTTAAGCATACAGCATACATATACATGTGTGTATATTTACACACACAGTTATACATATACGGGTGTGTGTTTGCATTCTTTCTTTAAGGTAGGGGGTTTCCACAAGGTCATCCTGTCCCTTTGGGCAAAAGGAAAGAAAAGCTGACTAGGTTTTTGAGGAGTAAGACTTGGGAGTGGAGATCTATGAACAATAAGAATCTGGGAGGTTCCTTGCCTGGCTGGTGAAAGAATCTGGAGGATTGACTCACTGTGAGCGAGTAGTAACTGGCATCTATATAGGTTAAAGTTTTGCAAAGCCCTTGACATGCATTATATCATTTGAGTCTCCCAACAACTCTTGTGAGGTGGGTTCAAACATTAGGATCCATATTTAACAGATGAAGAAACTGTGTTTCAGAAAGGTGAAGCAACTCCTCTGTGGTCATAGGAGAGTCAGAGGCTGAATGCAGTCAAAATCTTTCCGACTACCAGTCCAGCACTCTGTCCTATTCACACCAGACTGATTTTTATTCTTGTAATTAGGGTAACTGGCTAGTTCCATAGTCACCCATTTGCTCCTCCAAGTCTGCAAACTGCCAGCTCTGCAGATGTCAGTTATAACTGTTGCTGAAGGGCTAGGAGCTCCAGGGAGCCCCAGCTATGGGGGTAGCACGCTGACAAACTACTGAGCCTTCATCTATGCCACACATGAATATCTGACCACTGGACCCAGATGGCTCTGGAGGAGAAAGTGAGGCTGGTGACCTTGCATGGCCCTCTCTCACTCAAATCAAAGTTAACTGAAAGTCATGTCATCATTTCCCTGATGTCATGGTCCTCTTTGAAAACAAAGGACAAACACAACATAAGTACGGAGACACATTTTATTCCATTTGGGTAGCAGATAAAGCTGAGAGTCCCATAGCTCTAGAGGGAAATGAGCTAGTGATCAAAGAGAAATGAAAAGGCTCAAAGGAAGATCTTTGGAGGAGGCAAGGGACCTGATTCAAGCCTTGATTAGAAAGAGTGTACAAGTTCACCAGAAAAGCCTAATATGTTGGTGGGGGTGGGAGGAAGCAGGAAGTAGAGCACAAAGCAGTACTAAGAAGATTGGGAAAGAGACAACACACCACAAAATAGAGTAGTAGATGATAGTAAAGTGGTAGTTTGTGTGATGTAACTTTTTTGCCTAAGATGGCATTGGATTAGGAAGATGTGCTAATGGTGACACCTTCCCCTTGCACCATTCTGTTGATATTGTCATTGGCCTGCATTGTGGTGGCCTATTTCAATGATATCCTCATATGATCCTATAACAACGGTTAGAACATTGGATCTGGAGTTAGAAATACCTGATTCAAATCTTGCTTTAGACTAGTTGTTCTCAAAGTTATGGTCTGGGGAACCCTGTGAGATCAAAACTATTTTCTTAATAATGTTGTGGTTGTAGTTTAGTGGGGGCAGATGCTTCCTGACTCCATTTGGGGTTTTCTTGGCAAAGATACTAGAGTGGTTTGCCATGTCCTCCTCTAACTCATTTTACAGATGAGGAAATTGAGGCAAACAGGGTTAAATGACTGCCCAGTGTCACACAGCTGTTAAATGGCTGAGGCCAGATTTGAACTCAGATGTCTTCCTGACCCCAGCCTGACACTCTATCCACTGCACCACCTAGCTGCCCCCCCTTTTTTAATACTACTGACACTTAAATTTATAATATTGTATTAGAATTTTATTTAATTTCTGATACAGCAAATATATTTCTAATGAAATCAATATCATATTGTTTTGTAAATATATATTGGATGTAACCCACATAAAAGAAAAGCTTTTTTGGGTGTGCCCTCAAAAATTTTTTAAAGTATAAAGGGTTTCTGAGATCAAAAAGTTTGAGAACCATCGCTTCAGACATTTGCCTCCTGTGACAAGTTGCCTGACTGAACGTAGGTCCATGGAAGATTAGGCTTTAACTCTAGAGAGCAACTGTAAGTTGTTGTCTAAGTGATGAGAAACAGTGTGACACAGTAGAAAGAGAGTGCTAGCTTGGAAGTCAGAGTAGCCAAATTCAAATCCTGCCTCTGTCATTACCTATGTGACCTGGGGCAACTATTTAATTCCTCTGGGATTCATTTTTCCCTTATTAAATTAAAGTAAAATCAAGTTAATAATAAATTATTATATATGAATTGTTATGATACATAGTATATAATAGAATATTATGCATATAATGTACATAATGTTAAGATATTCAGTTATTATATGTAATAAATAATTAAAGGAAAATTAAGAGTTTGGACTAGATCACTTCTAAGGTCCCTTCCAGCTCTTGTCTTATGAGCTAATTTTGAATTATTCAGAGGTAGGATGATTCAGATTTTTAAATGCATAATAGAGTTATTCACATACACAAAGGAGCACAGTTTACAATAGTCATAACTGAGCTTTATCCAGTTATTCTCAGGGAAAGAATTAGAAACCTTTACGTGAATCACTCTCCTTTCTTGAGAAAATATCTAGGAGACATGCCTGGAAGGCAAAATGCTATTGTAGAACTAACAGTGGACAAAGGAGTCATGAGATCTGTGTGACTTTGGGCAAGTCATTTCATCTTTGTGAGCTTGTTTCTTCACATGTGCAATTAAAGTGCTTGAAGTAGATTTCTAAGGTCACTTTTCATGTCAGTGTTCAATGGTTTAGGAGATAGATAGTAATTCAGAGCTTCTGGGAAAGGAAGTATGTGGGTCTCTAGGTTGGCCCTGCTCTTTCCTCACTATTTCCTCATAACAAAAAGATCCTGCAGAATGGCTACAATCAAATAAATGATTATTTCATTGGAAATAAAACATGCTTCCCTGTTCAGTTTAATATATTTCTATACCAAAATCTTTGTATGTTTGTGTTTTCAACCTTCCTTTGTCTGATTCAAATAAAAGTGATATTCATATGATACCTGCTTCCTCCATTCTGTCTTCCTTGTTTGCATATACTATTTTTATTCATCACTCTGATTACTCAAAATAGTAATTCCAACACCATTCTTCCCTAGTGTATTTATTTTCAGTCTCTTTTCTTTCTTCACATAATATCATAAAAACAGGACAAAATCACCTCCAGGCTCTTTATTTGTCATATTTAGCTATGTTAATGATACTTGAAGACATTAGAGCTCTCAGGGGATACATTTCTTCTTCGCGCACTAGAACCATAAACACTTCCTCATACTGTCTTCCATTTGCTACAGTAGGTTTACCTTTCTAGATTTCTCAACGGTTCCTGTATTTGTATTTCTTTTTTTATTTTTAATTTAATATTTTGTACATATTACATATTGATGCAATTACATATAGAAGCAATTTTTAACCTTTGTTTTTCAAGATGTTGAGTTCCAAATTCTCTCCCTCTCTCACTTCCCCCTCCATCACTGAAAAGGCAAGCAATTTGATATAGGTTATACACATGTAGTCATGCAAAACATATTTCCACATTAGTCATGTTGTGAACGAAAACAGACCAAAAAAAAACCAACCGAGAAAAATAAAGTTTTAAAAAAGTATGCTTCAATCTACATTTAGATTCCATGCTCTGGAAATGGATAGCATTTTTTATCCTAAGTCCTTCAGAACTGTCTTGGATCATTGTTTTGCCGAGAGTTGCTAAGCCTTTCACAATTGATCACTGTACAATGTTGCTGTTACTGTAGACAGTGTTCGCCTGGTTCTGCTCATTTCACTTTGCATCAGCTCATGTAAATCTTTCCAGGTTTTTCTGAGAGCATCCTGCTCGTTATTTCTTATAGTACAATATTATTTCATCACAATCATATGACACAACTTGTTTAGCCATTCTGTAGTTGATGAGCATCCCCTCCATTTCCAATTCTTTGCCACAACAAAAATGCTTCTATAAATATTTTTGTACATTTAAATCCTTTTCATTTTTTAAAAACTCTCTTTGAAATACAGACCTATTACTGGTATTTCTGGGTGAAGGGTATGCACCCTATATTTGTATCTCAAGACTCTTCAGCTTTTATTTTCTCATCAGCAATACTTGAAAGACTTCTCTTTCATTCAAAGTTATTTTTTTCCTACCATACTCTTAAATGCTATAAATCATAAAGAAGATGCCAGTCTATATTGATAGAGGAAGTTTCCTTAGCCAGAAAGTACTACTGTACTAATAAAAGTGCTACAACCTTGGTGTTATTCTCAGTTCCTCTTCTACCTCCATATAGCTTATATATATCCTCTTCTTTCCATCCCTACAGCCACCACTATAGTTATAATAAATAAATAAAATCCTAAGTCCAGTCCTTATCTTTATCCCAGAATTACATTCAATTTCTCTAAATAAATTATTCTTAGCTGTAAGCTTTTATCCTTTATGTTTTGGAATATTGTATACTAAATTCTTCTAATCTTTATAGAGATAATTGTCAAGTGTTTTAGGATTTTGTCTGAAGTTTGTTGGTACTTCAGTTCTTTCTTTCTGGCTATTTATGGTCTTTTTCTTTAACTCGGAAGCTCTGGATTTTGACTATGACATTCCTGAGAGTTTTCATTTTAGGTTTCTTTCAGGAAGTAACTGGTGGATTCTTTCTATATTCACTTTGCCCTCTGGTTCTAATAGTTTTAGAGAATTGTCATTTATAATTTCTCAAAATTCAGTGTCAAGGATTGTTTTTTGGTCATGGTTTTCACATCATCCAGTGAGTCTTAAATTATCTCTCTTTGGCCTGTTTTCTAGATATTTTTGATAGATATTTTTCACTTTCTTCTATTTTTTTCAGTCTTTTGGTTTGTTCTTTAACTTCTTGTTGTTTCATGGAATCCTTGATTTCTTATTTGTCTATTCTAATTTTCAAGTGGTCTGTCTCTAGGGTAAGATTTTGTAAACTATTTCTTTTCCTTCCACTTTTTCTCTAGTCATCTCACTTTATTTTAATCTAAAAAATCTCTTTGTTTACTCTTTTCTAGGAATTTTAATAGATCTTGTAGACAAACAAGATTTTTATTTGAGGGTGTGGCCCACCATTCCTATGGAGTTACTCTCTTCCTCTAAGCATGTATTCTGGATTTCCCCAGATCCATAAAATTTCTTTATTGCTAGAGTCTTCTTTTGTTTATTCCTACTTTGGCTTTACTTATTGAATTGGCTGTGACGGCTTCTGTGCACTTAGATAGCGAAGGTGACCCTTTTTTGGTCTTGATCTCTATTGCATGAGGTCCTGCCACTAGCCCATCTCCTTCCTGGTATCTGCTGTGTAGAAAGTGCTAGCAGGTCCCAGGCTCACATGTGTTCTTTCAGTACAGAGCTCTGAACTCTTCAAGGATGTCAGAATGGCTCATGTCACCCTGATGCAACTTTCAGAGCCTTTAGGTTTTTGGAGTACAGATTGTTGCCTCTTCAGTAGGAGCTCTCCCAGTGTGCTAGTCCTAATTCCCATGCTCAGGTCCAGAACTTTTTGGGTAACTAACCACCCTAGGCCTCCTCACTGGAGCTCTCCAGTCTTCTGGTCTCCAAGTCTAAGGAATACTTGATCACCCTGGAGTTTTCTAGATAGACTGCTCTGAAGCCGTCATAGCTATAAGGCTGTAAGTGCTGTTTGGGCTTCTTTGGCTCTCTCCTTAGTGCCTATAGGCTTCTTTTTAATTTCCTTTAACCAATATAGAATAGATTAAGGTATTCACTATAGTTTCTTATTTTTCCCTTAATTACTGTTTTTACTGGGGCTTTTTTGTTCTGTCTTTTCTAGAATACATAAGAATTCAGCTGTTCTGTCCTTATCTACTCTGCCATTTTGTCTGGGAGCCCTTCAAGTAACCTGCTGATTCACAGGCCCAAAGTTATCAGTAATGACTTCATAGCCATAGAGGGAAAAGGCCTTGAATGCTTCCTGGTATAATACGTAAGATCAATTACAGTCTAGTACCAAACTCCTTCGCACAGCTCCCACTTCTGTCATCTCAAGGGTAAGGTGACCTCTAGAAAATGAAATTTGAATTCCTGAGGGTCAGCCCTTAATTCTTGGCTTATGTCTCTTCTGATTGTCTTTTATCATGTCTTTATACTTGCAACTGGTCTTCCAAGGACAATTGAGGCAAAGGGTACTGGTTAGACGCAACAAAGTTCATATATAAGAACTCACACAGGGCAAGTGTTCACATGGTGGTCGGAAGTGATACGAGGACATTCTCAAGGTATCTGTCAAGAACTTTGGAATTGATTATATGACATGAAGGACACTGGCACAGGACCACTCAGCATGGAGTGCTCACATCAGAGAAGGTGCTGTGCTCTATAAGCAAAGCAGAATTGAAACAGCTCAAAGGAAATGCAGGATGAGCAAATTTAGAGTATCCACCCCAAATGTTCACATGGTCTATTTGTGCCCGACCTGTGGTAGAGCATTCTGAGCTTGTATTGGTCTGATCAGCCACAGTTAGATGCATTGAAACTTGACTCTAGCATAGTGGTATCATTTTGGTCCACTTTGAGAACTAAGGACAACAACCAACCAACCATATTCTCTGATGGAAGTTCCAAATGCTCAGCTGCATTTCTATTTGACTGTGGCCCAGCATCCTGGGTATAGCATAGTCTTCACTCCTTTAATAAGTACCCCAATACCTTCAGTGTCATATGGCTTGCTAACAGCATTTTCATTCGCATTGGTCTTTCTTGGCCAGTAGTGTATGCTGAGCTCATCGTAACTAAGACTGTTTCCCATATTGGGCAAGCAATACAATTTGTAGAGATGGTCACAATAGATAGATCACCCATGTCCATCCATGCTTGAAATTTAACCCCAGATATGTTATCTTTGAACTTTTCAGTGGTAGAACATTTCACAGCAAAACCCCCTGCATTTGTGAATAGGATATAAAATCTCAGTGTCATTAAGTCCTCTACTGTCAAATTAACAGATTTCTGGTGACCCATCATTTTCCTGGTACAGTACTGCTCCCAGGCGTTCCAGGCATGCCAGATGGGGGAAGGAGAGAAGAGAAAAATCTTCTCCCACTTTGCTGTCCTCTGATAGAAATACAATAGGAAAGACAAAGAATGATCCCCTCTCAAACTTACAGTTCTCCATGCTTGGCTCTTTCTTACACTGCCAAGGATCACACTTCTTAAAGCTGTTCCTTGAGTTGGCTGTCTCTTGAGCAAGCAAGTTAGCTTTTTAAAGGCCAGTTGGGGTGCAGCCAATAGTTAGATGCTTTTTAAATTCCATCAAGTAAAACTTCTTACTTTGTAAAGAGGCAGAGTATAGATACATCATTTAACTTTGTTTTATTTGTTATATCTAGTTATTTCTGTTACCCAACCCCTCTGTCATTTCATACACTGGGTGGAGGGGGGTGGAGAGAAAGAGTCAATTGATCAAGGGTGTCTTGACTAACTCCTCAACACTGCATTAATAAAGGGGTTTTTTTTTGCCTTCATTAAAATTAGACTTATGATTTTTCACCATTGATAACATTTTTATTTGTATACTGCTTTACAGTTACACGGGACTTTTACATACTTTATGTCATTTGACCCTTACAACAATCCTGTGGTGTAGTTAAACTGTATTTTAAATGAGGGAACTAAGATTGAGAGAAGTTAAATGACTTGCCTAAAACTGTACAGTCAAATATGGAAGCTAAGACTAGAATACAGATCTTCTGACTTCTGAAAAGCCCAGTAAGCTTCTCACTACACCATTATGAACAATAACAACAGCATTTTATTATTTTGAAGAGTAGAACTATGTTACTATGATTAGCTTTCTTAATATCTTATGTGTTTATTGGTTTCTCAGTGGTGCAGAAACTAAAGAAAAAGTGCTTTAATGTAAACTTTAAAACTTCTCTAAGTATAGTCTTTTTAAAATAGTCTTTTTTACAATCTTTTTTTCTACCAAATATCACATTTCAGTTTGTGTATTCTTACTATTACAACAAAAGACAGAGTAACTTTTAAATGAGTAGATTTTAGATATAAGGAACTGGTGGATCTTTTTCTTTGTTGTGGACTATGTCACCCAAAAAATACTTTTAAAATAGCATAGATGCATAGTTTCATATACAGTTCTTCTTTTCTGTTCTTTGTATGTGGGAATGTTCATATTTGTCAAGCTCTTAAGGAAAATGAAATGAAATTTTAAGAGACGTTATTTTGCCTTAACAAATACAGTGCTTATCAAGGTAACCCTACCAGTTATTCTGCTTAATCTTATCATTTTATTCCTTTAGTTTGCCAAATAAGAAATTAACATTTTTTTTACAGGATCCTAGATTTAGAACTAGAAAGGACCAGGTTATCTTGTCCAACTCCCTCATTTTATATATGAGGAAAGTGAAGTGTGTAGAAGTGAAATGACTAGCCCAAGGCCACACAGGTAACAAATAAAATTAGAATTTGGCCTTATGTATTGGGACTCCAAGTTTAATGATCTTTCCACAACACTGCTGCCCATACATATTTAAAGGATAATGTTATAAAAGCTATAACTATATGTAAACAAATATACTAAAATATTTCTTATTCTACTTGCATAAATACACTGATAGTAATTTTTTGCTTTGTCCACACAAACTTCAAATCACACCCAATAGGTCCTTCTCTTCCTTTAATCTCCTACATGAAATGTTTTCTTCTAATCGCTCCAACTGCTTGTACCACCCCCTCAGATTATCTTGCATTTATATGTTCATTGTTCCTTTTGTCTCTCCTGACTGAATAAGTTCCTTGAGGGTAGAGAATCTTTTTTTTTTTTAATCCTCTGAGCCTATTGTCTGGGGGTTGGCACATAGCAGGTTTTCAATAAATTCAATAAATTATTGATTATTAATTCAATAAATTATTGATTGATGGATTAAATGTTTACACTTACATTTTGCACATCGTCAATTTATGCAAGAGTTAAGTGTGATTTTAAAAACCCATTATTTATTTATTTTTAACATTCAGTTCTTAAAATTTTGAGTTCCAAATTCTCTCCTCTCCAGCCCCTCCTCCACTCATCAAGAAGGCAAGCAATATGATATCAATTATACATATGAAGTCATGCAAAATATATCTGCATATTAGCCATGTTGCAAAAAAAAGGCAAGAAAAATAAAATGAAAAAAGCATGCTTCAATCTGCACTCAGGGTTCATTATTCTCTGTCTGAAAGTCTATAGAATTTTTTATCATGGGTCTTTTGGAATTGTCTTGGATCATTGTATTGAGCAGAGTAGCTTAGTCTTTCGCAGTTGATCATTGTTACAAAATTGCTGTTACTGTGTACAATGTTCTCCTGGTTCTGCTCACTTGTGATTTGTTTAAATTTAAACATATAGTAACTTTATTCTAAAATGTTGGAACAAGGAGAGTGTCTGAGTTTCTCAATCATTGTCACTTTGGCAACAAAGGAGTGGCACTGCAGAAGAACTCTGAGCAAAGCTCCATTCCAGTTAAACATGTTTATACCATGTCACAGAGTCATTATGAAGAAAATAAAGTTCTGGAAGGGAACTTTGGGAATATATCAAATTATCTTATCTTTGAATAAACCAAAACCACAACATCCCTAGAAACTCTTGGGTAGTATGTCATAGTGTATTTTATTTATATAGAAATGTTGCCTATGCATTTATCCCTTACGACTTCTATATTTTAAAAATGGTGCCAGATTATCGGTGGGGAAAAGAAGTAATAAAAGACAATTATTGAGTACTCTCTATTATAAACAGAGGTAGTGGACCTTTTTGCAAAGCCACTTCATTCCCTGATAGAGAAATGTAAGACATCAACAATCATTTTCTATTTTAGGGAAAAAAATTCCAAATCACTAATAATAGAGGAAATTTAAAACAAATTTTGAGGTTCTGTTTCATAGTAGTGGATTGGCAAAGATTACAAAAAAGGAAGATGGCAGTTGTAGAACAACAGGCACACTAAATCTCTGGAATTGTGAATTGGTCTAATTCCAACCAGTCAATAAAGTGGTATAGAACTGTGCCCCAAAAGTCATATAACTCTTCATAAGCTGTGACTCAGGTATTGGATATATGTCCCAAAGAGATTAGAGACAAAGGGAAAGGAATAATATATACAAAATATTTATAACAGCTCTTTTTGTTGTTGTTTTAGCAAAGAATTGTACAAAGTAGGGGGCCTTTAATTGGGAAATAGTTGAACAAATTATGGAATATGGATTTAATGGAATATTATTTTTCCATAAGAAATTATGAAAGGGATAGATTTAGAGCAAACTAGGAAGACTTGCATAAACAGATGCATAGTGAAATAAGCAGAACCAGGAGAACAATTTATAACAAGGACTACAATAATATAAAGAAAATAGCTTTGAAAGACTTAAGAGCTCTGATCAATGCAATGACCGGTCAAGTCTGATGAAACATTGGTAATAGATTAGGGGTACAGAATGAAATACATCTTCATTCATTTCCAATGTGTAGATTTGTTTTGCTTGATATAATTGTTTCTTTTAAGAGGTGGCTTCCATGAGGCAGAAGCCTAGAGGGAGATTTATTTGGTGGTGAGAATAATGTTAAAGATGAAGAAGAAGAAGAAGAAATAAACAAAGCATTACTAAAAATACTCAAACGAAATCAGAGGGGATTTCAAAATGGGACACACGTAAATAGGTCAGTTTTGTCACTATTACGTTAAATGTAACATATTTTAGGAAACCATATAAAAGAAGTTCATAGTTTCATATATAATCTTTTTTTGTCTTTGTATATTGAAATATTCATGATTACTGATAAATTAAATTCATAATAAAAATAAAATTTATGGCTAAAATAAATTTAGTCATTTGCTCATTCAATCGCTAGTATTTATTGATACCTATATATTCATAAATCCCTGCAATGCTTTGTGGCAGAATGCAGAAAGGTTTAACTTATAGTATCTACCATCAATTTGCTTGTTAGCCAGAGATGGTCGTTTTGAGAGTGTTCTTCCTACCCAAATCCTGAATCTTTTTCTTTAGTGTATTCTTGGGTTTAGGTTTAGGAATAGACTTACCATTAATATTGAACGTATTGATTTGGCTATCTGCTCTTTTACCAGACATAGAGTGACAATTTTTATTAGGGTTTATAACTGGAAAATTGATCTTTATTTCTCTTGGACTGTGAAACAGGTTTGTGCTGCTTTAAAAAAAAATGTGTATATCTGAATTTAAATGAATTCGGGGATAATTATTAACAGTATAGCAGAACACTTTGCTTTAGAAAAGCATTTGCTGCAAGGTTCCTTTAAAGAGAAAACTCATCTCATGTTTCGAAATTTATACATACTTAAGGGACATGATTAAAATCTATTTGTGATTCACTTATCCATATGCTAACTAATGTCAAACCTCAGGAAAGTCCCGGGCTTATTTCTATTCTTGTGTCACCTATGACTCTGAACCACAGCTTTGGCTTCCGCAGACTGGGCTTAATCTTGGTGACCTCTCAATAGTAATTCAGAGATGGCTTGTTTTGCCTTCAGGCAAAGTGTTCCCCTCAGAACTTCTGAATTTTGCTCACTTTAGCTTTCTAAAAGGAGTCTGTTTTCCTATAAACAGCCCAGGCTAATGGGGAATGGATCATAGAACAAGTTTATTACACATAACGAAGAATACAGAAAGGACTCATAACTGAGCCCATAGAAAGTCAGGGGAACTTCACCCTTTGGTGAGCCTCACCTTTCTCCAGGCCCTATATATAAACCTCAGGTTTATAATATCATCCTAGAAGCATAGGTTCCCAAAGTGGATGATATTGCCCCCTAGGGGGCACTGGGATGATTTGGGGGGTAGAAGTACTCCTGGGTGAAATTAGGGGGTGTTGAATAAAAATAAGGGGGTGGTGGAAGCATAAGGAAAGACGAGAAGAAAATTTTAAAAAACATTTGTACGTGTTTCATCTATTGTGTAACAGAGTAAAAGTAGTAGTGATTACATTATTTTCCAAATAAACACATAAAATGCAAGTTATAACTGATCAGTGGTCAAGTCTGCCAATGAGTCTTAACTAGCAAGTGTTGGCAGGTAAACTTGTCAAGCATTGTTGACGTCCAGCATGCATTGGTGGGAATATGTGCATGTAATGACTTGTTTACTATATGATACTATACAGTTACATGAAGCAATATTGCATAATCAAAATTGCAATGCAGGAAAAAACCCCACAAATTTACAACAAATTATTTTTTTTAATTTATTTTTTTATTTTTAGTTTACAACACTCAGTTCCACAAATTTTGGGATTCCAAGTTTTCTCTCCCTCCCACTCCTTACAATAAATAATTAAATTTAAGATGTGTCATTTTAAAAAAAATTATATTTTTCTTGAAATGATGCAAATAAAAACACACACACACACACACACACACACACACACACACACACACACACACACACGGGGCTGCGAGTCTACGGGAGCCCTAGGAGGGACAGAGGGAACTGACTGAGCTGGAGCAACAGCTTCGGGGCACTGTGGGGGCAGGGCAGGCTTTTAGAAAGTTTCTTCCCCTCCTTGATGGAGTTTTGGTTGAAAGGAGTGCAGCTGAGACTGTTACCAAAGGAGATATTATGCTTCCAGAAAAATCTCAAGGAAAAGTATTATATGCAACGGTAGTAGCTGTTGGATCAGGATCTAAAGGAAAGATTGGAGGAATTCAACCAGTTAGTGTGAAAGTTGGAGATAAAGTTCTTCCTCCAGAATATGGTAGAACCAAAGTAGTTATAGAAGACAAAGGCTATTTCTTATTAGAGATAGTGACATTCTGGGGGGATATGTGAACTGAAATCACTAATGAAGTGGCACCATGAAAGTTGCCCATTCCACTGAAGTTCTGAAATCTTTTGTTTCATCATGTAAATAATTTCCAGGTCTCTTGTTATATAATAAATGGATATCTTGTGTCTCTAAAAAAAAAACAAAACCCCAAAATAATAAAAAAAAAAACATTAAAGGGTTAAAGAAAGTAGGTTTCCAGGGGGGCACTGAATAATTTTTTTTTTGAAAAGGGGGCAGTGGGCCAAATAAATTTGAGAGCCTCTGATCTAGATGGTATTTATCAAGGTTCAGGTCCTGTGATATGTAAATTCTAGACAAAATCCAGGCCTCCACAGTTGCAGACCAACAGAGCTTACAAAAGGTGCTGATAACGATGGGATGATGACTGAAGTTTTACTGATAACTTAGGATGACTTAGGTATGTTAATAACCTAACCTCAAAGTGGTGAAGATAGGAGTGGGTCTGTTTCCTCAAACAACCCAATTAAAATGAGACCTCAAACTTCTGCTCCCCAAGCAACCTTCCATCTCCATCAAGTCTCTGCTGCCAAGTGCACCGAACTCTAATCCGTGGCTCCTTGAGTAATACTCTCTGCCTCTCCCCTTTATCATCCTCTTCTTCATACTGCCTCCCTTCCTTCACCATCCCATTCTGAGTTCCCACACCACTGTTTGCCTGTGTACCACTTTTTGCTGTTTGTCTCTGCCTTTCTGGGCTTTTGGTTTCCATACTCTCTGTCTTTAATTAAAGTATAATTGCCTCCTTATTTCTCTGCAGCCAATTGCAGTCTTTCCTGGTGAGTACCCAAAGAACCTGACATGCTTGCCCCTATTTCATAATTTCATAAATTAATTATCAATTCAAGAAGGAAGTTCCTTCAGGAGAGGGACTGTCTTACTTTTTTACTTGTATCCCCAATCTGTATTATCCTATATTGTCTGGCTCATAGAGGGGGCTTAATAATGGTTTGTTGATCAATTTATTGATTCATGAGTTAAAGAAAGTCTAATCTTTCACTACCAAGGTAAAAAGGCCTGAGTTTTTCATTAAAGCATTATGTCTAGTGAATTATTATCAAATAAGCTTATTTTAAAATTGTATTATTCAAAATCAGGTTTACTAGGATCAGAGGCGCTGTTTCTAGCATTTCAGGGGTAAACATTTTGGCCTTATGTTTGACACAACTGATTCAAAGAGCTAACAATACAATTTGATACTTTGCTCAAGCTAATTAATTAGAATAAAGTAAAAACAAAAAACAAACAAAAAAAAGAATAAAGTAAAAACAAAAAGAGCCAAGTTACTTCGGGATAGGCCTCTCATTGCTACTGAGTGAGACCTGAGACAATTAAGGGACACTCTCCCACTCCTCACTAGAAAGACTTTTTCTTTCTTTTCCCACTTTTCTTATTTCTTCCTTGTTTCTCTCATCTTTTCCTACTTTTCCATTCCTTTTTCTCTCTCTCATGTTTCCTTTACACATTCCCATGTTAAGTTTGTTAGGAGCCCGCATGGATGCTGATGTATCTAGCTGGATACTAGTTACATTCTAAACCCACTGCTTTGTCCCCATAAGACCCTAGGGGTGTCACATAGATCAAATATACAAACTCTGGTTTAAGTGTCACCACCTTGCCCCACCCCATCTAATCTCACATCTGATACACCCTTATCCACCCAGTTTGCTTAAGTCAGACAAATTTATGAGATTTATTCCTGGTACATAATCCTCCTCCCACGCTGAAGGAGACTTTTATGATAAGTAATAATCTATTCTTGTCTCTCAGGGCAGTTTTTATTGACACCCTTTGTTTTTATTCTGCAATCATTTCTAGATAACTCACACAAGGAAGACGCTCATATGGTGGTCAGAAGAAGAGATAAAAAGACACTCTCAAAGTCTCTCTGAGGAACTTTGGAATTGATTGTGAGACCTGGGAGACACTAGCAAAGGACTGCCTAGGGCATGGCATGCTCGAAGAAGGTACTGAGCAAAGCAGAATTGTAGTAGCTCAAAAGACAGTGAGATGTGCAAATTTAGAGACATCTCCACTCCACATGTTCACATGGAGTGTCTGTGCCCTACCTGTGGTAGAGTCCTCTGAGCTCATATTGGTTTGATTAGTCACAGTCCAACAAACTGTATCTTGACCTCAATGTAGCAATGTCATTTTGGTTTTCTTTGAGAGCAAAGGACAACAACCAACCAACCAAACTATCAGATTCTTCCTTCTCTGTCTCTTTTGCTGAATCTTCATCTAAGTCATACCACCACAGGACTCCATCATGAGCCCTTTTGTCTTCTTTCTAATCTATACTATTTCAGTTCACTAAACTGATCTCTTCCACTCCAAGGAATTCAATTATAATCTCTTTGCTGATAATTCTCAGATCTCGTTATCCAGCCCAAATCTCTCTCCTGACCTGTATGTAGTCTTGCTTCTCAACTGCCTACTAGACATTTTGAACTGGATGCCCTATAGACATCTTAAACTTAACAGATCTAAAACTGAACTCATTAGTTTTCCCTCCAAACTCTCCCCTCTCCCTAAAGGCACCCCATTCTTCCCAGGCACCCAGGCTCAAAACCTTGTTATTATCCTCTACTCCTCTCTCTCTCACTCCTACATCCAAACTGTTGCCAAGGCCTGTCGCTTTTACGCTTGTAATGTCTCTCGCATATTCCCATCTCTCCTTTGAGGCTGCCACCAGCTTGGTACAGGCTTATACTATTGCAATAACCTGCTGGTTAGTTGTCCTGCCACAAGTTTGTTTGTTTTTTTCCATTCTGATCCATTCTCCACTCAGGTCTGGCCATGTTATACTCCTTCCCCCCCGCCAACCCACTCAATACACTCCAGAGGTTCCTTATCACTTCTAGGACTAAATATAAAAAATATATAAATATAAAATCCCTCCGTTCACATAACTTCCTGTCCCCTTCCAGCCTTCCCTCCCTTGCCCCAAACTCCATTATCCAGTGACACTGACCTCCTTGCTATTCCTCAAACAAGACACTCCATCTCCCTATTCCAGGCACTTTTTTTTGGCTATCCCACATATCTGGGATGCTTTTCCTCTGTTGATTATCTCCAATTTATCTTGTATATATCTTGTTTGTACGTACTTTTTATGTGTTGTCTCCCTTATTAGACAAATAGCTCCTTAAAAGCAAGGATTTTTCCATATCTTTGTATCCTTAACACTTAGCACAGCATATAGCAAGTGCTTAATAAAAGCTTAGTGACTAACTGACCTTCAGCATCCTTGAGGCCTTTTGACTGAGTCCAAGTTTTACAGAACAAATTCTTTTATTAAGGGGATTTGTTTTATGAAATTTGCATTTAGTCAAAGGGCCACACTTGAGGATCTACAGGGCCACATGTGGCCTTGAGGCGGCAGGTTCCCCATCCCTGCCTTAGTCCATAGTAGTTCAGCCCACAACAATTCAGAGTAAATCAGCCAGATATAGCCTATTTAATGGTTAAAAAAAAATCTTGACCCAGATGAGCATATCTGTGTATCAATCATTCAACAAGCATTTTTCAATCATCTACTATGTATCAGGCATTGTACTAGGATACAAGTATAAAGAATGAAACTATCTCTGCTTGAAAGTTTATATTTACAAAGTTGTTAGAAATACAGGTTGCCATGCTTTGCCTAAAACACCTCAAAATAGTAGTATTGGGAGAAAATTTCTACTAGTAAACTTCTCTTCTGTTCCCTATCTTCCAGGACATCTTAATGCTTTGAGGAATTTAAAGAGAAGGAAACGGACTAATGGCATGCTCCTCATCTGTCACCTCTCCTTTTATTGGCAGTGCCCTGGAGTGGTTCTAGTGGTTAATGTGGTGCTGTTCCTAGGAAGCAACATCTATTTGCTAGTGAATTACTGTGCCTGTGGGATTCTTTGGTGGCCAAGCATACTTTACCTTTTTCTGTTTTGACCCGGCAATGAGTTTCTCCAGGCTATATGACTATATCTTATTCGCTGAGGAATGGGAAAGCCACTATGAAAACTGTGGGAATTGTGGAATTGAATGAACCACACTGACTTCATCTTGTGACTCAGTTTTGGGTCTAGCTCCATTCCTTTTCTAAGATAGGTCTAGTCCCATTTCTGTCTTGTGAGAAAACTTTATTGCATTGTTTGAACCTAGCCCTTTGTGGCTGGGAAGCTGGTCCACCTCTACCTGTTGTTGCTTAAAGACCTTAGACCCTAGGCTATGCTGACCAGAAACCCAGTCAAACCTGAAGACTGATAACAAGGAGTTTTCTCACGATTATACATATCTTACATGTCTTATCTGAAAATTGGCCCTGTACTGGTCAGTTGCTGTTTCCTTGTTCCTTTGATTGAATACAGACACTCGGAGGAGAGTGGGACACCTCTTTTTCTGATTTCAGGGAATTACACCTGTTTGCCCTCCCTTCCCCAATTTCTAACTCGGAAAGCCCCTAATATTTCCTCCAATTAGAAATCAGGTTACCTAATCTTGAATCGTGGCTTATATAGTTAATTGTTTTTTTTAATTCATAAAATTCTATCTCCCCCTATATTAGGGTCTAGTGCCAAGCTGAGGAAGCCTGATGTTGATTTGTTATGCAATTGGCATGCATTGCTTAATAAATCGATATGCTCTGAAGCTTGAACTTCTGTTAACTCAGTTATTTCAGATTTCACCTGTCACAAATTGTTGGCCGTTGTTTTTACCACCTCAGTGGTAGTTAAGGCCATGGGATACCATGGTACTTATATTAACACTTCACCTGCTATTTCTTTATTATTGGGGTAGACTTTAAGTACCACCAGCCTATACCATGGTAAAGATATTCTCAGAGCCCAAGAGTATCTCTCTCTTATTTCAGAGAGGGTAAAGTATTTTTCTAATATTGAGGAAGGCTTCCATCCCTAGAAAATATAGATGTGTCTTCTTTGAAGGGCTATTTTGGAATGGGCCAAGCATTATGCTAAATGTTGGAGAAACAAAAACAAAAGCTAGATAATTTCTGCTTCCAAAAAGCTTACATTCGAATTGGGGGAAATGATGGGGAGTGGCGAAGAAGAAGAGTTTTTTGGTTTGGAAATAAGAGCCATAGATTGGCACATCCTTTCCAGGAACAATGACAGAGTTGATTTAATTATTGTACTGGAACCATAAATCTTCCCTTCACTTCCCACTCCAACCCCAGGGAGAAGTAGCAAGGTAGTTAGTAAAGAGGTGATAGGATAAAAGTGCATTTTAAAGGGATTGCCTTGGTGAGACCAGCCACATACATCTTCATCAGAGAGTAGAGTAAAGGAGGAAATAGGGTGACATCTAGGTGTGTGAACTAAAGAAAGGGGGAGAAAAGGGATCTTGAAATGAATGGCTACAATTTTCTCAGCAAAGTATGAGTTAAGGACCTCACCTGAAAGGGTGGAGGGAAGGGGTGCTGTAGGAAGCTTGAAAGAGAGAGGAGAAGGTTTAGAATAACTATTGTGATAAATAAAATAGAAATTCAATTAGGGAAGAATAGGATTGTCTCGCTATAGTGAGGTCCCAGTTAGGATTAGCTAACATAAGTTTATAGTGGACCCAGTCAAAGTAGGTGTATGACTTTCTTTACATGTGAGTAGGAGTGGAGGAGGTAGATGGCAGGAATAATCTACAGTTGGGATTTGGCAAAGTGTGAGCATCCATAGGATAAGGGAACAAGGGATTGAGAAAGAGTAAAGTCTCTGGCTTTTTGTTTCTGTTGTCTTTCCCATTCTAATCTTCTAAGAATGAGGAGGAGGGTTGCCTGAGCTCCTAGTCTCCTTAGCCACTTTAATTCCTGAGTAGGTTGTGATCCTTCTCCAAAGAGGATAGAGTACCATCTTTATCCTACCAGTTCTTGGGGTTCTTCCTTAGTCAATTGTTTTCCTTTTCCCTCTTATATCCTCTCTCAAAGTAGAGGTGTTTCTCCCACTTCCCTTGATAATATTTCTCAGTAAATAGATGATTAATTACTTACTAGCTGCTTATTCTAGAGATAGTACTATATCCATCATCCCTTTTTGGTATATGCCCAGAGTGATACAACTGTATTTCCTGCTACGTTTTCTGCCTCTGGTTCTCCATTCTGGGGCATCTTTCTTATAAAGCTTTCTAATGCTTGAAGGGTGGAAGGATATGCTCTTGTCCCAGGTACCCTTTGCAACCTTGGAATCACTGCCTATACATCTCATTGTCTCTTTCAGTATGGGACTTAAATTTTAGTATATTCTCCGCGATGATGCCTCAGCATGGTTCCTGTGCTACATTAGTTAGATAAAAGGCAGTGTGGATAGTGATTCATCTGTGAGCTGTTGATTGATAGTTTGTTTGGAGGTAATAAGGTCAGCCTTAGATGTTACTGTTTTAAATATGATTGTGTTGTTTATTTTCATAATATTGCCCATCATTACAATGCTGATATAAATTCAACTAGGTCATAATGAATGGTTTCTTAAATAGGTTTTGGTAGTCTGTTTGACTATTTAAAATTTTAGAATCACTCTCATTAATGACAGTGATCTATATTTCTCTTTTTTCACTTTATCTTTCCCTGGTTTAGGTATTAGGACTATTTACATCTTCTAATATTGAATGTTTCCTTTCTCAATTTTGAGAATTTGTATAGTATTGGTATTATGTTCTCAAAAAATTTGATAGTAGAATTCTCCTATAAATCTATCAGATCTTGGTGTTTTTCTTTTGTTGTCAGTGGTCAATGGTCAGTAAACATTTATTAAATGATTAATATGTGCCAGGCATTGTGCCATGTATTAGGGATACAAATACAATAAAAGAAAGACAATCTCTGTCCTTAAGAAGCTTACAATCTAATGAGGGAAGACAAGATACCAAGGTGAAAGATGGGAGAGGGGTGGATGGTGGAGAAGTAAAGGGAGTCCAAGAGTAGTGCAGCCAGGTAAGAAAAGAAGAGATGTTCTGAGATAAGTTCTCAGCTCTAACCTTCAATCAGAGGGGCAGGTGGTAGTGATGAGGTGACCCACCAGAACTGATGGGATCTTGTAGTTTTTTCCCAATAATGAGCTTCCTGGGGATCAGTATAGCCAGTTGAAAAATGAAGCTAGTTCTGTTTCCCAAAGTCAGTCTTAATGTCATCTATGGATATCAAGTTATTTAGGCAAACACAAAGAGAGCACTAGAGCTATAAAGGAATAGAAGTATGTGTATGTAAGGGGGTCTTCTTTCATTTGCCCTTCCTATCAGACCACTAGGTGGAATGGTGGGTAGACTCCTGGGCCTAAAGTCAGGAAGGCCTGAGTTCAATTTGGCCTCATACTCTTACTAGCTATGTGACCCTGGGAAAGTCATTTAACTGCCATCTACCTCAGTTTCCTCAACTATAAAATGGGGGTAACCACCTACCTCCCAGTGTTATCGTGAAGATAAAACAAGTACTTAGCACAGTGCCTGGCGCATAGTAAGCACTTAATAAATGCTTTCTCCCTACCCTCTTACCAAGTTCTTGGGCTATTTACCAGGTCATTATATATCCTAGTAAACTCCTGCACAATTTTAACAGAGTTTATTGAGATCCTCAATCCTGTAATTTAATCACCTACTTTTTCTGTTGCAGAGGGTAGTTATGTCCATTGGAAATTGACAGTTATGAGAGAATTATCATCAGGTCAGTTTCAGGTGTACCTTAATACTTCTGGAGGTATGAATTGAGAAGAAAGGGGGAGAGGGGAGCTTGGAGTAATTGGCTTTAATTTTCACAGCAAAGTATGAGTTGAGTACCTCATTTGAGAGGATGGAGAAAAGGGGTATTGTAGGATGCTTGAAAAAGGAGGTTTAGAATAACCAGTGTGGTGAGTGGAACTCAGAAACTGAGGTTTCACTAGCTAGTGAGAATGAAACCCATTATAGCCCTGGAAGAGGAAGGTTTACACTAAGATACCATAAAGAGAAACAAGGAGAATTTTGAGTGCAGGAAAGCCCCCTTACCTTACATTCTAGATTCCTACCTTAAACAATTAAGCTAAATTCAACCAGTATTTATTAAGCACTTATTACATGCATCCTATGTATAGTTTACTTTGTATATATTTGTTTGCATGTTGTCTCTCTTGTTAGACTATAAGCTTCTTGAGGGCAGGGGCTGTCTTTTGACTCTTTTTGTATCCCTAGCACTTAACACAATGCCTGGCACATAGTCGGGGCTTAAATATTTATTAAATGAATGAATGAACCCTTGGAATACAAAGATAAAGAAGACATAAGTCTCTACCTTCAAAGACCTTACATTCTACTTTCCTTCATGGTCCAGGCCCATCACCCAATCTTCCTTTTAAGGTTCTCTCTGACTTTTTTTCTTTCCTGACAATAAGATAATATCCTACTGTTATAAATCACTTTCCCTTCTGATGGAGTGGTTTGGTGGGCGTCAACCCTTCTCATTCTTCAGGCTTGCTTTCTAAAACATGTAATCTCTTAAAGGGGAGGCAGAGAAAAACCTAGCCCTCTTTATTACCTGACACTTATGGTATGAATGTATGTTAAAAGAGCATGGAAAAATGTGATTACCATGATAGAATGAAATATCTTTATTGTAGAGGCAGGGAAAAATGGCAGTTATGAGCCTGCCATTGTTATGTAAAGCCTGATTAAAACCATCTCATAAATATATGTCAAAATGTGATGAAGCCTGGGGGAAAATATATTAAGTCAAGTGTTTGGAAAGGACAAGTATTATCCCTGGGCAACCAGATTGGTTCATGAGCCTATGTGGAACACTGTTCTTAAATCCAACTTTCACACGTAAATCTCTGTATGTTTGCCTCTTCAAATACTTGTCTTTCTGCCCCACCTTGGCATAGAAACAAATCTCCCGTAAGAGTATTGGTGCGATTGAAGGTGAAGAGAAACCAAAAATCTGAGCAGTGGAATGAAGATTGGGGACAGAAATCCAGTTAAAACAACCAAATGACAAACCAGCCTTTTTTGGAGATTTGACTTGCCCTAGAGTCTCATGGCAAGACAATCCCATGTGTGAATTCTCCGAGCTCTTTCTCTGGCCCAACTTTAAGGTATACTCCACTAGGAGGTACCCACCTCCCAAGTTCTTCTACAGTTGGTGAACACTAAGAAACTCAGTCCCCAGTTTCCCAATAACCATATGCAAATCTTTAACAACTAAGCAGATGAACTAGTGTCAATATACTTTGAAAAAAGCAAAATGAAAAAAAATATGCTTTGTCTTTGATGACATTCAAGAAAAATAAAGCTCAAAGGAAAAATGAACTCTTTTCCCAAAACATTACTGTAGTAGGGCTTCAAAGGAGACAGATTTAGGTGGGTAGTATAATAGAAAAAGTGATGGATTTGTAGCAATAGGACCTGGGTTCAGATCATGGCTCTGCCCTTGTTGCCTTGTGACCTTGGGCAAAGGTTAATTAACCTCTCTGGGGCTCTGTTTTCTCCTCTGTAAAGGCAAGGTTGGACAAGATGACCTCTTAAGATGCCTTCCAGCTCTGAATCTAAGATTTTATGGAAGTAGCTAAGGAAAAGGAGTCAATTACAATTTATATCCATGGAGGTAGAACCCATATTAATGAAATCACAAAGCTGTTGAAACATTATTTATCACCAAACTTCTCTCTTAAAAAAAAGGAACCTAGACTAGTATATTTCTTTTTCCTTTGCAGTGGTCCTCAGTTGATTTCCAGCCCCCCAACCCTTGTAGGTTAGTGGCTTTTTAAATGGTTCCTCAACCCAGTGACCACAGAGATGGCTTTGGTAGCATCTCCTCATTTTTCATGGTTTTGAATCTCAATTCTAGTCTTACCTTTTCTGAAGCATGAAAGATCCATTCATTTAGCTTTCTGAAATAAGCAGAGTAGTTCCATTTAAAATATGAATCTTAAAACGCTAATGAGAGGTCCCTCTATATGGTTCTTAACCCCTCTTTTATTCCAAAACATCAATTTTCAACTTATGTGGAATAAATATACTAGCTTTAAAGTACTCCTTTGAATGGAGTCACTTCATTCCATTCCATTCATTGTGTGAACAGTCATGTTAAGGACCTGTAATTTCATGAGTATGGGAACTCCCTCCACCTACATAGAAAGCAACCACTCTATAATTTATACTTTTAAATAAAGAGCTGCCTCATGCTCAAAGAGTTTAAATGACTTGTCCATGCTCACAAAAGCTAGTAAGTATGGGAAGTGGGATTTGAAAGGAGGTCTTACTGACCCCTAAATCCAAGAGGATATCTACACCCTAGGTTTCCTCTCTTGTAGGAATCATAGAATGTTAATTTATTTAAATGTAACAAACATTTATGAAACAACTTGCCTATGGTGTATACAAGTGTAAAGGAAGGGAGAGGTAGATGATATAAGGAGTTCCCTTGATCTATTCAACTTCTCATTGCAGGGCAATGAGCCTTTGTCTGAAACATTCGATATGCACCTCTGCATAGAAAAGTGCTTTTTGAACTTTTATGTAGCAATATCCCACTTATTTTTGCCAAAAATTATTGTACTTTACCCTTTCTTTTCATAAAACAATCTATAGCAATAACTTCCTTAGTTCCTATTTTATTTAAATGAAATTAAGACTGAATTATAATTTTCATAACGCAAACATCTTAAACACACAATGAAAGTAACATATAATTTCTGTGTTGCAATCACTGTTATAGAATTAGAGGTTTCAAAATGGAAGAGACTTTTGAGGTCATGGAGTCTAACCCTCATCAGCAGGGTCACGCAGGGCCTAGCACCCCTAAATGACTGTACCGGTGTTAATTTCACTTTCACTGACTTTGCTTGGAAGTTTGTTTTCATTGAAAAAAGTGGAGTATTTATTCAGGAGTTATCCCATAACTTTGTCTATTGTATCATAGAGAAGGTTGGGAGGGGGTGGTTCCATAGTTTGGAAAACTCTTCCATTGAGTGTGAGCATGTCCAATGGCACCTTGTTAAGAAGACAAAAGACAACTTCTAATTGGTTCTAGTGACTGGGGCAGCTCCCATGAAGATTTGATTGCAACCCTTAGTTAGATGAACTCTTGATCGAAGGAGCCATCCTTCTGTGCCAGTACATAAAAGAAGGGCAATTATCCTCTTTTATTTTTTCCTTTTCATCTTTCTTCTGTAACACTATGGTAAATTATTTCCTGGCCTCTAGGGACCTACTGACTAATGATTTCCTGTGTTAACCCTAGACATGGCAACTTCTTAGCCAAAGAAATGGTAATAACTAGGGCCACTACTGAGTATCAAGAGTTCCTGCAGAAGTATATGCCAGGAGGAGATACATGCCTGCCCCCATTGTCCAAGAAGGGAGTTTATGGACCATACTCTTGAACTCTAACTCTCTGAGAGTAGAAGTAGGGAGACTTTATATTTATTAAGCATTATGGCCCTGGAAACTAGCCTTCTATACAGAGAAGGGCAATTTCTTGAGTAGTCTTTCAGGATTGACTTGAATTACTCCAAATTCAAGAGTTTAGAGATACACCTTCTTAAATAATAAGAGAAATTCCTAAACAGTGTGTCACTTGGAGATAAAGGAAAAGTAAGGGACTTAAAGCCATGACCCGGGACAGCAGAAGACCTGTACTTTTTGTCCTGTTCTTACCATGAAGTATTCAAATGATGGAGCTCCAAAGTATATTTGATTCCTGGGGGAATCTCAAGCACAGGGTGCCACTATGTATCTGGGAAGGACTGTGTAAGAGCTCATGAGACAGAAAGGTTCCGCTAGAATATCAGGGTTTTGCTCTGATGGCAATGCCAAGTTCTGTTCTCTTTCAAGGTAAGCTAATGGGCTTGAACGATTTGTTTTCTGCCTGTGTTTATGTAAAGTCATTTACATTTTTTGCATTATCTATGGAGTGAAATAACATCTGTTATGTACCCAATAACTTCATTTATTACCTTGAGAACTTGTAAGAGACCTGGGGACTCCTTTTCCCCACAAAGTAAACTCTACCCCCTTTTTATCTACTCTAGAAACCTAGGTATGAGTATATTCTGATATATCCCAAAGTAAATTCTAGAGAGAGGTATGAGCCAAAAAGATCTTTATCTTTAAGTGTGGCTCTTTCTATGCAACCCGCCATGCCCCAAATTAGACCTACTCCATGAATTACACAAAGGATTGCGCTAGGTGCTGAGGATACAAAGATGATAGCTAATAGAGACTCCTCGCAAGTTGACATAACATAGATATGCACATAAATAAGTATGCAAGGTGAAATACAATAGGGTAAAGGAATGATCATGAGAAAATAATCTAGAAAAAATTTGTGGACAGAGAAATCACTGTCAACCAAAGAAAGTGAGAAAGGAGCATATTTCAGGCATGGGTTATATGTTTTAGTATCATCTAATCTAAGCCTCTTATTTTACATATGAGGAAACTGAACCCCAGGAAAATTAGGTAATTTGTCTAATGTCACACTTGGAGTAAATAGCAGGGCCAGGAAATGAAGCAAGGTCAGGTCCTCGGAATTTTCTTCCATCACGCATAGGCGATACTTGCTTAGAGGCAAGAGAAATATAGAGCAAGAACAGAGAACATTTAATAGTGCAGTTTAACTGGAATTTAGAGTATATAAAGGTGAATGATGTCAAGTAGAGCTGGGAAGATGTAAGAAAAGGAGGGCTGTTCTGCTTCTGCAGCAAATAGTGAAGAAACCAGCAAAGGGATTGTGAGATATGTTAAAAAAAAATTAATTATGTTTCCACAGGAGGGAAGTAGGTTTTCTTCTCAGAGAACTAGTCTCTTTTAGCAAAAACAATTCTCAGAAAGGGGGAAAACCAGTTTCAACTGGGTCTGTAATCAAAAGTAGGGCAAAGGGTAAGCAAGACCTGAAATATGTATGCTTAATCGCCTCATGAATATTAACTGACACACACCCCCATAAAATTATCCCTCCATTTTCTGTACATGCAACACATGAAGCGGGTGAGGTAACGTGATAAGGAATAGTATATAGTGGGAGTGGAAGGAAGAGTGTAACCCAGGAGGATCGGGACCGATCCCAATCTGGAAGGGAGGAACCTTAATCAGCTAATAGAATCAGTTTATAAGCTGGCTCTGTTTCCTTATCCGTGCGCTTGTGCTCATGCATCTTAGTGTGGGGCATTCACTTCTCCTAAGAATCATAATAAAGCTTTTCTTCTCCAACTCCTGTGTAAGATTTTGTTTTTGGACATGTCTAACAGAAAGTGTATTGGAACTAGACTGTGGAAGGCATAAAAGACTAAAAGTTTTTTTCTTTATTTTTGGCTTGGTAATATCTTTTATTTTTTTTAAATTTATTTTTTATTTTTAGTTTACAACACTCAGTTCCACAAGTTTTTGAATTCCAAATTTTCTCTCCCTCCCTCTCCTCCCTCCTCCCACCCAAGAGGGCATGCAATCTGACATAGGTTCTACATATACCTTCTCATTAGACTTATTTACATAATGGTCAAGTTGTAAAGAAGAATCATAACCAATGGCATGAACCATGAGAAAGAAGAAACGAAGGACTAAAAGTTCTTTCTTTTATCTTATAGTCAATAAAGAGCCACTGGAGGTTTTTTTTTTTTAGTAGAGGAGGAGTGTAATATGGTGTATTGGTGATTAGGGTGGGACTTTTTTATTGTTTTCCTTTTTGGAGCACTGAGGTAATCAAGTGCCTTTGATGAGTTTGGCCTTTGTTTCTTTGATTAAATCAAGAGTCTTTGACCTGCTTAAGAAACAAGAAAGCCTAGTTCACATAGGTTTGAGTCCCATGGTTATGATGCCTGAAGAAGTGTCACGTAGTTTTGAGGCTCTTGGTTGTGATGCCCTTTGACTCTGAACGGGGTATATAAACTCAGAGGTTAGCATTTTGTTTGGGGCTCTCACTCACTGGAAGAGTGTCATGTGATTTGACTAGACTAGACTAGACTCTAGGTAGCCAGCCACTGGAGAGCCCCCTCCGGCTTTGAAAACGCAGATGTTGGCGCCTTTCTGATAACTACGTAATTCTTTGGTCAGACAGCTAAAGGCCTATCTGTGATAACTGTGTGTGTTTGTTCTGTTTATATTGCCTCTGTTTGTAATTTCTGTTTGTATTTGCTCTGAAGTTCGGGGTGCTGGCTTTCCCCCCTGAACTAAGTGAATTATGTGTATATGTATATGTATATATATATTTATATGTTTGATTGAAGTGAGATTGTTAACCCTTAAAGTTGCTTTCCTTAGAAGCAGATCAAAGGACCTGTGCTAGCAGCCCTCCTGTGTGCTGGTATTATTGGTCTTACACCTCGACAGCAGCTACTAGCCACATTGTTGTTACATATGGTCAGATGAGTGCCTTAGGAGGATTATTTTGGCAGATATTGAAGGACTGGATATAGAAAAACCAATTAGAACCCTATTCCAATAGTTCAGGTGAAAGGTGATGAGGCCCTGAATTAGGGTGGTCTCTGGCATTACGGAGGAGAGAATGGATGTGAGAGGTGCTGCCAAGATAAAAATCAATAAGATTGGCCAATTTATTGATTGAAAAATCTGGGTAAGGGAGAGTGAAGAGTAAAAGATAACAGGTTTTAAGCCTCTGTGGCTGGAAGGATGGAGGGCAGTGCTACAAGCAGAAATAGGGAAGTTGGTAGGCAGGTTTTTTGGGAAAGATGATGATTTTAATTTTGAATATATTGAGTTTCAGGTGGCAATGGGATATCCAGGTATAAATATCTATCAGGCATCTGGAGATTTGTGACTGGAGTTCCAGGAAGGGATTAGGGCTAATGTCCCTGCCTTCTTTCCCAGAGAATCATCCCTTATAACAAATAATAATAAAGAAGAAAAAAACAGTTCAGCAAACTTAACCAGTGGATTGAAGTGTTCCATACCCATGGTCCCCCACCTCTGCAAAGAAGCATGAGGTGGAAACCTCTTATATCTTTTCTTTGGTGCCAAGCTTAGTTATAATAATTTCACAGTATTCAATTTTGATTGTCTTGTTTTTCTTTATATTATAGTCATTTGTATATGATTTTCCTGATTCTGCTTACTTTACTTGGCATCATTTCATGTCTTCTCATAATTCTCTGTATTCATCATTTTTTATAGCACAATAATGTTCCATCATATTCATGTACCCCAACTTGTTTAACCATTCCCCAACTGATGGATATCTACTTTTTTCAAATTCTTTGCTACTCCCAAAAAACTGTTATATTTTGGTGTATATGAGACCTTTCTTACCGTTGACCTTCTTGGAGTGTGAATAGTCTGAGCTGCCTGAATAGGGACCAGTTGGGCAATTCAGCTTCTCCTCTTCTATCCTCTCTTCCCCTCTTCTTTCCTCCCCTTCCTTACCCTCCCTTTCATCTCTTTTCTTTGGCTCCCCTTCCCTTTCCCTTCCTTTAGGTGTTCTGCCCAAATGAAGGTAAATTTTGATGGCCCAAAGCTACCTAGTTAACTTGGGGTTTACTGGCTAGCCTTAAACACAATTCACTCTGGATCTCAGGGATTAAACAACAAGTTTCTGCTCAGAGTGAATGTAAGTAGTAACTGTTTCTCTTTTGGCCAGCAACCCTGAGGGTCTTCCCCTCACAGTTTGATTTTTTTTTTATTAAAGATACTGTCCTTTGATTCACTTCTTAAAGAGACCTATTCACTGAATGGGCATTGCCTCACTCAAAATGAAAACCTAAAAAGACCTAAGCTTAAAAGGGCCAAGGTCTCCACTTCATCCTGGACTATTGGACTCAGTTGGCTCTGGAGGACAAAGTGAGGCCGGTGACTTTGCACAGCCCTCCCTCACTTGAATAAAAGTCAGTTGCAAGTCATGTCATCATCTCTCTAATGTCATAACCATCTTCCAGAATGAAGGACAAACCACACACAAAAGCAAAACCAGTAAGTCAAAGGATATGGATATTTCATTAACTTACTTTGCCTAATTTCAAATTGCTTTCCAGAATGGCTCAACCAACAATGTATTAATATATTTGTCTGTCTACAACCCTTCTGACATTCATTGACTATTTTCATTTTTCTTAACCTTCTCAATTTCTTGGGTATGAGGTGAAATTTCAAAGTTATTTTGATTTGCAATTTTTTTTTATTCTTAGTTATTTGGAGCATTTTTTCATTTGGTTTTCAGTTTTTATTTTGAGGATACTTTGTTTTTATTTTTGACTACTTATTTACTGGGGAATGCATTTTGTTGTTATATATTTTTGCTAGCTGCTTCTATGTATTTTTATTTTATTTAAGGTTTTCCTTTTTATTTATTTATTTATTTATTTTATTTATTTTATTTATGAACTTGACAAACATCAACAAATATGAACACTTCCCTATACAAAGAATGACAGAAAAACAGGACTGCTATTATAAAACTGAATTTTTACTAGGCTTTTTTTTTTAAATACTTCAAACTTAACATGGTAGTTTCAATACTTCTTGGCTTTTTATGTCTCCTTCTGAATTTCTTTCTGCTGTCATTTATTTATTTTTTGAATATTTCATTAACATTCTTTTCTTTCTTTTCTTCTCTTTGCTGGTATCACTATCACTCACCCCCCTCAACTTTCTCCCTCACCAAAAAAATAAGCAGATTAACAGATTAGTATTGTCATGCAAAACAAATCCTTACATTGTGTCTGAAAATATATGTATTATTCTACACATATCCATTGTTCCTCTGCCAAGTAGTGGGAAACATGACTTTATATGTCAGTCTTCTGGAGTCCTTATTGGTCATTCTGTTAAGCATAGGTACATAGTTGCTTTCCTTATACTGTTGTAGTCATTATAAAAATTGTTCTCCTGATTCTGCTCACTTTACTCTGTATCTGTTCATACATGTCCTCATAGGTTTCTCTCAGTTCATTCTTTGCATCATTTCTTATGGTATAATAATATTCTTCTATGTATTTTTGCAACCTTTTTTCTCACCCCACTTGATTTGTTTCAGCCAGCTAGATCTCCTTGTTACCATATATACTCACTTTGCTTACTTCTACCTGGGAGAATTTGCTTGCTTTTTCTCTCTCAGAAATTCATTTCTACTTCTTTGCTTGTCTAAATCCTACATTTCTCTCTAAGTCTTGTTCAAGTCCAGCCACCTCTATGAAGCCTTTCTTAGTGCTCTGTGATTGTACTTTTTTCTGAACAACCATACTACTTTTCTTTACTACTTGACCTTTGACCTTGTGTTGCTATTTGGTGTTTTATTTTGTGACACCAGAGGGCTGACATCATGGACAGTGGCTGCTCCCATTCAGTGAGAAGGATGAGGGTATGTGCTATCAAACAGAAGCTTACTCTAGCTGTTATGGACACTACCCAAAATCAAGGAATTCTGGAGTATTCAGTTTTACCTTTTTGCTGTTTCCACAGAGAGCTTGCAGGTACCTCTCTCTCCACCCCCATCTCCTTGATTTTTCCACTCTTGGCAAAACCTTGAGGAAGGTCAATGAACAAATAGTTGGGGTGACTTCTTGGTATTCAGAGCACTTCAACTTATCTATGCTTCTCCTTTTAGGGCAGTGTGGCTTTGGCACTAAGAAAATTAGATGTGGTGCTGATCCCTTATTCAAGTGACCCTGTCTCCATCTCTCCTCTGCTATTAGATGGGTTCTGAATGCTTTTACCCTTGCCCTTGGGCTTGGATCATGCCGAAGAAGAGTGCATGGTTCTGCTATTAAAGCTGTAAAGTAGGAAAATAGTTGTGGCAGACTAAAGATGCTTATCACTATTCTGTCTCCCTCCAATATCCTTAAAAAAAACTGGTGCATTATCTTGCCCTACAAGAAAGGAATGGAAAGGGGGATGGGAGGGGAGAGGGGTGACGGAGGGGAGGGCAAACTGGGGAACAGGGCAACCGGAGTGTACGCCATCTTGGAGTGGGGGGGGTAGAAATGGGGAGAAAATTTGTAATTCAAACGCCTGTGAAAATCAATGCTGAAAACTAAACATATTAAAAATAAAAAAAAAAACTGGTGCAAAATTACCGGTTATGCTGTGTCACCTGGGGGTGGGTGGGGGAACCATAGCAACCCCCACCTCCACTACATATGTAGATATTTGGCCTCCTCAGCTGTATGCAGGAATTTTGTATAAATACGGCCTAAGAATTTAAGTTTAGAAGTCAGTTATTTTGAATTCAGAACATATTTCCCTGTAGAAATAATGCCATAAATATTAGTTATGTTCCCAACATAGTCTACAGGAATCTATTTGACTAAATGTAGCTGAAATATTATACATTTACAATGAAAAATGGTGAAAAAATTGTTGAAATACTAGTATGGCACATATGAACTCTGGGCACACTCTCCCAAGCCACATTCTAACTTACAGGTCAAGTCCCAGAATAAGGCTATTGCTCTCCTCTGAGTTTTAGGGGTAATCCTGAAGGGCTGGAGATTTCTTTAGTAGTGCAGTCAGAAGCCCCAGTCTGATATATTCTGTTCTCTAAATATAATTGTTAGTTAGTATTTCCCTAATTAATGATAACTGCCCCAATATAATTTTGGCCAGTTGCTTTCTTCTCATTATACATCAACCAATTAACATCAAATGGCTTTAATGAATGGATATTTGCTGAGAAAGAATAGCAAGGATAGAATCACAAAACATTGCCTTGAACCAGGACACATTTTCTCATCTATACATCCACCCAGCTACTGGGAGTGTGGGCTCAAACTTATTGGTCAGTTTTCTATTACACTAGTAATTACGGAGTGGCTAGGTGGCATAATAGAATGCTGGGTTTTAAGTTAGGAAGACTGAAGTTCAAAGGCCTTAGATACTTACTAGCTATGTGACCTTGGGCAAGTCACTTGATCTGTTTGCTTCAGTTTCCTCTTCTGTAAAATGGGGATAGTAATAGCACCTATCTTGTAGGTTTGTTGTGAGGCTCAAAAGGGATGACATTTGTAAATTTAGCACAGTGCCTGGCACATAGTAGGTATTACATAAATATTAGCTAGTAGTAATAGTATTAAATAAAACATATTCAGTAACATTGAAGAATGGACTGGAGTAGGGAAAGTCCTGAGGGAGGGTAGCCAACCAGCAGACTATTGCAATAGACCAGGGCTTAGGCAAAAAGGGCCTATACTAGGGTAGTGTCAGTGTCAGAGGAGAGAAAGGGGTATATACAAGAGATGTCACAAAGGTAGGACTTGACAACTGATTGGACATGGGGGATAAGAGTGAGGAATCAAAAAGGATGACACCTAGGTTGCAAGCCTGGGTGATTGGGAGGATGATGGTACCCTTGAAAGTAATACAGAAGTTAAGATGTGGGGAAGGTTATGGGGAAAGATAAAGATAATGAGTTCATTTTTGGACATGTTCAGTTTAAGATGCCTACTGGACACCTAGTTCTAGATGTCCAACAGGCAGTTGGGGTTGAAGTTCAGGAAAGAGATTAGGCCTGTATGAATATATCTGAAAATTATTGGCATAGAGATAATAATGGAAACCATGGAAAGTGAAAAGATCACCAGGCAAAATTGTCCAGAGGAAAAAGAGAAAGCTGAGGATAAAGCCCCATGGGATACTCAGGGTTAGTGGATGTGACCTGATGATCTAACAAAGGAGACTAAGAAGTAGAGGTCAGATAGATAGGAGAACCAGGATAGAGCAGTGTCACCAAAAACCTGAAAAGATAAGAGTATCAAAGAGGAGAGAGTATTTGGCAGAGTCAAAGGATACAGAGAGGTCAAGAAGTATGAGGATTAAGAAAAAAGCCATTACATTTGTCAATTAAGAGATCATTGTTAACTTTGGAGAGAGATGTTTCAGTTGAATCATAAAGGTGGAAGGCAGAGTACAAAGTATTAATAGAGTGAGAGGAAAGGAAGTAGAGGTATCTATTAAATAAGGCTTTCTCAAGGAGTTTAGCCATAAAAGAGAAGACAGATAATAGGCCGATGGCTTTTGGTGATGGATGTCAAGTGAGGGTTCTTTGTAGATGAGGGAGACATGAGAATGTGGGCAGTAGGAGAGATTGAAGATTAGTGAGGGTGTAGTAATCACAGAGGGAGAAATCTGTTGGAGAAGATGGGCCACTGTACCACCTAGGTGCCCCAAAGTGGAACTTTGGTAAGTGATAGCAAGATTGAGGGTATGACCATCGTTGTGTGTAATTGTAGTGGGGCTAAGGAGTAAGTCATAGGAAATGAGTAAGTTGAAGAACTATGTTAGGGTCTTTGAGGGAGTATCAATATGTATGCTGAAATCCCCTAGCATGAAGGCAAGGCAGGAGCTGGAGAGGAGAGAGACTGTAAGCCAAGAACTGAACTCATTGAGGAAGGAAGGACAGTGTTCCCAGTAATAGCTACCAGAATCTTTATTGGGTGACAAATATGGATTGAATGAATCTCCAAGGAAGAGTGGTCACTGAGTGATGGTGATAGAGAGAGAGCCTACAAGTGGCGTTAGGGAGCAAGGAATATTCCAGTTTCAGTCACCGTGACTAGCGAGTGGGGGTGGTAATGATGGTGTGAGTGAAAGTACAACCAGTGATGAAAAGAATAGCTAAGGATGAAGTGGCATTGGGAGGGAACCATGTCAGTGACCACAAGAAGGGAGTGAGAAAGGAAGAGATTTAAGATAAAAGTTAGTTTGTTTTTTATGGAGTAAGCATTGAAGACAACATGGTAGAAGGGTTAGGTAGCTTTGGAGTGGGACATATGTAGTTTTGGGCTGAGGAAAATAGGCATAAAAAGGCAATTGGATCAAGAATGGGGTTTGAACAATGGCAGCTGGGGGCTCAAAATTACTGAGATAGGAAATAAAGGTAAAGGTATATTTATCAATGAGGAATGAGTTCAGATAGGTTATCACTGTCCATAGAGTTTCAGCCTTGGGGTGGAGTTGTCCCAGGGCATCAGGCAGTATGACACAATTTCCTTAAGAAAGGATGGGGGAGAGTATATTTTGGAGGCAATAGTTAACTGGAGGAGAGCAAAGCCCAAGTCCAGTAGTTGGTTACACAGGGTAGTATGCAGACAAGGATTCTGGGAATGGCTTATTCTAGCAATTGGCTATGAAACTATGAAAAGGTATTTAGAAATATATTGCCCCTAGCATTAGCTATTGCTGAGATGAGAAGCAAATTCAGTGCTGGGATAAAAAGGAAAAGATGGCACGCAGATGGTGTGAAGGGAGACAGGCTTATTAAACGTCACCCTTGATAGGTAGATTGACTGCCTCTTCAGTGCCTGCATGGGGAAGTAGGAGAAGAATGGCTTTCTGGCTCCTAGAGTTCAAATCCAATACAGGGAACAAGTGTAAAGAACTAGAAATTCTCATTCTTTCCTGTCATTTGCTTTTCAAACTTAAGCCAAATTTACCCCCTTAGTGCTCATTGACATATAAGATCAGAGGTGAAGAGTTGGAAGGGACCTCACAGACCATCTACCTCCATATTGTTTTATAGACAAGGAATGTGAGGCTCACAGAGGTTATGTGATTTGCCCAAGGTTGTCAAGGTAGTAATCATAAGAGGCAGGGCACAAACTCAAGTCCTTTGACTCCAGAGCCAGTATTCTTTAATTGAATCACAATATGAACTTCAGTTCAAATTTACTATGTTTTTAATATTGGTTGCAATTTTTCTCATTATGTACCTACATGAGATATTCCTATGTGATCTAAGCAAGATTAGATTCTGTTGCTGCTTCCTTTGTGAAGCTTCCCTTGATTCCCTTCAGTTGTTAGAACAAATAAACCTCGCACCCACTTCTCTGTGTACATGCTGTGTTCTCTGAGTTGAATGTAAGGTCCTTGAGGGGAGGGATTGTTTTGTTTTTGTTTTGTAAACCCCATAGATAGCATAGCGCCTTGCATCTAGTAGGCATCTGATATGTTTGTCGAATTGATATATTCAGCGCCGACTTCCCTTTGAAAAAGATGGTCTTCTGCTTAGCCTCTGAAGGACAAAGAACTATGGGTAAAAGTTGTAGGGAGGCAGATGACTAGACATAAAGAAAAGACCTACTCTAGTGCCTCATCATGGTGCGGAAATGTTCTAGTTCTCAACGGGTGTGCCAGTGAAGTTCAAGTTCTGGCAGATTCTACCATGGCATGTAGGCCCGTTTTCTGAGGCCCAGCTTAATTATTTAAAGATTCTTCCTCTAGTAGCTTTGCCATTGCATGATGAACTCTTTGGTCATTACAACTCATGAACAATCAATCAAAAATAGAAAATGGCCATTGTTCCTTTGTGGGCCTCTTCTGATTCTTTAGTTTCAGTGGCAGCTATGGGAAAAGGGGTGGAAGGGTGCTAAGGATTCTTCAATTTTAGATCATCCATAAACACTGACTATCCCTGGTACTCTAACTATGAGAGCCCTGTCCAATGACCAATAAGTTGTTAGATTGGAAGCAGCACAGTACCTGGAGGAAGCTTAGTACAATTGAAAAAGAGAACTAACTCTAAAGTCAAAGGAATTGGTCTCAAATCTGGCCTCTGATGTTTGCTATAATTATTTATTTTATATATTTTATAGTTTTATAAACAAATTATGTAATTGTAACATTCAGGGAGCCACTTTATCTCCTTAGGCCTCAGTTTCTTCACTGTAAAATGAAAGGTTGGACTAACTGGTTTTTGATAAATAGCCTGAGGTATATATTCCTGTGAATGGAATCAGAGTATATTGACATTCTTGCTATAGATGAAAAAGTAAGCTGAAAGGAAATTGAAGCTGAATGGAAGGATGGATCAAAGGATTCCTTTGGAGAGGTAGATAAGAGTTGGTTTTATGTTGCATACAAAGATAAGAAATATAATTCCATATCTACATTTACCTTTCTTCATCATCTTGGATGCCAACCAGCTATACTGGTTTCCATGAGCCATCCTTGGATATGTTATTTGTTTTTGTTTTGTTTGTTTGGTTGGTTTTGTTTGTTTTGAAACATAGTGACCTGGCAGTAATGTTTATTACGTAATTATCCATTTAGAGAGCATTTGCTACTAAATTTTTGGGAACTTGAAAATAATTGCAGTTTATGTACCAACATAAACTACAGAGAGTGAGGAAGTAGAAAAATCCTAGGAAGAGACCCATAAGACACTTCTAATTATATCAATATATATTTTAATACTCTGATTTTGATGCAAATCTGAAAGCAAAAAAGGACTAAATGTTGAAAAAAAATGTTTAAAAAATATAGACCTAGAATAAGAAACAAAAGAAGTCAAGGCTTGCAGACTACACAGAACCCTCTTTTCTATAGTCACAAATGCTTTACATGGAAAACATTACAAATATGTAACCATGCTAATATAGTCATGCAAAAAATATTCCTGCATTATCCATGTTCAAAATTTTTTTTGAAAATAAAAAGATAAAGAAGGAAAAGAACATATTTGTACCCTGAGTCCTTTACTTTATCTGGAAGTGGATAGTATGTTTCACTGTGAGTCTTTGGAATTGTGACTGATCATTGTGTTGATCAGTGTCATCAAGTCTTTGAGAGCTGAACATTCTTAAAATATTGTTTTTGTATAAAATATTCTCTTGGTTCTGCTTCCTTTATTCTGCTTTAAGTGTTCATACAAGTTCTAGGTTTTTCTGAAATCATCCCCTTTAACATTTCTTTTTTTAATTTAAATTTTTTAACATTTTAAAATTTTGAGTTCCAAATTTTCTCCCTCCCTCCCACCCTTTCCCCAACCCATTGAGAAGGCGAGGAATATGATACCCATCATCTATGTGAAGTCATGTAAAACATATTTCCATATTAACCATATTGCAAAAAAGCACAAGAAATACAGGTGAAAAATTATGCTTCAGTCTTATAGCAAAATAGTATTCCACTGTATCACAAATACTTTCTTCAAGAGGAGATTGAAAGGTGCTAGACATGCTGAGCACTGAACAAAATCACAAAAATAAAATTGATTATAATAGTCAGGAAATGACTGGTTAATGATGTAGATATTACAGTTAGACTGCAGGCTTGTTAGAAGAAAGATAAAAATCAATACCTAACCAGAAAGAAAGAATAAAGATGAGAAGATATGGTGTATAATTGAGGCAACTCATACACAGCCTGTTAAAACATGTGAATAACACCAAAAAATGGGAAATGGATAGGACAGCCATTGATATCAGCTATCACAATTTCCTAAGAAAATTTAACCATGTAAATGATTTGCCACAATGAGACCAAAAGAGGCTAGAAACTAATTGGTTATAGACTATTGTTGCTGGTTACTGCCTAGGTGACTGCTATAGCTCATTTCACAATTCAAGGTACTCCTAATCAGTGAATTTCTATTGAAATAGCCCTAAATCTCTGCCTGTAGAAGTAAGGCTAAATGATGAATCATACTCCTGGATATGGATGGACCAACTTATTGTTTACTGTATACTGAAACTGCAGGTGCAGTCCCCATCCTAGGAGATTTATCCCTTCCCAGTAGAAGAACTAGTTTTATTAAGTGTGGTATATTATAACACTTCATATTATGTGCTGAGTTAATAGTGTTTGAAGCATGTTATGACTTCTTGTAACTTCTTAGCTTGTCTATCAAAAGTTCAATAGTTTTTTTCCTCTCTTTAATTTTTGTGAGGTTTCACTGTACAAACTTTGCCCCCTTATGATATCATAAAATACATGAACTTCTTCAAGGCTGTTCTTAGCTATGAGAAACTTTACTGGGCCAGCTGCCCGCTCTGATATAACAGCTACCTCCCAAATATACTTAATATGTGTCAAGGCCAAGCTACCGAAAAGATAGAAAAGTTTAGGAAAAAAAACCCCAAACAGCTGTCCATGAGGTAAGCCATCTATGTTGTGGCTAATCAGTGTTCCCCAAACCTTCAATATTTGAAGAAAATTAAGACTTTTGCTGATAGCCACTTCCAAAGAGACTTTTTCTTCATTCAGGAAGAGTAATCCAACCTCAAATCATGATGCCTGCCTTCTATAGCCAAGGGATTTCATTGGCAGTATAGAGATATGGATTTACCACAGATCCAGGAGGAATGCTGGAAAGTCATATTCCAGGACCTTCCTTAATGACCTGGGGTCCCAGCAAGCTTTGAAGGTTTCAATAAACCATTTTTTGATATATAAGTACTTTCATTTTTTTAATGGTGTGGCAATAATGCTTACTGCATAACTATCCATTTTGAGCATTTGCTCTCAAATGTTGGGGAATGGGCAATTAGACCTTAGAAAAAAGGATAGTCTTCAGATAGCAAACATTTGATCTCCTGGCCAAGTGAAGAGATACAGGAGCCAAGGGCAATGCAGTTTAGGGTATAAACTCAGTTGTTAAATCTTACAGAGGAAGATGAAAGAAAGATATGAACAATATCATCTCATAAAACAGGGAAAAGCATTGTGGGGTCCAAAATTGTCTAATCTGCAAGAAAAACCACTGAGGTAGTGCACTGAGCCAATAACCATTTATCAAAAGGACTGGATCCCTTCAATGAATGGGACCTTGGATCTTCCTTACAATCTGAGATGCCCCCTTTCCTCAGGGCCTTACTTTTATTGGGCTTTATACTCAGACACTCAGAAGATGCAAAATAAAATACAGAATCTCATTGGTTGATAAACCTTGCTTCTGATCCTTCAGGAGGGCCAGAAACGATGCATCAGCATGGGTGGTCACAGGATGGGCAAGACAAGGGTCATCTCCACTGACTAAGTGGTCATGAGATAGGCCCCTCCTCATGTTGAGCGAGAGAAGATGGTCCAGATATACAAAAATAAGTTGGCTGACCCCTCACTATATCAAATCAAGACATCCTACCCATACTGGGTTTAGTCCTCATCAGCGTTCTTGTGGTTAGGCAAGTGAACTTTACAACAGGTTAGTGAATAGTGAACTTATAGCTTGTAGTTTAAAGCTTGGAGCCCAATATAAGACAGAATGTACCTAACCTTATCTAAATTATTCCTATATCTAAGATAAGTAAAATATGCATTAATATATGTAATTCTTACACTCAGTTGACTAGACTGATTAAATATATATTAATAGGTAAATATAATACTAATAATTGCTAACAATCTCTACCCCTGTGGAATCACATTAAGCTGATTAATACTAATTGGAGATAAATTTGGAATAAAGTAGGGATCCAAATCAATCATTTCCCTCAGCACTGAGGTGGAGGAAATACATATATATATATCATATGTATATATATTTGAAGAAAGTTTGGAAAGAGATCCAAGTAAGGATGACAAACTAAAGAAAATCTATCAAATGTCTATAAAAAACTATTTTCCCCATCAGTGAGAGTGACATCATCACATTTGGACCCTAATATCACAGTCATGAATGAGCACTATGAGGAAGTAAAAATGGTAAAGATAAAAGAACAGCAACTTAACTAAATCAAGCATATAGAAAGGAGGTCCATGATGGAGACAACATAATTTTGAGAGTATTAAGAAAGCAATCTTTTTTTTT
>CM053627.1:134071620-134128681 GCA_028646595.1 Phalanger gymnotis
CTTCTCTGATGTCTTTGCTCTTTGTGGGTTGAGAGGTCTGGTGGATGCCACAGCTCAGTAATTCAGGATGCCAGGGCACTCTCCGCTCGTCTCCTGGTCTGGTAGGTCCGTGTCTGGTCTGTTCGCGCGCTGGGCTCAGCTCCGCTCCCCTCAACTGGGGGCTGGGAGCTCCGTGTGGGACAGAACTTACCCAGAGACCATCCAGGCTGTCCTAGGCTGGAACCCTGCTTCCCTCTGCTGCTTTTTGGGTTCTGCAGCTCTAGAATTGGTTCAGAGCCATTTTTTAATGGGTTTTTGGAGGGACTTGGTGGGGAGCTCATGCCAGTCACTGCTTCCCAGCTGCCATCTTGGCTCCGCCCCCCAAGAAAGCAATCTTTAAGATTTCTGAAAGAAAGAAGGTTCCCACACACTTACAAAAATTATGGGTGTCATTACTACTGAAAAAGGCAATGAAAAAATATCTATAAGTCTAAATTCATATTCCTACTTTCCCATTTCCACAAAATCTCTATGAAAATAATAGATTTTACTTATTGAAGGTATTAAAAGGTATTAAAATTAAAAGGTATTAAAAGATATTAAAATACTTATTGAAAAGAAATAAAATACTTATTAAAAGAGAACAAGAGGTCTCTAACAAATGATATTCAATGGCCACATTTTTATAGTCACACAATTGACTGAAATGTATCAAGAATAGAAAATCCTACAGTGCTAATTTTTTTTTGTTGACAAAAAAGCATGGTCTATGATCCTATGATGATCCTATTTTATTAAGCAGAGCAAAATCCTGATGTAAAGATTCTCCTAAAGGTATTTCCCTTGCATTTTTTTCTACCTATTAAGAACTGTGACCCTTCTGACTCATCCCCCACTTCCAATCCCAACTTAAATCTATTCAGTTTTGGGACTCCATCGTGGAACTGGGTTATCCTCATTGGAGGGTGATTAAGTGAAAAATTCAGCTAGTCCATTATATTTAGATGGCTCCAGATTCTGCATGACATTTTATCCAGCCATCTACCAGAAAAATAGAGCCTATTCAGTACACACATCTTGCCATTTACCCTGCTACTATGAACATGATGGAATCCTAATAAAGCTGGCTCAGCCTCAACATTCTGACTTCCTTATGGGCTCCACTGAGCAGCAGGCATGTTCTTATTTAACTACACAATCTGACTTTAACCACACCACAGGCCCCCAGCCTCAATATAGCTACTGCCCCTAGCTAGCCACTGCCTGGGATCCAATTCAAGTATTTGAACAGGTGTATTCTTATACTCAACCACAATCACATTATCCATTTAGCCCAAGACAATACCTAAGTATCCATGTTGACCAGACAGGACTACAATAGCTAGCCAATTAGAGAGCACTGCAAACAGGATGTGTGACCACCAAACCACAGAAGGAACCCCTCCCCATTACCTAATCCCTTACCAAATCCCTCCTGCTTTTTTAAAACACATAATTTCTATTGCCTAATCAGCATCATTACATTATAAATTTACCTCTGTTGTTTTCCTAAATTTCTGGTTCCTTTTGGAACCTAGTTCGTTTGTGAGGGGCATCAATCCTCAATAAATGCCTATAGTTGGATTAGAGGTGGTCCGACTCTGAATTTTTTAAGATGGTGCTACCACAACACACCATGAAACCTCAATGAACATATTGCGGTGCATAGGGTATTACAGGAGGACTACTATCTTTGGTGTGATGGCTTGCTGAGCCTTTTTCAGGGCAGCTCATCTACCACCCACCTTTCACCCAACTCTTGCCTATGGCTCCAAGAAGCTATAGCAGGCCCAGTGGCCACATGCTGGTAAATTGTCTCAGCAGACAGGCTAAACCAGGTTGAGGGTAACCAACAGGCCTCAAAACCATAGCTGGGTAGGGGGATGTGAAGGCTCCTCTCTCCTCCCCCTCTGGAATGGAACAATTTGTTCTGAATCAGGAAATTTGGAGTGCTTATAGCTTGGTCAGACATCAAAGAATCCAAGATCATCCACTGTAACCCAGGCCACTGTCAGTAGTTCTGACATTTATCGCTGACTTTGATGACTCTGAGAAGAGAGTGAGGCTGATGACTTTGAGTAGCTCTGCTTCACTTAAATTCAATTGACATGCAAGTCAAGATATCGTCTGTGATGGCACTGTTCCTCCTTGAAAATGAAGGACAAAGAACAATGGGCATACCACTCACCATTCCTTTCCAACTCCTGCTCTTGAAACAGGAATCAAATTAATGCTACCTTTGCTACTGGAAAGAGTGTGACAGTCTACTTCCCTGTGACCTTACTCACAATCTTTGTGGCTCCCCAAATAAAAACTCCCTTCCTTTTCCCTCACTTTCCTATATGTACAGTATTCCCCTATCAGAATGTAAGCTCCTTGAAGGTAGGGCCTGTCTCTCTTATCTGTATCTTCAGCCCTTGGCACAGGCCTGACACAGAGTAGGCATTTAAATGCTTTTTTATTCATTCATTCATCCATCAAGTTGTCTTCCAAGAATGTATTAAAATTACACAAGATTTCTTGAAAGATGTAGCTAGAGATAAATTTGTTCAATATAATAACATTCAATAATAGCAAACATGGCATAAAACAAGGAGATATATGCTTGCCAAAGGTGTCTGCCATAGGCATGTAGATGTATAGCATAATAAACACAAATGGAAGAGGAATTCCCTATAGATAGTAAGATTCTCCAGATGCTCTTTTTTGAGGATATTATTGTCTATTGGTTAGTTCATGTAGTATTAATGTCATCGATTGTCATGAATTTCCCAATTCTGATTCTTCTGCATAGGTACTCATGTAGCTAACCCATTAGCTACCACCCATGAGTCACTAAATATGTGACACTGTTTCCTCCTTTCTCTTTTTTGATGGCTTGATGTACTGCTATCAGTTCAGCATATTGGCTACTTCCACCTATTCCAGAACTTTCCAAAGTACACGGGTTATAGTCTACTGCTTTCCAATATCTCTTGTGTCCCTAATATTTTGCTGTCGCATCAGTAAACCAAGCATGTTTCTTGTGTTCCTCAGTTACCTCCTATGGGTACAATTAGTCAAGTGAACAAGCATTTATTATATACCTATTACTACCAAAGTGCTGAACACTGTGCTAAGTATAGGGATACAAAATAAGGCAAAAAACCCCCAAATCAAAAACAAACACAGGCCGTGCTCTTAAGGAACTTAGTCTAAGGGGGAGACAACATGCAAACGACTGAGTACAAATAAGATGTATATGGAAGAAATTGGAGATAATCAACAGAGGGAAGAGTTCTTGAAGAAGGCTGGATTTTAGTTGAGACCTGGATGCTATGTAAGTGATGAGAATTCTTGTCGTGGGGGTCAGAGAAAATGCAGTCTGGAGATGGAGGTTTTTTTTTTTGTGTGTGTGTGTTATCTCCCATGCCTGGAATATGCTATCTCCTTGCCACCTCCTCATGGAATTCCTCTCCTCCTTCAAGACTCAGCTTAAGTGTCATCTTCTAAACTAAGCCCCATGATTCTCCATCCCCACACCAGTCCACCAACTTCTAGTACTCTTCCTACCAAACTGCGTGTATATTTGCATTTATTTTATATTTATTTTGTCTATATTTATGTAAGTACTTAATTTCTGCTTCATTAGAATGCAATCTTTGAGAGTGGGGATGGTTTCTTTTTGGTATTTGTAGCCCCATCACCTAGCAAAGAATCTGGCACACGGGAAGCACTTTATAAATGTTTTTTGACTGCATCAAGCCCTGGAAGATTGCAGGGTCTCCTATATGATATCTGCAATACCTCAAAAGATCTCTCCTAACTATCCAAAGGTAGGTAGGTAGGTAGCTCAGTGGATAGAACGCAGGCCTGGAGTCGGGAAGCCCTGAGTTCATAATCCAGCCTCAGACACTAGCTACGAGTCTCTGGGCAAGTCACTTAACTCTGTTTGTCTTACTTTCTTCCTCTGTAAAATGAGCTGGCAAACCACTCCAGTATCTTTGCCAAGCAAACCCTTGGGATCACGAAGGCTAGGACATGACTGAACAATCTGGAGGTGAGAGGGAGCCAAAGGAGTTTGAATGGGAAGGTGATAGGTTCAAATCTGTGGTTTAGGAAGATCATTTTGATAGCTGTGTAGAAGATGGATTGGAGTGGGCAGAGACTGGAGGCATGAAATAGCCCAGGTGTGAGGTGAGGAAGATCTGCACCAGAGTGGTGATGGTATCAAAAGAGAGAAGAGGGCATAGGAGAGAGGCGTCAGGAAGGTAAAATCCACACATTTTTTGTACAGGTGGTTCCTTTTTTTGGCCTTTAAAATACTTTTGGCATGGAGCCCTGACGATGGAATTGGTGGGCTCAAAAATGTAATCAATTTTGTCACTATAATCATGTTGCGATGTTGCTCTTCAAAATATCTGCAGCAGTCTACCTATAGTTCCACTGATAATTCACTGAAGTGTCAGAAATCCTCTTAACAATTCCTGGGGTAATTCGGTACTGGGCCTAGACAATGCATGACCTTTTCAGTCTAATCTTCACTATTGTTCCAAATTGCTGCATCCTCTGTGCACGTTCATTGTCTTCTCGAGGCAGAACGGTTTCTGCGGCTTAGGCTTCATGCTAGGAGCCGCACCTGTTAGAGGAAAGGATGATTGGCCGCCCCGGTTGCTAACGCTCACCTCCTACGGCTGAGAGATAGATTAAACTGCTGAGGGCTCAACATTTGAACTGCGGTTTTGGCTTTGCCACGGAACGGGAATAGCCTATAGGGAAGGACTGTGTAGAGCCATCGACCAACCAGAAGCGAGAATCAGGCTAAAGGCTGGGACTCCAGCAGACCAATTAGAGACGCATAGCCTAGCGCCGGCCAGTTAGGTGTAGGACTGAGAGGAGAAATAGGCGGGCCAACTGCCTTAGAAAATAAACAACAGTCCTCAGCAAAGCATCTTTGACTGACGTGCACTCTCGGCTCCTCTAAAACCCCAGAAGGGAGTACAGGTTGAGCTAGAACACTCTTCATCCTTCCCATTAGAGTGCCACCTTGTCAGTGTCGGTACGATGGCCTAGCTGCCCCTTGCTCACGTTAGCTTAGAGAAAGCAAACTGCAACTTTTTTCGGGCTGTCATAGCATTTAGAACCACTAACCCTCTCTCCCCGAGGTGGGAGTGGCGGCCGGAATAGCGCAGGCGCGGTCACCGGGTGGGGGTGGGGGTGTTGGGGAGAAGGGGCAGCCTCCGCCCGGGGCATTCTGGGACCTGTATTTCTCCGACGGACAGGTTACGAAGCTTCCACCATCTACGGGACTACATCCCCCAAAAGTCTCAGCGGCACTCAGGGGCGGGCGGTGTGATCGTTAATGAGCTCGAGGAAGCCGCGGTGCGGCCCACCAGGTTCCAAAACACGGAAATGAAGGAGGGAGGCGGGACTGAGGGTGCCTGCGGGAGCCGCCGCGGAGGAGAAGGAGGAGGAGGAGGCCGCCGCGATTGCGGCGGTGCTCCGTGCTGAAGGCGAGGGACGCTCGAGTTGGGGAGACCGAAGGGGGGGGGGGAGCGCCAGTGCGCGCGCCCGGGCACCAGGCGTCTGTGAGGGGAGAAGTGGAGCGGCGGGCCGCGGGAGGAAGCGGTGGCGGCGGAGTGAGTGAGCAAGTGAGCGGCGGCGGCCCCCGCGTCCCCCGCGCCTCTATGGGGGAAGCAGACAATGGATTATGACTTTAAGGCGAAGCTGGCGGCGGAGCGGGAGCGGGTGGAGGATCTGTTTGAGTACGAGGGCTGCAAAGTGGGACGCGGCACCTACGGTCACGTCTACAAGGCGAAGCGGAAAGATGGGTAAGAGCCCCCTGAGGATTGCGAGAGGTTGCGGCGGGGACGACGAGAGGGGTAAAGGCGCGCGCGCGGAGGAGCCCCCGGCCCCGGGGGTCCCCAGCTCGGGCTCGGGGCCCGGCGCGGGTGGGGGGGTGGTGCGGAATCGCGCCCGGGATGCCTTGGGTGGCGGCTGGCGGCTCGGGCGCCCGGCGCGGAGTCTCTCTGTCCTTTCGTCCTGCTCCTGCTCCGTTCGGGAGGTGGCGCCGCCGCCGGGTCCGGCGAGCGTCTCCCTCTCCCCGCTCCCGGTTCGTGGTGCCGGTGGAGAGGCGCCCGAGCGGACCTGGGCTGGAGGGAGGAGTCTGCGGGCTCTGGTCTTCTGGGGAGACGGCAAGGGGCGGGCAGAGCGCGGCGCGGGCGGTTCGGCTGCTGCTGCTGCAGCGGGCACGGCTGTGACTGGCGTCCCTCGACCTCCAATCGGCGGAGGCCCCCTCTCCCGGGGGTGGGGGTGGGGGCTGTTCAAACCCGGCTGCGGGAGCCTCGGGCAGAGGCGGGGACGTCTCCGGGAGGAGGTGGCCCCGGGCCCAGGCTGGTGTGGATTTCTATCTCTGACTACTTATTATGGGAAGGTCCTCCTCGATCTTGCAGGTTAATAGGCTCCTGCTTTGGGTCCTCTGTAAATCAGGGTTAGATCCCCCCCCCCCAACAAACCACTCTCCCCCTTCATAATAATAGGTAACGTGTATGTAGTGCTTACTGTGTGCAGAGTAATCGTGCCAAGCTTTTTACAATTATGTCATTTGATCCTCCCAACAACCCTGGGAGGTAGGTGCTGTTATAATAATAAAACAATAATCGTTGTTGTTGATAATCATGGCTAACATTTATATAGATTACTACGTGCCAGGTAACTGCGATAAGCCCTTTACAGTTATCATCTCATTTGATCCTCACAATAACTGGGAATTAGGTGCTGTTTTAATAATAATTAATAATGATAATAATAATGATAGTAACCACAACAACAACTAACATTCATATAGGGCTTTCTATATGCCGACTAACTGTGCCAAACTTTAAAACTGCCCTCTCATTTGATCCTCACAACAACCTTGGGAGGTAGGTTTTGTTAATAATAATAATAATAGCTAACATTTACTTAGCTTACTATGTGCCAGGTAACTGGGCTCATCTCTTTTCAATTATCATCACATTTGACCCTCACAACAAACCTGAGATGTAGGTGCTGTTAATAATAATAATAATAATAATAATAATAATAATGGCTAACATTTCTATAGCGCTCAGTACATGTCAGGTCCTGTGACGATCTCATTTGACCCTCACAACAACCCTGGGATGTAGGTGCTGTTATTATAATAATAATAATAATAATAATAACAATAACAGCTGACATGTATATAGTGCTCAGTACATGTCAGATCCTGTGACGATATCCTTTGATCCTCACAACAACCCTGGGAGGTAGATGTTTTTATAATAATAATAATTATAGCGGCTAACACTTACATAGCGCTTACTGTGTGCCAGGCACTCATTAAGTACTTTATAATTGTTTGATTTGAGCTTCACAACAACCTCATGAGGTAGATGCTGTCATAATAATAATAGTAATAATAATGATAATAGTAAGAATAATAATTACTGACATTTACATAACACTTTTATGGGCCAAGTAACTGTACTGAGGACCTTACAGCGATCTCATTTGATCCTCACAACAACTTTGTGAGATAGGTTCTGTCATAATGACAACTAACATATAGGGCTTGCTGTGTGTCAGGTGCTTTATAATTACTGTATCATTTTAACCTCCTTAATAATCCTGGGAGGAAGGCACTGTTATCCCTGTTTTATAGATGAGGAAATTGAGGCAAACAGAGGTTAAGTGACTTACTCATGGTCACACAGCTAGGAAGTGTCTGAGGCTTGATTTGAACTCCCAGTTTTCCTGATTCCAGGGCTAGTTCTCTACCACTGTGACACCTAGCTTCCTTTCTCCTTCCTCACCCCACTCCTACCCCTTGGACTCTGCTATTATACTCTGTTCTTAAATTCTAAGTTGTGGTTAAGTCTTCACTAAAATTACTAAAATTACCTGCCTTTCCAGGAGCCTTCCCTCTACTATTCTACTTAATTCTGGAGCCTTCCCTCTACTATTTATCTCCAGGAATTTTGTACATAGTTGTTTGTTGTCTTTCTGATTAGACTGTGAGTGTCTTGAGGGCAGCCACTTTTTTTTTTTTAAACTATTCTTGGTTGCCTAAGGAGTTGTAGGGGCTTAATAAATGCTTGTGGGCTTGACTGGGATTGTGAAACATCCTCAGAGAGTGTCACCTAGATTTAAATTACTTGAGGGGAGTAGGGGTGGGGGGAAGAGAGAGCAGTAAGGTGGCTGAACTTAGAATAAGGAAAGACCTGAATTGAAATTCATCCTTAGCCATCTGTTGGCTGTGTGACCTTGGGCAAGGCACTTCCATTGTAACGTGGATATAATAATAGCAAATACATCACAGGGTTGTTGTTAGAATTAAATAACATCCAAAGAGCTTTGAAAATTGTAAAGTTCTCTATGTAAATGCTAGCTAGCTGCCCGTATCTCCTGACAAATCCACTTGATTCTTCTGCTTCACCTTGGGGAACTTTGTGCCCAGCATAGCTAGCCTTGTTTTTTATTTAAAATAGGTAGGGAAAGTTGTGTAAAAATGGTAGCTATATGTGGTTATTCTGTACTGGGTGAAGAGTTCACATAGATGCTACCTGCAAACCTGCCCAAGACAGACAGATGTAAAATTACTCTTTATTTTTTTTGTAGCATAATTAAAAACCCTAGATTCTTAGGGAGAGCTAAAGAATATCTTTATGCCTGAACTCATTTAATGTTGTTTATAGTTACATACTTTCCAAGAGGGGAAAGATGTGAAAGACTGTCGTCTTTTGAAATGTCTCTAAGTTGAAGATACATCGACTAGTCTGAAATTTGTCAACTTTATACTTAAGCATTCTAATGATAATATTATTGTAGTTATATAAGATTTGGAAAATTTTAATAACAAGCCTATGAGTTAGTATCCCTATTTTACTCCGCTAATAAGCCTTTAAGCGGAATTTGAACTCAGGTCTCTTCTGATTCCAAGTCCAGCATTCTTTCCACTACATGGTCCTGAGAAAAAGAAAGAGGAATAAATAGTAAAAGTGAGAAGCATGCCATCATACTTGGAGTTTGAACTTTTGCTTAATTTTTTCCCCCTCAGACTAGAGTTGTACTGTCAGTGTGAGGTCTAAATTCCCCACAACCTCACCCCACCAGAATTTGAGAATAAATTTTGCTTCCTCTCTGTAAGAAAAAATACAATGTTACACAAATGAATCATAGACTGTTTTTCATAGGTTTACAATTCTGATGGTAGTGTAGTTAGAAATACATTTAATAAATTTTGCATCTCACTTTAAGACCTTGAGAATTTTGAGGAAAACCTGTGTTCACATTTCACCTATGACAGTTACGTAATTATAGACAAGTCACTCTGTTTTCTCCCATGGAAAATGGGGATGATAATACTTGTATTTACGTCACAGGGTTGTTGCAAGGCTCATATGAGATAAGGCATGTAAAACACTACATGAATTTCCATTATTATTGTTACTGATGTTTTGAAAACAGGCAGTTATTTTCCAGGCCCTTTGGGTTTTTATCTCCTTTGTCATTATTTTAGTCATCAGATGTACATTAATTTATACATTCTCTCTGGTGGAATCTGCTTTTCTTGTTTCATTATTGGCCATGTAGGCTGGTTAGACCAAAGAGCATAGGATATGATTATAACTTGTTCTTTTTTTATGAAATTTAAAAATGAATTGGGTTATCATCTTTCCCTCTTAATGTATGCTATAATGTTTTTCACCTTAAAGACTTTGATATCTGTATCCTTATTTTGATCTGTTTAAGCATCATTGTTATGTAGTAGCTAGATAGTTATTCTTGGAGCCAAGAAGACCAAGTCACATCTCAAACACATCCTGATGGGGCAAGTCACCTTCACCTCGCAGGGCTCTAGACAACTTCTTGTGGCTGCCTCTTTTGGCCTGAGTTAACTATATCAGTAAAGTTGTAAGGACTGCCTCTATTCCAATCTACTTAGAAATAGAAATACTTTTAGCAAAGCAACTAAATGTAATTGTTTTTATCCAGGATGTAGCTGAATAAATAGAAACCGCTTTTATCATAGTCCTTGTCTGAATATTTTTATTCTTTTCTAATAAAATCACATATGTTAATAGGATTATCTCAAATAAAATGCATTTTCTTCCTGAGTGAAAGTGAAATTTTATCTAACGAGAAGGGGCATTTGAATAATATAATAATTTTGTCTCAATTAAAAGAGTCATTAAGTATTTCACTAAATTCAGCAAAGGCTTTAGGTGGAATTTTTAACATTTAAGCACTCACATTCAGTAAGAAATTGGAAGAACCAAAAGGCTTCAGTTAATGGCTGTAATTGAACAAGCTCTGTACCATTTCTTATTGAACAAGAATCTAGGTGTTAACAATTTAGTCATTTCCTCCTCTTGGCCAATAGCGAAAATTCCTAGTGATGCTTCTTTGAGGTAATCTACCAATGCTTTTTAGTGTTGATACAGAAACGTGGTATAAATATAGTATTAACAAAAAGAACTATATAGTACAATGTCGTAACCAGAAAAAAATCGCTTAAAATACTACTCATTCTATTATCACCGTCCATAAACCATTAGAAGAGTTGTGTCATTTGTCTTTTATGTGTGTGAATTGTGTTCATGTTATCTTCATTACTCAGTATTTTGACTTTAGGACAGAGGTCCCCAACAGATTGCTGGATGAATTTTTTTCATGAAGTTAGCCTATGAATATTTTGCAGTTGCTTTTTAAATATGTTATTTCTTTAGGCATAAATGGAAAAAGGCATTTAAACTTTAAAGACTGAATTTCCAAAAGGAAAAAAAAAGTAATAAAATACTGTACAAATTCCAGGTATTCTTGATCTTTCTGTATATCAGAATTAAAGTAGACTTCATATACATGCATAGTCATTTGAGATTGCTTTATGAAACTTAAAAAACTCTTAGGATAGAAACCTTACTCTTTTTATCAGATAAAGGAAAATTTGCCAACTTGTTTCATTTTATTGTCAGTAAGCCCTTTATTAGAAGTCATTCTGTGGTGTAGTTTTGAGTTAATACTTTTGCTAATACTGTTCTTCAATTTTGTAAACCTATCATGTTGACTTATTCTTTGGGCTACTTTAAGGTAACTGATGTCTGTACTACAGGGTGTTCCTAAAGTCTGGACACACAGACAAAAATGTATATATTCAAGAAATGAATGAAATTTTCAACAACATTTTGTTTAATTGGAATATTAACAAATAACATCTTCAGTATGATTTCCATCATTTGTGATGCAAAAGTTGATGTGCTTTGCCAGATTCACGTAAACTCGATGAAATAACTCCACATTGCTGTCAATTTTAGCACATTCACTGTGCTTTCAATCAAGTGTGTTGCATCTGTGATTTTCATTGAGTACCCCTTCTCCTTTAGTATACCCCAGAAAAAGAAGCCAAGGGGGCTAAAATCTGTTAATATTCCAAATATATCAAAATATGTGTTTGTCCTATGTGCCTAGACTTTAGGGACAACCTGTTCATATATGTATATACATACACTCTTATTTATTGAGGATTTTAAAATTGGAATAGAAGTAGAGAGCATTTCACTATGTTGGAGTTTATGCTAAAGAGTTGTCAGGTGATAATTACCTTAAAAAAAACTGTATTATTCTTATGAAATCTTCCATTAAAATATTTAAGTTCTTATGTGAGCATGTCATAGACTTTTTTTCATAGGTTTACAATTCTACTGGTAGTGTAGTTAGAAATACATTTAATAAATTTTGCATCTCACTTGAAGACCTTGAGAATTTTGAGAAACTAAATAAATAAATGTTGGAACATTATAAATTAGGCAGACTCCTAGTTGGCCCCCTGTGTTGTCTTTTCCCCATTTCAATCCATCTTTCATACATCTGCCAAATGATTTTCCCTACGAAGGTCCAACCATGTCACTTTCCTACTCAATATTCAGTGGCTCCTTATTAACTCCAGGATCAAATACAAACACTGGCACTTCAAACTTTTTACACCCTGGCCTCAACATCTCTGTCCAGCCTCATATTACTTTCTTTCATGCACTCTGTGGTCCAGTCAAATTAGCCTTCCCTTAAGCAGGATACTACCTCACCTCAACCTCTTAGCATCCTTTACTTCTCAAGACTCAGCTCAAACTACACCTTTTTAAAATTTATTTTTCAAATATTTTATTTTTTCCCCTATTTACATGTAAAAACAATTTAAAACATTTTCTAAAAAGTTTTGAGTTCCAGATTCTATCCTTCTCCCCCCTCCCTGAGATGGCAAGCAATCTAATAAAGGTTTTATGTGTGCAATCATGAAAATATTTCCATATTAATCATTTTGTGCCAGAGGATGTGAACAAAAAGAAAGTGAAAAATAGTATGCCTCAGACACCAATTCTTTTTCTGGAGGTGGATAGCGTTTTTCATCATAAGTTCTTTGGAATTGTCTTGGATCATTGTGTTTGCTGAGAATAGCTAAGTCATTCATCTAAGTCAGTCATACTCTTCATCATACAGTATTGCTCTTACTGTGTACAGTGTTCTGGTTATGCTCACTTCCTATTAGTTCATGTAAGTCTTAACAGGTTTTTCTGAAATCATCCTGCTTGTCATTTCTTATAGTACAATAATATTCCCTTAAAGTCATATTCCACCTCTTGTTCAGCCATTCCTCAGTTGATGGGTATCCCCTTGATTTCCAATTCTTGGACTCCATGAAAAGAGCTGTTTTAAGTATTTTTGCACAAATAGGTTCCTTTCCACTTTTTAAACATCTCTTTGGAACACAGACCTAGCAGTGGTATTGCTGTATCAAAGGCAGGGATGGGGAACCTGCAGCCTCAAGGTCATATGTGGCCCTCTAGGACCTCAACTGGCGCCCTTTGACTGAATCCAAACTTCATAGAACAAATCCCCTTAATAAAAGAATTTGTTCTGTAAAACTTGGACTCAGTCAAAAGGCTGCTCCCAAGGACCTTGAGGCCACAGGTTCTCCACCCCTGATCAAAGGGTATGCACAGTTTTATAGTCCTTTGGACGTAGTTCCAAATTGTTCTCCAGAAAGGTTGGAACAGAGGCAGCTGGATAGCAAAGTGAATAGAGCACCTGCCCTGGAGTCAGGAGGACCTGAGTTCAAATGCGGCCCCACTTGATGAACTTACTAGCCGTGTGACCTTGGGCAAGTCACTTAACCCCAATTGCTCTGCCTTCACCCCTTAAAAAAAAAAAAGCTTGGATTATTTCACAACTCCACCAACAGTGCATTAGTGTTCCAGTTTTCCTACATCCCCTCCAACATTTATCATTTTCTCAAACTCTTCCTTTTAAGTGAAAGCTCTCACACAATTTACTTGTGCCTTCTTTCTCAAAATTACCTTGAATTTTTTTCTTTATGTGCTTATATATGAACATATCGTCTTTCCTCCGAAATTATGCTAGCTCTTATCTTTGCGTCTTTAACATATGGTAGAGAAGAACTTGGCAGACAGATCTGTTTTTCTAAGATATTGATAATAATTTGAATCATGAACATTTAAAAACATTCAGGTAATGGAGAAACTTATTTTGCTTAGCCAACAAGCAGATCTCAGTCATTGTTGTATTTTGATATATTTTTTTTTTCGAGTAGTTGTTTAAAAAATTCTCTAGGATGTCTTTCTGCCAAATTATCTAATGTGCATGAGTCTCAAGAACTATGTTTCTGATTTTTGGTAGTTGAACTTTATACAAGTCGGAGTGGTTCATGAATTTCCTTTAAATTGACATTTATTTCATTTAAATTGACAAGGAGAACTGGCAAATTTTAAACAAATTTCGTAACTTAATCATCTCTTTTACGAATACTGGAATGCAGCAATCCTTCTCATGTGCTCTTATTTGCCATTTCAGAAATATGCCCAGAAAACTTGTATTTTTCATATAGATATTTAGCCAAACGTGGTTCATGTTATGTCATATATAATTTTGTTCATATATTTAAAATTAAGTATTAACAGTGTTTTTAGTTATATTGAATGGTTACTGAATTTAGCTTTGATGGTTTTTTCATTTCTATTACATGGATATCTTGAAATTGGGCTGTAGCATTTTTGTAGGCTAAGGAAAAGTAGCTTTCCTTTTCACTAACAGATATATAGATTTGTTTGCAACAGAAAAATTCTCATTCCAGTATGCTAGGTCTAGTTGGTCAGTACAGTTCACTGATTAGTGATGTCACCATTCATACATTTGTATCACTACATTTGTAAAAATTAAATTTGTAACTGCATTTGTAACCAGAAAACTATTGAGAGGCTAAAGTAGCAAAAGGAGGTTTGATGTAATTTTTTGTAGAATTAGGCTGTCCTTTTGTAAATAACAAATTGATATATAAATCTCCTGGAGTTCTAGATTGAATCACTAGAGATTAGAGGACATAAGAATTGGGAAGATAAGTGCCAGGTCTTTTATAATTTAAAAAATCTTTCACTGGTTAAAATGACTTGAAGACTTTGTTGAGACTGGTAACTGAAGATATGATGCAAGTCATAATTTGAAAGATGTGCTTTTACAGTGTTGAAATTGGAGGGAAAATATAATACATTATATTTCAACGTAAAACATATTTATGTTGGTGGATTCTGCATTCTTACTGCTTTTTATTTATCTTATGTACCCAAAATTGCTAGATAGTATATTTCTGCACAGCTTAACACAATTAACCTGTTTCTCAAATAACAAAGATCTGTTTGTAGGCACACTGTTTACTTGAGTACATCAGAGGCAGAGTAGACAATGAGTACTCATAGGTAACTTTCCTTTGTCATTGCTAATGATAGCAAAAATAGTGCTTTAAAGTTTGCCAGTACTTTAAGGATCTCATTTGATCCTCACAACAACACTGGGAGATATATGCTGTTATTACAGAGGAGGAAACAGAAGCAGAAGTTGAGTGACTTTCCCAGGGTTTTTCAGTGTCAACCAGGTTTTAAACTCAAGTCTTTCTGACTCCTGGCCGAGCATTCTATCCATTGAGGTACCATACAAATGTGAGGGTGATGATATGGCTATATTACATTGGCATAGAAATACTTTTGTGTTTTAAGAAAATGTTATTTTTGGGTATTAGAACTCAAAGTTGTGAAGTGAATGGAAAACTGTTTTTATTGAACTAACATTTTGTATTGTTAATGTATTTATTACTATTGTTATCTTTTAAGGCCAATTTTTAGCTCTAGATCAGTTTTTAAAAAATAGTGGTCTTGGCATTTAAGGATTTTGGTCCTTAACAAATAGCTGGTAGTCCTAATTCCTGTGAGGACTATTTTCCAAATGTGTTTATGTGGTATGAATTGTACAAGATGAAAGACTGTCTCAAGAGAAAAAGCAGGTTGTAATTCAGGATAGAGTATGCAGCAATTTTTTGTTTTTATTGAGGATTCAAGTTTTTGTCCAGAAAGTAATTTAAACAGATCAAAGAGAGAATTTAAAACCTGTGTAATCATTAAATAGTAGTTCTTCTTGGAAAGTATAAATTGTTTCCAATAAATGGAGCTTCTTTGAGGAGAAATGCACCAAATTGATAGGTATTGTTTTTTCCTTTGTTTCATTTTGTTATTAAAATAAAGCTTTGTGGCTCGTTATCTCACTTGGCTAGTACATGCTGCTAATCAGGTCATGGACTTAATCCCCATTTCGGCTAGCTAATTTTACTTTGTCCTGTGACCACAGACTGTAGCTCCGACCTTGGCCAACTATAATGCAGATATTTAGAAGGCTAACTGAATGTGATTGTGATTGGATCTGTATTAATCTGTCACCAGGACTGGGGGTGGAAAAGCTCATACTTTAGTACTGAGTTTATAGAATCTTCAGCATGCAGGAAGGACAACATTATTGTGTGATTTTAGTAATTATAATTGCATTCGAAGAGGCGCTATTCTGAAAAGAATAAAATTTGTGTTTATTATTTTTGGCTGACAGGTTTTTGAAGTTTTGCTTTTTATTTTCTCTAAAAAGATACAAGCAACATTATCATATGTAAAGAGGAATTCCATAGTATTTGGATAACTTGAGTTAACTTTTATGTAGTTTTTGTAGCAAATACTTAGAAAGCTATGTTAAGCTTTTACTTCCTATATTTTAAGCCTTCTACATTTTTAGTTCTACGACAAGAAAATGGAAATGTGTGTGCTAGGTGCTAGTGATACTTTAGATATTTCAAGGTCTCTGGTATCATGAAACTTACAGTAAAACAGGGGAATAAGTCACACATACTAGGGAAGGGTACTGGAACAGCAGTCAGAAGATTTGGCTTCTAGTACCAGTGGACCTCTGGTTTCAGCTTTGTATATTTCTTAGACTTGTTTAGAGGATCAGAATTGGCACAGTAATACACTTGAAACATTATACCAAGCTTCAGTAAAGTATCATTGTAATGAATGTGGCCCAGGGAATCTGACTTCTTATCTCTGCCTTATTGAGGTCACTGTCTCCTCCACTGACTTAACTTATCTTCTGCTATTACGTGGGGGAAAAGTAGTAGGAGGGTTATTTTAAAATCTTGAACCTCTCTAGAAGATAAGTGCTTCAGAGTATTGAAGGGTTTCATCTCCTTTAAAAGATGACACAGAGTAATAATGGGGAGGAAATTGTTGGGCAAATCATTTAACCTCTCTAAATTTTCCTTTTCCTCATTTGTAAAATAAGGTTAATATTTGCATTATCTTTTTTTTTTTTGCTAAAAAGTACTTTGTAAACCTTAAAATACTATGTAAATAATATTTATCTGTCACTAGAACTTATTTTTATAAGCATTTATTATCTCTCTCTCCTACTACCCCCTCAATTTGAACAATTAAAAAAAGGAAAAAGACACCATAACAAGTATGCATAGTCCAGAAAAACAAATGCCATGGCTAGAAATGTGTGTTTCAGTCTGCATTTAAGCCTCACACTCTTTTGCTAGATGGTGATGGTGGGTGATGTATTGCAACTGAAGTTGCAAGTTAAGTTTTTTCCCTTGGTTAATATCATTGTACAAATTATTCTCATTTTACTATGTTATCAGTTCATAGAAGTCTTCCCACTTTTCTTTGAAGCTGTCAATTTCATCATTTCTTACAGTGTGATAATATTCCATTATATTCATATATTATAACTTCCTTAGCCATTCCTTAATGTCTGGCGCATCCCTTAGTTTCCTGTTTTTTGGTTACTTTGAATAAGGGCTGCTGTAAATATTTTTGTTTATGTATGTCCTTTTGTCATTCTTTGATCTCTTTGGGGTATAGGCTTAGTAATGATATAGGTGGATCAAAAGGTATACACGGTTTACTGAATTTTGGGGCATAGTTCTTGGTTAACTTTTTTTTAAAATCTAAATACAAAATGAGAAAAGGAAAAAAAAATATTGCCATATACACAGCAGACTATAAGGGAGGATTCAATATAAAACAATAAACTTCCATTTCAAGAAAACCTGTATAATAAATACTACATATTGTTTTCAAGCTGCCCAGTTTTATTTTGTTTCCTTGTTGTTTTTCTTTTGTTCTCTGCTGTGCACTTTTTATTTTATTCCCCCCCCCTCCCCAAGAAGGCTACAATTAAGTGTGGATATATATACACACATATATATAGATATCTATAAACACACACACACATATACGTATATAAACACACATTTACACTCACATATATATGTGTGTATACTCATATATATATATGTAAAACTACTATGCTTATTTGCACCTGTCATTTATTTCTCTGAAGTTGGATAGCCTCTTCCTTCATAGATCCAAGTCTTTCAATGTTTTATTGAGTCCCTTATAATTGGTCTTTAATGCTACCTTATATTTCTCCTGCATGTTATATGTTGATTTTTCCCTTAAGTTCTGGGGCTTTTGTCACAGAAATCTGAAAGTCTTTCAGTTCATTAAATGTCAATTTTTTTCATTTAGGATTTACTTAACCTTTCTCAGTAAGTTAGCGTTGGTTGTAACCCTAGCTCTTTTGCTCTACAAAAAATAGTATTCCAAGACCTGCAGTACTTCAACGTAGTAGCTGCTAGGTCTTTTGTAATCCTTATTGTAGCTTCATGATATTTAAATTGTTTTTGTTGCTTTTAATATTTTCTCCTTAACCTGGGAGCTTTGTAAGCTGGCTATGATATTCCTGTAAGTTTTCCTCCTGGGATCTCTTTCAAGGGGTGAATGGTGGATTTTTTCAGTTTCCTTTGCCTTTTTGTTCTAGAACTTTGGCAGTTTTCCTTGGTAATTTCTTGTAATACTGTATCAAGATTCCTTTTTTTAAAAAACATAATCTTCAGGTAGTCTGACTATTCTTTATTTCTCTTTGATTTGTTCTCCAGATTAGTTTTTTCTGATGAGATGTTTCAGATTCTCTTCTATTTTCTCATTCTTCTAATTTTGTTTTATCATTTCTCAGTTTCTTTGAACGTCATTAGCTTCCCCTTGCCCAATTCTAGTTTTCGGGGAATTATTTTCTTCCTTCAGTTTTTTGATTCTCTATTTTCAGTTGGTTGACTTTCTTTTCATAATTTTCTTGATTTTCTTGGATTGCTCTTTTTTTTCCTTCCAATTTTTCCTTGATCTTTTATTTGCTTTTTAAAGTCCTTTTTAAGTTCTTCTAGGAACTGTTTTTGTGCTTGGGACATTTGGCGTTTCACACTGAAAAAAGAATGACTTTTTTTAGCTCCATTATCTTCCTCTGTATATGAATGTAAATCTTCTCTATTCCCATAGTAACTATCTATGGTTAGGTTTTTTCTCCTTTGCTTACTCATTTGTTTTTATTTATGTTTTGTTTTATTTTATTTTTAGCAATTATTAGTGTAATCAAGTTTTGGTCTCAAGATTTGGGGAGCAATGCCCCAAGCCTCAGGTCCTTCTTACTATTATTTTTTGAGGTCTGTCTCAGGGCCCAACCTTGGGGCTCTCCTCTCCACTCCTAAGCCACGGCTGGGCCCCCAGCCACACTCTCAGGCAAGTGATCTTGCTCCCTGGGGTTCCTCATGTGGCTGCAAACTACAGCTGCCCTCTGTGCCCTGGAACTGAAACCAGAGACTCTCCTGCAGGTGCCCACAGCCAACAGGGTTCCCACCCCTCATTACTGCACTCACCAACTGTGTTCTAGCTCCTTCTCCTAGAAGCCAAAGCTTGGGAGGCATCTGGTCAGCACAGCTGTGCTTGGCATGACCAGTGAAGGTCCTTCAATCTTTTCCTACTCAGCCCTCAGACCCCCACCCTGTCTCCAAGATGAAAGTTTCTAAGGCTGAGGTTGCTTCTCAACCTAGTTGCTGCTAGGGCTTGTTGTTTGCTGATTGTGAAAAGTTGGCCTGGAGATATTTGTGCTTGATTCTGATGAAACCTCCCTCTGCTCTTGGAGGTTAGGTCTTTCCTGGGGTCTTTTCAAATTGTCTTAGGACAGCTACTTTACCCCACGTTTATTTCTGTTGCTCTGAGGTGATGTTCTGTCTTTTTTTGAGGAGGAAATTTGGAGAGCAGAAAGTTTTCTTACATACTCAGCCTTCTTCCCAGAATCTTCTCCCTGCTGGTTAACCTAAAAAAAAAATCTTTTTTTTTTTTCCAAATTGCTTTCCAGAATGTCTGAACCAATTTGTGGCTCCATTGCTGTGCATATTTTTCAGAAGTCTCCCCAACTTTTTTTGTTATCTTTGCCAATCTGATGGGTATGAGATTTAACCTCAGAGTTCTTTTACTTTGCATTTCTCTATATAATTATTAGTGATTTGAAGCATTTTTCATATGTCTGTAGATAGCTTGAATTTTTTTAGAAAGTTTCCTTATTCATATCCTTTGATCATTTATATTGGATAATTGCTGTCACTCTAAATTTTAAGAATAGTTAACTTCGTTGTGATAAAGTAGAGTCGTTTGTCAGGAAAACTCCCAGTCGCTTTTAAAGAAATCTTATACTTGTTTGTAAGTGTGTTAAGACTTTTCATTCATTTTTCACATATATCTTACTCCTCTTTAAAATAATATTCATGCAAATAACAAAGAATATATTTTTCCACTAATAGGCCAATAATTCTTTTTGTCTGTTAAATATTTACTTAGAAGGGTAAAGTCCTTGACAAACTTCCAAGGTGGGGGGAGGAGAGATAGGGAGACAGACAGAAACACACACACATACACAGACACCACTTGAAGATAAAACCTGAAATTTATGGGAGAGAAAACTGCATACATAGAGGAGTTATGTGGGAAGAAGTTCTGTCAATCAATAAACACTTATCAAATGCCTACTATGTACCAGGCACTGTGGATACAAAAGGAAGCAAAAGACAATCCTTTGCTCTCAAGAAGCTCCCAATTTAATGGGGGATACAACAGAGAAATATATACAAATGACACATATATATATATATACACACACACACACACACACACACATATATAGGAGTTCTCAATCTTTTTTGTATCATTGGTTGCTTTGGTAGTTTGGTGAAACCTATGGGCTCCTCAGAATAATGTTTGTTATGCATGCTTATTATTGAATAAAATGCTACATTTCCTTTAGTGGTTAATGAAGATAAAAATGTAATTTTTTTCCATCCAAGTTCATGCATGGATCCCCTGAAATCTCTCCATGGACCCACTGACCCATGTTAAGAAGCCCTGATCCAGAGGACAGCATATAATGTTTAAAAGCTAAGATACTAACTCAAAAGACAATTTCTAGGAGCATTTATTTTGGAACAAAAATCTAGACTATGCAACTTGCAGGTTAATCAGTGGAATAATAATTTATGTTTTCATTACTGTATCAATAAGCTTAGATAAGGTATTGTTTACTCTGTTCTAGGCACTGTATATGATCTGTTTTGATGACTGGTACAATTTCTAATCATGTAAGCATTTATTAAATGTCGTGTGCAAGAGATAAAGACAGAAATATGACAGTTCTTGCCTTCAAGAAGCTTACATTCCATCAGAGAAGAAAACATGTGCCTATATACGTATAAGATGCAAAATAAACATAAGGGGATTTTTGTGGTTGTTGTGGGGAGGTTTTAAAAGGTGAGATCCTGAAAGGCTTCATGTAGAAGATGTATCAGCTGTAGGAGCATGAATCTGTTCTAGGCATGATAGTATCCTATGCAGAGACTTGGGGATGGGAGAGGAAGTGTTGTGTGTAAGGAACCAACAGGGCCAAGAGAGTATGTAAGAGAAGAGTAGTAATATATTATAAAGTTGGAAAGGTAGATGGGGCCCATATTTTTAAATGCTGAACAGAGGAGTTTGTATTTAGCCCAAGAGGTCATCAAATCATTGATCTAGACTTGAAAGGAATCTCAGAGGCCACTGAGTCTAACACCTTTGTTTACTCGCAAGGAAAATGAGGCTGAGATCCTGTTTTGCCCAGGATGATACAGTAGACAAAATTGGAACTAACTCAAAGCCTAGTGTTCTGGTCACTGTGCTGCCCAGCCAGGTCCTAGAGCAATGCTGCAGAGTGGTGAGTGATATGGTTACGCGTATTTTGGGAATACATGTGTACTTTGGCATTGGTGTAGAGGATCCCACTCAGGTCACAGTTCTATGATTTAGGTGGATCATTCTCATGAATTGGTGTGGCAAAACCCCAAAACAAACAAACTCACACATCAAAACTCCACCTAGTGGCCATCCTTCTGGTGATGAGCCTTTAGATCTACTAGAAAGCTGTTTTTCTGTCAGAGCAGTCCTTAATTAGGATGGGGCAAATTGGGCTAGCCTCAAGGGAGCCAATTTGATAGTGTGTGGTATGCTCCTTTTCCCCATGGCAACTATAGCCTTTACACTTCACTTTGTATTCCTTTGCCTGACATTTTGCAGGTACAACCATGTCACTGCTACTGTGTCTGAGGTCAGGCTCTTCTTCATGATGCTGTGTACCATCTCTACACTCCCTTCATTTTTCTGCACTTTCTGCTTCTCTTTTTGTTCTGTATGAAAGAAATGCCTTTATTAGTTATTAGTTATGCCTGTATTTTCTGGACTAGCTTTCAGAGGAAACAAGGGTGGCTCCTATGACATGATCATAAGAAAAGAATAAGGCTTAGGTACAGGATCAATGGATGTAAAATTGAAGTAAAAATTGCATTTTCAAATTGTGTAAAGAAATTTTAGTTACTGGCAAAGTTAAAGAAATATATACCTTATATTATGGCACTATAGGTAGTGATCGGTCACTAAACATCCATAATAAGATAACTCTGAGGTGTTGGACCTGGCAGATTAGAGGGGTGATGGTGTTTTGAACAGAAATTGGGAAGTTTGGAAGAGGGGAGGGTTTTGGGGAAAAGATAATGTATTCAGTTTTGGATATGGTGAGTCTTTGGAACATCTAGTTTCAGTAGTCAGTAGTGTCCAGTAGTCAGTTGGTGATGTGAGACTGAAATACAGGGGTGATGCTGGTGCTGGATATATATACACCTGCAAGTCAGCTATGTAGAAATGAGAGTTAAAACCTAGTGGAACTAATGAGATTACCTCTAGGGAGAGAAAAGGGCCTAGCATAAAATCTTAATAAGCAGAGGGTGGACAACAGTGTCAGATGAAGCAAAGAGGTCAAGAAGGAGGATGTGAACTAAGACAAGACCATTAGATTTTGGAATTAAGAGATCATTGGGAATTTTGGAGAAAACAGTGATGGGGTTAGAAACCAGATTATAAAAAGCTGAGGAATAATTGAGAGGAGAATAAGTGGAGGCAGTGGATATAGATAGCCAGCTTTTTGCTAGTACTTTCCTTCTGAGATTGCTTCCAATTTACCCTGTATATTTTGTATCTAATATAGTTTGCCTATCATCTCCCTCATTAGAACGAGACTTTCTTGATGGCAGGGACTGGTTTTGCTCTTTTATTCCCACCACTTGATACAGTGTTTGAAACATCATAACTCCTTAATAAATGCTCATTGATTATTGTTTTTTTTACTTTTTTCAAGAGTTTGGCTGAGAAAGAGAGGAGAGCTATATAGGATGGGGGATTGTGGGGTTTACTGAAGGGTTTTTTTTTTTTTATAAGTATGGGGAAGACTTAAATGCTTGAAGGCAAGAGGGAAACAACCAGTAGATAGGGAAAGGTTTTTTAAAAATTATTAAATAAAATTTTCACGTATTTTTATTAAAAAATTCTGAACTTACAAGCACCAAATAAAATGTGCTTTTACTAAAGTGGAAAAGAGGATCATATATTAAATTGCTGATCTGTTATCTGTTTCTTTTTTAGTGTCTAATAAACAGTATATGAGAAATTCAACACGCAATTTTCAAAGCTGTCTTGTTTGTGCTTCCTTCTGGCCTTTGTTCTGTTAACTGAAAAATACTCCAATAACCTTTTTTTCTTTTTCCACATTTTCGGGGCAATACTATCCATTTCTCCCCCGCTTAAAACAAAGAAAAACAAAACCAGTAGGGAAAAAGTTGAAGATTTGAGAGAGGAAAGGGGAGTGATTGTGTGGTCTGCTGGGGATGGGATCAAGTACACATGTAGGGTGATCAGCTTGAGAAGGAAAAGGGACAGACACCTCATTGCCAGAAACTGGGAGAAAGGAGAAGAGAGTGGGATGATAACAAGAGGTTTTTGAGATGGAAACTCATGACTTTAATTTTCTTAATAAGTAAATTAAGGTCCTCATCTGAGAGGTAGAAGGGGGAAAGTGTGGGAGGCTTGAGAAATGAAGAGAAGTTATTTCCTTTCCAATTTTTTCCTTTCCGTGTTGAAGTATCAGTTGAGGTTGGATAACATGAATTTGTGATGTATCCAGTCAAAAAACATAAGCTGCCCTACCATTTAAAAGCAATTCAAACAAAGGTTCTGTTGACTATGGACCATTCTAAATGTTCCTTAGGATGTACTTTTCTTTTCTGTGTGTGTGTGTATGTGTGTGTGTGTGTGTAGTTTGGCTACTGAGAAGCAACAGCATACTTTGTCAAGCCGTTAGCAAATATTTATCAGCTATCCATGAGGTTTAAACCATTGTGCCAGATGATGTAAATGCAGAGAAAAATAATATAGGTCAGAGGTAAATTACATGACAGCCCTAGAATTGTAGAGCCATAGAATCACAAAGTTGGAAGGGACCTTTGGGATCTGCACCAACTCCTCATTTTATGTTTGACAAAAATTCCAAGAAGAGAAAAACCTTTTAACATAAAACTTGAAAAAACTTGAGGGTTTTGAAGGTTTTTACCCTTCAAAAGGTAAGCTAGGGGTTTGGAAGAAAATTTATTAGCAGTGTTTGCTAATGAAATGCTTTTCTACTTGTGGAAATAAGACTTGTATGATGAAAGGCAGTGATCGTGTGGTGAAAAGGGCACTCTGGATTTGGAAAAGGTACATCCAAATGCTTCCCCAGACAATGGCTTCCCATGTGACTGTGGCAAATTATTTAACCTATCAGGAATCTGTTTCCTCAACTGTTTTTTTTTTTTTTAAAGCAGGATGGGATTGGATTAGATGATGACCTCTGAGGTCCACTCAGCTCTAGATTCCTGATCCTCAATTAACAAAACCACTGAAGAGGATATCATTGTCTTGAACATGGGCAAGACTTCTTATCTCTTAAAGGAAAGCTTTAAAAAAATTTTATGCCTGAAGAATAAATTTTAAAAAATAGAAATTGCTGATATATTACATAACAATTTTTATTTCTTTTTAATGTGTGTATGTGCTTGTGTTTTAAAGATATCTTTAAGACAGATCTTTAGGTCTTTGGAGGTATCATGATAACATAATTATCATTTTAAAAATTGTATCCTGACTTGAATGATAAACCCTGTTTAGTGGGTGGAGGCTTTTATTTTATTTAAAAAAAAATTAGATTAACAATATATTTCTGTTGTTTGGCTTTGCCAGATCTGGAGTAATAACTATTTTCAAGCTCACTCTTGATGGTTTCAGCCATCTGTCTCTGTGTTTATCCACATGCACTGACTGAACCTGGCTAGAAGCCAGAAGATTCATATTATTTTACAATTACAATAGAACCGAAGATATTTCTCATTTAGCATGGATAGTGTAAAAAAATCTTTATACATTTCTTGCCAGCAGGCATAAACTGTTTGTTCTTTTTCCTGCCATTTAAAAAAAATTTAGTTATTAAGTAGCAGTCAGTGTTAGCCAAAATGGTTTGATTTCTCTAGTTGAGAAAATCTCACATGAAAGCCTCTTGATAGTCAGATGGAAAGAAAATCTTTTATTTTTTCCTCGGTTTTGGTTTCTGTTAAAGAATAGTTTTGTTTTTCTAGTTTGTCATTTTTTAATGGAAAATTAAGAACACTTAAATAAGAGAGGTGTGAAAGGTCACAAATTGCAATGTAGTTAATGGTTCTCAATTTGATCTTGTTAGGTAGAATAAGTTCTTTCATAAGGATAGTGCCATATTGTGCCTTTTAAAAAAACATATTCATGTGTGTTATACCATAAATGTATGAGCTCTTGGAGGTCAGAGACCATTTTTTTTTTGTCTGTCATCAGTACCTAGCACAGTACCTCAGAAATAGCTTGGGGTGCTGTGGAGCAAGGAGTGATGAGCTTGGAGGCAGGTAGATTTCAGTAAAAATTTGACCTTAGATGCTAGCTGTGTGACCCTAGGCACATCCTTTCACCTCTATTTGCCTCAGTTTCCTCTTCTGTAAAGTGGAGATAATAACAGTACATTGAAATGTTGTTCTGAGGATCAAATGAGATATAATCAGCATTTGTAAAGCACTTAGCATGGTGCTTGACATATAGTAGGCACAATATAAATACTTATTCCCTTCCCTCCATCTCCCTCTCTTCCACGTACACAGTAGGCACTTTATTCACATTTGTGGAATCTAATTCATAGAATCTAATTAAATTTTTTTTATTATTCATGCTAGTGTAGGGAAACATTGATACAGATAATATAAGTTAAGTGGTACTTTTGCTGGAATTAGCATCACTTGAAATGGAAATAAAAACAACTGTAAAGACTTGAGGCAAATAAAGCTAGAGAGTAATCAGTTTACTCATTCCAATTTGAAACTTTTCCCAGCTTTCTTCTCTAGCTTTACTAAAGTGTCTGAATAATGTATATCAACTAGAAGTGAAGTGTTCTTTTTTTTTTCCTATGTGAAGCTATTAATGCCCTTTTATTGTCTTGGGTCACTTGTGATTAATAAAACCCCAAACTATCCATTTTCTGGCAAAATCTGCATATAAGACATTATATCCAAAGCCCCACCTGTGGACAATGAACATACCTGTTTACCACAATCCATGGGGCTCTTTGAATCAGTTTCTCCTTATTTCACATGTCTTTAAATGCTAAGAACTTATTTCATTCATATGGGTTCATTGTGTGGGGAGGTGGGGGTGGCATTGCATAGTGGAAAGAGCCCTGGCCTGGAATCAGGAGTTCTAGCACTGCCACTAACTAGCTGTGAGACCTTAGCAAGTCCTTTTCCCAGAAGTGAGGTATTCTTTTAAGACTGTTTCTTTGTGACAAAAGGATCCTTTTCTTATGTGGTAGAAATTATTTAGTATCGTTGTAAGTTTAAAGTATTTTTGATATTATAATACTGTAATACTATGGTTCTGGAGAAGTTAAGGGTTAAGGCAGAGAGGATATTAATGAACTGAGAGCCTTAAGAAAGTTGTGATTACTTACTTAGCTCAGGTGTGTTGTCTGTTGTCTCAGTATTGCAAATAGAGATGAGAATTAATAGTTCTCTGTCCAAGCTATTTTGTCCTTTACTATTTGTGGTGCCTTGTTGTAGCACCTCCTGCTGTATTAGCTATAGGGCTAGTCTCTGTGAAATCTAAACATTTTTACTTTTGAAAAATCATGACATCTTTCCCTTGTAGTGACACTGAATTTGGAATTGGAAAACCTTTGTTCAGATCTTTTGGCTTTTTCTACTACCTTTATGACTATGAGCAAATCATATAACTTCTCAGTTGTAGTTTCTTCATTTGTAAAATGAAAAGATTAAACTGATAATGTCTAAGGCCCTTTCAAGTTTGAAATCTGTGATGCCATGCCTCTCTTCATTCTTTTCCTGACTTGAAGAGTAGAAGCATCTGGAAACATTTTGATTTTTGAAGAGCAAATAGAATTAGTTTTTGGAGATCAAGCTGACATAGTTCAGTATCTTTATAACTGTGAACGCAGCCTCTTCTGAAAAGTTATGATTATCAAATGGATGCAATGTAATATTTCCAAACCCTTGCCTGTCTTTATAAAATTATATTCTTGGCTCTTGAGAATTTGAAGAGGACATTAGAGAGCATCTTTTTTTTTTTTTGGAGGGTGGAAGCCAGGGCAATTGGGGTTAAGTGACTTGCCCAAGGTCACATAGCTAGTCAGTGTGTCAGGTGTCTGGGGCTGGATTTGAACTCAGGTCCTCCTGACTCCAGGGCTGGTGCTGTACTCACTGTGCCACCTAGCTACCCGAGAGCGTCTTTTAACCTCCTGATTTTATAGACGAGGCCGTATAATCGAAAGCCAACTGTAGAATCAGAAAGGCTTGGGTTCAAATTGTGCCTCTGATAAATATTTACTGTGCGTGTGGGCAAGTCATTTAAACTCTTTTTCCTCAGGTATATCTAAGACACAGTTGCTGAGCAGGGGCAGATATGCTTTGGTAAATGGAATTTCTTCACTGGTAAATTTCCTTCTACCAATAAATCACAGGTTAAATAGTTTTTTTTTTTAACAAGGAACTAAAAAGCCTGAGAAGTTGTGATTTGATCAAGGTCATATGATTAATTTCAGAACTGGGATTAGAACCCTGGCTTTCTTTCTGATTCAGTGCATTTTCCATTATACTATGTTGTCTCTTCCTGTGGTCTTTGGCTCTTGAGCAGACACTGGGAAAGATACTAAAGGTCTGTTGGTTCATCTAATTTTCACTTCCTATTGTCACTTTGTGGTGCAGTCAAATGGCATAAACTTTGATGATTAGGCTATCTAATAAAGTTCTAATAGATAAAGTGGTTAGAAATGCATGTAATGGCTGTGGGTGGAGAATAGCGTGAGGAGTTTAATCATAGAGTTAGAAGGGATTTTCCATAAATAGCCAGTATTCTAATAGGTCTGTGATCTGGATGATTTAAGGGTTCCCTCCAATGATGGAGATCCCAACCAATCCATGCCTCCCCATCATATGTAATTCTTGTTCATGTTCTACCGAAAGTTCTCCACAGGGGTTCCACTCAACATTGCTGAAGATTTTTCTTGATTTCTTCCAACATTGTTTAGGAGGCTACTAGTGGAACACACTGATGCCTGTCACCCACTACTCTCAACATGTAAATGTCTCTTTCTATTATGTAATTCTTGACATCTTTTACTCCTGTCGTTTCTTGTTGCTTATATGTAGAAGCCTGGACTTGTCCAACACACGACTTTTCATTGCCCTTTGTGTAATGTTCATCCTTAGTCCTTTAGAGGCAGTATTGTTCCAAGTCTCATTGCCATACAACAATACCAATAAAATGTATTGGAAAGATGAGTCTTTGCTGTTGTACAAGCTTTGGGGTGAGTAAAAGTGCTTTGCAATTTTCTGAAAGCAGTCAAGTCTTCTCCTTTTTTCCAACTGTGGACCCAGCTCATTTTCATCCGTATTATTTGTCCCTGATACACATATAAGCTCTAGAGGGTGTCCATTTGGATGGATTTTGAATTCTGAGTAATGGATTTTTATTCATTGATTTGCTATTTTTTGTATATATGGAAAAGCCAAACTCCTTTGTGTGATTCCAGGAAGCTCTGAAATGCCTTGGGGCTTGATGCAGTCAATAAAATGTTATCTGTAAACTGGAGCATCTGGAAGACCTCACTGTCTACAAAGAATCCTTCCATAACTTAGACTTACTTCTGTCACAGAGGCAAATACTTCTGTGAAGCATATACCTTCTCATTTTATGACTTGTCTGATGTTTGCCAGCAGAGAGTCATTAGACAAGGTAGGGTTATTTCTGTTGCAACATCTTCCAAAGAATCTTTAATAGTTTTGATATTTGGATAGGCAATACCTTTGTCCCAAAGAATTTGTTTTGTTCTGTGAAGTCAAATGCTTTTTTTTGTAATCAAGCAATAGGATCTTATGTTCTCTTTATCTTTCAGTTAGTTACGAGATACTAAAGATATGGTTCATTTAGACAGGTTTTACCATTTACTACTTCTCTTTGCTTTTTGGAGGGCTAGGGGCTGGGACCGGGATCTTGTGTTAATCCTGGATCTAGGACATCTGCCTCTCTGCCTTTTGCTCTGGGACTTTAGCTCCGGATCCAGGCTGCTGGATTTTCATTTCCCACCTGGCTGCCCTCCTAGACTTTATTGTCTTTAGAGTCTAGACACTTGTCTTTCCTGCAAGATCATCTTTTTTTTTAAAAGTTATTTATTTACCTAGCTTTATTTTTAGCATTCATTTAACAATTTTTTTTGCGTTCCAAATTCTGTCTCTTTGTTTAGCCTTTTCTTCATCCACTGAAAAAGCAGGTAATATCTCTTGATGCTGATATTATTCAAATATATTACCTAAACGAGAGTCTGGGGCCCATTATTTATTGACCCTCCAGGACATTCTTTTTCCTCAATGAGTTCGCTTCCTAGATTACAGTGTTTCTTTAAACCTTATGGGATTTCAACACAAATAATACTTCCTCAAGTATCCTAACTACCAAGTTCCTCAGTCTACTTAATTTTCGTGACCAACTTCTCTTCCTCAGTTGCAAATAGATATGATCATACCTTTGATTTTTCTGTTACCTCCAAGTATTCTGCCTCTTAGTTCATGAACTTTGAAATTCTTTTAGTTGTAATCTTTTAACATTCTGTCTTCCTCTGCTTTAGGACCCCAACTCTGTTCTTTGTCTTTACTGTTACTTCTAATCACTCCATCCTTCAGTTGTTTTCTAGGCCATCAAACCTGCACTGACTTTCAGTCTTCCCTTTCTAGATGAAACAGTTAAACTATACACTCTCTTCTGCCCTGAAATCCCTTGCCTCTTGTTCTTTCCTTGATCTTGTTGGCTAAGGTTGTATTAGTCCCACCATCAGCTTACTTTTGCCCCTATTCACACGCTGCTTAATGAGTTATCTAATCTCAGTTGGGCCCTCACTGCAGCCCTTTTACACCTCCCTGACTGATTTCTTTTCCCACTTACCACAGAGGCTGTTCCAAACATCCTGGTATCTCCTTAAACTTTCCGTGGAATCCCTCCCCCAGCCTCTTCTTCACTGAAAAAAAAAAAAACCAACAAAAAACTGAAGCCATTCAGGGATACTTCCCTCTTCTTTACCTCACATAACTCAGATGCCTTCCCCCATTATCTCCTTCTTTACTTTTTTATTGCTTGAAGAGGTGGCTCTTCTCCTTGCCAAGGAAAACCCCTTTACTTGCATCATTGATCCTGTTGCATTCCACCTTCTACATAGATTGCGCTATCATCCTCATTCTTGGCTTGAATCTCTGTCTCTTGGCACTTTCCCTGCTGCTTACAGTCATGCTTGTATATCCCCTCTCTTTTAAAAACTCTTCACTTGATATTACCATCCCTACAGGTTATTGTTCCATGCTACTTCTCTCCTTCTCAGCTGAACTCCTTGAGAAAATTACCTGTACATAAATAATACTTCCTCAAATATCCTAACTTTCCAGTTCCTCAGTCTGCTTAATTTTCATGAAAAACTTCTCTACTTCAAGTCTCTGCTTCTTCTTTCACTCTCTGAAATCTAGCTTTTGACCTCATTATTGGACAGAAAATGCTCTCTCCAAAGATGCTAATGATCTCTCAGTTGCTTTCTAATGGCCCCTTTTCAATCCTCAGACTTCTTGACTTCTTCAGTCTTTGGTTCTGTCAGTCAGCCCCTTTTCTTGGAAGCTTTTCTAGGTTTTAGTGAAGCTGTTCTCTTTTAGTTCTACTACCTACTCCCTGGTCTCCTTTTCTCATTCTTCATTTGCATCATGCCCACTGATTGTGTATGTCCCCCCAAGGTCTCTTCTGGGCCCTCTTCCCTTCCCCTTTTTGATTATTTCATTTGGTGATCTCATCAGCCCCCAGGGGTTCATTTATCAACTCTCCTCAGATAATTCCCAGATTTATGTATCTAGTCCTACTCTCTTGAGCTCCAAGCTCATGTTACCGACTGCTTTTTGTACATCTCCAGCTGTATGTCCCGTAGGCATCTCAAGCTCAACATTTCCAAAACAAAACTCATTATCTTTCTCCCTCAAGCCCTTCTCTTTTCCAGACTTTCCTATTACTCTTAAGGATACTACATCTTTTCAGTCACCCGAACTCTCACCCTTGGTGTCCTTCTCCTTGTTTGTACTCATTTTACATATCTAGTCTGTTGCCAAATTTTTTTTTTTTTACCTTTTCAGAATCTCTCTTCTAGTTCTGTCACATTCTCTATCACTGGTGAGGCCCTTGATTTGGTCCTCAAGACTGGACCATTGATTTTCTTCTTCAAGTCTCACTCTAATCTTTCACTCGGCTGTGTGAAGATTTCCTAAAACAGTAAATCAGACTGTCAGTAAATTCTAATGTTTCCCTATTACCACTAGGATAAAATGCAAAATGTTCTGTTTGACTTTTAAAGTTCTTCATAACCTAGTCCTTTTCTTTGCTTCCAGTCTTCTTATACTTTATTCCCCTCCATGAACTCTTATGATCCATTGACACTGGCCTTCTTGATGTTCCTTAAATACGGTACTCCACCTCCATGTTCCATGCCTTTTCATGGTTTGTTCCTCATGACTGGAATGCTATTCTTCACCTCTGCCTCTTGGCTTCCTCTAAGATACAGCTCAAATCTTCCTAGCCCTTCCCCATATTATTTTCCATTTTTTCTGTACAATTTATTTACATATTGTTTCTCTGATTAGAGTGTGAGCTCCTTGAGGGCAGTGACTGCCTTTCTTTGTATCCTTATTACTTGCTTATTACACAATGCCTGGCACATAGTAAGCACTTAACGTTTTTTTTTAATGGACAGACTGATGATGTATGATGTATATAATCATCCATCATCCTTTTTAAGATTTTTTCTCTCATATTTTATTATTTAATATTTTAATCTTCAACATTGATTTCCATAAAATTTTGAGTTACAATTTTTCCCCCATTTCTACCCTCTCCCCACTGCAAGATGGCATATATTCTGATTGCCCTGTTCCCCAGTCAGCCCTCCCTTCTGTCGCCCCACTACCCCCCCCCTTTCTCTGTACTTTCTTGTAGGGCAAGATAGATTTCTATGCCCCATTCCCTTATATATCTTGTTTCCCAGTTGCGTGCAGTTGCAAAGCTTCTGCTTTTAAAACTTTGAGTTCCAAATTCTCTCCCCTTTTCACTTTCCCACCCACCCTCCCTAAGAAGGAAAGCAATTCAACATAGGCCACACATGTATCATTATGCAAAATACGTCCACAATAATCATATTATAAAAGACTAACTGTATTTCCCTTCATCCTATCCTGCCCCCATTTATTCAGTTTTCTCCCTTGACCCTGTCCCTTTTCAAAAGTGTTTGCTTTTGATACCTCCTCCTCCATCTACCCTCCCTTTTTTATCCTTCCCTCTACTTTCCTGTGGGGTAAGATACCCATTGGGGGTGTATGTTATTCCCTCCTCAAGTCAAATCCCATGAGAGCAAGATTCACTCATTCCCCCTCACCTACCCCCTCTTCCCTTCCAATAGAACTGCTTTTTCTTGCCACTTTTATGTGAGATAATTTACTCCATTCTATCTCTCCCTTTTTCCCTCTCTCAATATATTCCTCTCTTACCCCTTAATTTATTTTTTAGATACCATCCCTTCATATTCAACCCACCCTATGCCCTCTGTCTATATATATATATATATATATATGTACATATATATTTTCCCTTCAACTACCCTTATACTAAGAAAGGTCTTATGAATTACAAGCATCATCTCTCCATGTAGATATGCAAAGAATACAGTTCAACTTCAGTAAGTCCCTTATGATTTCTCTTTCTTATTTACTTTTTCATGCTTTTCTTGATTCTTGTATTTGAAAGCCAAATTTTCTATTCAGCTCTGGTCTTTTCATCTAGAAAGCTTGAAAGTCCTCTCATTTATTGAAAGTCTATATTTTTCCTTGGAGCATTATATTCAGTTTTGCTGGGTAGGTGATTCTTGTTTTTAGTCCTAGCTCCTTTGACCTCTGGGATATCATATTCCAAGCCCTGTGATCCCTTAATGTGGAAGCCGCTAGATTTTGTGTTATCCTGATTGTGTTTCCACAATACTCAAATTGTTTCTTTCTAGCTGCTTGTAGTATTTTCTCCTTGACCTGGGAACTCAGGAATTTGGCTATAATATTCCTAGGAGTTTTCTTCTTGAGATCTTTTTCAAGCAATGATTGGTGGATTCTTTCAATTTCTATTTTACCCTCTGGTTCTAGAATATCAGGGCAGTTTTCTTTGATAATTTCTTGAAAGATGATGTCTAGGCTCTTTTTTTGATCATGGCTTTCAGGTAATCCAGTAATTTTTAACTTATCTCTCCTGGATCTATTCTCCTAGTTATTGGTTTTTCCAATGATATTTGACATTGTCTTCCATTTTTTCATTCCTTTGGTTCTGTTTTGTAATTTCTTGATTTCTCATAAAGTCACTAGCTTCCACTTTCTCCAATATAATTTTTAAGGTGATATTTTCTTCAGTGGTCTTTCGGACCTCCTTTTCCATTTGGCTAATTCTGCCTTTCAAGGCATTCTTCTCCTTATTGGCTTTTTGGAGCTCTTTTGCCATTTGAGTTAGTCTATTTTTTAAGGTGTTATTTTCTTCAGTATTCTTTTGGGTCTCCTTTGGACAGTCATTAACTTGTTTTTCGTGATTTTCTTGCATCACACTCATTTCTCTCCCCAATTTCTCCTCTACTTCTCTAACTTGCTTTTCCAAATCCTTTTTGAGCTCTTCCATGGCCTGAGACCAATTCATATTTTTCTTGGAGGCTTTTGATGTAGGCCCTTTGACTATGTTGTTTTCTTCTGGCTTTGTCACCAAAAGAAATTCAATAGTCTGCACCCTTTTTCGCTTCCTATTCATGTTCCCAGCCATCTGTTTAACCCTTGAGCTTTTTGTCAGGGTGTGACTGCTTGGAGAGCAGAGAGTACTTTGTCCCAAGCTTTAGGGGCTGTGCTCTGTCACAGCAGCGCTTCTCCTCCCCCAGGGACCGCCAACCAGGACCGTGATGCAGATCCAAACAGGGCAAAGCAAGAGAACCTGCCTCTGTGACAGTAAAGCGCTCCTTGATCTCCCAGTCTGATCTATACTTGATTCCTCCCACTGTGTGAACCAGGGACTTTGGAAGCAACTGATGCTGGAGCTCTGGAAGCAGCTGTAGGAGCTTTCTGCTGCTGCTGTTGCCACTGCTAAGCCACCTCCACCACCCCGAGGGCTGGGGCCAGTGCTCTCTAACCTGATCCAGCAGTTTTCCCAGTAACCTGCTTCATTGTCTTCGGCGTTTGTGGGTTGAGAAGTCTGGTAACTGCCACAGCTCAATGATTCATGGCCCTCAAGCCTGCTCCACCTGACTCCTAGTCTGGTTGGTCCTGGCAGGGCCCATGCTAAGCTGTGCTCCAGCACTGTGTGATAGACCCTTCCCAGCGACCATCCAGGCTGTCCTGGACTGGAGACCTGCTTCCTTCTGCTATTTTGTGGGTTTTGTAGCGCTAGAATTTGTTCAGAGCCATTTTTTTTACAAATGTTTGGAGGGATTTGGGGGAGAGCTTAAGCGAGTCCCAGTTTTCCACCTTCCATCTTGGCCCCCCCTTCCCCTTTTAAGATTTTATAGGTGTTTATATTCAAATCTAGTATTGGCTTTGACAGCCATCATTATTTAGTTAAATGATTGCTGACTAAAATTCTTTGTAAGTTCTTTTGTTCACCTTGTTATAGCAATGAATTAATGTTGGTTTAACTTTAGGATTAAATGATTATAGTTGGTGTTGATATCATTTCCGTTTATTTCCAATTTTTGTTTTTCAGTAGGTTGTTCAGGGTTAAATCTTAACTATATATTGCATTTTTCCCATTACTATCTTTTTAAAAAAAGAGCTTATAAATTCTTATCTTAGCTCTGATGAGTCAGTGGCTGTGCACACACAGGTGACTCATTTATAACTCTCCTCCCACATCCATAAAAAGGCTTTTTCTGTCAGTTACAATATAGTCATTTTGATTATTTGTGGTAATGTTTGGTGCTTGTCGTATCTTGGAGCCTACCAATTTCTCCCTCCCTTCTTTCCTTCCTCCCTTCCTTCCTTTCTTTTTCTTCATGATGGAGAATGAATTTTGGAGGGATCATTGATTTCAATTTCCTGATTTGAGATAGGAATATATTTCTGCCTTCTCAAACAGATAAGAATCTGTCAAGAATCCTTAGGAAGGAGATTTTGCAATCTTTAGAAACCCATCCCAGAGCTTAACAATTCTTACTTAGAGGACATTTTCCTATCTCAATTAAATTGTAATTTAGTTCCATTTCATCTTTTTCATTTTTTTTTTGTTCTACCCTTTAATAAGTATCACGTGAATAGTTGCTTAAATGTACTATTGTTGTAAGTGTTTCCTCAGATTTGGGAAGATTAGGATAGGAGCTGTTGGAATACTGTAATGAAGTAACTAAAGAAACCTTCCTGTAACATTGACTTACTTGCTTGACTTTTGCTTGCTAATCTTTGAATCATTTTTATAGTGGCAGCTAAGTGGTATAGTGAAAATTGCTGGACTTCCCTGAAGAAGTTCTTTTCTTCTCTTGGCTGCTTACTATCTATGTGTTACTTTGTCAGTCAATAGTCAATAAGCTTGTATTTGTATTCCTAGCTCTTAGCACAGTGGCTGGTGAACAGTAAATACTCTTCACTTATTGACTTAGGTCACTTAACTTCTATAAAATGAGGATGATAATGGCACCTGCTTGCCAGTGTTGTGAGGATTGAATAAATTCGTATATGTAAAGCACTTTGCAAATCTCAAAACAATATGTAAACGCTAGTTATTATTGTTAATACTGTTTCTAGTGTAATGAAGTACGTTTATGAAGAACAAATTTTATGTACTCTTCTCTTTCAGTCTTTAAAGATCAATTACTCAGCTTCATTAATTTAGAAACACACTTAAGAGGGGCAGAAGTTTCTTCTAAATCTTTTTTCTTCCTATTTATAAGGACAATAAAAGACATTCTTGCTACTCCATCCCCATCCCTCCAGATGTTGTATTTCTTAGTAAGCCAGATGACTGTTGTAAGTACAGTGCCTACACATGGTAGGTCCTTAATACATATATGTTGTACTGAATTGATAAAGGCTAGAACCTACAACAAGGCAGTGAGCTAAGAGAGAGAGAGAAGATGAGTTTGGGCTGGAAAGGAAGGATTGTTTATGGGAGGTAGGATTAAATATGGATAGAATTTGGACATGTACAAGTATGTTAGAAAAATAGAGAAGGACGATGATGGAAAGGAATCATGGGAAAATGAGAGTCTAGATCATGGTATGATCTAGAGTTTGTTGTTGAGGGTAGATGTCAGTATAGAGTATAATTAGTGCCAGTGATAATGAGAGTCAGCCAGCTTTTTGGAGTGGAGAAGCCTTCAGTGGTGTGGAAAGAGCAATAAGAAGGTTAATGAGATAAAGATATGATTTTTTAAGTGGAAAATTAAAAGTTAAAATTTTTTCTTGCCTCTTATTAAAAAACTTTAAAAAGCTGAAATTAACCTTTCTTCCTCCCCATCTTCCCCTGTCCCCTTGAAAAACATTAAAAAAAAAAGGAATAATCATGGGCAGACTGGCTTTTTCCTTTGTTACTCATACTTTACTCTCTATTTCCCATCCCCATTCCTTTGAATTGGCTGTCCCCTATGCCTGAAATATACTCCCTCCTTACCTGTGTCTCAAGAAATTCCTCTCTTCCTTCCATGTGAAACTTAAGAATTACCTTTTACGTGAAGCTTTTCCTAACTTCCCATTCTTAAGTTCTTTTGCCCTTCCTACTAAACTATCTTGTATTTATCTACTTTTTTCTTGCTTAATAAAACTACCTTGTACTTAATTACTTTTTTAGGTCTAATTTAATATCCTCATATATATGCTTACATAAGTATTTGTCTTCTGGCTTAAATATAAGCTTCTTGACACTAGGGATTTTTTCATTTTTTATATTTATATTACCAGTACCTAGTATAGTGCCTGCCACATAATAGATGCTTAATAAATATTTGTTGATTGATATTAAAATTAGATATACTTATCATTTAAAGACTATATCAGTATATTTGAGGGAAAATGATGTTATTGTGTTGTTTTATTCACATTAAGGAAATTAAATATTTCCACCTGGCATAGTGTTATACAGTAGTTTGTTTTTGGTCTATATCATAGATGTCATGATTGTCTTTTAAGAATCACCACTTAGATACCTGCCACCTACACATACTTCATAGGGGTGAGAAGTCCATAGGTGTTACACATTATACATGTTTTTGGACTTTTTCAATATATATGCCTACTGTTGCGCTGAAATTTCCTTTCTTCTGTAAAAAAAAATAGTTTGTTATATGTGAGACTCTCTACAAAGGGCAGAGGGAGGGACACTTGGGACGACTATGGGGATATGAGAAAAAGAAAATAACGTTCATTACCACTTAGAAATGGAGATGTGGAACCTTCATGGAGTATCACCTTTATTTTTTTTCCTGTAGCAAACTATCTCAGCTCAGTGGTGCCATCTTCAGGTTTTAAAGATGTCAACATTTTTCCTTGCTTAAGTTAGTCTCTTGCAGAGAGACCACAGAGTTTTTTGTTCTTTACTTTCCTGTCCCCAAGACAGCTTAGTATTTAAGGTGAATTTCTCAGGAAGCCTAACTATATTCTTTTATAGAATGTTCAGGGTCCCACAGGACAGGAACAAATAAAAAAGATTCTATACCTCGCAATTTACAAAGGCTCTTGGTATTTTCATCTCTATATCTAGAAGGTATAGACACAGGGGTGGGGAAACCTGCGATCTTGAGGCCACGTGTGGCCCTCTAGGTCCTCAAGTACAGCCCTTTGAGTCCAAACTTCACAGAACAGATCCCCTTAATGAAAGGATTTGTTTTGTAAAACTTGGACTGAGTCAAAACACTTTGCCCAAGGACCTAGAAGGCCACATACAGCCTCAAGGCCACAGATTCCCCACCCCTGATATAGGGTATCTGATTGCTCTGGGACCTGACTCCTTCCTGCATAAAATTCTTTTTGTTCTGGGTCTTGCTGTTCAGTTGCAGTTTCGTGGCCACGGAATTTGCTAGCTTTGAACTACTCTTTCTGAAACAGTCTTCTCCAGCTTTCATATATAGGAATTGGAGCCTAAGGAAAGACTTCTTTTCAATTGGCCCTCCAACTAGGTCATCTTAGGATCTCCCTCTCTAACTCTGTGGCCATATCCTGGAAAAAAAACAAACCAGTTCAGCATACATTTATCCAGTTCAAGGGACTGCTTTAGGGACTGGTGATCTGAAGATGAGACATAACCTGTGCTGAAGGAGTTGATATAGTGTTTAATTAGGAGAAAAGACACACAAATAACTATGATACAAGGGAGAGTGTGGTAAGCACAAAGGAGAATTTAAGGGCAGAATATTCCCAGAAATTTGAAGAGTGGGAGACATAGCACTTGAGCATTAGGCTTTAATGGAAAGGAAGAACTTTAGTGAATGGAATACAGTTTGATGGCTGCTCCATAAGAAATAGCTAGAGCAAATGTTTGAGATAGAAAAGGGTAAGATGAGAATGTGGGCTGGATAGGAAGTAGTTCTGTTTGGCTGTAATACGGGAGTAAACATGACAGAGTGTAGCATCATACCTTGGGGATATTGTACGTTTGGTTCTAGACTTTTGCAATAAAGTGAGTATCACAATAAAGTGAGTCACATGGCTTTTTTAGTTTCCCAATGCATATAAAAGTTTTTATCTTATTGTAGTCTATTAAGTATGTAATTATGTCTTAAAAAGTGTATGTACTTTAATTAAAAAAATACTTTTTTGCTAAAAAATGCTAACCTTCATCTGAGCCTTCGCCGAATTGTAATCTTTTTATCAGTTATAATTTTTTTGCTGATAGAGGGTGATGTTGATGTTGACCTTGATGTTAATGGCTACTGACTGATCAAGGTGTGGTTGCTGAAGGTTAGGGTGACTGGCAGTTTCTTAAAAGAAGACAACTATGAAGTTTATTGCATTGATTGACTCTTCCTTTCATGAAAGATTTCTCTGTAACATGGGATATTACCCACAGTAGTAAAGTTGGAGTCAGTCGTCACAAACCCTGCCACTGCTTTATCAACCAAGTTTATTTAAAATTCTTCAATTTTGCTGTTTCTCAGGAAATAGGGAGAATCTAAGAAGAGGAAGAGAGATGGGGGAACAGCTGGTTGTAGGAGCAGTTCCAACACATACATTAATTAAGTTAGCTGTCTTATTGTGGATGCAGTTTGTGATGCCCCAAAACAATTATAACAGCAACATCAAAGTTCCCTGATCGTGGATCACCATAATAGATACAATAATAATAATGAAAAATTTGAAATATTGGAAGAATTATCAAAATGTGACAGAGATATAATGTGAGCATATGCTCTTGGAAAAATGGCACCAATAGACTTGCTTGCAGGGATGCCACTAACCTTTAGTTTGTAAAAAATGCAATATCTGCGAAGCACAATAAAGTGAAGCACAATAAAACAAGGTATGCCTGTACTGTAAGGATAGGTTGGAGCCAGATTGTGGGGAGCAGAATTGGAGCCAGGAAATAGATTGGTGAGGATAGATTGGTGAGGTGTGAAGTCAGATTTGAATCTCTCCTCGTGCACTAGCAGCATGAAATTTAATCTCTCTAAGCCTCAGTTTCTTGATCTTCAAAATAGAAGTAATAATAGTACTTACCTCACAAGATTAAGGATCAGAAGAGATAGTTTATGTAAAGTGCTATGCAAATCATCAAGTACTATGTTTAATTATTAGATATATCCCAGGATCAGGAGTTTATACTTTTATTCTATAGGGAGTAGGGAGCCACTGAAGGTTTTTTGTTTCTTTGTAGAGGAGTGATATGGTAAGAATGATGTTTAAGAATTATGCTAGTAAGCACACGAAGCATAGAAAAGTAAGCTAGTAGCTTGGAGATAAGTAGAAAGATAATTAAAAAGGTCTTTACAGAATCTCAGTATCTTAAGTTTTAGACTTATCTTGGAAGAAACTTAAGAGGACACAGCACCAGAATAAGAATCTCATCCACAAGATAACTCTTGCATTAGATGACACTAGTGGTTTCCAAGCTTGTTTTCTCATATATCTTATCTGTACCTAAGAATTTTTATTTTAGAATGTGCTCTAAATTTATATATGTCTGTCATATGATTTACTACTATATTAGTATATTATACATGCACTGTAAAACATAAAAATAGAAATAAAAAGAATTGAAACAGTATTTAAATGTAATTTTTCATTTCATTAGTGGTGTAAAACCTTTTATTTTCACTAAATGATATAAAAATATTTTTAGTGAGGACAATGCAATTGAATATGCTTCTGCATTTTTAAAAGTATAGCTTCAGTGATTTATGATATCCGAAACTCTGGTGCTATGTGGATTTTTTTTTCAGTACTTTATAAAAATTGTTGTTGTCGCTGAAAAAGATACCTCACAAAGATCAGTAGATTGAAATGGAAGAAAGGCATCATGGACTGTGCTTACTCAGCACACTCATATTTCAGTCCTATTCACCAGTCATGCAAAGGTTTTTCTTGAAATTCCTTTGGCTAGTAAAGTTCCATCTTCCATGATGTTGGTTACCTGTATTGCGAATTGAGTGGAAGGTACTATATTTTTTTTAACAAAGCCCATTAAAATTCAGTTTTGGAGATTTTTAAATAGGTTAGAAAATTTGTTTCCAGAGTTTTAAAATGTGCAGATGGTAGAGTTTTTAGAGTGACACACATATCCTTTTTGATAACAAAAAACTTAGTTTTAAGATATCTTGGTAATTGTGATGGCTTTGTATTATCGTTCTCTCATCTCAAGGCGCAATGTACACTTAGGGTGAGATTTCTCAATTCTGTAGACTCTTCCATATTTATAGTGGATTTCAATCTATATTTCAAATAATCTATAATTTTGGATTTTTTTGGCCAATTTTTTGTTAGATGTGATTTATTTTTACCTCTTACTAAGAAGTGTCAACTGCCATTTTCTTGTTATTTGATGGTGTTTGTAATGTCAGTATTATTTTAAAGCTGAAGTTTCCTTGTTAGAATCCTTTTGCTGTTAGTTTGTACAATATAATCTGTGCAAATTCCCTTAATTGAGTACATGCAAATGGCAATACACCACCATATACTGAAGGCAAACGAGTAAGGGTAACACTGTCAATCTATCTCTTCTATAAAATGCCCTTTTCCTCTAAGATACTTTGAGTACTGGTTGTGATGCATGGATCTTTTTTTGGTAACAAAAGTGTTTCCTATCTTCTTATACTGTATTCCCTCCCATTTACTCTTTGATATAGTGACACTGGCCTTCTTATTATTGCTCACACAAGAAGCTCCTAGTTCTCTGTATTTTCACTGGCTTATCCCCCTTCTCTCTCTCTCTTTCCCTCCCCCCTTCCCCTTTTATGCCTGGACCATCTATCTCCCTATTAATCTCTACTTCCTAGCTTCTTTCAAGTTTCAGCTAAAACCCCCCCTTGAAAGTTTTTTCCCCCCATCCTTTCTTAATGATAGTGCTTTCCCTCTGAGATTATCTCTTCTATAAGTTTAGTATGTTTTATATATAATATATATACATATATATGATATATGTGTATATGTGTGGATAAATAGTTTCAGTTATCTTAGTTGTGATTCTTCATGATCCCATTTGGGGTTTTCTTGGCAAAGATATTGGAATGGTTTGCCATTTCCTTCTCCAGCTCATTTTACAGATGAAGAAACTGAGGCAAACAGCATTAGGTGATTTCCCCAGGGTCACACAGCTAGTAAGCATCTGAGGCTGGATTTAACTCAGGAAGATGAGTCTTCCTGACTTTATGCCCTGTACTCTATTTACTGCACCACCTTGCTGTACATGTTTGTGTGAGTTCTTTGAGAGCAGGGTTGTCTTTTGCCTTTCTTTGTTTCTACAGGGTTATAGGTCTGGTGCATAGTAGATGCTTAATGAATGATTCAACTAAACTAATGTTTCACTTGGCTGCCATGTCTCTCTACTTGGCGAGGACATAAAGTATTTGTAGTATAAAGTGGTATCTGATATGACAACTACTTTAACATTAATTAAACTAATGAAGGAAATTGTGATAATCAATATCTTCATCTTTTTCAGTTTCCTCTTTATTAGCATGATAGCTTGTGAGAATAATTCTTAATGAAGTAGTTGGAGATGTATAGTGTTGTCTTATTACCCATTTAAAAAAATAGATATTGATTATGACCTTTGTTCTATCTGGTTAATTTGACTGTATCCAGAGATTCTTATATGATTCCCAGATCAATAACTATTACTTACTATGTGTTAGGATTTAGATAATTTTATTTTTGTGTTCTTTTGATGTTTTCCATTTCCTGACTCTTCTAAGAAAGTATCATAAATAAGTGCAAAATTTCTGAGTAGTCTTCAGATTTTTGGCCTTTTAAATTTCTTAACCTGAATGATTATTTTTTCCACATACTTTTTTGACTTCTCTTCTATGTTCATTTTGTATTGAAATCTCTGCATATCAACGTATATGTTAGCTTGGAGACCGAAAGCATACTACAAAATTGTTAATAGAATTTTTTGTGCCTCTTCATCCTCTACAACAAATGTTGGCCCATAAGCTGAGGCTAATACCACCCCTTCCCCTCCCCGCCCCGTGTTCATTATGAACATTGCAAAAGGAGCTGACCCAAATGTCTCATTGAATGGTTTAGTTATGATGAAACCAAATATTTTTGAACAATTCTTTTTATTTGTCAAATCTTTAATGGGTAAGTGGGGAAGATGGGCAGGGTCCAGTTTAGTGCTTCTTGGTAGCAGCCTTCCTCATGGCACCTAGCTGAGCTTCTCTCTCTTCCTCTTCATCTGGATGGAGTTACCACCCTCTTTTTGATGAACTTAAGGGCTCTCTTATCATTAGAGACCTTTAACAATTCCGTGGCCTGCCTCTCATAAGGGGCAAATCCACACACTTCCTGGATCGTCTCTCTCACAAACTCAGTGTGTTTGGTCAAGTGCCCATGGCGGTGGCGGTGGCAGTGTCGTGGCTTCGAAACGTTTTTGGTAACTTTGTGGCCGTTGTTGAAGCCCACGGCCATGGGGTGTTGGATGTCCATGGCTGTGGCACGTAGTCCCAATGGCAGCCACAGTAGAAGGCAGGAGAGGTAACTTTGAACAGTTTTGTAGTCTAAGGTGGTATCTGGTATGACAACTACTTTAACATTAATTAAAGGACCTGTGAGTCATTCTTTCATTAAGCTACAGTTTTCTTTTTTTTGGGTGGGGGGAGATTTCGTTTGCAATGAAACCTCCCATATTGATGTGACTTAATTCTTTCAATAGAATTTCAATTTTTTGGTTTTGGACAATGATCCTACATTTACAGTAACAACTGTTGTTAGTTTGCAGACTTTCTATAAATATTATATCATTCTTGGCACACTCTGACCCTTTTCTACTACTTTATCATTGTCATTTTGGAAGCAAAAGAAGGCTGCATAGTTCTGACAGCCTTTTTGTTTTGTTTTGTTTCATTGGTTGTCTTGGCCAAAAAACTGATCAACTAGTGGACAACTTACTGGTGATATACCCGTTTAGGTACGGTACTTTCGTTCTCTTACTAGGTCTGTACTTGTATAGCTTGATCAACCCTGCCTGCTGCTTTTAGTACTAAAGTACTCACTGCCTCCCAGAACTCTGGGACACCCCAAAGACTTAATGATGTATCAGCATGAAACTTTGTGGAGGTTGAAATTAATTTTACTCACAAAGTATTTTAAGGTAATGGCACCTAAGCATTCTTAGTCATTTAGTGATCTTATTTGGCCCTTACTAAGTTTTGTCAATCTCTCCGATTTTTAAAATTTATATTTGTTTATCTGACTTCTCCTTAGCTCATATTATTACATTTCCTTGTATCATTTGAAATCTAAATGTTTCACTTGATGGAATCCCTGATTCTCTTATGAAAATTTGATTGCCTTGTAGGATATCTTTTACTATTGTAATATCATTATGCCTCTTTTTCTATTTCTTTAATTCTTTATTGTCTCCCCTTTCCTCTTGGAACTTAATCTCCTCTCTCCTTCCCTCCCCCTAACTTCAACAGAACTAGTGGTGCTTTAAACTGTAGGTGCTTAATTAGGTTTTAATTGATACTTTTATTAAGCAGTTACATTCAAACCACTGTGCTAGTTGCGGGAGAATTGTCATATATACATATATTATACAAAATAATGCAGAAATGTATTAGAAAGGTACAAAGTAACATATGAAGTCTGGTCAGGGGACATAGCATTTTTGAATTGGGAGGGGGACAAGGGAAAAAGCTTCTTGAAGGGAAGTGGCCAGTGGAAGCTAGACTGGTATGTTTTCTAGATTGAAACCTTGCTCAAGGCATACACCTCTAATATATAAACTTTATAAAATATTTTCCTCAGAACAACCCTGAAAGGTAGATAGTACAAATATTGTCTCCATTTTAGAGAGTAGGGGAACTGAAGCTAGGATCATATAGTTAATAAGTATGAGAGCTAAGATTGGAACTTGGGTCCTCTAACTTTTTTTTTTTTTGCCACTTGCCTGTTGTCTCATTCTAGATGAGTTAGAAAACTTTTTCCTTTTCAAGATTGGGAAGAGCAGAGTATATTTATATACAAATGGAAAAGGGGCCATTGGAAGTGGAGATTTTGAAGATACATGAAAGATGGAGGGGATGATTGTTTATACAATATAATCGTTTGAACACTTTCTGGGAAGATGTCCTCCCACCTTTCTAGCTTTTTACTAACCTTGAAAAGTCTTAGATAAAGGCAAATATAGCTTTAGGGACCATCAAACTCCACTTTGGGAACAAGAGTTTTTGAAAAGTTTTGTATTTAAATTTTTCTCCATACTGTTATAATGAACTATCACAATCTATTTGCTTAAGTATCTACATTTATATTTTATGATTATAATTTTCCTTATCCCTGGAGCAATTATTTTTGTCAGATGAGCCAAGTCCAAATTTTTTATATTTTAAAATTTAATTCGTTAACTGAATGAAATGTAATAGCTGGATGTTACTAATACAGTGGTGGTTTGCATGTTGTCAAACCTAACTGACTTTTTTTGGTAAGATGTGTAGACTTGTAATAGGCATTTGGCATTTTATGTTTTGGGAAGTAGAACAAATCTACATAAACTTCTCTGCCTTTTGCCTCTGCTATGTTCGTAGATTCCAGAAGGGCTTCCTGTATGGACCTCAAGCCTTGGAGGTAGCAGAATATTCAGCAGAAGGTAAAGAGGAGTGCTGCCTTCTGGTGTCGTGTGTGTGTGCTGGATTGGGTGCCATGACTTAATGCTGCTTTTCAGGAAGGATAGCAAAAATATTAACAATTTAAATACTGTCCTTACATATGATATCCAGGAATGGATCCATGAAAAGAGGAAATTATCTTTAAGTCTCTGGACTTCTTGAATATCTTGACTTTTGCCCTTAACTAATAGCATCTCTTTAGTTTGCTTGATTATAGATAATTAGGGAAAAATAGAGGGAGGGTTATCGTGATATATAGTGTTTACCATGTATTTTCTTGTACTATCTTTACTAGAATGGGTCTTCATATTTAATTGGGAGATAGTCTATCAGGATTGGGGAACCTGGGTCCTTGAGGCCACATGTGGCCCTTTGACTGAATCTAAACTTCCAAGTGGGACCCTTTTGTGAAGTTCAGATTGAGGGCTGCATGTTGCCTAGAAGCAGCAGGTTCCCCACCCTTGGCTGGATCCTAACCAACTTAAGGGTAAGTATTTTTACTACAGGAAGACTTGTCCTTGAAATTTTATTATATGAAGAATGTGCTGAAAGTTTGGTTTTTATAGTAAATATGTTGATTGCTTGTCCTTTGGGAATTCAATACTTTTCTCTTAGGTTCCTTTTTTTTTTTCCTGTGGCAGGGAAAAACACCTTATAAAATCTTTTTTACATAGATCTTAATTGCTTTTTTACAAGTTAGTAAATATGGCTAATATATTTGGAAATCTTTATTCTGGTTAACATTTTTTATATTTCAGAGAACAAGTTTGACTTTTAAATGCCAGATGGAGATATTAATTCCTTTGAATTCTTAAAACTGCTTATAAAACTTCTTTGGAAAATTCATGGACAGCACACTTTTTAAGAAAGATATTCCAGCCTCCATAAACTATTCCTGGATAGGTTAAGCATTTTTGGGTATAATTCTCCTTAGAGATATTCATATGAAATGATTCCATTACAGTTCTTTAATCAGCTGTTCAGATATGATAGTCTTATTTACCATTATCCCACTTTGTTGGTAGCCAGTGATAAAAATTATTAGAAGAGTATTTTCTATTGTTCATCTACTTAATTTTCCAAAATTAAAAATATACAACTTAGGCTTTCCTAATGGGAAATATTAAGCATTTAATAAATACTATCTACATGTCATTAAAGAACTATAAGGCAATCACTGTATTAGGTGTTGGGGATACAAGTATAAGTAACAATGCCTACATGTAAGGCACTTATATTCTATTGGAGTAGACAAGTACATATGCTGTAAATAAAAAGTAGCAAAAACAGCAATAAAAATAGCAAAAAATAAAGTGAATAGATGGTAGTTTGGGAGGGATGACCCTAGAAGTTGAGAAGAAATCAAGAAAAGTTTCCTTTAGAAGATGCTGCTTGAGTTGTACTTTAAAGGAAAGGAGGGAAACTTTGAGTGCATTCCAGGTATATGGGACAGCCAGTGCAAAAGTATAGTGTCATCATGTGAGGAACAGAGAACAGGTCATTTTAGCTTAGAGTGTTGACAGGGCAGTTAATGTGTCAAATGAGGCTGGAAAAGATAGGTTGTGAAGGGCTTTAAAAGCTTACCAGAGGAGTTTATGTTTGATCCTAGAGGCAATAGGAAGTAAGAAAAATTATTTTGGCAGCAGGTGTATAGGGTGCACTGGAATGGTAAGAGATTTGAGGTAGGGAGACCAATCAGGAGGCTCTTGCGGTAATGGAAGTAAGAGGTAACAAGAGCTTGAACTCTCTGGTGTTAGTTGTGTTAGTGAAAAGGAGTTGGATTCAAGAATATTCTGTGCTGGTCGAAATGATAAAGATTTAGCAATTGTGATATATGTGTTATGAGGAGGGAAAATGAGAAGTTTAAGATGAACTGTGTGAGGTTATGAACCTGGGAGACTGGAAGGATGGTAGTGCTTTAGGCAGATGTAGCAAAGTTTGAAAGAGGGGAGGGTTTGGGAGAAAAGAGGAGCTTAGTTTTGGACATGTTAAGATATCTACTGGACATTCAGTTTGAGATGGCTAAAAGGAAGTCGGAGGGGTGTTACTGGAAGTCAGAGGAACAGCATTTGCGTGTAGATAATAGTTGCATCCATGAGAGTTGATGGATGAGATCACCAAGTGAAGTAAAAGGGAGGGAGAAGTGAAGTGGGTCTAAGACAGAACCTTGAGAGATACCCACAGTTGGGTGGCTTGACCTGGATGAAGTTTAGCAAAGGAGACTGAGAAGGAATGGTCAGGCAGGTCGGAGGAGAACAAGGAGAGGGTAGTGTCATGTAAACATAGAGAAGAGAGTATCTAGAAAAAGAGCCTGGTCCACAGAGTTAAAGCTGCAGAGAGGTTAAGAAGCATGAAGCTTGAGAAAAACCCATTAGATCTCGCGATTAAGAGATCAGTAGTAACTTTGGAGAGAGCAGTTTCAGTTGAATGATGAAGTCAGAAGCCAGATTGCAGAGAATTAAGAGAGTGAGAGCAGAAGATGTGGTGACCCCTATTGTACAGCCTTCTTAAGGAGTTTAGCTATGAAAGGGAAGACAGATATGGAACAAAAGCTAATAGGGATGGACAAATCAAGTAAGGGTTTTTTTCAGTTTGGTGAAGATATCCTCTATCATTTAAAGCCCTTCATAACCTATTTCTCCTACATTCCCCTTTATCCAAAGGATGAGAAACAGGAGAGCCATGGAAGGTTTGAGGAAGGATGAAAAGTTTTAGAAAAGATGCTGTGGTGAACACGATATGTAGGGAGGTGTAAAAGGATTGCCTCGCTGCAGTGAGGGCCCAGTTGAGATTGTATAACATAAGTGGCAGTAGTCAGTACTGGTTCCTGATTTTCTTCATCAGCAGTATATAAGTAGGAGTGAAGGCAGCAGATAGTGGAAGTAATCCAAGACTGAGACTTAAACAATGTAAGGTCTTTGATAGGATATGAGGGCAAGAGACTTGAGAGAAGAGAACAGTGTAGAGTTAAGCTGGTTCACTGTGGAACCATAATTGGGAAGGGAGGAGAGTGTATAGTGTAAGAGTAAAGATCTGGGAAAGAACTGAGGAGTGGAGGGATAGGAGATCATGGTGAGGACAAAGAATAGATTTGGGGGTGCGAGGGAGAAGTGGAATAACAACAGCTTGTGGTCAGATAAAAAAATTTCAGAGTTCATGAATATGAAAGTGTTTCATTTGTGGGTGAAGGCAAGATCAAGGTTATGACCTCTGTATAGCTGTGGTGGGGTGGAAGTAGTAGATCATAGGAAGTGAACAAGCTGAGTTACTGGGAGGCTACGGGTGTTTAAGGGGAGTATCTATATGTATGTTGAAATCCCCTACCATGAGGGCAGGAGTTGGAGAAGAGAGAGATTGTGAGCTAGGAGCTGAATTCATTGAAGAAGGAAGAAGAATGTTATAGAAGTGAGTAGGCAACAGACACCAGAACTTTGAGTGATGAATATAAATTTAATGAACCACAAGGGGGAAGAGGTTACTGAGTGATAGAGGGAGAGTCTGCAAATGCCACTGGGGACAAAGGGATATTTAAACTCTTCCATCACAGTCAGTGATTGGGGGTGGGGGGAGATGTATGAATGAAAGTGCAACCAGTGCCAGAAGGGGTAGCCAGGGAACCTATGCCATCAGGAGGAAGCCATTATCTCAGTGAAAAAAGATGGGAGCAGCTGGAAAAGATTTAGGATCAAAGCTGGTTTGTTTCCTATGGAATAGGGATTCGGGAGAGCACAATGAAAGGCTTAGGCAGACTTTGCATGGGATCTTGGTGGGGTTTGTTTGGGGGGATAGGAATGAGGGAATGGTCAGTAGGGGATGTAGATGGGGAGTTTGCATAATGGTAGCCCAGAGTTTAGAATGCATCGGATGGGAAGGAAATGACAGGGTGGGAATATATTAATTGAGGAATGAGTTCAGACTGGTTATTCTCCATAGGTTAAGTCAGGGGTAGACTTGTCCCAGAGCTTCAGGCAACATTGTGTACTTTGAAAGAGGATGGGGCAGCAGTGTGTAGTTGGAAAGAGGCTGGGGGATTTGTGTGTAAGAAAATAGCTCAGGAGTGGTAGGTGGCCAGCTGTCTGTAATGCAATTAGGTGGCTGCTCTGGGAGTCTGGGAAGCCCTCCTGGGCAGACTCAGGCACTAGGACTTTGATTTTAGGTGACTGTAGAGAGTGCCTAGATCCAGATCTAATGGCAGCTCTGGGATATACCCTTTTCTCATCTGATCTGGAGGATTATTGGATCTGCTGAAGATGGAGTGAGGGGGGAGGGTGGCACAGAAGCTAAGGTTCAGTGGGATCTAGCAGAATTTCAGGGAGGAATTGCCCTGGGGTTAGGTGCAGCTCAGTCCACATTTGCTGATCTGATAGTGGCTGGCCCAGAGAGGAAGAATGCTTGGGTTAGGCTAGGAGGAATATGTCTTCTGGGAACCCCTCATATCTGGGGCACTTACTGAGGCATAAAAAGAGGGAATCCCCATCATAGGCAGTGGCTAATATTTTAGCTTTACTTGGGAGTTGATTTTGCTTTCAAAATGATTACTCCTTGAGTCTCTTCTGTTTATGTTATGGTCCATGGAATTAGGATTTTAAAATCCTGGATCCAGTAATTGAGGTGAAGACTTGTTCTCTCTCCTCATCCTTTCGTACCATGTCCCTGAGTAAGGCCTTTTGTTGTGTATTGCCCTTGAATTGGCCAAATGTAGGGATATTGTTACTTGTTCCATGGACCATAATTCTCCCTGTAGCTTTTTTTTTTTTTTTTTTTTTTTTTTTTTTGGCTTTAGATGCAGAGGTAGATGGGGCATTCATAACAACCCCTCCATTGCCCAGAAATATCACGGAAACAGGGCCTCCTTTTCTTTTATAGGTGGCTTTAGGAGTTTCTTTACTCAGTCACGCTGACAGGTACCTATATCTGCCCTCTCTAGTTTTGTGAACAAGGCTGTCACTATTTTCTGAACCACTCCAGGGCTCATTATAAGTAGAGCCTAATAGGGGCTCCACATGGGCAGAGTGATAGGGTGTGCTGCATCATTTCTTCTTTGCTAGGAAGGTGGTCAGGTTTCTGGGGATAGTGTGATTTCCATCTTGGTATTTTTGTAGCTCTAACCCAGAAATGCCATTCCTGCATGAACTTAGTCCCCATTTGGGGGGTCGACCCATTAATCTAAAACTCCCTTTTTTTGGCTACTGCATTTCTTTTGACTCCTCTATCCATTAGAATAGAGTTGGATCACCCTATTGGGGTTCTGTTAATTAGATTTAATGTTTCTGAGACTTAAGCAGCTGGTGGATGGTCAATTGTTAGTGTGCTTAGGAACTTGGAAATTTCGCTTTGAATAATTTCAAATGCCATGTTCTATTGTCTGATAGCTGAAGCAGCTAGTCAGTGGAGGGAACCTTTTTTTGTTACATGGTCTCTAATAACTGGATTGATACTTGGCCGTCATCCCCTTTCTTACCTTTTCCCTTATTGCCCTGAAGTCCTCAATAGATTAATCTGGTGTTAATGACTAGTCAAGGAGGAGTCCTCTGAGAGATGTTAGCAGGCAACCCAATAACTTGCTGACCCTTGGTCATTGTTCCTTATTTAGTGGATGGTGGAAAGTAGATCTTATGGACTGTTAACAAATAGGTACTAGTTCTTTTCATCATCTGTACATCTCTCACCTTCTAGAGTTTGTCTATTTGTTTTCTGAATTTGTTTTTAAATCTTGAGGAGTAGGCAGTATTCCTTGTAATGCTCTGTTCATCCTTATCTTTAGGCTTCCTGGTCTCTTTGATTGGATTTACTCCAGAGGGTACATAATAATTGGGTGATGGAATACCTGGCCCAGGTACCCATGTGGGAATATTCTGGCATTCGAGGGTTTTTTTTCCTCTTGACTACTGTCTCTAAAGAATTATGAAATCATTGTGCCAAGGTCTGTGCTCCTAATAATCCACTGTAGTCACTGGTTTAGGCCAATGCCTGCTGTACAAGCAACCTAATTTTGACGCATCACACTGGCTTACTACGAGTTCTAATAATAGAGTAGTAGTTCACTCTATTAGTGAAAAGGGGAAGAAAGGGCTTAGTAAAATATAAGTAAGAGATTTATTATTTGAAACCTGTAAGAAAAGATAGTATTCTATCTGGTTTTCCTCCCACAGAAGCTACCCATATAGCCGAGTTAAAGTTTATTTACCAAGACAATGGCCATCCTGGTGTCAAGGAAGCTAGAGAGGCTAAACCGGTTGAACCAGTTCAAGCTTATCATGTCAGTTCAAGGATCAGGTCCTGGTCAAGTGTCTAGGCCTACTGATCTGCATAATTTGCCTATGTTAAAGAGGGAAGGTAGGGAAATAAAGAATATAGATTAATCCTAACTCAGACAAAGAAGATAGAACTAATTAACTTCACTTTTGCTCCTATATCCTTACTGTCCTACTTATGTAAACTGTATAAGTTAAGAAAAGTAAAGAATGTAAACTAACCCTACCTCAAACAGGGGTAGAGGAACTGGTTACCCTTGCTCCTGCTTCTGTATCAGTGTGAGTGTTCCTAGTGAGCACTGTACATGTTCTCTCTTGAGGAGCTTAATAAATGTCTTCCTCTGCCCACTCTGGTCCTGAGTTCTTTGAGTGAGAATGGGCAAATCACATGGCTCTTCCTAAGGTTATGCTACCAGGAAAGCAATGAGCTGTGGATGCATGTCTTGGGCTTACTTCCTGATCCTGCCTTGAGGAGTCCTGTGATCCCCACAGTGGTGTTAAGGGGACTACCACTTCTCAGGGAGCCCTGTGGTCTGCATAACGTTCTTAAGGGGCCATCATTTGGCCCTGTCTTGGGACCCTTGTGGTCTTTATTGCCGTTCTAAGGGGCTATCACTTGGGCCTTCCTCAGGGTCTAACCCTGCTTAGGAAGCCCTGTGATCCCCATAGATTAAGGGAGGCTACCACTTGGTCTTCCTCAGGGAGATTTGTGGTCTGTACAGCCTTTCTTAGGGTTTATCACTTTCTTAGGGTCCAATCCTAGGGAGTCTTGTGATCCCCACAACTGTACTAAGGGGCCATCATGTGGTTTTCTTCAGGGTCTAACCCTGTCTAGGAAGCCCTGTGATCCCCAAATATTAAGGGGGCACTTGGTCTTCCTCAGGGAGTCGTTTGGTCTGCACAGCCTTCCTTGGGGGTTATCACTTGGGTCTTTCTCAGGGTCCAACCCTAGGGAGTCCTGTGATCCCCACAGCTGTGCTAAGGGGCCATCGCATAGTTCTTCCTCAGGGTCTGACTCTGCCTAGAGGGGTCCTGTGATCCCCACAGACTAAGGGACCATCATGTGATTCTTCCTCAGGCAGGGGTCCAGGAAACCCTGTTATCCCTACAACTGTGTTTCTCACCTTTTTCTAGCAATCAGGAAAAATTTACCTTGATTCACTTAACTGCCCTTGATTTTCCCTTAACTCCTGTCTAAGCAAGAGTTTGATCTCTCTTTTCAGTTTTTACTGAAAGAAAGTAGATCTAAGTAAAAATTTTGTGAGTTGGGCTTATCTGTGGCCAGGGCATACTTAACCAGGATTTTTATACAATCTATATTGTAGGTGAATTTTTCCCTTGTGGTACTTGGTACAAGAAGGTATTGATGTAAATTAAAAGGTATGAGCTTTTTGCTTTCATGTGTAATTGAAAGATTATGGTTTGTTAATCGCCAAATACTTTGTTCTTACTGGGATACTGAAGAAGAACTATGACAGCAATTAACATTAGCTCTTGGGCATCTACTCACAATTCCAAATTGCAGTGAAAGGGAATTTGCCATAACAAGATCCTTATTTGTGGATTCTTTGTTGGGTTTTGGTAGAGTGATAGTTTACCATTCTTTAGGACATAATGTTTTTAAATGCTTTATATTGATTTCGAAATGTCATGGTTTTTACTTTTTATGATTAAAAACAAATTTCAATCCTGAAATAATTATGTATTGAAGAGGGAAATTTGAAAAATATTATTGAGGGATCAGCATCAGTGTCCTACTGGGCATAGCAAGTATGGATTTGGAGGTAATGCTACATACTACTTCTCTTTCTCTCTCTCATACACACATCACACACACACACACACACACACACACACACACACACACACACACACACACAAGAAAGGTATAATTGACCTTTTTATGTATAGGCACTATTTATCCAAGGCAGATTTTGATGTCAAATTATTGTTCTTAGCTGTTGTTTTTTAGATGTAGAAGATGGTTTTGCCTTGAAAATGCCTCCATTGTGTTTGGAAAATAATTAAAGGACAGAAATGTTTTGAAAGGTAGAAGGTGGATTTTTGCTAGGAGAATTTTCATTATGTGCATTCAGTTCTCCTATTGCAGTAATATTGAACAAGAATACTGTGGTAGGAGTATCCACTAGAGTCCCTTGCCATGTAGGGTATCTTATTTCTTTTATTTAAAAGATATTGAAGCAGTTCTTGAGACTTAATTGACTCAGGGAACTAAAGGTTTGGGCTATTAATGTAGATTCTGGTAGTACAAAAAACCACAAGGAACCTCCAGCTTCTTTTTAATGTTTGTCTGTCTGACCACTATGGAAAATTCAGAGGCAAGAGAGAGCTTGGTGTTCTCTCAATATAGTCTTATTGAATATCCTTTCCCTGTTATGGCTAAGTAAATCTCCTCTTGCTAACTGTTAGAGCTATGAATAAGTGATTCATTTCAGTCGTGATTCTAAACTGTCAGACAACCAGCTTGGTCAATCCTAGATTTACATAATAAATACCAAATAAATTTTTATTACTGTAATCTGTATAAGGAGGGATTTGGGGATTCATGTCCCAACTCCCATTCTCATAGATGAATCTTGGGTCAAGTTTTAGGGATAGTACTGAAGGATTTTCCTCTACTACCATCTGCGTAACCTCTACTATTATCCCTTCCTCTCCTCCCTTCCCAGTACAGTTGGTTGTAGTCTCCTCTCCTCCCTCTGGCCTCTGATACATTCTTTTATAAGCTCATAAAGATTCTAGGGGAAAATGGGCTTCAGCTTAAGTAGCACATATAGTGAAGGGAGTAATTATAGTTCTTATTTTCTGGAAGTTTTTTTTCTTTCATTAGGGTTCCTAAGAAGTTTTCATTAGGTAAGGCATAGTGTATTTCTTTGCTAGACTTCTTGTAGAGCTATGAATCTATGTCTAGTCCATTCTTAGCTTACAAAATAGACACTGTCCTCAGCTGATCTGGAGATGATGCTAGGACACTGCTGATAAGATGAGAAGTCCGAAAGGAGACCTGGCCATGCCAAAGCTGAGGCCTCTCCTTCCTCTCCCTCGCTCCAAGGCAGCTCTTCTCAGGAGTTTTATTGGAGGGCACACAGTTATAAACTAGCTTGATAATTTATAGATGAACCTTAAGGCATGAGCTTCAGTTTTCTGAATCCTTATACCTATGCAGTGTCATTCTGATTCCAAGGCACTTTCAGCATTTAGTCCAAAGCCTGTGATTGAGGATGATTGATTGAATATCTTATCACTTGCAAACTTATTTTAACATTGATTTTTTTTACATCACTTAAATTTCCCACGTATCCTTTCCATTATCCCCTTCCCAATAGCCATCCCTTATAACAGAGAATAAAAAAAGTTTAGGAAATGAAACAACGTATTGAAAAAATCTTACATCACATGTAGTATTACACACCTCTTTACAGAAGGTAAGGGAGGTGCCTTCTAAGCTATCTTCTTTGAGGACAAGCTTAATTATTATGCTTTTACTGCATTTTGTTTTTATTGTTTTATCATTATTTTCATATATATAGCTATATCATATCTGTATCTCTTTATAATGATAGATGTAGATACATAGCTAAATAGATATTGATAGATAGGTAAATGTATGTAGATATAGAGATAGTTATCTATATCTAAGTATCTCTCTGTATATAATCGTGGTCATTGTGCATGTTATTTTCCTGGTTTGGCTTACTTTATATCATTTCATATTTCTTCCCATGCTATTCTGAATTTCTCATTGTTTCTTATACAGTACCAGTTTTCCCTAGGTAGCAGTTTATTTAGTCATTTCCTAATTGATGAACATCTATTTTCTTTCTAGATTTTTTTGCTATGTAAAACAAATGCTGCTATTAATAGTTTGGTATATAGGAGACCTGTCTTTTTGTTAATAATGTCTTGGGAATATTTGTTTAGCTTAGGATGTTCCAGGGAGGCTAGACATGACTTTTCAGAATGGTTTGACCAGTTCATGACTCCACCAACAAGTGCATTAGGTCATTTACCACACTGATGTTAAACTATTTAACTTGAAAAGGCTACAAGCCAACACTAAAGTGGAGGGAGAGTTGGGCCATGACTTTTTGTTAGCAGCTGATTTCAGTGCAACCTCTAAGGTTGAGGTGCGACACAGTATGGATCACTTCTCTGTTGTGCTAATTTTGGCCTGACAATCAACACCAAGAAAACAGAGGTTCTCCACTTGTCAGCACCACACCATCCATATGTGGAACCATAGGTTATAGCAATTGAAGAAATTTTGAATGCTGTGGATAAATTTACTTACCTTGACAGTTTACTTTCCAGAGATGTCCACATAGATGAAGAATTTAATGCACACATTGCCAGAGCTAGCTCAGCATTTGGGAGGCTCTGAAAAAAAGTGTGGGAGAGAGGAGGGATTAGACTGCCTACCATACTGAAGGTGTACAGAGCCATTCTGCTGACTTCATTGTTGTATGCCTGTGAAACCTGGACAGTCTACCAGCGTCATGCCAGAAAATTGAACTGCTTCTATTTGAATTGCCTTAGGAAGATTCTGAAGATTATCTGGTGAGATAAGGTAACTGCCAAGCATTCAAACTATACTGCAGAGTGGAACTCCAGGGGCCTGGCCATGTATTTTGAATGCTGAACATGCATTGACATAAAAGACTATTTTATGGAGAATTTGAACAAGGCAAGCAGTCACACAGAGGTCAAGAACACTATCATAGTTTCTCTGGAGAACTTTAGTATTGATTCTGAGACATGGGAGATACTGGCACAGGACTGCCCGGTATAGCATGCTCACATCAAAGAAGGCTCTGTGCTCTATGAACAAAGCAGAATTGCAGTTGCACAAAGGAAACATAAGAAGTACAACTCTAGAGACATATCCATCTCAAATGTTTAAGCGAACTATTTGTGCCCAACCTGTAGTACAGCCTTCTTATCTTGTGTTGGATTGACCAGCCATGGTCAAACACACTGTGTCTTGACCCCAATGTAGTGATGTTATTTTGATCCTCTTCAGAGAATGAAGAACAGCAGTGTCCGTTTTATTATCTGACCCCTCCAACATTGATAATTCCCCTCTTTTGTCATCCTTGCAAATTTTCTTTTATTTATTTGTTTTATTTATTTTTTATTTTAATTTATTTGTAACATGTTTGGTTTTCAGCATTGATATTCACAGGCATTTGAATTACAAATTTTCTCCCCATTTCCTCCCCCCCCCCCCCCCCCCC
>CM053627.1:134129181-134152424 GCA_028646595.1 Phalanger gymnotis
GCTTTTTGAAGCTCTTTTGCCATTTGAGTTAGTATATTTTTTAAGGTGTTGTTTTCTTCAGTATACTTTTCAGTATTTTTTTGAGTCTCTTTTAGCAAATCATTGACTTGTTTTTCATGGTTTTCTCTCATCCTTCTCATTTCTCCTACCAGTTGGTACCTGTTCTTACAGCATACTGAAATTTCAGTTCTTCTGTTCTGGATTTGGGACCTCATCATGGCCTGGTGCACAGCTGTTCCCTGTACTGAAATGTTCTCTTGAGCTGTCACTGACAGTATCTCATTCCCATTGTCTAGAGGCTTGTTTGTCTGCCTCCCTATTCTAACCTGGGCTGGAAAAAATGACTTGTGATTTTTTTCTTGGGATTCTTGATCAGGATTCATTCTGGAACATTTTCTACATCTGTTTAGAGGAGTTTTTTGTTTTGTTTTGGTTTTGGTTGGGAGAGTTCACTGTATTTCTTCTTATTAACTTCCCTGTCTTAGATCCAAGGCTAATCATTTCTGTCTCCAACATGTCCCTTTCTATTCCTGTCCAAGCCTTCTTTTTAACATACTGTAATCCTTGTAGTAACCTAACCAATCTTCCTACCTCACTTTTTCACTCTTCGGTCTACCTGTTGTACTTGTAGCTTCCTAATCTTGTCTGAGAATAAATTTGGTCATCTTACTTGTTTAAAATTTTTTCTGACTTATTTCCTACTGAGTCAAATTTAGATTCCATCACACAACATTTAAGACCTTTTATAATATTAGGCCCCCATATCTCAATATTCTTATTGACTGTTATTTCCTGCTTAATACTTTCCCATTTAGCCAAACAACTGTCCCCTGAACATTCTGTGCTTCTTTCTGTGACTTGGCTCATATTGTTACCTGTGCCTCGAATATTCCGCCTCAGCTTTGCCTTTTGAAATTGCTACCCTTCTTTTAAAGTCTGTTTTTAATATTCAACTTAAATGCTTCCTCCATAAAGTTCTCTTTGTTGATCCTTCAAATTGGTACTCTTGTTGTTCATCACAAAGTATTTTTTGTACTTCTTTAATGCACTAGATGCAAACTAGTGTAGTAATTAGACAGCTGGCCATGAAGCTAGGAAGATGTGGGTTAGTCTTACCTTTGACATGTGCTGGCAGTGTGACTCCAGGCAAGTCATTTAATCTCTGTGCTCTAGGTCACTCCAGGCTATAAATTGAAGAGGAAATCTGATCTGAATTTGTAGAGGGAATTTTTTTCACTAGGGAAATTTATATTCCAGTGAAATTTCAGGTCCACCACCTAATCTAATGAATTAACAATGTGTATTGTATTACAGTTACCTTGTATGTGCTACCGTTCCACTAGACTTGTAGCTTCATGAGTACAGGGATCCTGTACCTAATTTTGTGTCTTGTCTTGTGCTTAGCTTGGTGCTGTGCATACGATAGATGCTTAGTAAATGTTGGTTGAATTATTGAAGATGGAAATTAAATCCTTTTTTTCATGCTGTATTCCTCAAGTTAACAAATTCCTCTGACAGTCTAGATTTAGAATTCAAAAGGCATTAATATGTGATAATTTTATTCTTTCACTTGTTGTAAAAAAAGAATCTTATGGTTTCCATAGCAACTATTACTCCTCCAGATTGTATCTTCCTTACAGCATTAAAAATAAAACTATACGATTTTTGAGCTTATGTAGTATTTCATGTGAAGGGAGGATTAAAATATTTCTGTTTAAATTATTGTGATTACATATGAAAATTCTGTCTGGATTCTGACGTGTAACATTTTAATCTTAGTATTTATTAAACAAAATCGCAGTACCAGGCACTTGATACTTAAAAACATTCATTGCTTTCATGGAATTTACTTGAAAATATCAATTCAGAACATGGAGGATATGGTGGCGCATTAACCCATACATTAATGTGAGACAAAGATGCATTTGGAGTTTGGTTATTTGGATATTTAGTTACTTGCTCCTTATTTTCCATTTGTGCTTTTGTAACATCTGAACAGAAGTTGAGTGGTTATATATTAAGTGGAAAGAATGGCACTGGATGGTTTTTTTTTCTTGCAGTATATTAGCTCTAAACTCGTGTTAAAAAAATTTATTGATGCTAATTTGAAAGTAAGGTCTACTTTAGAAATAGAATATTTCGAGTTTTCCCACTATTTTTTCCAGTGGTTACAATTTGTTTACTTGCCAAAATTCAGCTTATTGCCTCACTCTTTTGTAGAATAATTTGAGAAATGTATTCTTTTTTCATTGTTGGAAGTTATTATAACTTAAGAATCCTATAGCCTAAATTTTGACATAATCTAAACATTTGTATGTATGAAAATATTTTTAAAATAACTCAACTTTAAAAAAGACTTTTGATTTCTTGTATCAAATAATAAAAATAGAACAGAAAAATGAGGGATAGCTGCATACTGTTTTTCAAAGCTACCCAGATATATTCATGGGACTAGGTGAATATCTGAGTTCAGAATAGTTTTGCGTTTGGCTGTTTCCATAGCATCTGGGACTACAAAGCCATGATATTCCACAAATGCTTTAGGAGTTGTTGGTCCTCGTAGTGTCCCTGATGTGTGTGATTCCAGTCGCTCTTTTTTTCTGTTTTATCTCCTGAGGGTTGGGATTTTTTCCTGTAGCCTTCTCCCACTTTTTTGTTTCTTCAAGTGGTAGAATTTGTTGTAAGGTCCACTTGTAACTTTTACTAAGGAAGTGGGAAGCAGTGATAATTGAGTATAAAACAAAATTCTGGTAACAGCAGTAGCATCTCTTGGGTGTTTTAGGCCTTGTTTCTTGTGCCATACAAAAATGCTTAGGCAAGTTAATGAGCAAATGTTCCCCTCTCTAGTTCTTGATTCTTGTGAATATTTCCAACATTGCCACTTTGCACTACTTTAAGACATAAGACTGCCAATAATTTGGTTTTTTTTGTGAATTATTCCATTAGAATGTGTACTTTTGATTTTGAGTGAGCAATGATATTTTCCTGTAATATACTTTAGTTTATATTCTTAAAAACTCATAACTTCTATAAAGTAACATTTTTGTGTCTGTATTCTGATTAGCGTCTTAATGTTTTAATCAGAATTTTACGTCAGTGGTTTTTTAAGTTGATATGAATTTCTCCTTGAAAGTCCACTTTTCTGTAGTTGAGATGCCAATGCCAAAAATATTTATTGAAGCATTACAAGGATTTTGAAAAAGTTTTCTTAACATTGAGAGTCTTTTTTCATTTCATGATTCATTTTAGGGAGATTACTGTATCTGGATTTATAATTTTTAAACCTGAAGATAACTTGTAGAAAAATAAAATGATGATTTTTTGTTTATGTGCAGAAAAGATGAAAAGGAATATGCATTGAAGCAAATTGAAGGCACAGGAATATCCATGTCGGCTTGTAGAGAGATTGCAGTAAGTGGATATAAACACAGTTCTTTATTTTATCATGTTAGTTATTTTAGATGGTTTTAATATTAGAAACTATTTTTATAAATACATGTTAATTTCATAAGTATTCAGTGATTCTTCAATTAAATATTTGTGAAAGAGGCCACAATCCCTCTTGAATAGTGAATTTGATGGCATAATTCAACAGTAAAACTGGGTGAAAATATTAATAAGATCACATTGCATATTATTAGTAAGAAGTCTCTAAACCTAAGTGATTTAATGATTTTGTTTTTGTATGAGTTTCATTTTTCTGTTTTATAGGAGGCTGTTATGAAGGGAAGTAGGGAAGCTTGCAGGATATTGAGCTAAATACAAACTAAAAAAGGAAGAGTAAAAAGGAGGAAGGTGATAGCATATGTAGCCATTTGAACATACAATATATGGGAAGATTTGAGGAACAGAACGGAATTCCTTTATATTAAAATTGGTTTCTTTTATGGTGACTCACTTTTGTTGTGAATATTTTAGTAACTTAATGTTTAAATGAATTATAAATATAATTTAAAAATTGACTGCGTTCTTCAATGACTGTACCAAAGTTTTCGAAAGTACATGCTGATAAATTCTAGAGAAAAAGAGTGCTGTAGAAAGAGAGTTTTTGTTTGTAACCTTTAGGGCTGGCTGATTCCATGAAAGCAAAATTTTATCACAAATTGCTTACTGGAAAAGTAGAGAAAATGATGGTTGAATGAGGCAGGAGAAATGATATACCATTGGAGTTAAGATGAAAGTTTTCCCATACCCTCTGCTTTTCTCTCAAATCAGGGTACTGATATAGAGCTGTTTTCCTAATTATCCTTCTACACTGAATCATTTTACAAGATTCTCCTGTAAACTTCTAGTTATAGATATACATTAGCTTGAAGATCTGGTCACTTTGGCTTTGCCTTTTGGTTATCAAGATTAAGAAACAGGAGACAGTAGTGTGTGGCAGAAGCTGCATTTATAACTCTGATGAGATTCTTAAGATTGAAGTAGTAGCTAGAAATTCACTCATAGCTGCTCACTGTATGAATTAATTGTAAAGAGATGTTTTTCTAAAACTGAGCATACTGGTTTTCAGAGTGAGACAAAACATTTACCTCTGTACATTTTGTTACAATACAAGCAGTAGCAGAGGCATATTCACTATCTCTTCATAATTGATTGAAGAGGCAAGATGAGAGGAGATAACCAGAGTCTGAGCTTTTTATAAGAGCATATAAAGAAAGAGAGGGAAAATGGCTGGGTTTCTTCCTAACACTTTGTAGACACTAGCTGAGAGTGCTTCTGTTTGGTTTAAGGCTTTGGCAGGAATCTCTTCATTGTAGGTGAGTTGTTCTTGAGCAAGCAAGTTAAAGGGTAAAATATTCTGGAAAGGCTCAGAAAAAAGGGCTTTTCACCAGATATTACCAGGTAGGCAAATAGACATTTAGCTCTTTGATGCTGATAATTAGCATCTCTATTAGAGCAAGTTTAGAAGGCAAGGAGACATTCAATCAATCAATAAACATTTATTTAGTGCCAACTATATGTTATATATACTATGTTCATGTTTTCCTTATGGCAGAGTAACTACTACATTCGCTTAAAATATGAGTTGACCCTTCCAGTTAGAAGAGAAACTGAAAGGGTTCTACATGTGTCTCTCTTCTGTAGGTTATCAGACAAAAATAAATTCTTGAAATAATGGAAGTACTTTAGAAGGAAAACTAAGAAGAGCAAAGAATCTGAGTAGGCAGGGGGGAATCCTAGCCTGAGTCAGGAGATTGGAATATAGAAAAGGAAGGAAATACAGAGAAGAAAAGCCATGTTACTATTATAGAACTATATCATGTAGATGAGATACTTCCCTGTGTCTTCTGTGAAAGACACAGCCTTTTAGGTTCCAAGGAATTTTTATGGAGATAGATAGGGCCTACTAGTGTAGAGGATATCCACTATGGTGTTTGGTGATTCTGTACTGAGGGATACCATGTTGGCCATCTATCAGCCTTATAACAAGAGTAAAAAAGAGTGCTCACTTTCCTGGGAATACATTCAGGATATAACAGCCTCTCTAAACTTGGCAAAGTTGACACTTAGTAATGATAAATCATATTGCCTGTAGAGATCTAAAAAGAATTTCTGGGGTTTATGGAGTCCAGAGAAAGGATGAAGACATAGAGGGAAAGTTGCTCTATTTATCAGCACTTCCAGTTGAAGATAGGCACTTTGGAAGAAGACAGCTGTTTGAGCAAATCTTGAGAGTTTGGATTTGGATTTCTGATCTTGGTTTATATGGTGTGAATGCTGAATGGTGAACTCTTGAATAGGTAGGGATGGTGTACATTTCACCAATACTAATAAATTATATATTGGCCTGTGAATTTTTGTGAACCTCCTCAAGAGAGTTTTAAATTGAAAATGGAGAGGGAAGGAAAGAATTGCCCATCTATTTTTTCCAAATCAAATACCATAGAGAGTAGCAGGTACTTCATAGGAAGAACATCATTGGAGATGACTGGTGATTTTCAAGGGGACAATACTCTAGAAGGTAAGCAGTAGAATCTACAGCCTCAGATGTCTTTATGTAAATGTACAGAATATAGTTGAGAAGATAAACTGGGAGACTTACTTCAAAGAGGTAACTCTACTGTACAGTATTCAATGAAGTTTGTTCAAAAGTATGGAAGTAAGGGCATGGAAGAGTATATGCCTTATTTAACAAAAAGTAGATTAAATAAAAGAAACATTGTAGTATTATTGTGTATCAAAAAGTTTTACTTCTGTGAGACCATGAACTGGCCTGGGAAGGAATTGAGTAATATTAAATGGAAGGACAATGTTTGTTGTGGTAGTGTATACTAGTGGTATTAAACAAATAGAAATGGGTGCCACAAAATCATACACAGAGATTTCTGCCAGCTTCATATTAACTTAGAAAATCACATAATAATGTTATTTTTGTTCTAATGAATTTTTTATTTTGTTAAATATTACCTAATTACATTGTAATCTGGTTTGGGCTAGGGGATGTTGAGGTCAGCAAGGGCTGCATGTTTGACACTGCATACTACCAAACTAGAATGAGGAAACAGATGAACAAAATAAGAAACAAATCATAAACTTAGCGTGGAAGTGCAAATGGCCTTAGTAAAGATAGATGACATCAATTACTTGAATATTTGCTGAAATATTGATAAAAGCAGAGCAGATGTTCTTGATTTGTCTTAAAGCTATTTTTTTTTCAAAAACTAGAGGAAGTGATCACAGAACAGTTATTTTGTATCTGGTTAATGAAATAGAAATGATGAAAACCTTTGGAAGTAATAGTTACTACATTTTGTATTTTGTTGTCGATAAGAGGCAGAAGTTGGTCATATTCTTCTGTGTAATTCAGATTTGGAGATGGTAGATTTAAAAGAGTAAAGAAAGGCTAGGTAGGATCTCAAGACCTAAAATTCTGTAGGACATGTGACACAAGAGAATATAATCATCAGTCCTCTATCCTTTGTTCTTACATTAACCTCCTTTGCACTACTCCTGTAATACTACCTAACCTCTTTTTTAATAAAGATTTTTTAAAAAAGGAAGAAAAGGTAGTTTAATGAAATTAATGAACAATCATCATGTCTGATAGCATGTACAGTGTCCTACACTCATAGATTGCCTCTGTAAAGAGAGGAGAGAGGTTTATTAACTCTTCTTTGAGGCCAAGTTTAGTTGTTTTAATTACAGTGTTCAGTTGTGGTCAGGCACATGACTCCCAGATTTAGCTAAACAGCTCCATTCTTTCTCCTGAGCTCTAGTTTTTCATTCTACTGCCAATTGGATGTTTCAAACCGGACATTTCATAGACATCTCAGATTCAACATGGCCAAAACAGAATTCATTATTGTTTCCCTCAAATTTACCCCTCTTCAAAACTTCTCTGCTCCTACTAATCATACTCCTTTATTTACCCAGGTTTTGTAACCTCAATGTTATCCTTGACTCTGTAGTTCAGCCAGACTGCCCTTTTTTCTGTTACTTATGCATGATGCTCCAGCTTGTCTCCACATCTTTCCACTAGTTTACCCCTATGCCTTTAATGTATGCTCTTTTTCCTTCCTCTCTTAGAGGTCTTTATTTGTCTTAAAACTCATCTCAAAGACCAATTTCTCTATGGATTCTTGAGATTCCCCCCATCTACTAGGGTCCTCCCCCACCCCCTTCATTGCTTTGTGTTTGTTTTGTGTATGCTTATTTGTGTCCTGGAGTATAGGGTCTTTTTCATTTTTGTTTTTGTATCACTGTTACCAATTCAATGCCTGTAATGTAGTAAGTGCATAATAATGATTTCTGCCTCCCTTTTACATATGCCCAGTTGTGAGCTCTTTGGTTCAAAGAGTATGGCTGTTTTAGTCACACATCTTGCTATCTTTCTGGCACAAACTTCCTTTGAAGGAGGAAAGGGATATGTTCTAAAGAGATGGAAATGGATACACATGTTTTTTTAAAAGGCATGTATAGCGCTCTTTCCCTGTCGCCGCTGAGTAGAGCGGGAGGCGGAGGCTCCCGGGTGTTTTCAAGATTTGGCTTCACCTGCACTCATCCACTATGGCCTAGCTCGTGGAATTCGTGAATCTGCCAGAGCCTTGGACAAATGCCAAGCCCATCTTTGTGTTCTTGCTTCCAACTGTGATGAACCTATGTATGTAAAGTTGGTTGAGGCCCTGTGTGCAGAGCATCAGATCAACTTGATCAAGGTCGATGACAGCGAGAAGCTGGGTGAATGGGTGGGTTTCTGTAAAATTGACAGGGAAAGCCCCATAAAGTGGTTGACTGCAGCTGCGTTGTTGTTAAGGACTATGGCAAGGAATCTCAGGCCAAAGATGTCATTGAAGAATATTTTAAATGCAAGAAGTAAATAAATAAAAGCCTTGGTCTGATTGGGAAAAAAAAAGGCATGTGTAGCTTTCCAGTCAAGATAGCTTTATGAGAAGTTCCAAAGAAGCAGGTACCTCCACAGTCTCCCCAACAAACAATGGAAGTTTCAAAGAGAAGAAAAACTGAATAAAAATCACAACAAATACAAATGCCCAAAACCAGAAAATGAGCAAGGTGAAGAAATATGTTGAAACAACAGGAAAAAAATATGAAGCAATTGAAAGACTTAACTACCAGAATAATATAGGTGGAGAAAGAAACAGTAGTTGTTATTTGGAAAGACCTCTTCAGATGGATAAACACCACATTTGAAGAAGTTAGATAATGGTGAATACTGGCAAGAAAATCACAAGAACAAACAGAAAGAGAGCTTAACAAAATAAAAAAAAATTGCCAATAGAAGTGAAGCTAGAATTGAAAAATACCATAAAATATTTTAAGGCAATAATTTTGGCATGATTTTTGTGTTCTTCAGGTAACAAGGATGTATGGGGAGCGATCAAAGAAATATGCTAAATTTGTAATGAATGAGGAATGACATATTGTAATGGCAAGCAAAGTGGGCCTTTCCATGTTTTTCCTTTTGAAGTCCTTCTCCGAAGTAAGACAATCAAGTGCCTTTGATTGAATCAAGAGTCTTTGATGACCTGCTTAAGTCACAAGAAAGCCTAAGTCACATGAGTTTGAGTCACATGGCTGTGACGTCCTCTGAGGCTGAAGAACAGTATATATGTACCCAGAGGTTAGCATTTTGCTTTGGGGGCTCATTCATTGGAAGAGTGTTCCTGTGATTTTGCCAGATGAGTCTCTGGGAAGCTGATAAGGCATGCCGCGGGGCCCCCCCCTTAAAAACCTACATGTTGGTGCTTCTCTTTCTGGTAACTATGTATATATTGCTATGGACAGACAGAAGCCCTGTTTGCTGATTTGTGTTATTTGCTCTGTATATATAATTTCTTTTTGTATTTTCCCTGAAGTTCAGGGTGCTTTTTCCCCTGAACTAAGTGAATGACATATATACGTTAATTAAAGTGAGATTGTAAAGTTGCTTTCCTTGGAAGAGCAGATCAAAGAACCTCTGCTAGTAGCTCTCCTGTGTGCTGGTGGTGTTGGTCTTATAACTCCAGAGCAGCTGTTAGTAGCATTGTTGTTACACAGATGGACAGCCTAAGTGTTATACTTGAGCTGTGGAAAAGACCTGCACAGAATGAGAAGGCATGAGTGGGTTGCAGTCTGCACTCGTTTGGTGGTAATAGCTGAGTCAAGTTATCAGATCCTTTGATGTATGAAAAATATAATAGAAAATGTTCTTTCCTCCCCAAATCAAAAGCAATGACCAATTGACTTAATACTGTGAAAAGCAGAATTGCAATGCATAAAGTGGAAAAAAAAACCCAACCTTAGAAAATAACTTAGTGTTTGAAAGAATTGAAAAAAAAATAAAGATCAAATGCTGAACTTGGAAGATGTTGATCAAGATGCAGCAACTCCAGAACTATTGATGTTGCAAGACATTTGGAAAAACAAAAAAATCTTGACTTCATATACTAGAAAATCATTTAGTACAATCTTCCAGAATTATTTAAAACAAATTATGGCATTTAAAACAAAAACTCTGAAGGGAGAACTCTAGGATTCAACTCAAAGTGGACATATCCTAGTTAAACTTCAATTTCAAACAAGAGAAAAATCCCACAAGCATAGGAAGACCAAAATTACCATGCTGAAGGGCATCATCAGTCAAAATCACAGCAGTTTTCTCAAGGAAGACGAGTTAATTAGAGAAATTGGATTCCAATGTAAATAAAATTCAGAAGCCTGGGCCGTGAACCCAGTTATCTGTCCATCAAAACTTATTAAGATATATGAAGCATTTGAACTTTGAAAAGTTTGTGGAGAGATGTGTTTTGTCGGGAGTCTTTGAATGATAACAAAGCTTCCTATCTATAAAAAAAAAGTCTTTAAAGCAATTAAAGTCACTTCTAGAATTAAATGAATTGCTAAGTGAGTCTGGTATTAAGTAAACCACTAAATATCCCTCTATTTAAAGGAGATGCTCAGTTCAGAACATCTTCTCACATCTCCCATTGCTGTCCTACTCCAGGGCTTTTCTGCCATGCCCTTTCCTTATAGTATTTTCCTTACGTAGTCTCTCATCCCTGCAGCCTTCTTTATGTTTTGTCTTCCCCCGTTAGATTGTAAACTCCTTGAAGGCACTATGTTTCTATCCTCCATGTCTACTGCAAAATCTGGCACATAAGAAGTGCTTAATAAAGTTATTGACTGACTAATGTCTCAGAAGTGTGTTTCACATAAATATAAAGAGAAAAGAGAATAGGACCAGAGCTATCCTAAAGGACCTGTTTTTAATAAAAAACCTCCACATAGTTTATTAGTATATGATAAATTTTCCTTAGTGGGTTTTTAAGGTGTAGTAACAGTAATAAGGATAAGAACATAATTTAGTCAATACCATGAATGAAGCAAATATTGGTTTGATCCTTAAACTGGTTAAGAAAAAGTCTGAGAACATTTTAGATCAATATAACTAATAAATAACAACACAAACACAATTAATATTCCCAAAAGACTGTTATGACCATAACATTAGATGCAGACACAGCCTTCAGTAAAATGTCCTATATTTGTGTTAGCAAATTTTAAGTCTAAGCTTTGCATAGTATGATAAACTATATATTCAAAATTGTCAGCTAATAATTTATAAAAATGAAGAAACATTAGAAGCACATCCACCAGAAAACAGGGCTGTCTACTTTTCAGTAGTCTTATTTGACATAGATTTAGAATTTTTAGAAATAGTAATAAAGCATTATAAAGAGAAAATGAATAAGCATCAGGAATGGAGGACTTAAAATCTTTCTTTGCAGAAGACATAATGCATACCTAAAAAATCCAAGGCTGTTAGCAAAAAATAAATTTTACAGTAATACCTTTTCAACAGTAAGGTTTTAGATCTTGCTACTATAACAAAGTAATGAGATATAAGATAAACTCATAAAAGTGTCATCTGCATTTCCTAAATGCCACCAATAAAAATAGATAATTGGTAATTACCCTTAATAATAAAGACAAAATGTATCAAAGATTTGTGTTAACTTATCAGAACAGTGGAAAAACGTATATAAAGACAATTCGAAAATCATTTTGCCAAAAGTCTTGAGAATGGAACAAATGGAGAAAATCTTCTGATTATGGTTGAGTACAGCAAATAGAAGCAAAATATACTTTATGACATCCCAAACTAATTTACTTAATGTAATATTAATCCAGATATAAATATAACTATCATTTTTCTAAATAACATAATTCACATAGAAAAGTTAAGAATATAGAAATCTTTGCAAAAGAGCATTTTGTGAAGAGAGGCTTTGCTGTAGTAGATTTCAAAATGAACTAAAAAGTCTCCAGACATTTTTGATCATACACCCTTATCAGTAAAATTATGGATTTGTACCCTAACCCAAACTGTATATACAAATGCTCATGTAGTAATAATTATGTGTATTGTAAAACTCACACTTAAAAATAGTTATTTAAAGAGGAGATAAATATGGAGTGATATAATTACACAATGTTCAGTTTCAGTCAAACAGATGACCTCCAGATTTATCTAAACAGCTCGATTCTTCTCTTGAGTTCTAGGAAGACTTCAGTTTGAGTCATACCTCTGACCTTGACTGCATAACCCTGGGCAACTTAACCCCTCTGCCACATTTTTTTTGGGGGGGGGTAAAATATGGATAGTAATAGGGCCTAGGTTTTTTTTTTTTTTGGTAAATAAAATGAGATAATATATTAAGCTGCTTCATAAGTTTTAGCTATTCTTAGCTGTTATATGGCAGTCAGAAAAGGTAATTCTACATTAGCTTTAGGGGGATAGTATCCAAAATGAGGAAGGTAGTAGACCCACTGCACTCTGCCCTGATTGATCATAACTGATTCCACTTATTTCAGTGACTCAGTTCTGAGTGCCACGTTTTAGAAAAGGCTTGGACAAACTAGAGTGCATCCAGAGAAGGATAGTCAGGATAGTTTGGGGTATAGAGGCCGTCCCTTCTAAGCACCAGTTGAAGGAACTGAGGATGTTTAGCTTGGAGAAGAGTACACTTAAGTGGATATGATAGGTGGTCTTCAGTCGGCTGCCATGTGAAAGAAGGCTTGACCCCAGCAAGCTCAACTAGTAGGAGTGGGTAGAAGAAGTTTGTGAGAGGTAAATTTTGAGTTAGCAGAAGAAAAACCTTTCTAATAAGCAGAGATATTCAGAAGAGTTCAGTGGGCTGCCTCAGGAGGTAATGGTTTCCCCATCCCTGAAGATTTTCACCTGGAGCTTGATAGACTCCTTGGGAATTTTGTAAGGAGATTCCTGTTCAGGCACAAATTAGGCTAGGTGAGTTTTTTTGGTCTCTTTCAACTTTGAGATTCTGTAATTATCTTTAACTATTGCTTAGCTATGGGTAAGTTAGTAGAAGTCACTGAGGCTCAAATTTTTCAACAGGAAAGCAGCAATATTTTTCCTTGTTTACCTCCTGAGTTTTAATGAGGACCAAATGAGATAAATTGTGAAGTACTATGTCATTGTAAGCTTGCTGCTCTTAACATTAAAAAAAATTTAAAATCCTGTTAATAAAACAATTCCTATAATGTTATTCTTTGAGTGGTACAAAGCAAGAAGTGTGAAGTGCCAGAGTTTATACAGTAACTGTTTAGGCCAGCATGCTTCCATAATGGTGTTTTTTCATTTGGTATTGGGAAAGCTTGTGATCACATGCCTTAAATTATTAACTTCTGCTATCCCTGTAATATTGCTCATTTTGTAATTTTTGAAGGGGACCCATCATGACACACTAGTTACCTTGACGCCTTGGTATGTAGCTGTTTAAACTTACGTAGAATCTAGCCTCTGACATTTTTCCTGTCAACTAGAGAAAAACACTGGTTTTTTGTGTGTCTTGCAAAATGGAACTGATACAGTAGAGAAAGAATGATGTCTGTGTATACTCATTGGAAAGGAACTTCAAAATTTTATGTAAACAAGGCATATATTTTAGTATTTTCTAGTTTCATAGCCTAATTTTATCTATCATATTAAAATGAAATTTCATGTGTTATATTTTAGCACGTCACAGAATATGCATTTAGGCATAAAATCCTACAACAATGCATAAAATCACTTTGTACATGTTTTTTCTTACTGCTTTCATGTTGTGCCCCAGGTCTTGAGTTTCTTTCCTTCAAGCAGGTGGCTAACCTTAACCAAGCATAGATTAGCACACTGTCTTAGCAATACCTGTACTTTTCCTAATACTTAAGAAAAACTTTAATCTCATTTTTCTATGTACTACAATTGATGATACAGTTCCATGCCTTTGTAAATTGTTTTGTGAATTGGTTTGGTTAAAAATTTTATCACCCGATGGCCAGCTTTCTCATAATGAGCATATCTAATCTTAGTCAAGTTGGTCCTTGTATAGTAATAATAAATGTAGTAGTTACTACAAGTATGTACAATTGTGCAGTTACATAGCGCCAGGCCCTGTGATAATCACTTTGAAATTCTTATCTCATTTGATCCTCACAACAGTCCTGAGAGGTTGGTGCTGTTTTTATCATCTCTATTTTACAGATGAAAACTGAGGCAAACAGAGGTCATGACTTGCCCAGGATTACGTAGCCAGTAAGTGTCTGAGGCTGTATTTGAACTTAGGTTTTCCTGACTCTAAATGTGGCTCTCAATCTACTGCATGACTTAGGCCCACAATCCTTTGAAAGACTTTTTTACCCAAGGTCTTTCTAGTTTGAGCATGCTAGTTTATGCTTAACCAACGAAGCATTTGAAAACAAAGGGTTCCTTGTCTACTACAGTGTCATTGGACATAGCCTTCAGTTAGTGCTTATTAATATTTATTGCATCAGTGCAGGCACTTTTTTATTTTGGATGTTATGGAATTTGTTACTTGAGAAAACAAATCACTCTTCAGGAGGTATGGCAAATTTTTTTCTTGAAGTCTTTTGACAGATTTAATGTATTTCTTTTTCAATAACATTCTACCATGCTCTTTCAGTAAATTTATTTTCTGATAAAGGTTTTCCATGAAGTTTAAGAATGTAATATTGAATTGTAAATCCTTATCAACATACTGTTATTTGACTGTCATTTAATGAAATCGTGTGAATAAGTTGAATCAGAGAGTAGTTTTTCTTCTCTTTATATCCATTGTTGTCTTTTTTTCTCCCTAGGTTAATACAAAAATGTAATTTTTACAACCTGAAAATCCAAATAGATAATCACCCTTTAAAACTGTTATTATTTTATGTGTTGTATTGTTGCAGTTTTTTCCTTCATGGTAAGAACTTGGTAAGATATGTCTTTTTTGACTCTCTTCACTCAAACTGAAGAAGATAATTAGAAGGCAGTACAAAACCTGTGTCTTGGCAGTGCCACACACTGTATATAGCTTCTCTGCTTAATGTAATCACCTTAGTCAAAAGGGCAGAAAGACAGCTAAAGTAGATGTCATATAGAGTTTTCTGGTTTGTATTACAAGAAATTTGTGTAGCTGGATTATTATTTAAAAATAGGTAATTTATTATAAACTCACTTGAAACAATAAGAAAACCAATGAAACTTACAGTATCACTTTGTGTACCTACTCTACTAGTATTGATTATGAATCTTTCTTTTCTTAGGTGATTCATGTCAGTGCCCATCAACCAGTCTTTAATAACATATCTTCCTAGTGGTTATGGATGCTTTCATCTTGACTGTGAATGTTTTGTGAATACCAGAGGAAAGCTAAGGCTGGCTACCCTTCCTCTCATTACATGACTAGCTTGCTTTCTTTTTCATTCGTATATTCTCCATGTCTTTTGTGCTATATCCTGTCCAGGCATTATTTTTAATAATGTGCCTTTGAACACCTGCTATGTGACTTTCTAGTACCATTTCAGCCAGCCGCAATTTTAATTTTTTTGAGATGTGATGTTTAAGGGTTTGTATTCATATAGCAATACTAGGAGAATGTTCGTGTTAAAAAATAATGTTTTTTTATGTTTGTGAACATCTTAGCATTTCTTAAGTGGGATCTTACCTGTTCTCTCATTCTGTAGACTCATATTTACAACAATGTAAATTTTTAACAACTGACCTTCAAAACATACCCACATATATAAAATAAATTATTTACTTCTTCCAGCTAGAGTTGCTTCCATTTTTGCAATTTTTTGACCTTTATGTATATATATTTTCCTTTTATATAGTGATATAATCAGGGTGTATATTGAATTTTTTGGTTCTACTTTCTTCACATATATGTATTCTTTCATATTCTTGATGTTATTCTTCTGAAATGTGTTCTGTGACATCATTTATGTTTATCCTCTCCTCGTTTCTTATTTAGGTTGCTTATATCTTAAAAATTGCTATATTGCTACAAATAGTTTTGCTCATATAGTTCTTTTTGTTAATGTACTTAGGGGTATATTCAAAATAATAGGAGTACTGAGTCAAATCACATGGTTGTTGAAATTGATGATGTAATTCTTGATTAGTCTCCAGTCTACCAATTTGTAATTTTGCTAGCTCATCATAACTAACTCTTCCAATATCTAGCGTTTGTTTGCAGATTACTTTATATATAACCTCCTTTGAGTCTCACCCTAGCCCTATGAGTTATATATTCCAATTTCCTGTTAAAGAGATGGAGACATTGAATTAAGTAATTTATTTGCATGTGGTCACAATGCTACTAAGTAGTAGAGGAAAGCTGTGAACCCAGGTTCTCCTGAAGACAAGTTTAGCATTCTGTGCCCTAAATAATATAGGGTTATTCATCTTAGCATTTCTGCCCCATTCATAGCAGAACTTCAGATCTCCCCTTTTCTTCTCAAGCCTTCTATACCTCCTTCCTGCTTCCAACTTTGGATTTAACTTTACTGGGAAAATTGAAACCGTTCAATATGAGTTCCTTCTTTTGTTCTCATTTTCTGAAAACCTCTTGACATTATCTTCTGCACTTTATTCCTTTCTCCATAGTCTGACAAAGGAATGCCCTTTCTCCTTGCCAAGGCCACCCTGTCTACATGTGTATTTGATCCTGTCCCTTCCTGTCTTCTGTAGAAAATTGATGATTAAATCAGAGGCGTTAGACACAAAACCATCACCATGATACTCCTGTGTGTTGCCCAGGCCAAACTAGATTAAAATGTAGTTCGGAAATACTTAACAAAATAGATGAAAATATAGTAAAACATAGATAATGTTAATATGTCATTTATCAAATCAATATGCTGTCATAGGGATCCCGATGTATGGTTTAGTGGCCTCCATTTTTATTTGAGTTCATCTGTCCTAAACCACTGTCCTAAATCTCTCTCACTTTATTTATGAAGTCATAATTGGGAAACATTTTTATTTAGTTTTAGGGATGAAAGCAAGAAAAACAAAATTAACAGCTATAGAAAATACATGCCTAATGACATGGGCCAAACACTCAGGGTGTTTGGGAAAAATACCAGGAGGATGGCCTGTAAGAGATGAATTATTGCCCATGAACTTGGAAACATTCTTGTTTGATCAGAAAGGCAGTGGAGTTTTCTGGTTAAAATGTGGTTCAGTATATTAAACTACTCTTTACTTTATCCTGACTAGCATATTTGTTTATTTTTGAGAATTGTTTGGGATTTCATCATAAAGTAGGTATGTAACTGACTGTTGCCCAACATTGTTCTCACTTCTTGCACTGAAATTTGATTCTGAAATTGGGGAATTAGTATTTTTTCTTTTTGAAATTCAGAAACTGCTGAGGAAAAAAAATAATTATCTTCTGATCAACCACAAGTGAAAAGAGTAAATGAACTCTTGGTTCACAAGAGGACTTAAATTACTATTCCCATATAGGGAAGTAGCAGTAGGAGTAATATTTAAGAAAAAGTTAATTTTTCTATGTCTTCCTTCGTTCCTTCCTTCCTTTTAAAAGATTGCTTTTATTGAAAATGATACTATATGTCAAATGATCCATAATTTCATCAGTATAGCAGTAAAGCAAAATTCATAACCTCAGAGAGGGCGATGGATATGCCTGAGTGGTTTGGAATCACGAAATATAAAGAATTCTCTAGGTAGAAGGCAGAGGAAGCGTAACGTTTATTTAGACTCCAGAGGATCAGATCCAAGGACCAATGCCCCCAATTTGATATTGTAATAATATTCCAAAACCGATAAGCCCACTTCACTGTAGTAACAAGGAAATTATAACAAATTATATAACAAATTATATAACAAATTATATAACAAAACAATTATAACAAAATATTATAGCAAGGAACCAAGCCATACTGTAGCTTCCCCTCGATGCTAGGGCCTTCCTATAAAAAGATGGCTCACGAATCCTACCTCTCTGCTCAGCACTCTCAGAGTTTCTTGATCTCCTCGACTCTCTCTTATTTAGCACTCTCTGCTCTGCTGCTCCCAGACCTGGGCTCTCTTTTTATACTGTCCTAGCCTTCATCTGATTGACTAGAATTCAGCTCATGTACCATTGACTGTGGTCTTAGCAACTCCCTGTAGCCCCTGAGGACTTTAGGCCTATTTAAAAACAAAGATATAATCTGGTTTTCCCACCTAGGCCCACCTGAGCCCTATTGAGTGGGGAAGATCTTTGATCAGATTAAGACTACAGTCAGCTTGGGCACTTCCTCCAACAATGTTTGCAACTCCTCTCTGTTTTGGATTCTTAGGTTTTTTTGACTGAAAGATTCATTAGGGTGTGCCTCTTGATGTTAAACTTCTCAGAACTTAGCTTGGCTGGTCTGTGGATGACACATGCAAACACACATATGCAAAGCCTTTCCAGCTTGGTGGGACCTGTCAGATCATAGGTTGGTGGAATTACTTTCAGCAATCTAGAGCCATTTCCATACCATGATGTAAGCATTGTAGACTCTAGTGGAAGAAATATGATTTTTAGATTATACCAAACAGAGGTATTACAAAATAGACAAGATTAGCGAAGATATAGTGGGGCACAATGAGAGGAACGTTTTGGGAACAAGTAGTACAAGTTGAACTCAGTTATGCCTCAGTTATTCTTTCTAGGGATAGCAAGTTTTCCCAATTTAAAAAGTGATTTCACGTGGTCCTTTAGGGTGGCAGTGCCTAGCATACTTATAACTTTTTGTAGATGTGTCAGGCTTTTTAGAATCTCTCACTATAAAATACAACACATGTAGATCTCTGATTCTGTATTCCTACCTTTTTGTGTTTCTAGAGCAAAAGTGTTACTATTCTGGGAATCAGATAATATACTACAAAGCAGTCATTACAGAGGACCAGGACCATTAGGCAGATTTTATTTCTTAGATTGGAATTAAAAGCTGTGGTTATTTGGCAGAAAACTAGGAACAGTAGCAGTCACACTTGAGGACTAGAATGATGTCAGAAATGAGAGGAGAGGGATATCCCAAAAATGGCAATGACAATTGTTCAAATCCAAGGCAAACTGTTCAACATTATAATAATACAAGTCTATGCTCTAGCCACTGAGGCTGATGAGGCCAAAATTGATCAGTTCTATGAAGACCTACGACATCTTCTAGAAATAACACCAAAAAAAGATGTCACATTCATTGTAGGGAATTAGAATGCTAATGTAGGAAATCAAAGGATAATCAGAATAACAGGCAAGTTTGGGTTTGAGTACAACATGAAGCAGGGCAGAAACTAATAGAGTTTTATCAAGATAGCTTGCTGGTCATAACAAATACTCCTTTTTTCTTTTCCTTTTTTTTTGTAAATTAAAAAAAAATTAAACTTGAAACCAAAATAAGAAAAGAAAAAAAAACATTGCCATATACACAGCCAACTATAAGAGATGATTCAATATAAAACAATAAATTTCCATTTCAAGAAAGCCTGTATAATAAATACTAAATATTGCTTTCAAAGCTGAGTAGTTGGGTAACATTGTCATTTTTTTATTATATTGGCTTTACCTACCTCTGAACAATAAATATTACTTCAGTTGTTTAGATCTGACTTTATTTGTATAAAAAGTATTTTATGTATGTGTTCATATAATTTCAGTGACTGTTTTGGCAGGTATACTCTCAGGTATTTTAACTGTCCAGTTATTTTAAATGGTCTGAAAGAATATTGAATAATATTACTAACACATTGAGTAGTTTTTCTATTTTTCTCTTTTGGTTAAATCTATTTTAGCTTTACCTTTGTCTGAGATCATGATTTCTGCCCCTGCCTTTTTTACATAATAAATTCTACTCCTCTTAAATAATCTTTGTGTGTATCTCTCATTTTTATTGGGTTTCCTGAAAGCAACATATTGTTAAATTCAGAATTTTAATCTGTTTCCATTTTATGGATAAATTCAATCCCATTCACATTCTAAGCTATAATTAGTTGTTGTGTATTTTCCTCTTTTCTATTTTTCCTCACTATCCTTCTCACCCTTTTACCCTATCCCTCCTCACTCCTGTACTTTACTTTTACCTGCTGCCTTGCCCTCCTATTCCTTAACCTCTTAACCTACCCATCCCTCTAAGAATCCTCCTTTATTCTGTCCTCCCACTCTATCCCCTTGCCCTCTTACTTCTTTCTGAATTTAGAAGACTCTGATACCCTTCTCTCTCTCTCTCTCTCTCTCTCTCTCTCTCTCTCTCTCTCTCTCTCTCTCTCTCTATATATATATATTACTTATTTACTTATTATATTTATATTTTATTTTTTTTATTAATTTATCTATCTATTTATTTAATTTTAAAACAGCTTTTAGTGTAATCAGGTTGTCATCTCAAGGTATGGGAAATGATGCCCCAAAGCTCAGGTCCTTCTTACTGTTATTTTCTGAGGTTCTGTTTGGAGGCTCAACCTTGGACTCTGCTTTCCACTCCTAAGCCAGAGTTAGGCTCCCAGCCACACTGTCCTGCAAATGATCTTGCTCCCTGGGGTTCCTCAGGTGGCTACAAACTACAGCCGTCCTCTCTGTCCTGGAACTGAAACCAGAGACTCTTCTGCAAGTGGCCACAGCCACCCCTCACTACTGTACTCACCAGCTGTGTGCTAGATCCTTCTCCCTGAAACCACAGCCTGGGATGTGTCTGGTGAACACAGCTTTGCTTGGCATCCTTGGACAGTGGAAAGTCCTTCAGTCTTCTACTCAGCCTTCAGACCCCCACACTGTCTGCAAAATGAAAAGTTTCTAAGGCCAAGGTTGCTTCTCATTGCCTCCAGGGCTTGTTATTTGTACAGAACTGGCCTGGAGGTGTTTATTTAGGCCAAATCTCCTTCATCTTTCCTGGGGTCTTCTCACTTTGTGTTAGAAGGACAACTGCTTTACCCTGTGTTTATTTCTCCACTCTGAGGTGAAGTTCTGTCTTTTTTTTTGTGGAGGAAATTTGGAGAGCTGAAAGTTGAAGCTGAAAGGAGAGCTGAAAGTTTTCTGGCTGACTCCACCATCTTCCCAGAATCCTCCATAAGCACTGTTTTTCAACATCCCAAAAGGCAACTCTACACGTGGACATCATCAGATGGTCAATAACAAAATCAGATTGATTATGTACTTTGCTGCCAAAGGTGGTAAAGCCCTATACAGTCAGTTAAAGTAAGACCTAAAGCTGAATGTAGCCCAGAAAATGAGCTTCTTATTGTAAAAATCAGACTCATATTGAAGGAAAGTAGGGAAAATCATCAGATTGTATAAGTATGACCTAAATAACATCCTTTACAAATATGAAGTAGAAGTGATGATTATATTTAAGGGATTAAATCTGATGAGAGTGCCTGAAGAACTATGGGCAGATGTTTGTGATATCGTACAAGAGGCAGCAACAAAAATATTATAAAGAAAAAGAAGAGCAAGAAATCAGAATGGCTGTCTGAGGAAAGTGAAAGGGAAAGACATAGCAAATGGAATGCAGAATTCCAGAGGATAGCAAGGAGAGATAAGATTTTCTTAAATGAGCAATGCAGAGAAATAGAAGAAAACAACATAATGGGAAAGATGAAATCTCTTCATAATATTAGAGATATCAAGGGAACGTTTCATGCAGAAATGGGCATTATAAAAGACAAAAATGGTAGGGACTTCAGAAGTAGAAGAGATTATGACTCTTTTGCAAGAATATACAGAAGATCTATGTAAGAAAGATCTAAACACCACTGGTAACCGCAGTGGTGTGGTTACTGATCTAGAGCCAGATAACCCTGGAGAATGAAGTCAAGTGGGCCTTAGGAAGCATTGATAACAGTAAGGCTGATGGAGGTGATGGAATTCCAGCTGAGTTATTTAAAATCTTAAAAGATGCTGTTAAAGTCCTGTATTCATTATGCCAGCAAATTTGGAAAACTCAGCAGTGGCCACTGGATTGGAAAAGATCAGTTTACATCCCAGTCCTAAAGAAGAGCCATGCCCAAGAACATTCAGATATGAAATGGTTGTGCTCATCTTATATACCAGCAAGATTATGCTTAAGATTCAGCAACCTAGGTGTTGGCAGTATATGAATCAAGCTGTATTGAAGAGCAGGCTGGTATTTGAAGTCACAGAGGAACTAGAGACCAGATTGCCAGTAGTTGCTGGATTATGGAGAAAAGCAAAAGAGTTCCAGAAAAATGTCTATTTCTGCTTCATTGACTACAATAAAGACTTTGACTATGTGGATCACATAACAATGTGTTAAGGTCCTCAAAGAGATGGGAGAATGAGATCACCTTTTCTCCTGAGGAACCTGTATGTGGGACAAGAAGCAACAATTAGAAGTAGATATGGAACAACTGATTTAAGATTGGGAAAGAAGTATGATTAGGCCATGTGCTGTATACTGTCACCTTATTTACTTATATACAGAGTATATCATATAAAATGCCAGTCTGGACATCTAAAAATCTGGAATTAAGGTTGGGGGAGAGATATCAATAATCTCAGATGTTCAGATGATACCATTCTGATGGCAGAAAATGAAGAGGAATTAAGAAGCTTCTTGATTGGAGTGAAAGAGGACAGTGTAAAAGCTGGCTTGAAGCTTAACATGAAAACAAAAACTAAGATCTTGGCAACCAGTTCCATAGCTTCCCAGCAACCAGAGGGAGGAGGAATCAAAGCAGTGTCGGATTTTATATTCTTGAGCTCAGACATCACTGAAGATGGCAACTGGATCCATGAAATTAATATGCCTGCTCCTTGGAAGGAAAGCTATGGCAAATCTGAAAGCATACTGAAAAGCAAAGATAGCACCTTGCCAACAAAGGTCCGTATAGTCAAAGCTATTATGATTTTTCCATCAGCAACGTATGAGAGTTGGATTGTGAGGAAAGCTGAGCACTGCGTTTGATTCTTTTTAATTGTGGTGGTGGAGAAGACTTTTGAGAGTCCCTTGGATAGCAAGGACATCAGTTCAGTCAATACTTAAAGAAATTGATTCAGGCCATTCACTGAAAGATCAAATATGGAAGCTGAAGCTTAAATACTTGGGCCATATAATGAGAAGATAGGACTCACTAGGAAAGATGGAAGGCAAAGGGAAAAAGGGATGACAGAGGATGAGATGGATAGATAGTATGATGGAAGCAATTAATATGAACTTGGACAGACTCTGGGAGGTAGTAGGGGATAGAAGGGGTAACGAAGAGTTGAACATGACTGATTAATACCACCACCTCCTATAACCCATTCTCCAAGTTTACTGAGGCCTAGGCTGTTAGCTCACCAGCAGAAAACATTCCTTGTATACATATATACACATATATAAACATATATACATACACATACACATACATAAACATATACATATGCACACATTCATATTCCCATCAGCTACCCAAATATTGAGGTCTCATGAATCATACACATCATCTTTCCATGTAGGAATAT
>CM053627.1:134152924-134170122 GCA_028646595.1 Phalanger gymnotis
CTTCCACTTTTTCATTCCTTTGGTTCTGTTTGATAATATCTTGATTTCTCATCAAGTCACTAGCTTCCACTTCCTCCAGTCTAATTTTTAAGGTGGTATTTTGTTCAGTGGTCTTTTGGACCTCCTTTTCTATTTCGCTAATTCTGCCTTTCAAGGCATTCTTTTCCTCATTGGCTTTTTGGAGCTCTTTTGCCATTTGACTTAGTCAATTTTTTAAGGTATTGTTTTCTTCAGCATATTTTTCAGTATATTTTTGGGTCTCCTTTAGCAAGTCATTGACTTGTTTTTCAAGGTTTTCTTGCATCACTCTCATTTCTCTTCCCAATTTTTCCTCTACTTCTCTAACTTGCTGTTGCAAATGCTTTTTGAGTTCTTCCATGGCCTGAGACCTGTTCATGTTTTTCTTGGAGACTTTTGTTGTAGGCTCTTTGACTTTATTGACTTCTTCTGACTGTATGTTTTGGTCTTCTTTGTCATCAAAGAAAGATTCTAAAGTCTGAGACTGAATCTGGGTGCATTTTCTCTGCCTGGCCATGTTCCCAGCCAACTTACTTGACTTGAGTTTTTTGTCTGGGTATGACTGCTTGTAGAGTAAAGAGTACTTTGTTCTAGGCTTGAGGGGATGTGCTGCTGTTTTCAGAGCTATTTTTATACAGCCAGCTCTGCCACACCAGCACTCCTCCTCCTCCAAGAACCACCAACCTGGACCTCAGCTCAGATCTTAAGCAGACTCTGCATGCCTACTCTGATCTGCCACTTAGTTCCTCCCACCACGTGGGCCTGGGGCTGGAAGCAACTGCAGCTGCAACAGCAGTTCTTTAGCTGCACCCCCTCTGGTGCCCCTGGGATTGTGGCTCATTGTGCACTCCTCTCACTCTGATCCAGCAGTTTTCCCACTAATCTTCTCTGTTGCCTTTGGTGTTCATGGGTTGAGAAGTCTGGTAACTTCTACAGCTCACTGATTCAGGGCGCTAGGGCCTGTTCTGCCTGGCGCCTGGTCTAGTTGGTCTTGCCGTCACCCACGCTGGGCTCCACTCCCCTCCCAACCCAGCTGCGTGCACAATAATCCTTACCCCACGACCATCCAGGCTGTCCTGGGCTGGAGTCCTGTTTCCCTCTGCTGCTTTGTGGGTTCTGCAATTTTAGAATTTGTTCAGAGCCATTTTTTATAGGTTTTTGGAAGGACCTGGTGGGGAGCTCACGCAAGTCCCTGGTTTCCAGCTAGCTCTGCCTAGATAAGTCTCCTTCTCTCTCTAGCTTCAAGGAGCTTACCATATTTCCCCATATATAAGATGCTTCCATATATAAGATGCACCTTAATTTTGGGGCCCAAAATTTGAAAAAAAATGTATTACATAAAGTTATTGAACTCAACTTTTATTCATCATAAAATTCTTACAGTAATACGATGAAATTCCACGACCTTCTGCTCACAGCTTTCAGGCATCTTTTGGGGAAGTCTGGTGCGTGTAGGCATGCTTAGTCCATTCAGTTTCATGAACCTGAAGCATCAATTGTGTCCTCCTTTGAAATCAGTAACTTCTTTTTCATCAGCAGTTCTTCTTGACTCATGCTGAACCATCTTTGTGGACACGAGAATTCCAGTTGCCCTTTGCTCTTCAATTATATCCTCAATTGCCTCTCTAAATCAGGCTGACTTGCCTCTCATGACCTTCTTCTGCTGTAGGGTTTCTTCTCAATTGTTTCTTCTCAGATTGTTTTCTCAGTTGGAGGAGAACCAAACTTACATTCAGCAGCATGGTTTCCATTCACTTTTGCAAACCGGATCACTTTTAACTTGAATTGAACATGTCAAAACATAACCTGATCTTCCCGTAACAAATGTGAAACAGTGAGTGCAAAGACAACAAGTGCGAAAAAGCGGAAAATGCAAGTAAAAAGCTACAACAATGAATGCAAAAACAAACGTGAAAAAGCAGGAAATGGAAGTAAAAATCTACAACCACTGTATAATACACACCCATTTTTTAGACCCCAGATTTTTCGAAAAGGGTGCGTCTTATACATGGGAAAATACGGTATGTTGTTTTGGGATTTCGAAGTTAAGACCCACCCCTCGGATCCACCACTCTTCTAGACTATTGCAGTACCCTTCTAATTGATATCTCGACCTCCAATATTTTCTTATTCTAGTCCATCCTCTGTACAAGTTTTGAAGTGATTTTTTTTTCCCCCCAAGCACAGGTCTGACCATGTCATTCCCCTGTTCAGTAACCTCCCCTGGTTCCCTTTTGCCTTTAGCAACGTTGTTCTATGTTGGTTCTTCAAAGCCCTTCATAACCTGATCCCCTAACTACCTTTACAGCCTTCTTATACATTACTCTCTTCATATTTTGCTGTACTCTGAAGTCCAGACAAACTGGCCTTCTTACTGTTCTTGACACATAGTATCCCTGTCTCTTGTCTGCGTGCCAATATGCTGTCTGGCCTGCATGTTTGAAATCTCTCCACATCACTTACCAGAATTCTTTATTTGCTTCACAACTCAGCTCACATTTGACCTTCTTTATGAAGCCTTTCTGATCCTGTATTTCTTTTGCTTATTTTTATATGTACTTACATATATAGGTTGTTTCCTCTGCTAGAATGTAAGCTACTTAAGGTAGAAGGACCATTTCATTTTTGTCTTTCTCCTAGTTCCTAGCACAGTGTCCAGCATACAGCAGGCCCTAAACAAATGCTTATTGAATAATAGATATTCCATTTGGCATAGAGCATAATGTGTGAATAGTAATAATGAGGTCATTGTTTAGGTGCTATAGGTTGATGCCAGTTTGTGGAGGACGAGGCTAAGGAATCTGTACTTTGTCTTATAAGCAATATGGAATTACTGAAGGTCTCACAGCAAAACACAGGATGCCTGTTAAAAAGGGGGGGAAATCTCTTTCAAAGTAATTAGAACAAATGCCATGAATTTTTTATTCTCAAAAGTCTGCCATCAGCCTCTATCGTTATACAATTTGCCATGAAGCATCTAAATTTTGAGATTTTACTGTATGAATAAATTTATATTAGATCTATGTCCTGATTGAACAACCTATTTTATGGAATTTTAGAGTTAGAAGACAATTTATAGGGTCGTCTAGTCTTTCCATACAGTGCAAACTGTTGTCTTCACGTCACATCATTTCTAATCATCCTTTAGGCTCTGGTTCAGAGGGATCTCAATACCTTACAAATACAGTTCATTTCATTTTCTGATAAGGCATAATTGTTATATTATTGAGGCTCAGATGAGAAAAGATTTCTAAACTCTGTGTGATCCTTGTCTTTTTTCTCTGTTAACATTCCATTTTGTGTTTATACCCTGAGTGCTTCATGGCAGGCACCCAATATAGGTTAGCAGTATTTCAGATGTAGTCTGATCAATGTAGAGTAGAGTTGGGACTATTTTCTCCCTTCTATAGAGACTGCTTTTATTAATGCAGTTGAGCTTTGTGTTAGCTTTTTTAGTAGATGGTTTATATTGCTGAGTCGTGTTAAACTTGCTATTGAATAAAATGCTTGCCTTTTTTTAACAAGTCTTAATGTTAAGTCATGACCCTCCCTTCCTTTACTGATAGATTTGATTTCTGCAATCTAAATCTACTTATCCCCACTAAATTTAATTATTTTAGTCTTAGGCTATCACTTTAGCTAATTGGAATATCTGATTTCTGACTCTGTATGACCACAGACATGTCACTCCCTGAGTCTCAGTTTTCTTATCTGTAAAGTAAGGACAGTAATGCCTACCTTACAGTTATTGTTTTTCTCTTTCTTTCTTTTTTTTTTTTTTTAATGAAGTGAAATTCAAATGAAATAATGTATGGAAAGTTCTTTGCAAGCTTTAAAGCACTGTATAAATGTTGGTTATTATTCCATTTCACCAAAGTTTAGTTTCTTGGTATATAAAATGGAGATGATCATTATAACACTTGGGCTGCCTACTTCATGGAATGATATAAGGATAATTATAAGTCTTAATGCATTATAGAAATGAGAACAATTCCTTTTTAGTCAGAATTAGACTCATAGTTGTTCTCTTGTTGCTTCTTCAAACTGCTGAGATGAAATTGGCAACAAAGCAAGTCTTCTTTCTTTCCAACTTCCTACTACTGCTTTTGAATCCTCTCTGCTCCCTCACCATCTTGTTTAGCCATCTTTCTTCTTGTTCTATACTGAACATGTTGAGTTCTTTCAGTTTCTCCCAACCTGAATTGTAAAGAGGTGATGCTTATGGTCCTTTACTTAAGCAGATCACTTTTCGTTTCTAGTACAGTTGATTGGCTAGTGATTAAATTATGAAAACAAGCACCTTCTTGCATAAGCCTTTGTGTTTTGGTCAGGAAGATGAATATAGTGTGAACCTTGTTAATCATTGAAATAGTTACTTTTGTTTCTATTCCTCCTGGCTCTGACTGGCAGTTAATATTCTTTTTTCTCTTGTGCAGGGGATGAAAATATCTCTTGTAGACTCCAGTGGCAAAGTTGTCATTTTTCTTTACTGCCAGATTTCAGGAAACTCTGTCTTTAAAGTTAGTATGTCCCTTTTCTTTTTCTGTTTTAGTCTCTTTCTATTGTTCTGGGCAGATATGGTTAGCTGTTATTAACTTGCTCTGCTGGTTGTTGGATCATCCTTCTTATATAGTCACCAAACAGAAAGATCTTTGCAGTATGCCATAATCTTTGGCTTGAACTCTAAGCTTTTTGTCTACTAGCATTCTTCTAACTCGAGCATCACCCACTTGGTCAGTCTATGGGGAACCATCTCTAATGTACAGTCTCACTTGCAAGGATGAAGTGCTGATAGCATCCATTTATAATGTGCCACATCATTAATAATTCCAAAGTCAGATAGTACATCTGACGTGAAGGGCAACTCTGGGTTCAAGTGTTTTCTATAGCTGTTCCTTGGAAAAATGAAGCAGGAATTTCTAAATGTGTTTCCTCCCTTAGCGATGCCATACCTCCTACTACCATAAGGATAACAGTAGAGATAGTAGTATTGTCACCAATGCTGTTCCTTTTAGAATTATCTTCCTTCAAGGCTTTAACTCCTCTTTGAAACCTTACTTGATGGCAGTTATTAGTGGTCTCTCTATCTAAAGTAACTTATTATCCCCATCTGCATACATTCTCTATCCCACTGGTAGAATAGCAGCCCATTGAAGGCAGAAACTGTTTTCGTTTTTGCCTTTTTATCTCCTAAACCTTGTAGGAAGGAGTCATATGAGAAGCAACACAGCATAAATGGAGCTGAGTTCAGTTCCACTCTGATACTTAATAACTGTAACTTGACCTCTCTGTGGTTCATTTTCCTCATCTGTAAAGTGGAGGAAGTCTTACCTCTAGTACCTAATTCACAGAATTATTGGGAAGCTTAAATGATGCAATCTACATAAAGTACTTTAGAAAAGTTAAAGTGCTAAAGTGTCATTGATATTTTAAGAAACTTAATAAATGATTGCTAAATGAAACTTGAAGTCTTCGTGTGTGTGTGTGTGTGTGTGTGTGTGTGTGCACTCTTATCACAATGCCTCTTTCCATCTCTTCATCTTTTAGAAGGGTTTTGACTTTTTATTTACTCTATATTTCCTCTTCTTCCTCATATTGATGTCTATGGCGATAATACCAAGCCTTAATAGCAAGACATCTTCCCATTCTCTTATACATGTTTTGTTAGCTTACTTTCCTTGGGATAACAATGTTTTATTAATGATATCATTATGTTTTTACATATAGCTTAAAAGGAATTAGAAATGTCTAAAAAGAAGTTAGAGGCAATTACAAAACACAGAATAGAATATTTTGACTACATGAAATTTAAATACTTTTACATAAACAAAATTAATACATCTAGGAAAATAAAGGGAAAGTTATTGACTATGAAAACAATCTTTGCATCAGATATTTCTATGTTTATTTTCTAAGATACATAGACAACTCGCAGAACTATTGTAAGACCAAAAGAATTTTCCTAGTAGACGGTGATCAAAGGCTGTGAACAACAAGTTCTCAGAGGAGAATCGCAAACTGTTTAAAATCCTGTGAAAGCATGCACCAAATCACTAATGGTAAGACAAATGCAACTCACAACTTTGACTCAGCGAATCTGCCAAAAAAAAAAAAAAATTTAATGGGATTTTTGAAAGGCAAGCCCATTAATGCATTATGGATAGAGGCATGAAATAGTGCAGCCATTCTGGAAAGCATTTTGGAATTATGAAAAACAAGTGGCTAAGATGTGTGTAATCTTTGCCAGTGTATCTGTTACTAGTTGTATGGCCCTAAGCAGGTCATTGATAAAAAGAAAGATTCCAAATATACCAAAATATTTACAAAAGCACTTTCTATGGTAGCAAAGAACTAGAAACAAATAAAAGCCCATCCTTCGAAGAATGACCAAGTAAATTATGATACATGAACATAATGGTATATTACCATGTTGTAAGAAATAACAGGTTTGATGAATACAGAAGAAGCATGGAAAGACCCACATGAACTGATGCAAAATGAACTAAGCAGAGTCAAGAAAACAGTATACATAATAATGACAATGATGTAAATGGACACACACACAACAACAGCAATTGAAAATTAATGTTGCAAAATTATAGTCCCCAAAGATGATGATGATAAGTACTACTGCTGCTGCTGCTGCTGCTACTACTGCTACTACTACTAGCATTCATATAGTACTTTTAAGGTTTGCAAAGCACTTTACAGATACATCATTTGATTCTCACAACAACCCTGGAAGGTAGATGCTATTATTATCCCTGTTTTACAGATGAGGAAACTGAGGCTGAGAGAAAGAAAATGACTTGTTCAGAGTTACACAGCTAGTAAGTATCTGAGGCTGGATTCCATCTCAAATTACTTGACTCCAAGTTTAGCATTTTATCCACTATGCCAGTTATATTAGTAGATACCTCCTCTTACTACTTTGCAAAAGTGAAGGAAGGGGTCCATTGATGTATGGCATTGCATATAATTAGATTTTTACAATGTATTGATTGGTTTTGCCAATTGTTTCTGTTCTCTTCTTCCTTTTTTTTTTCTTTTGTAAAATACTTTGTTATAAGGTATGGCTTTCTGGGGGATACAGGGGGAAATTTAAGAGATGTAAAGAACAAAAAATATCATCTACTTAAAGAGAAGTATCGAAATTAGAAGAGGACTGGTTCTTAAATTGGTTTATAAAATAAAATCAGTAATATTTTTTTCTGCTGTAGGAACAATTTTGTTAGGTATTTGAAAAGTTATTTGTAGCTTTGTAGTTATATATTTGTTTCTAATTCACCGATTATAAATCTTTGTTGCGGTTTATTGACCTGGAACTACATGCTATCTCCCAGAATAGGCTGGGACTTCCTTGAGAGCAGAGACTGTTTATATTTTGACTTTCTTTGTATCCCCAGCGCTGAGGTTGTTCTTGGCACTGTGCAGGCTTTCAGTAAATGTTTACTGATGGAATAACAAAAGCCCTGAGAAGTAGATACTCTTACTGTTGCCATTTTAATAGAGTGGGTGTGGGAAACCTGGAGAGAGTAGTCAAGTCCAGAGACTTAATGGTATTAGAATAGACATAAATTCTTAGTATAATCTGAAAACCCAAAAAACCAATTGTGGGGCAGGGAGTGTCATGGTATGAATTGGTACTTATGCAGGCTTATGAGTATGACCAGATTCCACAGAAATTAGAGGAATTAAAATAGAACTACAAGATTGGTTAAGTGAATTGAGGGATTCCTTTATAAAGAAGGATTAAAGGAACTAGACATGTTTTTCTTATCTAGGTGACATTGAAGGGAGACAAGTCCATATCAAACAGGAAGAAGATAGATTTTACATATTAGAGTAGGGGTAAGGAGTAAATTGATAAAGTGTTGAATTATGTTGACTGTCATTTTTGAGATTACTAATCTTGGTAGAGCAGGAGAATGTCATAGTCAAATATCCTAATTTCAGTGAGACATTGACAGAGATTCTTGTCATATCCTTGAGAAGAAGACAGAAACACATGAGTTGGGTATTGGTAAAGTTTAGTGAACTTTGGGGGATTAAAAAACCATACCCAAAGAATGTTAATGAGTTGGTGTTGGCCTGAAAGGTGTTGTGTAGCATCATCTCTAGCTTACTGCGTCATACTTTTCACAATAACTGTTCCGGATCTCTTTTTTTCATATCTCTTTCATGATTCAATATTTTTAGTTTTCAACTTTTTTTGATTTCCACAAGATTTTGAGTACGAATTTTCTCCCCATTTCTACCCTCTCCCCACCCCAATATGGCATATATTCTGATTGCCCCTTTCCCTAATCTGCCTTCCCTTTTGTCTCCCCACTCTCCCCCCCCATCCCCTTTCCCCTTACTTTCTTGTAGGGCAAGATAGAGTTCTATACCCCATTGCCTGTATATCTTATTTCCCAGTTGCATGTAAATAAACAGCTTTTTTTTTGAGCATTTGTTTTTGGAACCTCGAGTTCTAAATTCTCTCCTTTCTTCCCTCCCCACCCACCCTCCTTGAGAAAGGCAAACAATTCAACATAGGCCACACACGTACCATTATGCAAAACACTTCCATAACAGTCATGCTTTGAAAGACTGACTATATTTCCCTCCATCCTATTCCTGTCTGCCTTTATTCAGTTTTCTCTCTTGACCCTGTCCCTTTTCAAAAGTGTTTTCTTTTGATTACCTCCTTCAATGATCTGCCCTCCCTTCTGTCATCCCCCCTCTCTTATCCTCTTCCCCCACTGCTTTCTTGTAGGGTAAGATCCCAAGTTGAGTGTGTATGTTATTCCCTCCTTAAGTCAAACACAATGAGAGCAAGATTGACTCATTCCCCCTCACCTGCCCCCTCTTTCCTTCCTACAGAACTGCTTTTTCTTGCCACTTTTATGCCAGATAATTTCCCCCATTCTATCTCTCCCTTTCTCCCTCTCCCAATATATTCATCTCTCACCCCTTAATTTAATTTTAGTTTTTTAGATATCATCCCTTCATATTCAACTCACTCTGTGTGTGTGTGTACATATGTATATATATACACACACGTATGTATGTATATTCCCTTCAACTACCGTGATACTGAGAAAGGTCTCATGAATTGCAGCCATCATCTTTCCATGTAGGAATGTAAACAAAGCAGTTCAACTTTAGTAAGCCCCTTATGATTTTGCTTTCTTTTTATGTTTTTCATTCTTCTCTTGATTCTTGCATTTGTTTTATTTTATTTTATTTGGGGGGGGGGCAGGGCAATTGGGGTTAAGTCACTTGCCCAAGGTCACACAGCTAGTAAGTGTGTCAGGTGTCTGAGGCTGGATTTCAACTCAGGTCCACCTGCCTCCAGGGCCAGTGCTGTACTCACTGCGCCACCAAGCTGCCCCTTGATTCTTGTATTTGAAAGTCAAGTTTTCTATTCAGTTTTGGTCTTTTCATAGAGAAAGCTTGAAAGTCCTCTATTTTATTGAAAGTCCATATTTTGCCTTGGAGCATGATACTCAGTTTTGCTGGGTAGGTGATTCTCTGTTTTAATCCTAGCTCCTTTGACCTCTGGAATATCATATTCCAAGTCCTTCGGTTCCTTAATATGGAAACTGCTAGATCTTGTGTTATCCTGATTGTGTTTCCACAACACTCGAGTTGTTTCTTTCTGGCTGCTTGCAGTGTTTTCTCCTTGACCTGGGAACTCTGGAATTTGGCTACAATATTCCTAGGAGTTTTCTTTTTGGGGATCTTTTTCAAAAGGTGGATTCTTTCAATTTCTCTTTTACCCTCTGGCTCTAGAATATCAGGGCAGTTCTTGATAATTTCTTGAAAGATGGTGTTTAGGTTCTTTTTTTGATCATGGCTTTCAGGTAGTCCAATAATTTTTAAATTATCTCTCCTGGATCTGTTTTCCAGGTCAGTTGTTTTTCCAATGAGGTATTTCACATTGTCTTCAGTTTTTTCATTCCTTTGGTTCTGTTTTATAATTTCTTGATTTTTCAAAGTCACTAGCTTCTACTTGCTCCAGTCTAATTTTTAAGGTGGTATTTTGTTCAGTGGTCTTTTGGACCTCCCTTTCCATTTGGCTAATTCTGCCTTTTAAGACGTTCTCCTCATTTCTTCTTGGAGCTCTTTTGCCATTTGGGTTAGTCTATTTTTTTTTTTTTGGAGGGGGAAGGCAGGGCAGTTATGGTTAAGTGACTTTTACCCAAAGTCATACAGCTAGTAAGCGTGGCAAGTGTCTGACGCTGGATTTGAACTCAGGTCCTCCTGACTCCAGGGCCGGTGCTCTACTCACTGCGCCACCTAGCTGCCCCTAGTCTATTTTTTAAGGTATTACTTTCTTCAGTATTTTTTTGGATCTCCTTTAGCAAGACATTGACTTGTTTTTCATGGTTTCCTTGAATCACTCTCATTTCTCTTCTCAGTTTTTCCTCTACTTCTCTTACTTGCTTTTCCAAATCCCTTTTGAACTCTCCATGGCCTGAGACCAATTCATATTTTTCTTGGAGGCTTTTGATGTAGGCCTTTTGACTTTGTTGACTTCTTCTGGCTGTATATTTTGATTTTGTCACCAAAAAAAAAAATGATTCTACAGTCTAAGTCTGATTCCTTTTATGCTGCCTGCTACTCGTGTTCCCAGCCATCTACTTGACCTTGAGCTTTTGGTCAGGTTATGATTTCCTTCAGAGTGGAGAATGCTTTGTCGCGAGCTTCACGGGACTTGCACTGCTGTTTTCAGAGCTACTTCTAAGCCACCACAAGCTCTGCCACAGCAGTGCTCTTCTTCCTCCAAGAACCACCAACTAGGACCACAACGTAGATCCAAACAGGGCAAAGCAGGAGAACCCTGCCTCTGCGCCAGCAAAGCACCGCCTGTACTCCTACTCTGACAACGCTACTTGATTCCTTCAACCAGATAGGCCAAGAGCTCTGGAAGCAGCTGCAGGAGTTTTCTGCTGCTGTGCCACCTCTGCCACCCCCCGGGCTAGGGCCAGACTGTGTACTTGACTCACCCTGATTCAGAAGTTTTCCCACTGACCTGCTCTGTGGTCTTTGGCATTCGTGGGTGGAGAAGTCTGGTAACTGCTACAGCTCAGTGATTCCTGGCCCTAAGGCCTGCTCACCTGATCTCCTCTGCCTCATCCCACATTGGACTGTGCTCTGCTCCCAGCATGGTGCGATAGACCCTTCTCAGTGACCACCCAGGCCATCCTGGGCTGGAGACCTGCTTCCCTCTGTTATTTTGTGGGTTCTGTAGCCCTAGAATTTCTTCAGAGCCGTTTTTACAGATGTTTGGAGGGATTTGGGGGAGAACATAAGCGAGTCTCTGTTTTCCAGCCTCCATCTTGGCTCCAAGCCCCCCCAGATCTCTTTTAAAGCTCACACTTCTATGCTCCTTCTCATGTCTATTTCTCTGAGATTAAGCCTGTCCACTATCTCTTTTCCAAGGTTCAAAACCTTCCTTTTCATCTGACATCTAACCTTTTGTCCTTGATCCCATCTTTTCCTCCGAGACTTTGTTTAATTATTCATTCTCTCTTTCCCTTCTCCTCTCTTCAGTGTCTTCTTTTACTGATTCCTTATTTTTTTGCCAACAAACATGTTTAGGACTCCTCTTTTAAAAAAAAACAAAACTTTTATCATCTCCATGCAGACAACACCAAAAATCTATATCTCTATTTCTTGTCTTGAACTAGTGACTATATTAATGGACATCATTACCTGGGTATTCCTCATGTATCTCAAACTCACTACACGTCTAAAATAGAACTCTTTCCTCTTAAACCCACTTCTCCAGTCCTCTCTACTTCTTTTGTGGATACTGCTATTTTTAAAAACCTTAGATTCAACCTTGACTCTTCCTATTTCCTCACTCTCAGTATCCAACAAAATGCCAACTTTTATAGACTCAGCTTTCATATCATTTCTGTTTCTCCACTCAGATAACTACCACTTGAGTTCAGGTTCTGTGTTATCTCTGGCTTGAGCATTGCATTAGCTTCCTTGCTTCCAATCTCTCCTTCCTCTAATCCATCTTCCATACAGGTGCTAAAATAATTTTTCTGATACGTAGGTCTGACCAGGTCATTCCACTGCCCAAGAATCTTTAGTGGTTCCCTATTACCTCTGGGGTAAAATACAGTCTTCTCAATGTGGCGTTTAAGTTCTGTCACAATCTGTCTTTAGGCCATTTTCCAGGCTTATTTCATTCAACAAACCTTTTTAAAGCACCTGCTATATTCAGGGCTTCGTGCTAGGTAGTAGAGATAAAAAGCAATTTCTTAAATGATCTCTGTTCTAGGAGCTTTCCTAAGATAATTTGAGGAGAAGGATCATTGGCAACTAGGGAGATCAGGGAAGGTTTTAAGTATGGACTGTAATACCTGAGTTGAACTTTGAAAGAAGTTAATTATTCTAAGTGGTAATATTGAGGAAGGAGCACATTTCAGGCAAAAAGAAAGCCCATACAAAGTCATAGGCAGAAGATGAAATTTCTTGTTTGAGGAATAGTAGGTGGATAGATAGCAATATTTATTGGAGAGTAGTGTGAAATAAGTCTGGGAAGGTAGGCTGAAGTTAGACTGTAAAGACTTTTTAATATACCAGGCTGAGACGTTTTTAACTTATCTTAAAGGCAATTAGATTAGTTCAATAAATGCCTATGTTCTGTACAAGGTATAATTGCTTATAGAAGTATTTCCCTTCTGGTTCTTATATTGTGAGTACTGTGAGGCTATACCTTTCTGACAAGATTATTATTAGATCCAGTGAGTGAGTATATGTGAGAATGCTTTAGAGACTGTAAAACACCATAGGGTGGGAAGATTAAAGTCCTGCCTAGATGTACAGAAATGACAAATGAGAAATAACAAATTTCTAGTATCTCAAAGAGCCAAGTGATTGGAACTCTCCTCAGAGTTTTCTTACTTGACAGTTTTAGTTAAAATTAGGAATTGAAATTCATTCATTCATTCATTTTTCTGGTAGTCCTCCTTTTGCCTGCCCCTTTCATAATCAGGTATATCTGCTTTATAGAAGATGAACTTCAAGTGGCCCTTAAAACAGTATGCTGCATTTGCAGAAGTGTACCTTCCTGAGATTTAATTTAGTTGAATTTTAGATTATGTCATAGATCTCACTTATTTGTCAGAAATACTGAGTAGCCAAAACTGACCAAAAGATATATATTGGAAGCCTGTTTTAAATTAAATAGTCTTTTGATGCTGTTTGGCTGATGGCAGGGAAGTCTATCTTTAAGGTAAAATTAAATTTATAGCACCTTACAAGTAAGAATTGTTAATTACAAAGCCCGTTTTTTTGTTCATTTTATTGAAAAAAGATGTTTTGTATGGTGTGTATCTATGTGAATGATGGGCCTTGTTACAGAAATAATAGTTTATCATATAGTAGTTTATAAATAGTTACCCCATTTAATCCTCACACAAACCTTGGGGACTAGGTTCTATCCCCATTTATAGATGAAAAACTGAAGCAAGCAGGTTAAGTCATTTGACCAGTTCACATAACTAGGAAGTAACTCAGGCAGGATTTCAACTCAAGTCTTCCTGATTCCAAGGCCAACATTTGTCTCATGTGTACCACCTGGCTGCCAATACAGATTCAACTAAACATTAGTTTGGATAAAGCCAGCATTCCAGGAGCTATATGCTGTTGGTTTTATTTGTTGTTTTTTTGTTTTTGGAGGGGAGAAAGGAAGGCAATTGGAGTTAGGTGACTTGCCCAAGGTCACACAGCTAGTGTGTCAAGTGTCTGAGTCTGGATTTCAACTCAGGTCTTCCTGGCTCCGGGGCTGGTGCTTTACTCACTGTACCACCTAACTGTCCCTGTTGGTTTTATTTGAAATACTTTTATTGATGTCCTTTCTTTTTTCTTATAACAAATATTTATATTTAAACAAAATAAATCAACACATAGGTTGTAGCTGAAAATGTATGCCAGTTCCTATATCTCTCTCAGAGAGGTAGGAGATGTGATTTATTTATCATCAGTTTTTTGAAATCATAATTGGTCACGTGGGCAGTGTGCAGATTGTTTTTCTGGTTCTGTTAACTTCCCTAATATATGGATTCCTACTTTGTTTCCAATTATTTGTTATTATTAAAAAGGTTCTGATAAATATTTTTGCATATATGTTACCTTTCTTCATTTGAACTCTTTGGGATGTTTTTCTCGTTTTGGTATTGCTAGGCTAAAGCATATGTTGCTGTGACTTTTCCAAGCAATTTTGCTTTTATAAACCCAAAATTGCCTTGTTTAAATGAATAGATTTATGTAATGATTAGACATTAAGCACTTATTTTCTAATAAGTATAAAATGGCTTTATATTAGTTATTCTGATTATATGTGATGGATTATACATATTAAAAGACAAACTAGATTCCAGAATATAAATATAGTATATTTAGGTTATGTTAATTTTCATGTTTTAGTAGTTGCATTCTAGTAAGATCTTGGAGTTTGGTCGGGAGCTTTAGAGATACCTATAGTTGTTTTCTTTCAAGGTATTTTATAATAGTAGCTTTTGGCTAGATTATTTGTTGGAGAAAAACCTTATCCCTGTTGTTCAGGACTGAAACCACTCCTAAAAAGCAGTTAGATGACCTCCCCCACCCCCACCCCCAAAAAGCATTGTTGACTGTTTGCAATATTAGCAAACTGTGCTTAAAATTAGAATAAATAGTTCTATTTTTACAGGTGCTGTATACTAAAGAAAACCCTCAGCCCTTTAAATGTGATATACAATTAAAATGTTTAATATTATAGTATGACATAATCTATATTTACTTTTTATATTTCTATATTTACTTTTTTACTTTTAAAATCCTTTTCTAAATTAAATTCTGTAGCTAAATCAAATAGAACGGTAACATGACAAAACACGTCAAACTCCTATGGGCACTGGCATATCATAGTTACAAATAAGTCCGTATGCCTCAGCCATATTTTGAAGCCTATTAGTTGACATATTGTTGGCTGAGTTCATGTGGATGCCACCATTGGAAGGCCTCTTAACTCCACTTTTGCCTCTTGGTTGTTACTAGGTTCCATGTGTAGATAAGCCACTTTTGGTTACATCCAATAAATCCAATGGTATGTACCTGTATTAGACTCAACATGTCCAAAACCAAACTCATTATCTTCTCCCCTAAACCTCTGCCTTCCAGATTTCCTTATTAGACAGTGGATAGAGTGCTAAACCTGCAGTTAACAAGAGACTAGCTATGTGACCCTGGGCAAATCACAACTGAAAAACGACTCGTTTGACCTAGGCATTGTGCTAAGTACTGTTATAAATATTACCTCATTTGGTCTTCACAACAGCCCCAGGAGGTAGGTGCTATTATTACCCCCATTTTGTAGTTGAGGAAATTGAGGTAGAGAAGTTAAGTGACTTTCCTGGGATCACAAAACTAGTAATTGTGTGAGGTTATTTTTGAACTCAGTTCTTCCTGACTCTTGGCTCAAGGCTCTATCTAGTGTACCATGAGGTACTTCTAGATGAAGGCAGAGGATAATGAGGATAATCAAGGGTTGGAGTTTGTCTGTGCATGACCATCTTTTAGGACAAAGAAGCAAAGTATTTGCAGGGTGGAGGTCCATGTAAAGTTGATTTGGTTTACCAGCAGGCTGAAATGGTGAAGAGAAGAGTGTAGCCTGTGCTGAGATTTTGGCTTGGGAAACAATTAGGAGATTGGAAGTTATCATGAGGATGACCATCAGGGTTAGGGTTATTGTTACTATTATTTTTATCTAGTTGGCATCATCATTTTCATATTAGGTATGTTTTTTCCTTCTGTCTGTTTTTTCACTCGAATATTTTCAAGTGTATATTTCTGGCTTCCTTATTCTGTCCTCTTTTTCATTTAACAAGGTACTACCAACATTTCACATTATTTCTATCCTGTAGACTCTCCTCGTTTAAGCAAATACTCTTTTAAAAAGGCCTTTAGCATTACCTTCTCTATCAGTAGCCTCTTAGGTTTGTGAAATAAAAAAAAAAAGAAAAGCTAACTTGAGGTAGACTGATGACATTTATCAACTCTAATAATGTTCAAAGAATCCAATGAACACAAGTGGAAGCAACCTCCGAGGCTTCGTGTTCTAATGCATTCATTTTACAAATGAGCAAACTGAGGCCCAGAGAAATTTAATGTTTACGTCAGGGAGAAATAATTTGAAATACAGAAATTGACAAAAGCATTTTGCGTATCTTAAGTGAAAAAATGTGGTGATATTTTAATTTAGTTTTCCTGTTGCTTCTTGTAGCAATCCTTTTGATGATGGCCAGATTAGGTCAAGATCAAACATTGTCAGAGTTTTGGTTTACAAATTATTATATTAGTATAACCATGATACAAAATAGTATCTTTATAAATAAATCTTTGTAAATCAATGCAGTGGAGTAGGAAAAAAGAACGGCTTGAATTTGTCGATAGTGATGAGGGACTCTGGTCCTTGGAATGTACCCAGTCATAGAAAGAGCTTATTGCTGATACAGAACATTTCCTTTGCCAGGTCATTATGACCCCCATGTGTTGTAGCAATAGTTGGGTGTACCTCCTTTTTCAGTTCGAGCAACAATCATTTTCTTGGGTGCTCCCAGAAACAGCCTATGGTAGTTTCCTACAGCCTAGAACATGTTTTTTTTTTAAATTTTTTTAATTTAATATATTTAGTTTTCAGCATCGATTTTCACAGGAGTTTGAATTACAAATTTTCTCCTCATTTCTACCCTCCCCCCCACTCCAAGATGGTGTATATTCTGGTTGTCCTGTTCCCCAGTCAGCCCTCCCTTCTGTCACCCCACTCCCCTCCCATCCCCTTTTCCCTTTCTTTCTTTCTTTTTTTTTAAATTTATTTTTAATATGTTTAGTTTTCAGCATTGATTTTCACAGGTGTTTGAATTACAAATTTTCTCCTCATTTTCACCCCCGCCCCACTCCAAGATGGCGTACACTATGGTTGCCCTGTTCCCCAGTCTGCCCTCCCCTCCGTCCCCCCATTCCCCTCCCATCCCCCTTTCCCTTCCTTTCTTGTAGGGCAAGATAAATCTCTATGCCCCATTGCCTGTGCATCTTATTTTCTAGTTGCGTGAAAAAAAAAAAAAACCTTTTTTACTTTTGAACATCTATTTTTTTAAAACCTTGAGTTCCAACTTCTCTCCCCTCTTCCCTTC
>CM053627.1:134170622-134184931 GCA_028646595.1 Phalanger gymnotis
TCCATTTGGCTAATTCTGCCTTTCAAGGCATTCTTCTCATTGGCTTTTTGGAGCTCTTTTGCCATTTGAGTTAGTCTATTTTGTAAGGTGTTATTTTCTTCAGTATATTTATCAGTATATTTTTGGGTCTCCTTTAGCAAGTCATTGACTTGTTTTTCATGGTTTTCTCTCATCCTTCTCATTTCTCTTCCCAATTTTTCCTCTACTTCTCTAACTTGCTTTTGCAAATCCTTTTTGAGCTCTTCCATGGCCTAAGACCAGTTCATGTTTTTCTGGGAGGGTTTTGATGTAGGCTCTTTGACTTAGTTGACTTCTTCTGGCTGTAATTTGGTCTTCTTTGTCACCAAAGAAGGATTCCAGAGTCTGAGACTGAATCTGGGTGTGTTTTTGCTGCCTGGCCATGTTCCCAGCCAACTTACTTGACCCTTGAGTTTTTCAGCGAGGTATGACTGCTTGTAGAGTACAAAGTTTTATGTTCCAAGCTTGAGGGGATGTGCCAGCTCTGCCACACCAGCACTCCTCCTTCCCCAAGAACCCCTAACCCAGACTGGACTTAGATCTTCAGCAGGCTCTGCACTCCTGCTCTGATCCACCAGTTAATTCCTCCCACCAGGTGGGCCTGGGTCCAGAAGCAACTGCAGCTGTAGTTCTGTAGCTACCCCACCTCTGCTGCACCCCCCTCAGGCAGTGGCCAAACTGCAAACTATCCTAGTCCCCAGCAGCTTTTCCCTCTAACCTACTCTGTTGTCCTTGGTGTTTGTGGGTTGAGAAATCTTATAACTGCTGCAGCTCACTGAATCTGGGTACTAGGGCACGGTCCGCCCGGCTCCCGGTCTGGTGGGTCAGCCCAGCCCATGCTGGGTTCTGCTCCGCTCCCTTCCTCTCCCAGCTTCATTCAGGATAGACCTTACCCAGAGACCACCCAGGCTGTACTGGGCTGAAGCCCTGCTTCCCTAGCTATTTTGTGGTTTCTGCAGTTCTAGAATTGGTTCAGAGCCATTTTTTATAGGTTTTTGGAGGGACTTGGCGGGTAGCTCACGCTAGTCCCTGCTTTCCAGCCGCCGTCTTGGCTTGGCCCCCCAGAACATGCTTTTTAATCTCTAATCCACAGAACTTTTCAGCCATTTAGGTCCTGTGGCAAATGAAGCAGACTTTTCAACATACATTTCTTTCCATTACAGTTGTATTTGTTGATCAATTTCTGCCACCAGTACGTTTTTCAAAACCCTTCTAGCAATTTCACCAGACTCCTTTGAAAGAATCACTTTTTGCTTTTTTAAAAATTAACTCTAGTTAGCTACAAAAAATAGCAACGAGATTTAAAGCTAATAATGCCTACTAATTATTCCACTTACAGGACTGTTCTTCTAAAATATAAACTAAGATAGTTCAAGTGATTAGCTTGTCATAAATGTCCTGTTTTATATATGTGATTTATCTTGGGGTTTGCAGATCCTAATTGGATTTCATAATTAAAAACTGAAATACATAATTAGGAACATCATTCCCTTATAGTATCTATCATAGTGACTTAAGAAGGAGGCCCTACATAAATGTTTGTTGGTTGGTGGATTATTTCATTTATTCTCCTTTATTCACCCTCTGTGTGTCAGCCAAACTGGCCTATTGGCTGTTCCTTAAATTTCACATTCCCTCTCTAACTTCATTTCTTCAGTAGAAACCATCTCCTATGTTTGATAGACACTCTCTCCTTATCTTGCTTTCTTGGGGTCCTTATTTTCCTTCAAGGTTCACATTAGGACAGGGATTCTTAATTTTTTTGTATGTCATGGACCCATTTGGTAGTGTGAACCTTTTCTCGGAATGATGTTTTAAATTTATGAAATAAAATACATAGGATTACAAAGAAAACATTGAAATATAGTTATCCAAATCTTAAAAAATACAAGTTCTTAGCCCTTAGGTTAAGAACCTTAGGCGAATCATTCTTTGATTCTCTCCAGTTGTTAGTGTTATTGCATTTTTTATATCCTTTCTTGACCGGTGTATATATCGTATCCTTTCATTAAGCTTCTTGAGGATGAAATATGTTTTATTTTTTGTCTTTGTGTATTCCTCATGCTGGCTTAGTACTTTATACATAGCATTTCCTTGCTAAAAGCTTGTCAAATTGGATTGAATTAATTGATCAGAATTAGAAGAAAGCCATCTTGGAGTGGAGAGGGGGGAGGAAATGGGGAGAAAATTTGTCCTTCAAACGCCTATGAAAATCAATGCTGAAAACCAAACATGTTAAAAATAAATTAAAATAAAAAAAATAAAAATAATAAAATTCCTTTTCTTAAAAAACAAAAAAAAGAATTAGAAGAAAGCTCCCTCCTCTCAACTCTCATACATATCCTTCACCCCTGCATATCTTTGATTTAGGGAAATGGGTAGGAGGAAAGAAGCAATAAGAGACACAGAATGGTGTTCACCTTTTAGAAACCAAGGGAAAGAAATTTAAACCACTGAAGGAGAAATACCTCTTACCCATAACTCCCCTCACATTCTTTTTATTTTTACCAAGCAGCCTTTACAATCCCCCCCCCTCCATATACCCCTTTTATCTGTTACTATGTATCTTCCTTTGTAGCAGAAATGCTTACTCTGCATTGAACTGGAAATGTCTCTGTGGCCAATCAATACAGTTTTGGAAGTTTTTCTTAAGAGATGTCCTAAAATAATTTCAGTTGTCCCTGGAAGCAGTCTGAGCCCAAGAAGACTGAATGGATTTAAATACAGTAACTTTTCACCATAATTTTATATGGATTGTGCAGATGAAGTGATGGAGAAGATAGGATTAAAGATGTCTATAAAGGGGTTTTGCTTGAGAAGAGGAAGCACTTAGCAAATGGCCTCAACTTTTTTAGTGAAGTATGAGGCAAGGTCTTTATCTCTGAAGTTGGGGACAGAGGATCTCATGGGAGGTTTGAGGAGGGATGAAAAGATCAAAAGCTTTAGAATAGCAGGTATGGTAAGTGGGAAAGTAAATCATTTATGTAAGGGTTGTCTTTCTACATTGATGACCCGTTGGAGATTATGCAACAAATTTATAGAGCTCCAAATTATATAGCTTCTTGAATTCCTCCAGCTCTTTTCAGAAGCAAGTTGCTCCCAGAAATGATGGAGAGCTTTGAATGCCAGTCCAAGAAATTGGACTTTATACTATAGACACTGGTGAACTAGTGAAGTTTTTTCAGCAGTGGTTACATTAGTATTACATTTAGGGAAGATTAGTCTTACAGCATTGTGTGGGATAGTTTAAGGGAAGGAGAAAAATTGGAGAAAGGAGAATCACCCTTCTGAGAACAAGACTAGTATCAGTCCTAGCATTTAATGGATTTTCTCAAATTTAACTTTGCCATAGGAATTATAGGATCATAGATTTAGACCTTACAACTTACAATGTTCTTGAAGTGATGGAGGAAAATAGCAATGAAAAAAAAGCTTAGAAGTGAAGTGATGCTATATACTTTCTAAATGAAAATTTTAAGGTATATAAATATTGTGTGGATAAATAGAAAAGTAAATGTAAAAATTCCCACGTAAAGTCAGAAGACAGCTAGATAACATAGTAGATAGAGTGTTGGCCTTGGAGTCAGGAAGATCTGAATTCAAATCCTGTCTTAGACATTTATTAGCTGTATGACCCAGGAAAATTGTTTAACTTCTCTTAACCTCAGTTTCCTCATCTGTAAAATGGGGGTAATAATAGTATTTCTATCCCAAGGTTGTTGTGAGGCTCAAATGAAATAATATTTGTAAAGTTCTTTACAGACGTTCAGGTGCTATTTAAATGCTTAGGGTATCATGATCATATCATGCCGAATGTGAAAGGAACCTTAGGAGACATCTAACCTCCTAATTTTACTTGTATGGAAACTGAGGACTGGAGTTTGTGACTTCTCTAAGGCAACACAGTTTGGACTGTGTGGAAAATGAGGACTAGAACATCCTTTTAAAATTCCCAGTCTAAAGTTCTTTCCAATATACCATACTTCCTCTTTCTGTAGGATTTTTAGCAGCCAATGTAGTCAGCCTCAGGCCAAAGCTTAATATAATACAAAGAGGAAAGACAAAGTCTGAAAAAGGAGATGTGTGTGAAGCCAATAAAATTGTGAGCAGTATGGATAAGGTGTACATTAACATTATAGAAATCAGACATTTCTGAATTTACAAACACTCAATTTATAAATGTTATACACATTGATAATCGTTCTTCACTTCATCAGACTCAGGGGCCCCTGCCCTTATTTAGGATAGTAAGGTATCCTCCTCAGTCACTTTCCATTTCATTAATGAGTCAGAATAAATGAACCTAATTATGACTGAAAATGAATAATGATAGTGGTTCACTTTTATTGAGGAAAAAGGAAAGTTATGAGGTTGAAGTAAAATTGAATGTTATTAAGATTTAATGCTGTCGGTTTCTAAGAACGCCTCTGGTGCCCCAAAAGCTCCCTTCAGAATCTCCATAAGTCTTACTAAAAACCTTTATCTTTCATTATTGCTTTTTCTCATGGACCTAAACATAATTTACAACATTGTTTCTCAGGGAAATAATCATGTTAGTTCAAAAACATGTTTTCTATTCTAATATGCCTCATGTGTGAAATTTTGGAATATAAATACTTAGAAAGTTGGGGATTATATGTACTACAAGAAGGGGACATCCTGTAAAGCTTAAGAATTTAGTTTAGGATAAGTGAAAGGAAGCATTACTTCATATGGTGGGTTATGAACTTAGGAATCAATTATGCCCCCAAGAAATGTGGGATAAGCAGAAAAATATAAATACATTTTTAAAAGCTTAGATATCTTCATGGATGACGTCTGTGATGTGCTACTAAGAAAAACACACACACACACACACACACACACACACACACACACATAATTCTATCCCTTACATTTGTGAGTCAGTGGAGAATACTGGACTTTATGAACTATCTGTAGGTCTGCCCTAGTCTGGCAGTTCATATGTTTTTATCTTTATGATTTTCTAGATGTTTAAAAATGAGATGTATAGTATAGTGGATAAAACCTTGGACTTGGAGTCAGGAAGACCTGAATTCAAATGCTGGCTCTGGCATATGCTTGCTGTCTGAAACTCATAAACACTTTCATGAGCATCAGACAGCTTTCTAAGATGTTGAAGTTTTAATGAGTTCTGGAGGAAATTCTCAAAATGATGAAATTACAGGCCTTTGACCTATTGATATATTAATGAGAAACACAAACTAGGAAACTATGTTATGTTTTAAATACTATAATAATTGATCAGTAAGCTTTTTCCCCCCCCAAAGATTAGATGCATTGAGATACTGCTTCTATTAGCAAGTTATTGTTTAAGGGGCGTAGCAGAACCTTTCATTTCACAATAGATCATTCTTTGTTCTGCACATTACAACAGATACTTCTTTTGTTCAGTAGAAACAATAGAGAATAGTACAAGAAAAGGAGCATAAAATGAGTCAGATATGAGGTGAAGTGTGTGCCACCATCATATTTAAAAGAATAGATATAGTTGTTAATATTACTGCATAACTATCCATCTTTACAGAATTATTCCTGTTACGCTTTTGTTGTTTTTTTCTTCCGAATTATCGACAGTTATATTTGTATATGTGATTTTCTAGTATCTTTGACTTTATAGTTTAGTTGGCCAAATGTGGAGTACTTTTGAGTCTCAGGTTTACTTTTCATATGGTTTTATTTTACCATGTACTTAGGACGTGCTTACTGTTGAGGAAAAACTGTTAAGGAAAAAAAGTTCCAGAGGTTTGATAATCATAAGTTGTTCTATTTTGTGAGATCTATCAAATAATAGAAATCTAGTTTAACACCTTGAAAAAGCAGTTGTGTTGATAGCTGAAAGCAATGTCAATATTAAATCAAGAATTAACTAAACAGTTTAAAATTGTGCTTCTATGGCATGTTTCAAAGATTTACTTGGATATTATTATGTACAAAATCCTTTTTTTTTGCCTTTAAATTCAAATTAAAATAGCACTTCCTATCGATTTGTCTATTTGCTTTTATTGCTGATAACTTAAATATGAAACTTCCAACTTCTGCCATTTCTGCAGTTACTATGGTAACCAGAGTGTGCAAAACCCAGCAGTATCGTTTTTCTTTCACAGCTGGCGTTTTGTGTTCACAGTGAGGGGAAGAGTTTTTAATAAAGCAAGTTTGTGTTAATTGGAATGTAACTAGGTCAGAACAGCTTTTGTGCAGTTTTCTCACTCTGGAAGGTAAGGGAGGGGGCAGGTTACTTTTTCTTTAGAATATAACGTCGTTTATATTCACCACTGCTGAAACTAACTCAACCAGAATAGGTAGAACATATTTAACTATTTCTTTAAATTCAAGCTGTACATGGGAATGGATATAACTTGCTCTGATTTTATCCCTACCTACCCTCTGATTCTGAGCTGGTAGATAGGAAAATACTTTTAAAGTTTCGAAGTAATATGAGTAAATTACTATTGTAGTTATTATCATCAAATTATTAATGTTAAGAAGCATTCATTCAGATGTAGTTCAGGTCCCACTTGAACGTGACTCTAGTTTACCTTTAGAAAGGGGGAACTGTAGTTATGACTGTCCATTTGAAAAGGTGAATCCTGCTGGAAGAATAATAATCCTCAGCTTCTTTCTTCCCAATACAGAGGTGATTACATTCCTTCCTTTTCTCAAATTCACTATTCTTATTAAATAATTACTGTTGAAACTTTGAATTAAAAAAAAAAATTTCACTTAGTATTCTACTTTTGATATTTTCTCCTATGACTACTTTTGACACTACATATTTTCCTTTTGATTTAGTCTTCTTTCCACTACTGTTTTTGTACTTACATTCTCTGTTCTAACATGGCCTTATAAGGACCTTTTATTCTGCTGTTTATAGGTTTCTTTATCTTCAATATTTCAGTTTTAATCTCTTTCTCTCTTACTGAAAATACTTTTTGTTCCTTTATCTTTTGTTTTTTGTTTTCACCTTTAATATCTTCAATTCATTATTTGAATCTATCTAAAAGAATGGTATGTGAAAGTTGTAAAAAATATTTAATTCTAATTTTATTAGTTTTATTATGCTGTTTAACAGTAGATATTCTTCAAGGATCATTTCTTGTTCTTCTCTCTGTGGACCATCTTTTCTTTTCTTTCTTTTTTTTTTTTTTGTCTTTCATGAGTCCAATTATTACTTTTTCTATCCTGATACTTTGCTTCTTTATTGGCACCCCAGATGTATTTATTTCAGCTTACCTACGCATGTCTCTTTTGTGAACAGCTACACCCGTCTGATTTTTCAGTAGACACAAGAACTCCTTTCTCTTCCTCCACTGCCTCTTACTTAATATATCTTCCTGCTTCGAAGTTTTCTTACCCTTCTATCTTTCCTTCTCTCTTAGTTTATGCCACTTAGGATTTTCTCTTCTCCTCTAATCCCTACCCTAGAAGCGCACACTTTTCTCCTCAAACCCAGATCGATTCAGGGTAGAGTAGACAGGGAGAAGTCCAACCTTTCCTCCCCTTATCTCTTTTCTAGCCCCCAGTATTGGTTTTATTTGGCATCATCTCAAGCTTCTGACTGAACTCTTTATTAGGGCCATTTCTGTTCTTTGCTTTAGACCCTCTATACTTGACCTGTAAGGTGATGAGTAAATAATCAAAATCAGCTTTTTTTCTGAAAAATGAAGATGAATCTTCATTGACGTCTTTTGTGTACCCCAAAGACTCATGTTTTTTTTTTTACAATAATAATAATAGTATAAAAATTCTGACTTGAAGTCAGAGTTACCTGTATTCAAGTCCCTTCTGTGCAATTTGTGTGACCTTGGGGAAAATCACTCAACTTTTCTGTTTCAGTTTCCTTATCTATAAAATGAGGTGGATGTACAAAGTAATCTCTATGGTCCCTCTACAGTCATGGTTCTGTGAAAGAGAGGTAGGGAACATTTTAACCTTTGTTAGTAGAAAGGGAAGCAAATTGACCAATTGTAGTAGGAAGGCCGAATTTATGATCTCAAAAAGGATCATATATATATTTGAATGGTTCGAAATCGCAAGGTATATAGAATTCTCTAAGAAGAAGACATCAAGACATTTATTCAGGCCCCAGGGCAACAAATTAGCCAACCAGCCTCCCTATTCATCATGATCGCAAGCCTCCAGGCCCAGTAAGCCTGCCTCACCAAGAGTAGCCAGGAGGCCACAGAAAAATAAGATGGCATAAATCATATTCACTGGCCTCAAGTCCTCGCTCAAACTCCTGGGTCCACATGGGTCCGCTGTGCTTTGGCTTCAGCTGTAGTTTGTCGCCTCTTCCCGCAGCCAAGCCTCTGGGGTTCTCAGGCCCCGCCTCAACGACCAGGCCCCTCTTAAGTCATTAATCTAAGGCCCGGCACAGGTTTCACACCTGATAGGGCTTTGGGCCTGGGGCTTAGCACTTAACTGCTGAAAGTACTTTCAAAATAAACAAAAGTCAAACTCCTCCAGGGCACCCGTTAAACTAAGCCCATTTTGCCTTACTGGCACACCAATTCATGGAGTCTACGCACCCCTCCTCAATATGAAGTGATTGAGAACCATAGAGTGTCCCTAGTATACCCCTACAGATCTTTACTGTTACTTCTCTGAAGCCTTCCCCTTGTTCCCTTTTGTAGTTCCTTGCCCAAGATTCCTTATCTAGCCCTTTCTTTGGCCCATTATGTGGCCCATTTGGCCCATTATGGCCCACTTTCTAAAGCTGCTGCCCTTGTTACTGAGCTACCAACAAAAGCCTGAGTCAGTGAAACTTCTACTTACGCTGTAGGAATAGGGGGTAGGGGAAAATTTGTTTTCCCAGTTGAAGTGGGACTCTTAATTATATTTTCTTACAGAAACATTGTCACATGGCAACAAGGTCCCATGATATATATGGTATTATAGTTTAAAGTTAAATTAGATTTTTTTAAACTAGGCTGGAAACTTAACCACTATTTGTAATATTTCTAAACATAAACATCAATTTTAGACTGTAGAATGATTCTTACCTCTGACTCCCAGACATTTCAAATGGGATGTTATAGTGTTCTTTGCTTATTAGATCTTAAACAGAATTCTCTATGCCAGCCTCCTCTCCCCAGTCTTAAATTAGTATTCTTGGTCTTAGATATTTTTTATCAGTTGCATATACATACACAACATATACATGTGTGTGTGTGTATTTATGATGTCAGACTTTGATCAGAATTATTTCGTACCAAGGTGTCATTTTTCCCCTCCACCATTAATAGTTTCTCTTCTTCTATGTGGCATTGTTTTGTTTGTGCAAAAGTTTTTATAATTTTATGTAATAGAAATAATCTTCTATCATCTCTTTTATCCCTTGTTTTGGTTAAGAATTTTCCACCTGTGTATAGTTGTTTTGAAAGTTACCTTCCTCTTGTCTATTTTTATTGTTTATTTTATAATAAAATCTTTCATATTTGTTGAGTATTCACTTTGAGGTTCTTGTGATGTGTAGTGTAAGATGCTGGCCTAAGTTGAGCTGCTGCCAAACTTAATAAAATTTTGTTTTGTTAGAAACTTGGAGTCATTAAAAGCACTACAGAATTTCCCAAAGGCATTCCAACCCCATCTCCTCCTATTCAGGAAGTGGTTCAATTCATTATTCATTTACAGTGTTTAAACAAGGTATTAGTGCCAAAAGACCAGCTCTATGGGTTATCCTTCCAAATCCTTGCCTAGTTTTGGGCGTTAGGCATTCTTTATTCAGTTTTGTTTTTTTTTTCCCTGCTCTATATGGAAAGTTAAGGACAAACTTTGGAGTGTTATTGAATCTTAGGGATCTTCTAAAATATTCTAAGATTTGATTCAAGAAAGAATTCACCATTTCTAAAAACTCATTCCTGCATTTGCATTCTGTACTGAGCATCTTTGTGATAATGACAAATACTTTTGGTGAACATATGTCTCTCATTTTATAAATAATTACAGAGGGCAAAGAAATTATGTGTATGTATCTTTGTGTTTAGGAATACATATGTATGATTTTAATATATAAATGAGAAGATCTTTGAAAGATAACTTTTGGGGTGACAAATTGCCCTACCAAATCAAAAGCTTTTTTTATAGTAAACAAGTACAGAAAGATCTTGTGTTATATATACCTTTCATTTACTTATGTGCTGGTGTAGTGATATAGTAGAAATGAGGCACTGTATTTAGAATTGGGACACTTAGGTTTAAACCTTGACTCTGCTGCTTACTGTCCTGACTTTGGCCAAGTTACTTATTAACCTCCTTTGGGCCTTTATTTCCTCATCTGTACAGGGAAGTTGGATTTAAAGGGCCATTTACCTTGATCACATGATCCCGTCTAACTTGAAATCTATGGTCATGTGGTCCTTTGTGGCAAAACAATCAATCGTGAAAGCTTGCCTGTTCCTTATATCACCATTAAGGATTCTATTGATATATAAGTACATTATTTTTATATACTTTTTGTAGAAATGAGAAAATTAGGTATCCAGATTAGCATTTATTAATTTCACGTTGACTTTTTTGGGTATTGATAAGATTCACAAAGAACTTGACATGACTCCTCAAATTAAAGCAACTTTTGATTTAGTACTTACCTTAAATATAAATTCTGGTACCAAAACTATTTTGGAAAATGTTGTTCCAGGAGGAAGAAGTAAGGGAAGTTACAGGCTTGTAGGCTTTTCAGAAGCTTCATTCTTACGTATTGTGAACTTTCTTTAGAGAAGAGAGTTGGGAGGTACTGGATGTGGTGATAAATGACACAACTTGTAACAAATGACATCACAAAAATGAAATGGATTATATTCTAATATGTAGGAAACAATTTAATTTATATAGAAGTTATTTCTATATGAGTTGTCTGTCTTTTCTCAAGATCATTGACTTGTTAGGGCATAGATAAAAATTAATAACAAAATACAAGACTTAAAATGGGTATATACCATGTATAACCAAGGTAGTTCTAGCCTGGCCTATTTAAACAAACTGAAGACACCAAAAAATGGGAAATGGATAAAAGAACAGACAGAACAGGTTATCAATATCCTAAGACATTTTAAGCATAATAAATCAAATGCCACAATAAGTAGACCACATATTCTTGAAACCACCTTAGCCATCAAACATTTGCTACGATAGATTGATATATGATACAAATAATTATTTCGTAAAAACTGTTAGGAAAATAGTACTGATAAAGAATAGTATTAGAATCATATCTCATTATATATTTTAATAATGGATCAATAATCTAAATATTTGAAAAAATTAAAATAGAAAAAATTCAATAATACTTCTTGTAGTTGTGTGAAGAAAGAATTCATATCTTTTCAATGAACAGGAGAAAGTATAGGCAAAATAGATCAATTTAATCAAAAATGTTTTTGACGTTTATTTGGGGGAAAATGAGGAAAGAATTATTTAATAAATTGCTTTGGAAAATTGATTATCAGTTTGAATAGAAAGGAATTTGGCATTATACCTTATACCATATGCCCCCACTGGATTTCGTTTGGATAATAAACACATTGACTACAACAAATTTAAATAGGAAGAACAAGCCTCTCAACCCCTACCAACTAAAAGTGACTTTTCCAAAACTGCAAAAAGCATATCTTGAAAAAGAGATGAGAAGACACCCTCGCCTCTTTGCAGAGGTTGGGAAGGCTACCTTGCACATATTTTCAGACTTGATATTTACAGGTTTTGCTAATTTTTTTTTTTTATCTTGTTCGTAATATGGGATAGATTCTTCTATGAAGGAAGGAGGAATGATGTTAAAACAAAAGGTATCAAATATTTTTTAAAAAAATTCCATCTGGATGGTATACTTAACCACTACAAAAAAAGAACACACACAAAAAAAGGAAGACAATGGAGTTAAAGTATTCATCTTAGTTTTGGAGGAGAAATGAAAGTAATTTGAGGGAATAGAATAAATGTGCTTGACTACATTAAAATTTTAAAACTTTACAACACAGGCCAATATAATTGAGATAGAAATAATAGACTTAGGAAATGTTTACCAAAAAATGACAAAATTGGTGTAGAAGATACAATGAGATATTAAAAATCAGATTAGTAACTCAGTCCACAGTAAATAAATGGTCAAAGGAAATGAATAGATGGTTTTTGAAGGAGGAAACACAAAGTGTTAAGGATCAACTAGGAAAAAATGTTTAGCCTTAACAACTTCGAGATAGCATCTCATACTAGTTAAATTGCACCTAGTTCTCATCTTTACAAGCCTACCACTGACTGAGAAGTTTAAACAATATAAGATTCCATTGTGACTATTGTTTGTTGATTTAAAAATTAGATAGAACAAAATGCAGTTTTGAAGACTTTCCTCGAATATATGACTTATACCACCGTCTAGAGTAGGAGTGACTAGAAAGGTAATATTGTAGAATGATCCCCACCTTCAAATAGTAGTGTCATGCAAGGTGTTGTGATGGGTGAAATATGAAATTACTGGAGGCGGGGCCTAGATGACAGCTGGAAAGCAGTGACTTGCCTGGGGCTTTCCCTCAGGACCCTCCAAGCACTGATAAAAATGGCTCTGAACAAATTCTAGAACTGCAGAACCCAAGGAATAGTGGAAGGAAGCAGGGCTCCAGCCCGGGACAGCCTGGATGGTCGCTGGGTAAGGTCTATTGCGCACGGAGCTGGGAGTGGAGCGGAGCAGAGCCCAGCGTGGACTGCACCCGGACCAACCAGACTGTGAACCAGGTGGAACAGGTCCCAGCGCCCTGAATCAGTGAGCTGTGGCAGTTACCAGACTTCTCAACCCACAAACACCAAGGACAACAGAGAAGATTATTGGAAAAAACTGTGGAGACAGAGTGAAAGGAGTTCGCAGTTCGGCCACCACCCTGGGGGCAGCAGAGGTGGTGCAGCTCTGACGACAGAGCTACAGCTGCAATTGCTTCTGGCCCTAGGCCCACCTGATGGGAGGAATTACATGGTGGATCAGAGTGGGAATGCAGAACCTGCTCAGATCTTAAGTTGCGGTCCAGGTTAGCAGTTCTTGGGGAGGAGGAGCGCTGGTGTGGCAGAGCTTGCTGTGTAGAAAAAGCTCTGAAAACAACAGTGCAGCCTCTCAACCTTGGGACAAAGTACTCTCTACAAGCAGTTATACCCAGACAAAAAACTCAGGGGTCAGGTACTTGGCTGGGAACATGGCCAGGCAGCAAAAACAGACTTAGATTCAGACTTAGACTTTGGAATCTTTCTTTGGTGACAAAGAAGACCAAAACATACAGCCAGAAGAAGTCAACAAAGTCAAAGAGCCTACGTCAAAAGCCTCCAAGAAAAACATGAACTGGTCTCAGGCCATGGAAGAGCTCAAAAAGCATTTGAAAAAGCAAGTTAGAGAAGTAGAGGAAAAATTGGGAAGAGAAATGAGAAGGATGAGAGAAAACCATGAAAAACAAGTCAATGACTTGCTAAAGGAGACCCAAAAAAACACTGAAAAATATACTGAAGAAAACAGCACCTTAAAAAATAGACTAACTCAAATGGCAAAAGAGCTCCAAAAAGCCAATGAGGAGAAGAATGCCTTGAAAGGCAGAATTAGCCAAATGGAGAAAGAGGTTCAAAAGACCATTGAACAAAATACTACCTTAAAAATTAGATTGGAGCAAGTGGAAGCTAGTAACTTGATGAGAAATCAAGATATTAGAAAGCAGAACCAAAGGAATGAAAAAATGGAAGACAGTGTGAAATATCTCATTGGAAAAAGCACTGACATGGAAAATAGATCCAGGAGAGATAATTTAAAAATTATTGGACTACCTGAAAGCCATGATCAAAAGAAGAGCCTAGATACTATATTTCCAGAAATTATCAAGCAGAACTGCCCTGATATTCTAGAACCAGAGAGTAAAATAGAAATTGAGAGAATCCACCGATCACCTCCCGAAAAAGATCCCAAAAAGAAAATTCCTAGGAATGTTATTGCCAAATTCCAGAGCTCCCAGATCAAGGAGAAAATACTGCAAGCAGCCAGAAAGAAACAATTTAAGTAATGTGGAAACACAACCAGGATAACACAAGATCTAGCAGCTTCTACATTAAGGAATCAAAAGGCCTAGAATATGGTATTCTGGAGGTCAATGGAGCTGGGATTAAAACCAAGAATCACCTACCCAGAAAAACTGAGTATCATGCTCCAAGGCAAAATATGGATTTTCAACAAAATAGAGGACTTTCAAGCTTTCTCAGTGAAAAGACCAGAGCTGAATAGAAAATCTGACTTTCAAACACAAGAATCA
>CM053627.1:134185031-134200847 GCA_028646595.1 Phalanger gymnotis
GTGTGTGTGTGTGTGTGTGTGTGTGTATAGATACATAGACAGAGGGCACAGGGTGAGCTGAATATGAAGGGATGATACCTAAAAAAATAAAATCAAATCAAGGGATGAAAAAGGAATATATTGAGAAAGGGTGAGACAGAATGGAATAAATTATCTCGCATAAAAGTGGCAAGAAAAAGCAATTCTGTAGGAAGGGAAGAGGGGATAGATGAGGGGGAATGAGTGAATCTTGCTCTTATCAGATTTGACCTGAGGAGGGAATACCATACACACTCAATTAGGTATATCTTACCCCGCAGGAAAAAAGGAGGGAGATCAAAAAGGGAGGGACAATAGAAGGGAGGGCAGATAGGGGGAGGAGGTAATCAAAAGCAAACGCTTTCAAAAAGGGACAGGGTCAAGGGAGAAAATTGAATAAAGGGGGATAGGATAGGAAGGAACAAAAAATAGTCTTTCACAACATGAGTATTGTGGTAGGATTTTACATAATGATACGCATGTGGCCTATGTTGAATTGCTGGACTTCTTAGGGAGGGTGGGTGGTGAGGGAAGAGGGGAGAGAATTTGGAACTTGAAGTTTTAAAAGCAGATGGTAAAAAAAAAAGTTTTTGCCTGCAACTAGGAAATAAGATGGGGCATAGAAATCTATCTTGCCCTACAAGAAAGTAAGGGAAAAAGGGATGGGGGTAGTGGGATGACGGAAGGGAGGGCTGATTGGAGACCGAGGCAATCAGAATATATGCCATCTTGGATTGGAGGGGAGGGTTGAAATGGGGAGAAAATTTGTAATTCGAACTCTTGTGAAAATCAATGCTGAAAACTGAAAATATTAAATAAATTTAAAAAGTCAAATTAATACTACTATTCCAGGAAAAGGACATGTCACTTAATTGCTCTATGATCTGGTCACTAATCCTGTGATGTTTTTGCCAAAATATTCTGTACTGCTCACCACTTTCCAGTATGTCTTATCTACTTCAATGAGGATGTAAGTTCTTTAGGGGTTGGAATTGCCTTATTTTTTTCTATTTGTATCTGCTTAGAAAAGTGTCTGGTACATAGTAAATGCTTAATAAATGCTTTTTCATTTATTTAAAAAAAAGAAATATGAAATAACTGAAGAAGCAAAGGTCCAAGCTTCTTTCTAAGCATAATGATTCACTAAGCAGTGCATGCCAATAATATAACAAATCAGGACCAGACCTCCTCAGCTTAGCACTGGATTCTGAATTATAGAGAGAGATAGATTTTTGTTCTTTAAAAGCATATAATTAACAGGTTAATTTCCAGGATCTAAGATGAGGTATTCTCATTTCTAATTGGAGGAAAGATAAGAGAGAGAGAGAGAGAGTGAATAGGTTTAGTTCTTTGAAATCAGAAAAAGAGGTATCTCTTTCCACTCCCTCCCTTCAGTGTCTGTTTTCAGTCAAAGGAACAAAGAAACCATAACTGGCCAATATGGGGCCAGTTTTCACATAAGACACCAGTTTCTCGAGATGTATAATTATGAGAAACCTCCTTGCATCAGTCTTTGGATCTGACTAGGTTTCTGGTCAACAGGTAGAGGTAGTTACCTAGCTTCCCAGCCATGTAGGGCTTGGTTCAGATAGGCTCATAGTTGAATAGAAAGTGGCCTGAGTTAGATCCAAAATTGATTCACAAGGTAGAGTCAGTATGGTTCTCGATTCCCAGTGTAAAAACTGGGAGATTGTTATTAACCTGTTCCCTAGAGTTATGGAGGATTTCTTAGAAAATTCCCTATTGATGGTGAAGTTTTTCAAATGCTCATTTTCTCAGATGACAAAATCTTACCTGCATCAAGCCCAAAGTTCTGCAAATGGTCATCTCAGATGGCAAAGTTTTACTTGCATCAAACCCAAGAGTATTACAGAGCCTTTTCTATGTACTCCATAATTAATTTAAAAATTTTTATTATTCATCCTAGTAAAACAAAGTGGTATCTGTGGAGTGACAACAGATATTATGTATATATTAAACAGACAGCCATTGAATTATTAACTTTACTCAATGAATTAACAGCTTTGGCATTGTCATGTCTCTAAAGGCAACAAAAAACATCATTTTGTGGAACCCTTAGTCATCTGTTTTTTATCATTATAAGCCTGGAAAACATCAACAATTTTGAACATTTCCTTATGCAGAGAAAAACTAAGAAAGAAGATTAATTGCATATGAACACTGTCAATCTATATTATGTAGCTTTTTTTTAAAGTACATCTATACAGTACATGTTTGTTTCACTTCCTTTATAAACTTGATGTTATTCAATTCTGTATATATTAAAATATTCATTTTCTTTTTCTTGTTTTAAAAAGTTTCACTATGACTGCTCTCTTCCATTGCCCTGTTGTAACAAACGAGTATAGTTAAAATAAATTCATATATTGGTCATGCCTGAAAATGTGCCTCAGAATGGTTTCATTCTTCAGAGTATGCATAGTATGAAATGCATTTGACTAAATGGCTCTTAGTTGGCTCATCAGTGTATGTGTATCTTGGAAAAATATGACAGTTGAACCTAGAAAGGAGGCGTGTAGACTGGATTGCCTTTAGGAAATTTTGTAGTGCACTTAAGCTTTTCCTGGCAATGAAAGACCATTTTTAAATGTCATTATCCTTTCAGTGAATTAATGAATGAAAAGTATTTTTAATGCATTTATGCCAAGTCTTCTGACAATTGATGGAGATACATATATAAAAAGGAAATGGTGGCCAGAAAGGAAAGTGTTTTGCTTTGGAAAATCATAGGAATGATGAGCGAAGCCATAGGGTAGTTAATTAACAAACATTTTCCAGAAGCAGTGGTAATATTTACTTTGTTATAATATCTAGAACCATGGGAAACTTAACGAAGGGGGATGGCAGTTTTTTTCACCAAGCAAAGAAAATGGCCAGAAGATGGCAAGGGTGGGTGCCCGGGTACATGGGTTGGTGACTTCAGGCTGGCTAGAAAAAGTGGGCTTTGTGGATTTATGCTTCTTAACTGAAATGAAGTTATTCTCTGTACCTGCAAGTCATGAAATACTTGCCTTCAAATAATTGTAGGTACTACACACAAAGGGCAATGATAAATAAGAGTAAATTGTAGCATATTACCAGTTAAGAATGGCACAGAAGTGGTATATACCAGAGTGATACTATATGACCAGAAAAAGAATGTGGGATGACCATGTAGGGTAACCAGTTGACAGTTCAGATATTCTATCCAACACAATGTTAAGAGATCTAGAGGAAGACCTTAGGATATTTGTTGGACCCACAGTTAGGATTTAGGAAAAGATATGGATAAGAGTTGCACAGGATGACTATAGCTTACAATCCATTCTTGCCTTCTCATTCTGTGCTAGGGTTTTTCTTTATACCTCTTAACATTGTATGGATAACAGTCTTGGAAAAAATGCAATCAGTCTATAAAATGCGTGAAAATATTTTGTATTTCTCATTCTTGCGTAAGAGAACTGTCAACTATCTATATTTAAAAATAACTGTTGAACTTTTTCCCTCCCCAGTACAGTTTCTCTGTGTATTAAAAATGAAAGTATTATATCTATTCATATGAATGAAGGAAATGGCGAGGTACAACATGGTTAGCTGTAAAGATTTGCATAAACATTTTGGTAATTTCTTTTAATAAAATGACAATTTTATGTGTCAGTGTCTCTTCTGCATGTTCATATGAAATGAAAGCAAATATTGACTTTATGTAAAATAGGCTGGCTTCTAAAATGCATCTTATTTTCAGAACTCTTACTGACAAAATAGTATTCATTTGAAATAAATGTAAAGCATATATGCTATGTATTAAGTTCTCAGTAAACATTTACTAATTGGTTTGACATTTTGAACAAAATACTGATTTGTTATTTCCATCCTGTTATGAAGACATTTTGGGTAGTTTTTAGTATGTCAGAAGTATTCATTTAATTGTTTGAATATTCTACTTTTTTTTATTTTTTTAGAAACCAGCAAATATCCTAGTAATGGGAGAAGGTCCGGAAAGGGGGAGAGTCAAAATAGGTAGGTAAATATGGTTAAAATAATTTAGAAAGTGACTATCATTGCTTTATCAGAGCACCATAAAGCTCCTTATAATAGTTACCAATTATAAAATTAATTCCTTGTCACATTTTGTGAGGAATAGGGAACATTTTTAATATTGGAAAATCTAGACATCAATTTTTTTTATAAAAATGCTCTTCTTAGAATATTTTTCTTTTTCACTCAAAAATTCTATGAATCTTATACAATCTTTTTCACTTGAAGATTCCATGAATCTAAGATAGAGCCACATTGGTAAGTTACTAACCCAGAAAATATTAAATTTCATTTAATAACTTCTGTCAATTGGTTTTGTGTGCTGCTGTCTCAGTTTAAGAAACATGCATACACATAATCACTTAACCATAATTTCTTAGACCCAGCTCTACTAATATTACTTCACTCAGCATAATAACCCTTTAGCACCTAACGCAGATAGAGCCATGCACATTTAATTCCTAGTGTGTACCATGCCATAAACCTTTATATTTATCATATACCTGCCACTGCTGATCTCTAGCATACCCCAGACATTCATAATTATATGTAATTTTATCTATGAAGTCTCTGTACAGGATTAGTGAGAGATAGAAGACCACTCAGTGCAAAGGAAAGAATTTAGACCAGTCCAAGATCTCAGTTCAAATGTTGTCTCTGCCACTTTACCACCTATGTGGCCTTGGACGAATCAACCTTTCTGGGTCTCAGTTTCCTCACCTGTAAAATAATTGTCATAAACTTTTTAATCTTACTTAGAATATTATGTTAACAGTAGCCGCTAGATAATGCAATGGATAGAGTCCTGAGACTGGAGTCAAGAAGTTCTGAGTTCATATTCAGCCTGTCACTTACTAGATGGACAAATCACTTAACCTCTGTCTGCCTCAGTTTCCTCAGTTGTAAAATGGAGGTAATAAGAACATTCAACTTCCAGGGTTGTTGTGAGGATAAAATGAGATAATATTTTAACACAGTTTCTGACACATGGTAGGAACTTAATTAATGCCTATTTCCTTCCCCTCCAACCCTCTGCCAAGTGCTTTGTAAATGTATGTATGAAACTAAAGAAAGTTGGATCCTAGATGTTCTCCTTTCTCATTCTCCTTAAGTCCTAAATTCTTACTCCTCAGCTCCATCACATCAAACTTGGTGCATGATCTAGCCCTCGTACTTAGCTCTTCATCTCAAATTAGGTCTGTCTTTGAATGAGTCATGAGGGACAAGTAACCCTTAAAGGCTAACTTTTTTGCATGGGACTCATCCTTTCCTAACTTGTATATTGCTTCCACACATATCCTCTTTCACTCAAGTGTCTTTACTTCCTCTCTCTTTGCATACTCTTTTTTTTTCTTTATTTCATACATATATAGATCTCTTACCTTTGCTTGACCTTGCTGTACTCAAGCTTCTTTTCATATTTCCTCATCTTCCTTGACTCCTTGAGTATGGTGCATGCTCACTCCCTCTAGTTTCTTTATTATACATCCTTTTTTAACTTTCCATTATCAAATTACTTATATTCAGTAATTTTTCTTTCTGATTTTGTAGCATTTACATTTTGTAGCTAGTGTTAACCACTTGCTCTAACCTGTTGAAACTCCTTTATGACTTATGTGATGCCCCAGCATGTTGCTTTTTTCCTCTTATAATTCCCTCTTTGTTTCTTTCCCTATATCTTAACTGGAAGTTGGCAAAGGCTTTTACTTCTTAGCCATCACTTCCTCTTTCTGTTTGTTGAGTCAGAAAATTAATCCATCACTCTCTATTTACCAACCTGTTTTTTCACTCAAGTTCCATATTCTAGTTAAACATTTCAACTTGAATTTCCTCCCATTGCTTCAAATCCATTATGTCCAAAACTAAAGTAATTAGAATGCTTACCTATTTCTGTCATTAGCACTGTAATTCTCCTATTCACCCCCAAACCTAAGCATCATCTTTGACTTTTTTACTTTGTGCCCTTACAGAGGCAACCAGTCACCAAATCCTGGTGATTCTTCTTTTTAAATCCCTTTCCTTTTTACTACTACTTATAACTGTTTTCCAGGTTCTTATTACCATAAGTTTCGAATCAGTTCAACAGATATTTATTAAGAGCCTGCTATCTGCAAGGCACTGCACTATATGCTAGAGATAAGAGTGGAGATAAAAAACTGGATCTGTGATTTCATTGGTATAGGGAGCTCCAGGCTGAGGAAATTCCGCACACTAGTGCACATTTTCATCTTAGAGAATTGCCTAGAAAACTGAGAGGTTAAGTGACTTGCTAGGTCCACAATGCCAGTATGTGTCAGAGGTAAGACTTGTCCCCAGGTGTTCCTGACTCCCAGGTCAGCCCTTTATCCAGTATTCATCCTTTGAGTCACCTTGATTGTAATCTTAATGTCACCCTTGATTTCTCACTTACACTCACCCCACACATCGAATCTCTTATCATTTCTACCTTCACAACAACTTTTACATGTGTCTCCTTCTTTCTTCACTCAGCTACTACCCAGTAGGGCTTCATCACCACATCTGGATTATTGCTTTTTTAGTCATTGCCTTCTGCCCTCCCTGTTGCAAATCTTTCCACTCCAGTCCATCTTCTACTTACTGTCAGTCATCTTGTTTAAGCACAGATCTGATCATGTCACCCTCTTACTTAGTAAATTCCAGTGACATCTTATTACCTTCAGGATAAAATATAAAATCTTCTACTTGGCATTTAAAGTACTTCAAAATCTGACCCTTTCCCACCCTCCAGGCTTCTTGTACTTTACTTCTCTCCACATACTCTATAATATAGCAGCATTGGACTACTTGCTGTTCCTTACTAGCAGCCCACCCTCTCTTTAGTATCTTTGTATTGGCCCTTCTCTGTGGCTAGAATACCCTCACTCTTCACTTCTGCCTCTGGCTTCCTGGACTTCTTTTCAAAATTCACCTCAAATTCCACCTTCTACAAGAGGCCTTTTCAGATTTCCTAATCTGTTAATGCTTTCCCTCTGAGATTACTTTCTACTTTGACTGTATAGATTTTGTTTTGTCTGTTTTCATGTCATCTTCCCAACTAGAATGTATGCTCCTTGTGGGCAGAAACTGTATTTTTACCCTTCTTTGTAGCCCCAGTGCTTAGCATAGTGCTTGACATATATTAAGTCCTTGTTAACTTGTTTACTGACAGCAGGCAAAAGCCAACTAGTCTGTGACCTCAAGGAACTTACATTGTACTGGAGAATACAGTATGTAAACATATGATAATTTGAGGACAGGGAGAATGCTGGGATTTCAGGAAAGGTCTATAGGAAAAGAAATAAATTATTCAGATTATAATAGCCACCTGAGTGGTCTTTTTTACTTTATTTTCCAAGTATCGATTTCATCCTGTCATTCTCCTGGGCAAAAACCTCTAATTGTTCCTTATTAGAAATTAAAGAATTTTGGAGTTGGAAGAGAGCTAGCTCCTAGATTTACTCACCCTTAGTCCATTGTCCTTTCCAGTACGTCATGATCTATTCACACTCATAGGATGAAGTTCAAATCCCTTAATATGTCTTTCAGAGTATACCAGTTTCACTCTACCCTATTTATCCAGTTTAATTTCACATTTCTCTTCAGTAGAAACCATTCACCCTGGCCCATCCTTACTCTTAAGAATTTCAGGGTGACATAATAGTTTTAATTCAATTGAATTCAGTACTTACTTATAAAACACTATGCTGAGCTTTCTCTGTTAGATGCTAGGGTACATTGATAAACATTAAGGAGCTCCCTTGTTCTCAAGAGGCTTATATTCTACTTTGTATTTCATCAAAAACCAATCCTTGAATGTAATTAAGGATTCATAAATAAGGTAAAGCTTTATAATAATGTGGAAATTGTTTCTATAGCTCTCTAAAAGTAAAATACTCTGATAACTGTCAACAAAGTACCAAGTAAAATAACTTTTTTTCTTTCATTTTTCTGTGGTTTGGTATACCAAATAATTACAAGTTTATATGATTTTGAAATGGAATAGACCTAGACTGTATCTAGTTTAAATTTCTTAATTGAAAGATGGAAACGTTTTGAATAAGTAGGAGGCAGGAGGAAGTAAAGGAAGTAATGTTAGCTTAGATTTTTATTTTAAAAAACAACAAAACTGCTTAGTGGAATGAATATCATATCAACAACAATAAATATTAAACACCTACTACTGTACTTAAAGAATATCAGTGAAATGATTTTGTCTCTGTGATTGGGAAATTTATTGGGAAAATATCAGCTCAAACTTATTTGCATGGCTTTTTAAGAAAGTTGGACCATCTCTACAAATCTCTTCTAAATTCTAAGAAGAAAAACATTATTAATTAAATATCTAATGCTTGATTTTAGAGGAGATTTGTGATGCTATGTAGCTGTCAGTGCTTGATGGCTCCTCATGTAATCTTTGTCATTTATATCTATTTTCTAGAACTTGCAACACAATTTTCTCATTTTAAATTCAAACTGAGCCATATAGTTATAATTTCTTGGTTATATCTGTAACTCATTTGATGGCAAGTCTTTAGTGAAGACGTAGCTGTTAATTGTATTTGTCTTATGAGAAGATATTAGTCTTTCTAATAATCTCCAGTGATCTGTTATGGAACGAGTGGAGGATAGTCTCTACTTTTTTGGTATCCTTCATAATCCCTGTTCATCAGAATACATGCAATTAACTCAGTAATTATTCATGAATAATTATTTGTTAAATGAAATGGTGTATGTAAACACACACATATAGATGCCCTTAGGGCCCATTTTATGGTTTAGAAAGCTTAGACTTCTAGGCATCTTAACTTTTAAGATTTATAAGACACAATAATAATATTTTAAGAATAGGAAAATGCTGAAAAGTAGTATTTTGTTTTGTATAGTGTATTAAGTTAATTTATTTATTTTTTTTTATTTTTTAGCCGACATGGGTTTTGCCAGATTATTCAATTCTCCCTTAAAACCTTTAGCAGACTTGGATCCAGTAGTAGTCACATTTTGGTATCGAGCTCCAGAACTATTGCTTGGTGCAAGACATTATACAAAGGCCATTGGTAAGTTAGCTTAAAATAATTTACCACTTTGACAATATTCTGTCATAAAGATTTTAATATTATGAAGTGGTTTTAGCAGACTAAGCTATCTCTTTTGAAAACTTGTTATATTATTTCATGTCTTTTCCAAAGGTTTGATTTGGTAAGCTTAGACTTTGTACCTGGAAACAGGATATGGTCCCTTTAACAGAAAGAAATCTCTTTCTCATAGCAAAGATATGTGATCCTGTTGCTATGGAAATGATTGAGTGCAAATTTTATTTTGTACAAAATCTAGTCAGGCTGTCGATTATGTGGGTAGATGAGAAGATTAGAACAGTTTTCCTCAAAAATAAAAGAAAGAAGAAGCCAATAACTGGTAATAGAGGAATTTTAATGTTGGGAAAAAGACAATCACATTACCGACCAGGGGAGGGATTGCATCACTATAATTTTTTTTTTTTGGTACTTGTGTTTCAATAGATCAAAAGTATATTTTCTCTCAAAACAGGAGACAGGGAGACACTACTTAGGAAGTAATAATAATTTTAATAGCTGACATTTGCCTGGTGCTTTTTTTACCTTTGAGATTTGCAAAGCACTTCCCATAGACAATCTTATCATTAGAGTGCTGAGAATTGATGACTGAGTGTGGGACCCTGTGGCAAAAAAAAAAATTAAGCAAAACAAAAGCTTACTATGGGAGCTGAAATATGTTGCAAAAGAAGCCCTTCAATTCTGATAACTTGGTGAAACTGCTGAAGGTTCTAGAGACCTGCATAAGCATTGAAAATTTAGGCCTGTAAAGGGGTCTGAACTAAGAAATTCAGAGTAAATTCATTCCATTAAAGCCTTAGGATAGTTGAGGATCTGTTACCGTAATAGGAATGAGATACCTTATAAGAATAAGGTACCTAACTATGCTCAAGTATTTGTATTTATTTAAATCTTGATATAAATTTGCATTTTATAATTGACCATAGATCAAGTCTGTTTTAGTCTTTTCATTTTACAGATAAGGAAATATAGTCCAGGGACTTACATACAGAAGAATATCCAGTGTCATAATAAGTAGTTAATGACTGAACCAGAACTAGAACCTGGATTTCTGATCCCAAGTTCTGTGTCCTTTCTACTACAACACATGTTTAAATATATTTATAATAGAAACTTACATCAGTACTAAACTTTTGTATGTTTGTATGTATGTATGTATAAAGACTTCATTAAAAGCATAATTGAGTGGTAATTATGTTTACCCTGCCAGTGGGAAATCTAGATGTTTCAGTCACAAACATAATATAAATAATACTGTCCAAGTGATGGCAATATATCTAGGTTATTGGGAATATACATAGAAAAATACAGAAATTCTTTATATAATCTGGAATGCCCACAAGAATATTAACTTTGAAAATCCAGACACTTCTCCAGTGGGTAAATGGCTAAAAGATATCGTCTAGAAGTTTTCAAAAGAAAAACCACAAGCTATCAATAGCCATATGAAAACAGAAATTTTGGGGATGAAGTGCAGAAAGACAGCTCCATTAATGTGCTGTTGGTGCTTTGTATTGATCCAACTGTTATGTAAAATAATTTGGAAGTGTAACCAAAAAGTCGCTCAGTTGTGTATACCTTTGACATAGTGTTACCACTACTTGCCATATACCCCAAAAAAGTAAAAAATAGGAGAGGACCCATACATATAAAAGTACTTTGAAAGACTTGAGAGCTGATCAATGCGGTGATCTATTATGACTTCAGCAGCCAGTTAATGAGGCATGCTTCCTGCCTTTTGATAGAGAGGTGATGGACTAGAGGCACTGAATGAAACATACATTTTCAGACATGGCCAATGTATTAATTTCTTTTCTCTTGATCATAGTTATTTAAGATAAATATTTACTATTTTTTAAAGTATTATTCAAAACATCTCATATTCTTTGTATTTCTGAGCACACATTTAGCTACAAGATTTTTATATGTCTTTTATTATCTAAAACTATTTTAGGTTAACATTTTCAAGTCTACTCTCTTTCTGCTCAGAACAGTGTTAAATTTTGAATTGAGGCCGGTAGGTAGGTAGGTAGGTAAGTAGGTAGGGGGTGCGTGCATGCATGTGTAGGTCATTCTCATAAACATTTTTTATATGGTAGATTAAGCATGTAGATCAATAGTTACTGGTGTTCTTTTATTAATTTTTCACTTATCAATACTAATAATGATAATAATAATGCCCAAAATTTCCTCCCCCAGTCTTAGGAGTCTTCTACTTCAGTCATCTTGAAAATTGATTCTTCAAAGCCTTTACAGTCTTGTTGTGTTGAGCACAAATCTCCTTTTATGTGCATTTGGTCTGATCTACCTGCTCTTCATGTCTTTGTTATTAGTACTACCCTTACTTCTGAAAAGAGGATGTCAGTTGTATTCCCTGTGGATCATCTCATCATCTCTGTGACTCCCTAAACCAAAAATCCCTTCTCTAGTCTCTGGTCCCCTATGTGTTTTTTCTTTCGTATTCGAATATAAGCTCTTTGAAAGTAGAACTATCTCACTTTTTAATTTGCATTAGTGGCGCCAGCACAGTGCTTGGCATATAGTTAGCACTTTATGAATGCTTTATCATTCATTCATTCATTTCTACCTCTAGGACTGTGGTGTTAGATTTCCAGATTTTGTTGGTTCCTTGTACTTAACGTATAATACTCTCAAGTTACATCAGATGCTACCAAGATAGAAAGGCTTTGAGATTGGCTATTGCCTGGCTAATGGACCAACATAGTTAATAGAGACTCATCAAATAAAGTGTTGGCTACCAAGTAATGGATTTTCTGTGAGGGACACATCAGCTCCTGAAGGATAGTTTAAGAGAGCTTTTGGGGCAGCTAGGTGGCACAGTGCGTAGAGGACCAACCCTGAAGTCAGGAGGACCTAAGTTCAAGTCCGGCCTCAGATACTTGACACACTTACTGTGTGACCTTGGGCAAGTCACTTAGCCCCAATTGCCCTGCCTTTCCCCCTCCAAACAAACAAACAAACAAAAAACCAAAAAGAGAGCTTTTGATCCAGCTCTGTGGAAGGAATAATTATATTGATAAAATCAGGAATCCTTTGAAGTAGTTGAGGAAAAACATATTCTGGTCCAACTTATATTATCAAGTTAAAATGGCCTATTATTTTGTCAATGTCAGTACAAAAATTACCTTAAGAACCAATCTGATGATAGGCCTCTTAGAACTTAGCTTGATTGGCCCTTGGCATACATATGTTCATCATTGAGGTCCTTGCATTATGAAGATAGAGATGAATAATTTGCAGGGGCATCTTTAGTCTTACGTCCTAGTACATAATATGAGTGAGGATGTTTTCTAAACATTTATGTAGGCATAGCCCCCGAGGGCACAAAGGTAGTAGAGAGGCATAAGTGGAGAAGCAAAGTAATCAGTGAGTTTGGTCCATATTTATTGCATTGCCACACTGTGAAGAATCTAGATCTGGCCCACATACCTTGGACAATCCACATCCAAAAGAATATCTTTTTAATTGAAACTTATCCAGTGACCTTTAGTTTTAGATCCACAAAACACACACAACAAAAGTTTTTTAGGTGCATTTAACATGCAAGGTGTACTGTACTTGGCATTTGGGATGCAAAGACAAACAAAATATTTCCTATCTGCAAAGATGAATTTGGCATATACGTACATAAGTAAATAAAAGCTAATTTGAGGAGGGAAGAGAACACAAAGAATATGGAAGTCCTTACAGAGGAATTGACACATGAGCTGAACCTTAAAGAAAAGTAAGAATTTGAAAAAGTAGAGAAAAGAAGTCGTGGCCCCATTCCAAGTGCAGGACTTACAGCTTTATATATATGTGCAGAAATCAGAAATGGAGTATAAAATTGAGAGAATAGCTAATAGAATAATTTGGGTAGAATCACTTAGTAAGCATTTACTGTGCTAAGTGCTGGGGATAAAAAAAAAGAGGAAAAAAGTAGTCTCTGCCCTCAAAGAACTTATAATCTAATAGGGGAGACATCATGCAAACAAATGTATGTAAATAGGAAATAATCAGTAGAGGGAAGACACCAGATCCCTCTTAAGGATTGGAAAGGCTTCCTGTAGAAGGCAACATTTTAGCTAGGACTTGAAGGAAGCCTGGGAAGCTAAGAGATGGAGATGAGAAGGGAGAACATTTTAGGCATGGGGGGACAGCAAGTAGAAATGCCCGAAGCCAAGAGATGGAATGTCTCGTTCTAGGAGCAACAAGGACTTCAATGTCACTGAATTGAAGAGTACTTAGGCATAGGAGTGGGGTGGTGTAAAATGTAAGAAGATTGGAAAGGTTTGGGGTGGGGAGGGGGAGTTTATGAAGGATTTTGAATGCCCAACAGAGGAGTTTGTATTTGATCCTGGAAATGTTAGAATAGCCAGTGTTGTTAGTTGTGGGGAGAGGGGATGGTGACATGGTTAGACCTACACTATAAGAAAATCACTTTGGTTAAGTGAAGGATGGACAAGAATGGAGAGATACTTATGGTAGGTGGACCAACCAGCAGACCATTGCAGTAGTCTAGGTGCGAAGAGATAAAAGTCTGTGAAGATGAGAAAAGTGGGTATATTTGAGCAACATTGCAAAAGTGAAAGTGATAGGCCTTGGCAACAGATTGCATATGGAGGCATGAGAGATGCTGAGGAGTTGAAGGTTATACCTAGGTTGTGAGCCTAGAGTATTGAGAGAAAAGTGATGCTGTTGACAGTAATAGGGACATTTGGAAGGGTGGAGGTTTGTTTTTTTTTTTAAGGTAATGAGTTCTGTTTTGGACATACTAAGTTTAAGATGTCTACAGGTCATCCAGTTTGAGATGTCACATAGCCAGTTGGAGATGAGAGTCTAGAGATCTGCAGAGAGGTTAGGGCTGGATAAGTAGATTAGAGAATCCTTAGCATAAAGATGATAACTGAATCCATGAGAATGGATGAAATCAGCAAGTGAAGTAATATAGAGGGAAAAGAGAAGAGAGCCCAGGACAAAGTGATATGGGGTACTCACTCTAAATAGGCATGACTTAGAGGAAGATCCAACAAATTGCTTAAATCTCAGATAGTTCATATTTGGCCATAGAAAGAAGGGAGGGAATGTCAGAATCAGATATACAGGTTTTTTTTATTTATTTATTTTTTTTTTTTGGTAATTTGCAGAGGACTGTAGTTGCCTTTCAGGGAGGCCCTTGCTATTTAAAAACCCAAATCTGTTTCCTTTAGGGACTTTCTTTTCTCCCCTGCCACTTACACCTGTCACCTAGTTGCTCCCATTGATTTTTTTTATTTAATATTTTTAGTTTTCAACATTGATTTCCACAAGATTTCGGGTTACAAATTTTCTCCGAATTTCTACCCTCTAACTGCTCCATTCCCCAGTCAGCCCTCCTTTCTGTCATTCCACTCGCCTCCCCCCCACCTCCCATCCCCTTTCCCCTTACTTTCTTGTAGGGCAAGATAGATTTCTATACCCCATTGCCTGTATCTCTTATTTCTCAGTTGCATGTAAAAACAACTTTTTTTGAGCATTTGTTTTTAGAACTTTGAGTTCCAAATTCTCTCCTTTCTTCCCTCCCCATCCACCCTCCTTGAGAAGGCAAGCAATTCAACATAGGCCATACATATATCATTATGCAAAACACTTCCATAACAGTCATGTTGTGAAAGAGTAACTATATTTCCCTCCATCCTATCCTGTCCCCCTTTATTCAATTTTATCCCCTTGACCCTGGCCTTTTTCAAAAGTGTTTGCTTTTGATTACCTCCTTCCTTGCTCTGCCCTCCCTTTTTTTATTCCCTCCCTCTTATCCCCTTCCCCCCTACTTTCCTGTAGGGTAAGATACCCAACTGAATGTATATGTTATTCCCTCCTTAAGTCTGATGACAGCAAGCTTCATTCTTTCCCTTTCACCTGCCCCCTCTTCCCTTCCAATAGAACTGCTTTTTCTTGCCACTTTTATGTGAGATGATTTATATCATTCTATCTCTCCCTTTCTCCTTCTCCCAATGTATTTCTCTCTCACTCTTTAATTGCATTTATTTATTTATTTTTAGTTCTCCTCCCTTCATATTCAACTCACCCTTTGTCTACACACACACACACACACGTACGTGTATATTCCCTTCTACTACCCTTATACTTAGAAAGGTTTCATGAGTTACAAATATCATCTTTTCATGTAGGAATGTAACCAAAACAGTTCAGCTTTAGTAAGTCCCGTATAATTTCTCTTTCCTTTTTACCTTTTCATGATTCTCTTGATTCTTGTATTTGACAGTCAAATTTTCTATTCAGTTGTGGCCTTTCATGGAGAAAGCTTGAAAGTTCTCCATTTTATTGAAAGTCCATATTTTGCCTTGGAGCATTATATTCAGTTTTGCTGGGCAGGTAATTCTTGTTTTTAGTCCTAGCTCCTTTGACCTCTGGAATATCATATTCCAAGTCCTTCAGTCCCTTAATATAGAAGCTGCTAGATCTTGTGTCATCCTGATTGTGCTTCCACAATACTCAAATTGTTTCTTTCTGGCTTCTTGCAGTATTTTCTCCTTGACCTGGGAACTCTGGAATTTGGCTATAATATTCCTAGGAGTTTTCTTCTTGGAATCTTTTTCAAGAGGTGATTGGTAGATTCTTTCAATTTCTATTTTGCCCTTTGGCTCTAGAATATCAGGGCAGTTTTCCT
>CM053627.1:134200947-134243353 GCA_028646595.1 Phalanger gymnotis
TGAGATATTTCACATTGTCTTCCATTTTTTCATTCTTTTGGTTCTGTTTTATGATTTCTTGATTTCTCATAGTCACTAGCTTCCACTTGCTCCAATCTAATTTTCAAGGTGGTATTTTCTTCAGTGGTCTTTTGGACATCCTTTTCCATTTGGCCAGTTCTACCTTTTAAGGCATTCTTCCCCTCATTGGCTTTTTGGAGCTCTTTTGCCATTTGGGTTAGTCTATTTTTTAAGGTGATATTTTCTTCAGTATTTTTGGGGTCTCCTTTAGCAAGCTATTGACTTGTTTTTCATGATTTTCTTGCATCACTCTCATTTCTCTTCCCAGTTTTTCCTTTACTTCTCTTACTTGCCTTTCCAAATCCTTTTTGAGCTCTTCCATGGCCTGAGACCAATTCATATTTTTTTTGGAGGCTTTTGATGTGGGCTCTTTGATTTTGTTGACTTCTTCTGGCTGTATGTTTTGCTCTTCTTTGTCACTGAAAAAAGATTCAATAGTCTGAGTCTTTCTCTGCCTGGCCATGTTCCCAGCCAACTACTTGACCCTTGAGGTTTTTGTCAGGGTATGACTGGCTTCAGAATGGCAAGTGCTTTGTCCCCAACTTCGGGACGTTGCACTGCTGTTTTCAGAGCTACTTCTACAAGGCTAGCTCTGCCACATCAGTGCTCCTCCTCCCCCAAGAACTGCCATCCAGGACCTCAACCCAGATATGAGCAGGGCTGCCTCTGTGCCAGCAAAGTGCTCCCTGCACTTCCTCTCTGATCCACTGCTTGATTCCTACCACCTGGGAAGCAACCACAGCTGGAGCTCTGGAAGCACCTGCAGGAGCTTCCTGCTGCTGCAGCAGCCAGGCTGCACTGCCTCCTCAGCCCCTGGGGACTGAGGCCACCTTGCACTCCTCTCACCCAGTTTCAGCAATTTTCCCACTGACCTACTCAGTTGTCTTTGGTGTTTGTGGGTTGAGAAGTCTGGTAGCTGCCACAGGTCAGTGATTCAGGGCCCTACGGCTTGCTCCACCCAATCTCTTCAGCACCTGGTCTGTCCTGGTGGGGCACAAGCTAGGCCGAGCTCCGCTTCCAGCACGGTGCTATAGACCCTTTGCAGCCACCATCTAGCCTCTCTTGGGCTGGAGACCTGCTTCGCTCTGTTATTTCGTGGGTTCTGTAGCTCTAGAATTTGTTCAGAGCCATTTTTTACAGGTGTTTGGAGGGATTTGGGGGAGAGCCTAAGCGAGTTCTTGCTTTCCTGCTGCCATCTTGGCTCTGTCCCCCCAGACATACATTTAATAGTGGCAAAGGTAAAAGGGAGAAAGCTATTTAGTGATCAGGCATTAACTTTTTTAAAACAGAAAGACAGACTCAGGGAACAAGAAAGTCAGGAGGGCTTAGTGCCTAAGTTGAAGTTTAAGAGCTCAGCATGAAGTTTAGCAATTAGAAAAATAAGAAGCCTTAGTCTTATATTTCTCCATAGAGTATACAAAGGGATATAATTTAAAATTATCAACCAATAAATCTTTTTTGAGCATCATTGTGCTAGATGGTGTTTGTTGATCAGTCACATTCAACTCTTTGTGACCTTGTGGACCATAGCACACCAGTATTGTCCATGGAGTTTTGTTGGCAAAGATCCTGGAGTAGTGTGCTATTTTCTTCTCCAGTAGATTAAGGCAAACAGAGATTAAATGACTTGCTCAGGGTTACACAGCTAGTAAGTGTCTGAGGCAGGATTTGAACTAAGATCATCCTGACTCCAGGAGCATTGCTCTCTCCACTGAGCCACCTAGCTGCCTGTAGCAGCTAGTACCTGCTAAGTTCAGAACACTTCTTGTTGTTTGGCCCCGTTGTGACCAGTCCTAAAGGAGAATGGGCTTTGACCACTTGGAATACTTTAGACTAAGCTTGTTTATCTGTTTATAATCCCAAATAGCTAATTAGCTAATTAAGGAAGCTTCTTAATTTCTCATAGGATTTTGGTGGTCTACTCATTTTAATGCAGTTCATTGGCTAACTAGATGTCATCTCCTTTCTTGTTTCCAAACAGAAACAGACGTAAAAATTTGTTATTGACCATTAGAGAAATTTAGAATGATTCAACCTAATACCTAGTTCCTCCAAAGACTTCACAAACAGCAGTTATCATCGTGATACTCAGGACCAGTTTTAATGGTCAGCTAGAAAATTATAGCAATGAAGGAATTTTTCCACAGGAAAAAAGTTTTTTTTTTCTTACTTAAGAAGCAAGACCCTTATTTATGTATTTTTATATAAACATATCGCATTAAGAGAGCCTAGTCTTTGAATTGTTCTTATGGATGTGTCCGAATTGCATACAAATGCGATTGTCTCATTTTCATTTACCAAAGTGAAAATTATGATATGCATGCCAAGTGACTTGCCAAGTTATACAGTTAGTGAGTTGTGGAATCGTGCTAGAACTTGTGTTGCTTAGTTCCTACTCTGATGTTCTTTGTGCCATTCCATGCTGCCTCTGAAAGTAGCCACCTGCATCTTCAAGGCCAGAGTTAGGAATACAGCCTTTGACTATAGAACAGAATGAAGTTAGCACGTTAGGACCAGATCCTTCATTATCACTGGGTACCACTCCTGAAGAACAACTGATGTACAAGTAAATATGCGGGGGATTTAGTAATAAGTAAAGTGAATTGAGTAGATCTTTAAAATACTTTATTTTAGAATCATGAAACAAATTGCCAATCTTAATATTGCAGAAACCAAATACTATATACTCAAACGTAGTAAGGTGGGTGTGTATATATGTATATATATGTACATGTATATATATGTATACGTTATAAGTAAATGCTTATAGAAAATTAAAATTCATTTTAGTTATTTACTTTTGTCCCTGAGCTTAATCTTTACAATTAATTAGAAATGAGTTTCTGAACTTTACTTCCTAAATGATACAGCTCTTTAGCAAAACGCTATCTACCCTTTTTAAACATAATTCATATAATTTTCATTGTCATTGAACCAAAGTGATCTTTGCAGTATAATAGGTTGTTGTGTTCTTTTTGGGCACAACCTAAACATATTTCCTCTCCCTTGCACAAAATAGCATCATGGTTCAGGAGGTAGGGAGATATTTTACAAAGCCATTGTGTCTAATCCTGTCTTACTAAGTTCCCTTTTTTTACAGCAAAATATGTCTAAGTGAACTTCGATCTTAATTGAAACAAAATATGACCTAAATCATTCCTTAAAATAAACTACTATTCAGTTTAACCTTTTAAAAAATTGTGCAAGGTATTGTTCTTGGCACTAGAGATAGAATAACAAAAGCAAAACAGACCTTGCTGTCACAGATCTTATATTCTACTACTGTAAAACATTTAGCTATCATCGTTTTCATAATAAAACACTGTGCTCATTATCATTACCCTTGGCCATAAATAAAAGGACTGTTGGTTGATATGCAGTTTTTACTACCAGGAAAGGTATTGTCATTTCTCTATGAATTGCATGATTAATTGTTTACACCAGAACTTAGAATGTTTTATGTCATCCAGACAACCATCCAAATTGCTGAGTAGATGCTGAGGCTTGCCTAGAAGGGGAGGTCATCTTTCTGCATTGTCTGCAATCTGTTTTCTTTCGGCCTCAGTTCTCAACCCTGTTATCAAAATAGCCCAGATTTATTGACCAGTCTCTCAGCTGAGAACCTTAACTCATAACTTCGTATTTTACAGGAAAAATTGAGACCATTTACCACAATCTCTCTTCTCCCTCATCTCATATCACTATCTCATATCACTCAGATGCCTTCTGCTACTCTTTCCTCTTTCACCTCTGTCTCACATGAAGAGGTGGTCTTATTTCTTACTAAGTTAACCCCTAGTTCAAGTGATCCCATTCCATCCCATCTCTTCCAACAGATTGCCTCCTTTGTCATCAGCACTTTATCACTTATTTCCAATCTCTCCCTGTCTGCTGACTCTTTGCTGCCTACAAACATGTCATGTCTCCTCCATTCTCAAAAAACTCTCACTTGATCCTACTATCCCCAGTAACTATTGTGCTAAATCTCTTCTGTGCTTTGTGGCAATTCCTTTAAAAAGGCTTCTACAATAAGGTGCCTCTACTTTCTCTCCTCTCACTTTTAACCAAAATCTTCATTCCACCAAAATCACTTTCTCCAAAGTTATCAACGATCTCTTAATTGCCAAATCCAATGGTCTTTTCTCGGTCCTTATTTGTTTCTATCTCTTTGCAGTTTTTGATACTGTTGATCATGTTTTCCTCCTTGAACACCCTCTTTTTTCAACTTGAGACACCACTATCTTCTGGTTTTCTTCCTACCTGTTAGACCACTCCTTAATCTCCTTTGCTGGATCTTCTCCAGATCATGCCCTCTAATCTTAGGTGTCCCACAGGACCCTGTCTTCCATCCTCTTGTCTTCTTGTCTTTTCTTCTTCTTCTATAATACTTCACTTGGTGATTTCATCAGCTCCAGCTATGTCTATGCTGATAATTCTCAAATCTATCTTTCCTGCCCAAGGCTTTCTGCTGACCTCCAATCTTGTGACTCTAGCTTGCCTTTCAGACATCTTGAACTAGATGTCCAGTAGACACCTTTATACTCAATATATCCACAACAGAACTCATTATCTTTCCACCCTCAACTCTCTCTTTCCCCTGTGGTCACTCCTACCTTACCTACTACTGTAGGTCTCGGTCTTCCCAGACCTTGGAGTCATTCTTGACTCATCTGTCTCACCCCCTGCCTCCCTCCCAATATCCAAGCTGTGGCCAAGGCCTATGGATATCATCTTCGCTTGTTTAGTGAAGACACAGAAGCAGGAAAAGGGCTACTTCTGATCTTGATATAATAATGGAGACTGCTTTGCTAGCGCAGTGAACTCATATTGGGGAGTGGTGAGAGATGAAGTTGATTGAGTGAAGCAAGAAAGTTCAAAGAGCTTCCAGTTAATAGTGTGTGAAATTCCTCTTCCCAAATTGTTTCATAGTTTCATAGGGAGTCATCGATAATTTCATGGATTTAGAACTAGAAAAGGACCTCAGATCATCTATTCCAACCCCATAATTTTACCGATAAGGAAACTGAGGTCAGAGAGGTTAAGCGATTTGTCTATGATTAAGAGTTGACCCTTAAAGCCACGTCCTCTGGCTCCAAACCCATTCCCCACCCCACTTTTCTCAACTGAACCATGCTGCACTATGTATCTAAATTACTAACTAAATTTTTTTTCATTCTCCATCCCATCGTCCATAGTTTCTGAAATAAGAAATAAGTGTTTCACCTCCTACCTCATTTTCTCAGTTGCTGTTTTCCTAAGAAATAAAGGAAGCATTTATTTTTCTACGAAACTATTATCATCAAAGGAATCTAAAGTCTTTGGCATCAGTTTGAAGGATGGAATGGAGAGGGAATAGTTTTGAGACAGGTTGCCCAAGAGTAGGCTGTTGCAATAATGGAGGTGAGAGATAATGTGGGCCTGAACTAGGTTTCTAGCTCTATTCGTGGACAAGAGAGATGTTGTGAAGATTGAAAGGACAAGATTTGATAACCGACTGGGTATGTGGGGTGTGTGACAATGAGGAGTCAAGGATGACCCCAAGATTGTGAACTGGGGTGATTGACTGGGAAGATGGGGTGTAGGGCATTTCAACAGATTGAATGATGGTTTCTTTTACGACAAAACCTCCATTTAAGAATGGGGTTCAGCTCAGACATCTCATTTTTCACCTGGCTTCAGTACTCTGGGACTTTTTTTTTTTTACTTTTCTACTATGCTTCAGGTACCTGCCTATCACACCCTCTGCTTTCTCTGCTTTTTTGCTTCCTTTTGTCTTCCCCCTTTGGATTTTAAGCTTCTTGAGGGCAAGGATTATCCTTTTTTTTTCCTATTTGTATCCTCAGGGCTTAAGCACAGTGTCTGATGCATAATAGGTGCTTAATAAATGTTTCTTGATTGGCCTTTAATTAAAAGAGGAAGCCTTAGTGAACTTCATTTTGGCAAGTTCACACACAGACTTACTGGCTCAGTTCTTTGAAGCATAAAATCCCTTTTGCTTTTCTGTGCAGAATATGCCTTTCTCGAAAAAAAAAAAAGAGTAAGAGCTCCAATTTTCTTTTGGATAGTAGTATGACTACATTTTCTCTATTCTGGCCATGTTAACTCTATCAGTTTATCTGATACCTTCTTTCAGAAGTTGGATTAAGTCAGGAAATATGCTACTCTACTGTACTAAATTGACTTCCAGGTAAACCATACATATAGGAATAGTGTATCATTTCTGTAGCACAGTCACCCATGGGCCTCAGAATTCCTGATTTTAGTATACAAAGTGGGATGTAATTTTTGGAATATTTACCATCCCTTAGGTGCCTGGGTCAGTTTGGAACCTTAGTCTAGGGCAGGGCTGTCCACCCTTAGGTTTTTATTGAAACAATAGATAATATATTTTGATTTGCCATTTTAGTGAGAACTCTGTGCTACCTAGGCTTCCTTTGCTAAAGCACTTATGTAAATTTCTATGCTTGTAGGCTGGAGGCATAAATCGAACTGTGGGCCACATTTTGGACAACCCTAGTCTAGGGCAACTCCATAGATGGAAGGGATTAACAGGCCTAAAACTGAAGGATAAACAAAGATATAGCATAGAAGTCCCTCTTGTAACAAAGGATGGTTAAGCAAAATAAATCAACACATTGTCCATGTCTGACAAGATAGAACAAATTGTGCCATCTCTTTTCCAAGAGGAGAGAGGGATGATTTACCATCCATCCTCTGAAGTAAATTGATAATTACATTGATCGAGTCCTTTTGGTATTTTTCCTTACATTGCTATGTTGTTTACTGTGTAAATTGTCCTTCTAGCTCTGCTTACTTCAGTCTTCATCAGTTTGCATAGGTCTTCCCAAGCTTCTCATGAGTTATTCATGTTTAAGGTTGCACAGTGGATAGAGTACTGTGCCTGAAGGGAGGAAAACTCATCTTGCTGAGTTCAAATGTGGCCTCAGACACTTACTACCTCTGTGACCCTGGGCAAATCTCCTAACCCTGTTTGCCTCAGTTTCTTCATCTGTCAAATGAGGTGGAGAAGGAAATGGCAAACCACTCCAGCATCTCTGCCAAGAAAACCCCAAATGGGGTCACAAAGAGTCGGACAAAAGTGAAACAACTGAACAATATTTTACTACATGTGCCTATTACAGTTTGTTTAGTCATTCACCAATCAGTGAGAACCTACTTTGCTTCTAGTCCTTTACTACCACAAAAAAAAAAAAAGCTACAATGAATATTTTCATAAATAAGAGACCTCTCCCTTTATCTCTGATCTCCTTGGGGTATATATACGCCACATTCCTGGGTCAAAGAATTTGTTGTTGTTGTTCAGTCATGTCGTACGCTTCGTGACTCTGTGGATCTGGGGTTTTCTTGGCAAAGATACTGAAATCGTTTGCCATTTCCTTCTCCAGTGGCAAACAGAGGTTAAGTGACTTGCCCGAGGTCACAGAGCTAGGAAGTTTCTGAGATTGGATTTGAACTTGGATCTTCCTCACTCCAAGCCCAGCACTGTTGTGCATATTCTTTGACAGCTAGGTAACACGGTAGATAATTTAGTAGCTTTTCTACTACAGTCTTAAATTTTTTATTTTTACAAAACATTTGGATGTCACAGCACCACAGTATATTCATGTGCCTGTTTTCCTTTAATCCTTCCAACATTTATTATTTTGTCTTTTGTTAACCTGTGTCAGTCTGAGTATTGTCTAGTTCTTTGCGTGCACTTAGATTATTATAATAACCCCTTAATTGTTCTTCCTGCTTCTAGTCTAACCTTTTTCTAATTCTGTATCCCCATCTAATCTAAATTGATGTTCCTAAAGCATTGGTCTCAACAATTGATTCTCTTATTCAAGAGGCTTTAGCAGGTCTCTGTTGCCCTTTAGGATAAAATATTCCTCTGTTTGGACTTTAAGGCCCTTTGTAGCTTAGCTTCTACCTGTTTTTCCAAAATCCATAAGTTACAGCTAAGCTGGTCTCTATGCTGGCTCCTGCATGTAGCATCCCCTACCCTTTCTCAGTAGCTTTGCACAGGTTTTTCTCTGAGTTTAGAATACTCCTTCCTCATCTCACCCTCCTAGAATCCCTAGTGTCTTTCAAGGATTAGCTCAAGTACTGTCTATCTTCTTTCAGTCACTCAACCTTGCAATTTAGGTGTCATCCCCAATTATTCAACTCTTATTTCCCATATCCAATCAGTTATCAAGTCCTGTTGGTTCTGCCTTCATAACATCTCTTGTATGTTCCGCCTTCTCTCCTCTGACAATTCAACCAAACTGGTTTAAATCTCATTACCTCTTGCTTTGCTATTGCAGTAGACTGCTGGTTGGTGTCCCTGCCTTAAGTCTTTCCCCCATTCCAGTCCATCCTCTGCTCACTGTCTGATTTTTCTTCCTAAAGCACAGCTCAGATCATATCACCTCCTCAATTAAATAAAATCCAGTGTCTCCCTCTTACCTCTGGCATCAAATATAATTTCTTGTTTGGCTTTTAAAGCCCTTCATAACCTTGCTCCTTCCTACCACTTTACTCCCTTCCATGCTCTGTAATCTGGTGACACTGGCCTCTTTGCTGTTCTCTGAGTACATTCAACACTCTGTGTCCCATCTCAGAGTATTTTCCCTAGCTGTCCATGCCAAATGTGCCCTCCCTTTTTATCTCTACCTCCTTGTTGCTCTGGCTCTTAGGTCTCAGCTTGAAGTCCCACATTCCACAAGAAATTTTTTGCAGACCTCCTTATTCTTAGTCCTTCCCCTCTGAAACAACATTCAATATATCCCATACGTAATTCTTAGCATGTTTCTCCTCCTTTAGGCTGGAGCTCCTGGAGAACTTTCTTTGTATCCTTAGCGCCTGGCATACTGTCTAATACATAGTAGGGCTTTTAAAAATACTACTTGACTGACTTACTGGAGAATCTTTCTATCATTTTCTCTGTGTTCATATTGTTGGCTTCCAGTGGAGTGTAAACTCCTTGAAGACAGTAACTGTTTTTTGTTTTTGTTCTTGGTTTGGGGATTGGGGATGAGGAGTGGGGGGAGAGTTGGCCTTTGTATTCATGGTCCCTAGGATAGTTCCTGGCACATAGTAGATGGACACTTAATAAATACTTATTGATTTGAATTGCATGCATGAGCCCGAAGTAGATCCAGCATGGATTATCATGCTTAAAACTGAAGAATACACAAAAGTGCCCAATACACCAGTGGTTCTGATAAGAATGATCTTAATCGAAGTCTGATATTCACTGTAGCTAGTAACTAGCAGGGAAACTGTAATTTCAAGATCTAGTTTGAACTAGTACTATGTGTGATTGAGATTGTTTCAGGTTTATTTTGAAGAAAAGATGGAAAAATTCAACTTTAAGAGGTATAAAAGATACAGAATCAGAGACACAAGCTTTGACTACAATGTGGAGTAGTGTAAAAAGTATTGGATTTGAAGTCAGAAGAACTGGGTTCAGACCTAGGTCTTCTACTTAAATCATTAATCTTGAGCCAAATCACTTAATTTCTCTCTTTTAGTTTTCAGGTCTGTAAAACTTTAAGGGGTTGAATTAGGTTCTCTGAAATCTATTCCAGATCTAAATTATCTGATACTAAAGCATACAAATCTGCTCTGTCATCCCTGCCCAAGAAACCCTAGTTCCTTAAAGATTAACAATCATAGTCCTCAGTGTGATTCCGTCCTGAGTGGAGCCCCTCGGAAGCTAAAGCCCTTCTGTCCTTTCCGCTCTCATCTCCACACTGCTCTGCTCTCCTCAGTATTGCTGCTCAAATGGAGGACTCAATGGAAATGGATATGAGCCCCCTCCAGCCCCAGAATTTCCTTTTCAATTGTGAACTAAAGGCTGACAAAGATTATCATTTTAAGGTAGATAATGATGAAAATGAGCACCGGTTGTCTTTGAGGACTGTGAGTTTAGGGGCTGGTGCAAAGGATGAGTTGCATATTGTTGAAGCAGAGGCTCTGAACTATGAAGGCAATCCAATTAAAGTAACACTGGCATCTTTGAAAATGTCTGTGCAGCCTACAGTTTCTCTAGGTGGCTTCGAGATTACACCACCAGTAGTTTTGCAGTTGAAATGTGGTTCGGGGCCTGTACATGTGAGTGGCCAGCACTGGAGGAAGATGCAGAATCAGATGATGAAGAGGAAGATGATATGAAACTCTTAAACATGTCTGGCAAACGATCTGCTCCTGGAGTTGCTAGCAAGATTCCACAGAAAAAGGTAAAACTGTCTGAAGAAGACGAAGATGATGACTTTGAAGATGAGGAAAGTGAAGAAAAGACCCCTCCAGTGAAGAAATCCGTTCGTGATACTGCAGCAAAAAATGCACAAAAATCAAACCAGAATGGAAAAGATTCAAAGCCGTCCACACCAAAATCAAAAGATCAAGAATCCTTCAAAAAGCAGGACAAGACTCCCAAGACTCCCAAAGGACCCACTTCTCTAGAGGATATTAAAACAAAAATGCAGGCAAACATTGAAAAGGGTGGTTCCCTTCCCAGAGTGGAAGGCAAATTCATCAACTATGTAAAGAATTGCTTCCGGATGTCTGGTCAGGAGGCTATTCAAGATCTCTGGCTGTGGAGGAAATCTCTTTAAGAAAATAAGTTTGAACAGTTTGTTAAAATTTTCCATCTTATTTCTGTAACAGTTGATATCTGGCTGTCCTTTTTATAATGCAGAGTGAGAACTTTCCCTACCGTGTCTGATAAATGTTGTCCAGATTACTTTGCCAAGAATGTGTTGTCCAAAATGCCTGTTTAGTTTTCAAAGATGGAACTCTACCCTTTGCTTCATTTACGTATGTATGGAATGTTATGATAGGGCATAGTAGTAGTGGTGGTCAGACAAATGAAAATGGTGGGGTGACAAAGTATACATGTGAAATAAATTCAGTATTTTAATTAAAAAAAAGATTAACAATCATAGATAATAACAGTTGGATAGTATGTAGAAATGAGAATTTGAGGGCATCAGAAGGAATGTAGGGAACTACTCTTGGGGGAAGGTGACACATCGTAGTATATATGAAAAAATAAATTATTGAGAATATTTACTCAATGCTGAGAAAAGAGAGTGTTTGAAGAGTGTAGATAGCCAAGGAGCTGTTGGGGGTGGCAGTGGTACCAAGATAAAAATGTTCACTAAAACATGTTTCTCTTCACTTTCTCCATTCCTGCCCCTGAATTATAAGATCACTGTCTTTTGTTAGCAGTGTGCAAAGACAGGAACATCAGCAACCAGTTTTGGTTAGACTTTTACACAGATAAATTTGGTTTTTATTGTCAGCATGCCTGGTAGGGAAAAGACACACCTACCACTGAGAAATAATTCCCATCCTTGAGCATAGTAAATTGGAAGGCACTGAAGGACTCAATTCTAAGAAGCGCACACATTTTTGCCCAAAAGCCTTATATTTCTGCTTCCAGCTATAGCTCTAATTTAGGTTGTTTTTAAGTTGCTCAGGTGTATAGACAAGTACTTGTTAGCATAAGAACATTTTATCAAAGTTATCATCAGTATGTTTTATAAATCCAGGTATTAAGAGTAAAAGATATTACAGTAGAATGAGAAAGCTATACTGGAGGTGTCCTTCCCTATGCTGCTTCTTACATTAAGATGGTGACTTATACTAACATTCCTTCTGTAAACAGGAAGACAAAAGGATGCAGGCAGTAGGCTGTACTGTGAAAGGCTGCCCCCTCTAGCAGGACACCTCAGATTGTCCAAAGGAATATTCTAGGTCAAGAATCATTAAAGGTTAAGGGAGCAGTTCTACTTGAGAATATAAAGAGAAGGATATTCGGAGGATTTTTAAAGAAGTTTATGAAGTCATTTGCATGTAATATAGTCTTAAACTCACTGAGTGGTAGGACTGCTTAGTGTTAAAATTTTTATTTGTTTTAACTCTCAATTACACACATTTTTTCAGCATTCATTTTAGAAATCCAATTTAGATGTTATCTACATAGTAAAGTACTTAGTGCACTTGTAAGCTTTAATAGTACTAGAAGTACAAATGCTTCAGATGTTAAAAAAGTAACATTTGCAAGGTTACACACTTAACATTTTAAGATATTCATGCTTCTTATTAAAATTTAGACATAACAACATAAATCACTCCAGTAGTTTTTGAACTTTATAAAAACTTTTGTCAGCTTCTGCTCAGTGACTGAAGGGATTACATTTGTAATCCTAGCCTTAAGACCATGTAAAGGACAAGGTTTTGATGCAACCATGACAGTTTTGATTTGACAACACAAGAAAAAGGCTAAAGTGGCCAAAAATGAGGATCTCCTCTACCAATCCACCAGTCTAAGAAAGTGTCAAAGAGTTGCATACATAATACATAATGACAGGGTACCCTAGCTTGGTGTAAATTAAAAAGAAAAATTTATTATTCAAAATTCACAAAACTAAGTGTTAAAAGAAATTTAAGTAAACTTTCCAATCATTTTTTGTTTGTTTATGTCACATATATTTCTGAAGTTATTAAGGCTTTAAACTGCACTAAGACTTTTGGGACACCTTGTATTTCAAAATGTCGCATTTAGAGGTCTCCTACCAGAGAAATTTAGGTTAAGCAAAAATGCTTTGTTTTTAAATAAATCCACTTAATAAAATTTAATACTGAAATTGATAAAGTCAGATTAGATAACTTGAAGCCTCAAGTGTAAGGTATTTTTTAAGGCTAGAGAACCAATTATGAATTATGTTACATCCTAGATCTGTGAGAGAAGAAGAAAATACATAAACAAAAAGAGACCGATATAGAATAAGATTAGAATAAGTTCTTGGAGCGTCAAGAGAATGAAGTTACAAGCCTAGGAAAAATGTCAGTGATTTTTCAGGTTGGGAAAGGTGCCACTGTTAGGAAAAGGTGTTTTTAAAGTCTAGAAGTACAATATTATATTCCTAATAATCGTAGCACTACTGAGGTGGCACAGTACCCAGTTCAACAAAAAGATTTGGCAGTTTTATTCTTTTCTTCGCCAAAAGTTTTTAAATCATATAATCATATATAATCATAAAATAGAAGGGCCGTTTTCAAACAAGAACCCCTTCTTCTGCATTCCCAATAAGTTACCACCCATCCAATCTTTACTTGAAGAACTTCTGATGAGGGAGAATCCACTCACTACCTCTTGGATTGAGCTTTTCCACTTGGGCATAACTGATTGGCAGGATGTTTTTCCTTGCATCAGGACAATATTTGCTGCTTGTATCTTTGACCCATTGCTCTTAGTTCTGACCTCTAAAACCAACCAGAGCAGGTCTCATCCCTCTTCCACATGACAGCCCTTTAAACTCTTGAACCATAGCCCCCTTTAACCCTTTTCCAGAATAAGCATCATTAGCTCCTTTAACCATTCCTCATGTGGCAAGAACTCAAGACCTTTTTTTCTGATCTTGGGCCTCTAGATTTCTCCAGTTTGTCAATGTCCCTCCTAAAGTGTGGTGCCTAAAATGCTATTTGAGGTTTTTTCTTTTCTTTTTTTCCCACTGAAAACATGTCTCCATTTGAAAATCAGTGCAAAAACAGGATTTACTTTATAGTGATTTGTTGTTAGACTCAATTCTTTGGAAAAATAATTTATGCCTCCCCAAAATCCATTATTAATTAGCTGATTCTTAAATCACGTTGATCACCTGATATTATGGTGCCTCTGTGGCCTGGTTAATCTGTCAATCACCAACTCATTTATTAAGTACCTGCTCTATGACAGTCACTGTGCTCAGCACTGGGGATACAAAGATACATATGAAATAGTATATGCCCTCAAGAAGCTTATATTCTATTGAGGATGATATGTGTATGCATGTATATGTGTCTCACTACAAAATATATGAAGCTGCTAGGTGGGGCAGTGGAAAGAGTGCCATGTCTGAAGTTAGGAAGACATGAGTTCGAATGTGGCCTCAGACACTTATTAGCTGTGTGGTCCTGGGCATTTCACTTAACTCTGTTTTTCCTTCAGTTACATCATCAGTAAAATAAAGCTGCAGAAGGAAATGGCAAACCACTCTATTGTCTTTGTGAAGAAAACCCCAAATGGGGTCACAGAGTCGGACACAACTAAAATGACTAAACAACAGACAACAGCAAAATATGTGAATATATTTATACGTTAGCCTCATGTCTTCTTAAATGTAAAATTTACTAACTTTAGTCTTTCTGAGAAAAATATTGTCTTAATTAAAAAAAAAAAGAAAACAAAACCCAAAAGCAGCTTGATACCCTGTATTCTACATTCTCTCTCCTTCCCTAGCCCAATTATTTATAAAGTCATTGAGAGTAGGAGCCTTACTTATTTCCTGGTATCATTATCATTACTCGTAGTATCTAATGTACTGTTTCACTCACAGTAAATTCTCAATGAATGTTCTTTATTAATGCTAAACACATTATTCTTAAGATGGTATAATCATCACATTTCAAATGGAAAGTTTGCCCCTCTTTAAAATGTCTTTTTACATTTTAACTTTGTAACAAGTGAAATGCTGCTTCTCTTTCCATTGTTGACCTCATATTAAATTTTGTATAAATGTATATTTAGATTTTTCATAAATCCTCCATAGAATGACTGCATGTAATTTTGTATATAAGTTAATTTTGTAGATATCACTTCTAAGATGATTGTACTTATAGTGTGTCATCTCCACTTTAAATGAAGGCCAGACTTCTAGCAACCCCAACAGGAGAGTTTCCAGAAAAGGCTTATAAGCATCAGGAATAAATGTCACAAACCGTTTATGCTATAGTATGCTATATGCTATAGCCTTTACTCAGAACCTCAGTGATCCTTCTTTAAGATAAGTTCTTATTAGCAAATTAGAAATAGCATGCTAGAAGAGAATTGGTACAGTGAAAGTTAATAATCTGTCCTGGAGGAAGGATTAATAATCTATGTTATTTTTCCTATGAGGCATTTTGTCAGTTTCGTATCACAAATAATAGAACCTGACAACTTTAAATTAGAACTTGTTTTCATTTAGTTAGCTAATCAATCTGCTGAACTGTTGAATCACACATTTGTTAGACTTGTATAGACTACTCCGCTATCATTGTTACTTACCTCACAGTTGGGCCTGTATACTCAAGCTGAAGTTGATAGGCTTTAAGATAAAAGTTGCATCTTGTCTAGATACTTGGTCTAGTATATACTGCTTGTTTAGATTCAAAAGAACTGTCATAAATACTACTTAATCATTGTATTCGATTGCCTTGAAGAAATAACTATATTATCTGGAATTTTGTTTCACAGTATCATATGTTCTGTTTTATGTTATCGTTTGAATATCTTGATATTTAAATTGTTGGTGAAGACTTTTACTCTAAGTCAATGGAATACATTGCTTACTGAATTGAATAGTCAAAAAGCAACCTTACCTAGAGATTTATAATTATGTTTTGGTTGGCTTTTGATCTGGAATGTGGTGATACAGCTGTCTTATCAGCAACACTAGCATACAATTATATAGCTCTTTAAAGTTTGCAAATTATCTCATTTTGTCCTCATAATAATAACCTAGTGAGATAAGAATTCTTATTAGCCACATTTTATAGATGAAGAATGTGAGGCTCAGAAATGTTAAGTGATTTGCCTCGTAGTCCAAAAGCTAGCGTCTGAGGTAGGAATTGAACCCAGGTCTTCTTGATTTCAAAACCAGCATGCTAGCCACTATATAACACTGACCCTCATGTGTATGTACCAACCATATATACATAAATATCTTTGGTGTACTTCTTATTTAGTGAAAAAATTGAATCGCATATGTAAAGTGCAATTGTTCTGTGATAAAGAGAAATTAAACTAGTGAATACAGTACATCTATATAATAAGCTGTCTTTTCCTCCTTCACAGATATATGGGCAATTGGTTGCATATTTGCTGAACTATTGACTTCAGAACCTATTTTTCACTGTCGTCAGGAAGATATCAAAACAAGCAATCCTTTCCATCACGATCAACTAGATCGTATTTTTAGTGTCATGGGATTCCCTGCAGGTGATTTCTTTTTAAAGGAAGTGTCTATAACATGTATGCTTTATTTTTAAATATAATGGTGAGATTTTAAGATAATCATATCTTAGGATCTAATAACCAGTGATATATTGAGGAAGTATAAAACATAATATCTCTCCTTTATAACAATCTATGTCTATTCTTATACCTTTTTTTCTTTTGTAAGATAAAGATTGGGAAGATATTAGAAAAATGCCAGAATATCCCACACTTCAAAAAGACTTCAGAAGAACAACGTAAGTACTTTTATGTAAATAACCAGAAGACGACTCCTAATGGGAATATTTAAAGCTTTTTTTTAATAGTATTTAGTTTTTTCCCAAATTACATGTCAAGACAATTTTTAGCATTCATTTGTACAAGATTTTGAATTCCACATTTTTTCCCCTCTCTTCTTCCCTCACCTTTTCTGAAAATCGTAGGCAGTTTGATACAGGTGCTGTCATATAAAACATTTCCATATTAGTCTCAGTTGTGAAAGAAGAAATAGATTAAAAAGAAAAAAAAACACAAAAAAGAATGAAGTGAGAAAAAAATATGCTTCAATCTGCATTCAGAGTCCATCAGTTCTTTATCTGGATGTTGCCAAGAAGAGCTGAGTCCTTCGTAGTTGATCATCACACAGTGTTGCTGATCATGTGTACAGTGTTTTCTTATTTCATTTTGCATCAGTTCGTACAAGTCTTTCCAGGTTTTACTGAAATCTCCTTGTTCATTTCTTATTGTACAGTAGTATTCCATTACATTCATATACTACAGATTGTTCAGCTATTCCTCAATTGATGGGTATCCCCTCAATTTCCAATATTTTGCTACCACAAAAAAGGATTGTAAAGATTTTTTTTTTAAGTCATGTGTTCTAGTATGTGTGAATCACTTTTTGAAACTAGAAACTGTTCAGTAGGAATAGCTATGGAAAAGATGACTCCAAATAAAGGAAGAAATATTAGATATGCAAGAGGTATTATCCATAAATACTTTAAATACTTTGTTTTTATGCTAGCATAATAAAGGTCTGACTTCAAGCCCACATTAAGGCCACATTGTGATTTTATCATCATATTTAAAATGATAAAATAACATGTACTATTGAAATGTCAAAGTAGTAGTCTGCTGAATGGGAGAGAGAAAACCAAAGCAGTATATTTATTTACAAGACCCTAGAATTGGTGAAAAGTAGTAAGTAAAGAATCTATTTGAAAGATAAAGGGAAAAAATAAAGGTATTATCTAGGAATTTATTAGAAACTCTACACTAGGAAGAAAAGGTGTTAAAAAGGCTGTGGGTGCTTTAGATCAATTTAATAAAGCCATCATGTAAAGGCATTTAGCAATGTGAGCTATCCAGATGTTTCCTGAAAGAGAAATAAAATAATCCTCCAAAGACTAGACCAGTGGTTGGAGTATGTTGAGTGTAATTTAACAGTATAGAAAATGGAATAATTTTTAGGGGCAGAAAACCTTTGAATTGTGTAACTATAAAATAATTCAGTTGATGTTTTAAAAATGGAGTGAGAATCTTTACCAAAATGATCAGAAAATATAGCATTTAGAATCCCTCAAAAGGGAAAGAAAAACAAGTAGAATGAGAAAATGGATTTCAGGAAAGCTTCAGTCAATTAACTTTGAGAAATATTAGTTAAGATTTTAAAACTGGTGAATACTTCTGAAATTAAAAAGCGGTCTCAAGATCCTACTTCATTGAGAGGAAATAAAAGGAAAAGCTTACCTAAACTTAACATGCTACTTGAAGTACAAAAGAAATATCCAGAATAGAGAAGTACAAGTTCTTGAGGAAAGATATAAATAAAGGGAAAAATGGGAAAGCTAACAAACATTTCAAGACCCTTAAGAGGGAATAAGATTGCTTTAGTTACATACACTAATTATTTTCTTATTGTTGTGGGTATATTGAGATGTCGGTTAAAACCACCTCCCTATCTGCTCATCTCATACAGCTCTTTTCCATGTCTTCATATTAGTTCACAACAGAGTCTATATAACATGTCGAATACTATCTTTTTAAAGTTCTCTTAACATTGTGAGGATATCAGTAGAACAGTGGTCTTCCATTGGTTATTTCTTGTCATGTGACCAGCTTATCTTATTTTAAAATCATACCTTTCTTTGATGATATCATTTACATCATTTTTATAATCTTTTGTAATGAGTTATAGTCTACTTATATCTATGTACCTCTCTATTGCTTTTTAATGGCCCCTGCACTTTAATTCTTTGGAGATTAGTGTTTCCTGCTGGCTTACAACAACACCAAAAAAATGTTAGTATTAAAAAGATGAACTCTTGTTTCAAGAGAAGTTTGAGGTCATTAATAGAACCTTACAGTTTCCTGAAGGCAATTCAGCCTACTCTCCTCCTGTTCAATTTTGTGCCCAATTCATTGCAGTGTCTGTCCAAGATTTTATGTTGATTAACAAGGACTATAAATTTTATATCCAGCTGCGTATCATAGTCTTGACAATAGGCATTTTTCATCTCCTTTGTCTTTCCCCTGTGGATAGTTAAAACCAAAACTTCTTTGGGTGATTTTAGATCTTATTTAGGAAACTGCATTAATCTGGAGCTTAGTCAGGATGATACCATTCACAATTGGCTTCTGGTGGACCTTACCATCTATACAGAATCCTTCTTTGACTTGGGCTCTGCATTGAATCTCCTCCATAAAAATGTCAAATACATAATACCATTGCAAGCATGCTTCTCCCTGTTTTATTCTTTGCTTGTTATTAATGATCATAGAATTGTCAAACAAAATTATCTCTTTCACATATGAATAGATGACATCTTCTTGAAGAGCCTTTAAAGTAGCATTTGTTTTCCCAAGTTAGAATTTTTGTAGTTAACAAAACAATAAATAAGTACCTTGAGATCTAATACTCTTATCTTTCAGTCATTTGAGTGATAATAAAGATATGGTTTGCTGTAGAATATTGATTATAAAAGACTACCTATTCTCTTCTAATATCCTTATCAGAGGAGTCCTCAGTGCATGAGTAGGTTATTCTCGTAATATTATTTAGATGGGAATTTAGGCACATAGACAAATAATTGCTGATTTTCTCAGTCACCCTTTTTAATGATGCTGCTGCTGCTGCTAGGTTGTAGCATAGTGGATAAAGAGTAGCTTTGGAGTCAAAATAGCTTCAGTTCCAGTTCTGCCTTTGTCATATGCACTTTATATCTTATTGACCCTTTTCAAGTCACTTAACCTCGCAGTGCCCCAGTCAACTCTAGTATTATAATTCGTAGAGTCATTTCTGATTAACTTTGGTAGGAGTTTCATCACTGGGGTGTACACCAGCGAAATCGTAAGTCTAGGGGAGAAAAGAAGACCCAATTTTTTTATATGCCTTTAGATACCTTGAGAATCAATCCTAGCACATGTTCAAAAAGATGTCATCTCCAACATGTTGCCATCTGTATGTACAATTGATCTAATCCAACTGCTTTTTCTATCCTTACTTTCTGAAGGGCAAATCTAGGATTGTGATGTTAGAGTCTAAGTGTGATGGTTTCATTCTCCTTAGGGGGTAAAAAGGTTTGCTATGTATCTTTGCAGAGTTTTCCCCATCATTTGTTTACCTGTTATCCACCTTACAGTTTCACTCTTAAATGCCTTAGGATGACTTAGGTCATTTAAAATTCTTTCTTTAAACTGATTTTTCTTTCCACAGCTTCTTGCTATTTCATAATGGGCTACTGTTCATAATCTTCCACTGTCCTTTTTAAGAGTTTACAAATGAATTTATATTTGCCAGTGTTGCCATACCTGCTATATCTCTCCACATGGCAAGTAGATCAAATGTTTACTGAGAAAGATTATTTTTTGGTCTTTTTTCTCAGTCCTTATTCTCTTCGACCTCTCTGCAGTCTTTGACACTGTTAATCACCTTCTCCTCTTTTGTGATACCACTCTCTTCTGGGTCTCCTACCTATCAGACCACTCCTAAGGTTCCTTTGCTGGATGCTCATCCAGATCATGCCCTCTAGCCATAGATGTCCCATAGGTTTCTGTTCTGGATTCTTTTCACTTATGTACTATCTTACTTGGTGATCTCATCTATTCCCATGGATTGAAATGCCATTCCTATGCTGATGTTTCTGAACTCTATCTATCCTGCCCCATTCTCTCTGATGACATCCAGTCTCTCATCCCTAGCTGCCTTTCAGACGTCTTGAAATGGATGTCTAGTGTCATCTTAAACACATCTTGTCCAAACAGAATTCATTATCTTTCCCTCTAACTCCTACCTTCTAACTTCCCTACTACTGTGGAGAGCAATCCTCCTAGTGCCCCCACCCCCCCCAGGCTCACTACCTAGGAGTCATCCTGGATTCCTCACTATCTCTCACTCCATAATATCAGATCCTTTGCTAAGGCCTATTGATTTCATCTTCGCAACATCTCTCGAATATACCACCTTCTCTCCTCTGACACTGCCACTACTATGGCGCTGGCCCACATCACCTCACACCTGAATTATTTCAATAGTCTGCTAGTGGGTCTGCCTGACTCAAGCCTCCCCCTATTCCAGTCCATTCTCCATTCAACTAAAGTGATTTTCCTAATGTGCAGGTCTGACCATGTAAACAGACCACCCCTCTGCCCCCATTAAACTTTAGTGGCTTCTTCTTACCCTCAGGAGCAAATACAAAATACTTTGACATTCAAAACTTCATAATCTAGCCTCTCCTACCTTTCTAGTCTTTACACCTTATTTCCTTTACTCTTCAATCCAGTGGCACTGGCCACTTGACTATTCCACAAACAAGATACTGCATCTCGCCACCCCAGGCATTTTCTATGACTGTCCCCCATGTCTGGAATGTTCTTCCTCTTCCACTCTGACTGGTGAGTGACCTCTCTGGCTTCCTTTACGTCCCAACTAAAATCCTATCTTTTGCAGGAAGCCTTGCTCAGTTTTCTTAATTCTAGTGCCTTCCCTCTATTAATTATTATTTATCTAAATGTAACTTGTTTGTACATATTTGTTTGTTGTCTCCCCTGATTCGATTGTGAACTAACTGCTTGAGGGCAAAGACTGTCTTTTGCTTCTTTTTGTATCCCCTGTTCCCAGACTTAGCACATTGACTGGCACATAGTAGATGTTTAATAAATAAATATCGATTAACCTTTTGGTCTCCTTGTTATGGCAGCTGGTAATACAATTGGTTAAATTTCTGTATGAAATTATGATCAGTACTTTTTTCTCATTCATTTTCCAGTATTTGGCATCAATAACTTGTTTAAATTGGTCGAGTTGGAGTTCTTTCAAGTTCATGTAATATCTTTTCCCTCATTCTTATTTTTCTAGCTTTGTATTCATTTTTGTAACAAAATGGTAATCTGACTGTATACAGATAGCTGATTGAGGAATAGCTCCTCAATGTATTGTATATTGAGTATAAAATTGCTTCCTGTCTGTTAAAATATAATAAATTTTATTTTTTATGAACTAATTCAGTAGTTGAGAGCATAACCTACTGAGTAGAGAGTGCATCTTAGAGTGAAGAATACCTGTGCTTAAGTACTAGCCCTGAAACATCATGGCTTTGTGATCCTGGGCAAGTCACTTAACTTCTCAGGGCCCTGGACAACCCTCTAAGGCTCTTAGGTTGCAGAAAAGGTGCAAAATGTGAGGAGCTTCATGCACCAGTGAAATCATTAGTCTGTTCCCTCCCTCTCCCCTAAAATAATCAATGGTCACCATGTCCGGCCCATTTTGGTTCTTGTCTTAAGGAAAGCCTTGAAAAGGTTTGGATTTGAGGCTTCTGTTTAATTTCTAAATCTGACCCCTCCCATTGCCTTTACGCATCTTTTCAGTGAAGTCATAAAATATCAAAGTATATATTTTAAAGGGTAGTTTAGTAAGTAAATTTCTCTACCTCTTCAACTTGGCACAGGTGGCAAAGTATGTAATACTTCTTTATGGTGACTGACTTTTTTAATCAGAGACTTCTATTACTATTGAATTGTACTTTCTAATGTGATTTTTCAGGTATGCCAATAGTAGCCTCATAAAATATATGGAAAAACACAAAGTGAAGCCTGATAGCAAAGTTTTCCTTTTGGTAAGTTCATTTCTTTAAAACATAATTTATCAGGGAAAAATTACTACTATACCATTGCTTAAAAAAATTTCCTGAGAATGGGAGGGAATTTTATGTTATTAATATTTAATATTTTATTGAAGAATTTATAATCTTCATTTCCAGGAAATGTGGTTGTAGTAAAAAAACTAGTTTTGTAATGAAATGGAGGACCCTTGTTTCCTTTCTTTCCTGAAATCTTTTTTTTTCATTATCACCATTAACAGCTATGGAATTTGGTCCATGTTAATCTTTGAATCTCACTTATATGGAGTTCTAATCAGCAATACGAGGTGGTTTTTTACCAATCATTGAATCTAGAGCACACCCCACTAAACTCAGACTATTCACATCTAATATTATGTCCTTAGCTACAGTAACTTCAGTGCCATTCATCTGTAAAATGTGGATAATAACTGCACCTGCCTCAGGGGATTGCTATGAGGATCAAATGAAACAGTATTTGTAAAGTGCTTAGCACAGCATCTAGCATGCAGTAGGTGAGGTGCTAGCTACACAAAAGCAGATGCTCTTTCCTCACTTCTCTCAAATTCCTTCCTCTTCACCTCAAGATTTTTCTTTATCTTCTGTCTTCTCCATCATTTTTGAATATTCTCTCTCTGTCTCTTTTGTTGCCTCTTTTTCCTTCTTGGAAAGCAACCCCCCTCCTTTTCTTTTCCAAGGTTCTTCACTAGTCTTCTGTCTTTAAATCCCATCCCCTCTCATCTCTTTGAGAACCTTGCTTTATCAGTAGTTTCCTGTTACTTACATCTTCTCTCTCTCTCTCTCTCTCTCTCTCTCCCTCCCTCCCTCCCTCCCTCCCTCTCTCCCTCTCTCCCTCCCTCCCTCTCTCCCTCCCTCCCTCTCTCTCTCCCCGTCTCTCTGTGTCTCTCCCTCCCTTTTCTGATCATGATTCACTGTCCTCAAATCTTCTTTGAGCCCTGTTTACACCTTCCAATTAGTGCCCTGTCTCCTTTCTTTCACCGTTTCATTGTTTCACAGAAGTAGTGTACACTCACTATTTCTACTCTACTCATTTCTGCCTGTCGTCTTTGCAGTTTGATTACTATCCTTATTACTTTACCGTAACTGCTTTCTTACCTTGTAATTTTAAATCCAGTATCCTTTTTCCTTCCCATTTCTTATCCTTTCTTGACCTGGGTTCAAACCCTGCCCTGGACACTTTCTAGCTATGTGACCTTGAGAGGAGCTCTCTTGACCTCTGTGCCTCAGTTTCTTCATCTGTAAAATATAAAGTTGACTTGGTGTCTTCTCAAGGTCCCTTCCAGTTCTGTATCTATGATTCTATGGTCTGTTGCGTTTGACCTTGTGGAACACCACCTTCTCTTTGAAATGTTTCTGAGATTCTTCCTTTTTAAGGTCATAATCAACAAGCAGTCATTAAATGCTGGCTATGTGTCAGGCCCTGAGATACAAAGACAAAAATGAAAGCTTCTGTACTCAGAGAGCCTGCATTCTGTCAAAGAAGATGACGTGTACATAAAAAAAGTATATGCAGCAAGTACACAAACACAGAATAAGTATAAAGTACTGGAGAGAGAGGCACCAACGTCTTAAGAGTGAGACGTTGGGAAAGGTCTCATGCTGGAGTGAACATTTGATCTGAGCCTTAGAGAATTAGGGATTTCCAAAGGTAGAGATGAAGAGAGAGTTCATTCCAAGGATTCTGACAGCCTTTGCAAAGGAAAGATTGGAGATGAAATGTCATGGATAAGAAACCACCAGACAGCCAGTTTCACTGTACCGTAGGTAACGAGGATGGAACAAAACATGGATCTAGATTGTGAAGGACTTGAAATACTCAGCAGTGGCATTTGTATTTGATAGGTAATAGGGAGCCACTGGAGTTTATTGAGCAGGGCATGACATGACATAACACTTTGATAGTGCTGTGAAGGATGGAATGGAGAGGGGAAAGATTTGAAGGAGGGAGACTAATCAGGGGCTATTGCAGCACTAGAGGTGAGAAGGTATGAGAGTCTAACTAGAGAACTAAAGCGCTGTTTTGAACGTTCCTGTCCTCTCTCCTCCATTGGCTCTTCTTCCTTCTGTTTCTTAGATGTGGGTGGCATTGTCCTGTTTTCAGCCCATCACTCTTTTGTCCCTGTACTCTCCACTGGTAATATCATTGATCTCTGTGGCACAAGCTATCACTTCTGTGCAGATGCCTACCTGCCAAATCTCTATCCAGCTTGGGTCTGTCTCCTGATAGCATTTCCAGCTACCTCCTAGATAGTCCTCTCCTAACTGTCCTCAGCCTCAACAGAAACAGCTCCTTTGGTAATCCCCCCAGTCACTGTGAATTAAAGCAAGATTCTCATACTCCACTCCTCTCTTCCATTTCCTGCCACCCTAGTTCAGGCCTGACTTCCTTTTTAGTTCACATTCATTTCTCATTTCCTCTCCTCAGAGGCTTCCTAAATGATCTTCTCTAATCCCTTAACTCTCTCCTCATCTGTCTGAAACTTTTAGCTCAATGAGAAAAGCAGCAGTGCTATTCTTCCTTCTAGCCCCCTGTTTGTATAGCACCATGCCCTTTGAATACATGGTGTACCCTCAGCAGATAATTTTTGAACTTAATTTTATTTATTTGAAGCCATTTCTATGACATTGATGCACAGAAATTCAGCATCTGGAACAAAAGATCATACATTGAGAGCTAGAAGAGACCTCTGGGGCCATCTGGTCCAACTGCTTCATTTTGTTGTTATTGTCTTTCAGTCATATCTGATTCTTTGTGACCCCATTTAGGGTTTTCTTGGCAAAGATACTGGAGTGGTTTGCCATTTCCTTCTCCATTTCATTTTACAGATGAAGAAACTGAGGCAAACAGGGTGAAGTGACTTTCCCGAGGTCACACAGCTACATGTCTGAGGCAGATTTGAACTTAGGTCTTTCTCACTCCAGTCCTGGCCCTCTATCCCCTGTACCATCTAGCTGCCCACTTTATTTTATACATGAGGAAATTGAGGCCTAGAGAGCTTAAGTAATTTGCACAGGGTCATACAGGTAGTAAGTGTTATTAGAGGATGACTTTTTCCTTTTTTTTCCCTACTGTAGCACCTATTTTGACCTTCTGAATTTGTTTCTAGTAATTGCCATCAATAGGAAATAATATAAAATCCTCCATTTGCTGATTTCTGTCAGTTATATAACCATGTTATATAAGTAAGCAGATCCTGCTCATGGTGAAATGAGCCAGAGCATACCTTTGTAAAATACTCACACATACACACGTGCGTGCACACACACACACACACATACCTCTCTTAGAATAAAAAACCAGATTTAATTGTAGGTATTCATTCTATATATTGTCTCTTCCTCTCATGTCCCTGTAGCTTCAGAAACTTCTTACTATGGATCCTACAAAGAGAATTACCTCAGAACAAGCTTTGCAGGATCCCTATTTCCAAGAGGATCCCCTGCCTACGTCAGAGTATGTATCCCACTCCATATCTTTCTGCCTTCTTTGTATATATTGATAAAACCTGGTGTTAAAAATGTCACGGGGGTGACATTTTAAAACAGAATTTGTGCTTGACAACAAAGAATCTTCTTCTCCTAAGTTTACCTTAGAAAGAGAAATTGATAGAGAAAAAGAATTTGAGATGCTGGGCTCCCTACCTCTACTCCCCTTCACTCCCCCCACCCTGAAAAACCAAAACAATTTTCAGCAAGTTGTGAACCAGAGCAAAGTTCAGAGTGAGAAAAACTTCAACAAGTAACTGAGAAGGAGCATTAAGTTTTATGGCCCAGAATTGCATCTAAAAGAGGCAAGTGGCCTCTTGTGGTTCCTTCAGCTCTGCAAGAGCTAATAAGCCAGCAAGAGCATACAGAATTGGAAGCTTGTGCTGCATTCTCAGTCTCTCCAGCCACACTCCTTTCCCACTTAGAGAATAATATCATCATCATCCTCTTTGTCATGCCCATTGAGGCAATTTTATGCACTGGTTCAGAAATAGAACAAATATCCCTCTGAGAGAAATTTGTTCTAGTTATTCAGGCAAATTTGTATTACACTTTATCTGTTAAAAATATTTTCATTGTGGTAAGGTTTGAGGTCAGAGATGGCAACTGAACATTAAAATAGCATATAAGTAATTGTACTTGTATTTTTGCTTATATGGAGGTATTGTAATGGAAGGTAGTGTTGGAAAATTGGGATTAAACAGACATAGAAATGAGGCAAGAGTGAGCAACCATATAACTATTATTATACTCACAAGATTTAAAGATCTATAGTTTTGAGAAATAATGCATGATCATTTGTCTTATGGTATTTTCCAGTGTATTTGCTGGCTGTCAGATTCCGTATCCCAAACGAGAATTTCTTAATGAGGATGAACCTGAAGAAAAAGGAGACAAGGTACAAATTACATCGTATAACTTAAAGGCCCTTGTTTCTTGTGTCCCTCACCCCACCCACCACAACTTTCTCCAGACAAAGAAGTATAATTATTATGCCTAGGGAAAAATATATGTATATATATTTATATTTATATATATTATATTATTATGCCTAGGGAAATATATACATACATACACACACACACACATGTATTCCCAGGGAGGTCTGGGTACTATAAGAGACACCTACAAGTCCAAAATACAGTAAACAAACTTACAGGTGCGTGTTATCATTGTTTATAGCTAATTATATTATAGCTAATTATTATTAGCTACATTGAGTGACTGATTTGTTTTCTGACATTACTACTATCTTCTTTTAAACTGTCTTTTCTAAGCAGTTCTCATCTTGGTCTTTCTATGCCTTTGTCTCGTTGAATACTTGCAAGATGGAAAAGACTCCCAGTAACTATTTTTAGTCTGTACAGGATTAATTTCATGATGTCATCTACTTTGGTAGCGGGTGCTTAGAATCCTAGCCAGTGGAACATGCCCAATTTGAAAGATTTTTGACTACAGTATAAATAGATGCTTGTTTGGAAATGTATCCAGTTACCTGCCCATCACATGTCATTCGCATTAGATCTGACAAGGGAGAGTAGCATTTGAATACTCATGTAACAAAGACAATAGTCATACTCGAGTTTCATATCCTGCCTTTTGATTTTTTTTAAGAATCAGCAGCAGCAGAATCAGCATCAGCAACAAACAGCACCTCAGCAGCCGCAGCAGGCAGCGCCACCACCACCACCGCAGCAGCAGCAGCAGCAGCAGCAGCAGCAAAACAGCACCCAGACAAATGGGACAGCCGCAGGAGCAGGAGCAGGAGGAGGGGCTGCTGGGGCAGGGCTCCAGCACAGCCAGGACTCGGGCCTTAATCCAGTGCCTCCAAATAAGAAACCACGGCTAGGGCCTTCAGGCACTAACTCAGGCGGGCCTGTCATGCCTTCTGAATATCAGGTATTAGCTTACGTTTTTCAGACATTTTGCCAATTATGTATTTTGTAGATTGATCAAAATGTTAATAGTGGATCGTTTTAGAGTTTTTTAAAATTTAATTGGTTTTTATTGGTATCTTTTATACATAACATAGATTTTCCCCATCTCTTCCCCTTCCCATTACATAGAACTATCCCTTAAAGAATTTTATTTAAAATAGAAATTAATTAAACCTTAAAACTAATCAGTACATCAAAAAAAAATCTGATGTATATGCAATGTTTTTCATCCCTGACTCTCCCCTACTCCATTTCTCATATAGTCTTTTGAAAAGGCAAAGGGCAGAGTTGTACTTATAGCTATCTCTTCTTTGAGACCAAACTTATGTTTTGTATTTTTGCAGCAATCACTTTTGTTTGTTTTGTGGTTCTTTCCTCCATTGATGTCGTCATTGTATATATTGTCTTCCTAGCTCTGCTTACCTCACTTTACATTAGTTTATATGAGTCTTTCCATGCTTCTCTTTATTTATCATATTTTTCATTTCTTGCAGCACAGGTAACAGTCTATTACATTCATGTATCCCAGTTTGTTTAGCCATTCCCCAATCTGTGGGCAATTACTTTCTCATTCTTTACTAAAATTTTGCTATAAATGTTTTGGTTTATATAGACCTTTTCTTTTTGCCAATGACTTGCTTGGAGTATACACCTAGGGTGTTTTATGAGAATTTTAGCCACTCTACTTACATGGTTCCAAATTGATTTCTAGAGTGGTTTTATTCATTCACAGCTTTATCACCAATACACTAGTATTCCTTTTGTAAGGTGTGAAATATTATTGAAGGGGACCGTATAACCTGGTACATCAAGTGTCCCCAGCATTTGGACACATTTTTTTTTGCATGGAAATGAAGGTTGGATTGTCATGTTAAGTATAATTCCAAGAGTACCGTGAATTACTTTTCTGTTATGGTTTGAGTCTTTTTATTCATAGTCAGGAAGTAAGACAAAAACATTCCCTTGATTGGGTGCTACCTATCCACTTTTGATCAGGCAATAACCTAGATAAGCAGCTAAGACACAGAAAGGAAGAAAAGACATCTTTACTTTGGACAAAACAATGTGAACTGGTTTTCTCTTAGTAGAAGACAGTGGGAGCTAGCCATAATAATGGAAGAGAAAGGAAGTCAGACTTATAAATCCTAAAAATAACTATTATGAGTGAATGGAATTTCTGAGACTAGAAATGACTTCATAATTATTAAGAATCTATGACTTAGGGGAAAACTAGAAGGTGAAAAAGATCAGTGCTGGGAGAAAGAAAAAATTAACAGGGGAATCGGTAATCACGCTTTACAAAAACTTCAGAGAAGCAGTAATATAAAAGAAAATAAAGGTGAAACATGAAGGAACCCAGAAAAAAAGAGATCATGACTAAGTTAAAGAATACAATCCCCCAGGAAAAAGAGAAGCAGAAAGACTTAGAGGAACTGGAGATAGATAATATAAGACTGGAACTAAAGGAAGAATTCCTTCCTGCAGGAGTGGAGATTATCAAATAGGAGATGTGGGACTAACACGAAGCCAGGAAGAACAATAGGAAAGATATAATAAACAGCTTGCTTACCTTTTTGGTTTTCCATTTTGAAAATTTCAACAAACTTCTTTCTTTTCCCACAATAATCTTTACTGAAAATTCAAAGATTCAATGCAAGTAGAACTGTTAATATCTGTACTTTGCATCAATTAAACTAATAAAGACTTCAGATTTGATTTACTAAAAACAATTTGCCTATTTCAGCAATTAGGATAAAATGTAAATTTAGCTTGCCTTTTTTTTTTTTTTTTTTGCCTTGAGGTCTCTCTGTTCCCAGTAAATGAGCAACAGACTTAAATCATGTATTGGGTCATCTTCTTGAATTTGCTGCCATTTCTTTGTTTTAGTTAAGCAGTTAAATGGGGAAAATACAACTTAAATTCTGCCTTTTCCTACAAGAGTTAAGAATCATTCTTTCTATAAAGCTCAAAATTCTTAAGTCCTCTTTTGCTTAAAATTACCACACCATCTGATAAAGCAAAAACCTTCTTAATGTAATGTTTCTGTGTAAGGGATAACCCATATACTGTTTCTTTTATTACCAGTTTAAAGGAAAGACATTCTTTGGGGCATCCTTGTTTCTCATTCAATATAATTTGCCTTCTACCACATTACAGAATCTTTTTTTTAAAAAACATAATCGTGAAGGCTTATTGTTTTATCATGTCTAATGTATTAGCCCAGAAGTTCTTTCTAGAGTTTCTAAAGTAATTATAACCTAATAATTGTTTGGTATTAATCTTATGGCAATCCACTTTCTGTGTTTTGTCATTTTAGCCTTTTCAAGAACCTGTCTTCATGTGTGGACTTGAAATTTATCATGAGCAGTACCGTATTACATAACATTTTACATTAATGACTTTTACAAATACTATGATTAGCAATTTGGCCTGGACTGCTGCACTAGAATTAGAAGACCTTAAACTCTAGTCTCAACTGACTCTAACTCTATGTAATGTGACTTGAGTAAGACACATTAGTAGCCTGAGCTTTAGATTCATGGACTAATACACTTTTTAGAGCAAGAAGGAAATGTAAAATCAGCAAAGCCGCCTTCATTAAAAGGAAGATAAGGGAAAAAGACCCTAAAGGTTAAGGGAATTGCCCACAGTTACATTATTAAGAAGTGTTGGAGCTAGAATTTGAATTCAGGTCTTAGGACTCCAAGCCCAGTTCCCTTTCTACACTGGCTGTTTCAAATGATTGTGAACTTCGGAGTCCTGATCTTATTTAATTGGGTGATTTTTTTCCCTTTATCACAAAAGTTAGACCCTTCACTTATCTTTTACAGGGAACCCGTATCTTTATTTTAGTTCATGCTAGTAGTTGTACTGTGAGTGATACCTTTGAGAATGCCTTAGCACTGAGTTGTGGTGTAGTACAATCAGTCCTCATAAACCAGGCACTCTGGCATTTATTTAGCTAAAAGGTATCCTTGAAATTCTTGCCCTTAGGGCACAGAGGAACGAACATATTGGAATCTTATATGCCGTTAAGTCACATCCTAACATAAATTGTTGTCAGTATTTTATGAATGGAAATAATCAAATGCATTTTATAAGAAATTACAGAGTAGAGTAGTATAGTTAAGAATTTCAGAGTTGCTAAAAGTACTTTCCCATCCCATAAGTTATTACAGTTATATAACCGAAGGGCTGGGAGGTAGAGAGGTATTGTCAGATTGTTTTTCACCAACACTATTTTATTGCAGTGTTGTTTTGGTTCATATGTTGCAAATCAAGTTTGACGATTAGTGTTGAGCACTAGTAAGAGGACCTCTCTGCCTGTTCTTCTCTCCTTCATCCCTCAGTGACACCTCAAGGTGTCCTGAGTTAAAATTTTTCTGTGCACAATGTTTTCCTTCCAAGTTTCACATAACAGAAACCATCCCAAAGACTCCCTGGAATTAATGATGCCTTCTTTCCTATAGCCATTTAAGCCACACTAACCCTAATCTATTCTTTATCCAGAAGTGGTTTTTTTTTTCTTTCTTTTTCAAATGGTCTCCAGTCAGGATGGTTGGGATTATGAGAGATTAAAAAACAGCCATGTTGGATTCAGCAATGTGACTACATATTATTTAGTGATAGAAACTTGATATGCCTGACTGACATATATGTGTGTATCTTTTCACTTTATTTTACTTGTTTCCCTTGGTATTATCTTTAAAAAAAAAGATTCTGTAATGTGGTAGAAGGCAAATCATATGGGATGAGAAACAAAGAATGCCCCAAAGAATGTCTTTTCCTTTAAATTGGGAAAGAAAGAAAGAAAGAGAAAGAAAGAAGGAAGGAAAGAGAAAAGAAAAGAAAGCATATGGATTATCTACTACCCAGAAACATTACATTAAGAAGGTTTTTGCTTTATCAGACAGTGTGGTAACTGGAGCCTAATGATGAAAAAGTGAGCTCATGCTCTTTCTCTCCCTCTCCCCCTTCTCTTCCCCTCTATTGTCATTGTAATTAACATTGTGAAGATTCAGTCCCTCTGACTACACTTTCCCTTGTACTTTTCCGTTGTAGCACTCCAGTTCACGCCTGAGTTACCAAAGCAATGTTCAGGGATCGTCTCAGTCCCAGAGTACCATGGGCTATTCCACGTCATCTCAGCAGAGCTCCCAGTACCATCCAGCTCATCAGGCTCACCGGTACTGAGGAGCCCAGCAGACTCCCCTCAGCATGGAATGAATGAACCAAAAGTCAAAGGCTCCAGCAATATGAAGGTCACAGTGAGAAGAACCAAAAATGCAAACTGTGATATAAATAGAAGATTCTGAAGTATATGAGAAGAACCTTATTGACTGAACGTTTTGCGGTGGACTTAATCAACCTTCTTTATTAGCTTAAAGAAGGTCTTTGTGAAGTTTCCCAGCTCCCTTCCCCTTGCATGTGTTCATTGTGGTTACTCTGATAAAACGTCTGATCTAAACCCAGCACTTAACTTTTCTAACCTTCAGCGTTGTTTTGAAGGATTCCTGGTGCACCTTTCTCATGCTGTAGCAGTTGTCATGATTTGATCTTTTTCAAAGCTCTTTAATAGAATTTTAATGTTTTAGATTGGAATTTCAGCTGTATATAGTTTTATACTAACCAATTGGTTCAGCAACACAGGTTAAATGCACCTTTTTAAAGCACTACGTTGTTTTCACAGGATGTTACTGTTTTGCTCATGGATGTCACGAACAGAACATTTTAACTATTCCAGAATACTTAATGATTGTTTTTATTAGTCTAGTTTTTAGGAAAGTTAAAGGGGGGGAGGGAAGAACCCACAACAGAAAAACATTCTAGGGCCTTGCAGTTAATACGCTTCATGCTAGTGAACTGAATACCAATTAAGGGATCATGATTGATATGTTAATCATTCATATGGAACACCATTTTTAGAATCATTGTCTTGTTCCATATAGTTTTCAATAATTAAGTTTCATGATTTTAATCTATTTCTAGGGCATCCTTTAATATAGCTAAGACCACCTTAACAGAGGTTTCAGAATTTTGGTGGAATGTAGTCCTCTAGCCAATCATACCAGCTAGCAAGAAAAACATTTTAACTACCTTAGAATTTTATTAGAAAGGAGTGAATGTTGATTAAAGGATGCATTACTTAACCTTTCAAAGGAAAATTTTTCATGCATATTGTATATAAAGTTGGCTTCTCTAAAGATTTATCCATTTCTTCAATTTTGGCCAGCTTGCATAAGTAGCTTAAATAATCCAAGTTAATTAAATAGAAACTTACAAGTTAATCTTTTAAAATAAAAATTTGATGATTCCCATTCATTTTTGCATTAGATATAAAGTATTTCAAAAGCATGTTAAAACATTTAGATTTTTTTCATGTTTAAGATAAGTATTATATATACATAATATTGCTGTTGTTGATGAAACTTTCTATTAAGAGGCTTTACATTGCACTGAAATATTTCTTTTGCCCCTAGAAAAAAACTTTGTGAGTGTGCCTAAAATCTATAGGCAGATAAGTGTAAGACTATAATAGCTATCATGAATATTCCAGTTACCATTATCCTCGAATCTGGCACTAAAAATCCTATCATTGTCTAGTTGTAGGAGCCTCTGCTCATCAGAAAAGTAATGATTCGGGAAAGGTATTTTTTTTTAAGTGTTTATAAAGTAATATAAAAATTAACAACTCTAATCATAGTTTAAAAGGGAAATTATCTGGGTTCTTCAGAATGCTTTTAACCATGGAAGTGGCACCAGCCTTATTTCACAAATCCTTTTCTAGAATTAGAAGTAACCTTGATTACTGTATACGATTTTTTACTATTTGTGAACTCATCTACCTGGTTTTGATAATCTGGGTCCTGACTCAAGTAAAATAAGACTCTAGATAGAATCCAGTCTACATTTTGCACTAACAGTGTGTTGCTATGGCCTTCAGAGGGCCTTACTTCTCTCAGCATAATGTTTATAATTAATAATTAATCATTTATAAAAACTATAAAGACTAATTATAGACCAGGCCACAGGCTGCACTCAAAGCAATTTTCTGTTCTCCATAATTGGGGTTTTTTTTCCGCTTTCATTCTGTTTGTGAAAAAGCAGCTTATAGCCGGTGTCTAGTACAGTGCCTTGCACATAGTAGGTATTCAGTAAGTGCATGTTGAATTAAATCATTATGGTCATGCCAGCATTATAAGTTTGTCATAAACACTGAATCACAATATAAAACTGTCAGTTAAATAATCGTTGAACATGTACTATGTGCCTAGTGTTGGACTAGATACCTTGTAAGATGAGAAATCAAACTAAGATGTCCATTGTGGTGGAGAGTTGTACACCCTGTGATAACTGCCTTATTAAAGGTAGGCTTATAGCAAGATTCTTGGGTGTTACTAAACCCACTAAAGATGGGTTTGTATTCCAGTTTCTGATCCAATAAGCGAGCAGTGTTCTGTTAGAGAGGTCCCACTGTGTATCCAACTTCAGTAGAAAGAAAGCACCAAATTAAATGCAATGAAGAAAAATTCTATTTGGAATGCTAATAAAGGTTTTTCAATCATCCTTTAGTGTTTATTGTGACCCAAGCTAAACTAAGTGCTTTAGGGAGTTAGAAGGAAAGTACTCCTGTCCTAAAGGAGAGATTATATTTAGCAGGGGAGATAGAACAAAGAGAGAACAAAAGAAACAGAGGCTGGAATGCCATGCTCTTTAGGACTTGAGACATTTGCAAAAATGTATGTCATGAGTTTAATGGGCTGGTACTGAATTTTATCTCTTAGATTTTTAACTTCTCAGAGTGTGTGTGTGTGTGTGTGTGTGTGTATACACACACACACACTTACTCACATACAGTCACACACACTCACACTGAAGCCAGAAATCGTTGTGACTAGTTGTTTTACACTCTAACCAAGCCTATTAGCTTTTTTTTTTTTCTGTCAGCATTTTCTTTTTTTCCTCCTCTTCTGATCCTGCCCCATCAATGCTCATTCTCACCTAATTTTAGAACAGTTTTAGTTTTGTTTTAATTTTTTTATATTATTTCACTTCAAAGGGGAGAATTTGAAAACACTGCATTTTTACATTTGAATTTTCCTGTGCCCAAATGAACATAGCTTCATCTGAAAATAAGGTGTAGGTACTTCTCTCTGTGCTCAAGGGTATACTGTATAGAGACACCCAAACCAGGATACTTAAAGTTAAAACAGTAAATTAAGTAAAAATAGACATTGTCTTTTGGGCATGTTTGCTGCCATTCCTATTGCAAATCATCTTAGAACAGCTTTCTCTCTGGTTTTACAGTGAGATGAATGTATATCTAGAAGAAAGATGTTCCAGAATTCTAAGATATATGAGAGTAAAGGTTAGACTTCCTCCTGTCAGGGCTGATATAATGAGGTTGCAATTACCTTTGTAAAAAGATAAATAATGCAGTAACTTGAAAAAACGGAGGACTAGTAAGTATATTTTTGTACCTGTGTGATTTTTGAAAAATGACTTAGTGCTTGGAATTTTGGCCTTCTGCATAGCTTCTCTTTGCCGTCACAAAAGCATTTCACACTTTGCAGTTAAAAATAGGAAGTGACATTTGCTTATTTATTTGTTTATGGCCTGGTTCCTTTAGTAAAACAACAGATCACTCCCCATAATGATGTGATTCTGTTAGTTGAAAGGGTTAAAAAAAAAAAAAGACAGAAATGGGAATCAGATTAGCCAGTGTCTACTTTGAGAAATTGTATGTGGCAAAACAAAACAAAAAACCAAACCCTATACAATGAAGGAAAAATTGTATGAAAATTGCAAATCCTGCCAGCACTATTATCAGTGATACTATCTTCTTGATGAGTGAGGGTTCAGAAATAGCATTCAGAAGAGTCTTGAAGTATTCAAATACATGTAACATTTTATATAAAACATAGCAGTTTAGGTTCCCTTTATAAGCTTCAGGAATGGTCCACAAATATCATTAGGCAAAGATAATTGTTGTAGGATTTTTAAAAAACAAAACAATGTATTGTACATAAGGCCATGCATACTCTTTTATGATATCACTATAAAGGAGTGATATGTATTACTATATTAAAAAAAATCCTTAATGCACTGTTATCTCTTAAATATTTAGTAAATTAATACTATTTAATTTTTTTAAAGATTTGTCTGTGTAGACACTAAAAGTATTACACAAAATGTGGACTGAAGATGTCCTTTTTAATAGCAGTTTAAATAACTTTTTATATGTCATGTAGTATATACTTTCCAAATTGCTCTAGTTTGTATTTTCCCATGTTTCCTACTTGTGAAAGTGTGCCTGTCTGTTTCCTCTTTCAATAATTACATGCACGCATTCTTCATTTTCTAATTATTACATGGAGTACTATATATGCTTTTCATGCCGCCACAAAGGTTTGCTGCCATAGTCATGTGGTAGCCACAGACAGCTGTGCCCCTTATGGTGGGTGTGCAGGAAGAGCCGCTTGCTTACTTTCCAGTTAAGAGTTTACTGCATTTGAGTTGTCTTGACATCGTTCTCTAAATGACTGTTGAAACTAAAATGAGTTAATTGCATTTATTTTATATTCTTGGTTGTAATAAAATTTAATTGACTTTGCTTCTGTGTGAATTTTTTTAATCCGAAATAATATACATTTGTAATAACAATAAAAAAGGAAGTTGAGATGCGATCAGTGTGCTTGCAAGTTTGTAAAGATTATAGTGGGGTTGCAGAGCAGCAATCTGTAATTTTGTTTAGGATGTTTATGATATCACAAAACCACAGAAATCAAACTTGCAAAACCTCAAGGCTAGAATTGAGGGTTTTTTAAGTGTACTTAAGAAAATATCCTTGTTTTTGTATATACATGAAAATATAAGGCTATTTTCAAGAAACAAAAACAGATAAAAAGGCCTCTTGACTAGGGATTTTCTATTTTAGGTATTCTGTTTTTTACTGGATGTGCATCTTATGACTAAGCAAGTAAATCTTACAAATATTTTCTGGTAAAGGCACTGCTACATGAAGAAATGAACCAAAAATACAAAATCAGTATAACATTTCTACTTCCATTTTAGTTACTCATTTTCCCAAATCTGGGTTGTTATTTGGCTAGTTGGAATATGGTGCTTAATAGTTGTTCTCTATGTTAATTATGTTTGATTTTCTACTAAAAGGGAAAAAAACAACAGACTGAGCCCCTTCTCCACTCAGTTGGGCAAAAGTTCATGAGTGATTAAGCACAACTCACTACTACTGCAAAAAATTCTGACAGTAGGACATTAGCACCATACTCTTATGTGCACACTGAATGCTTGTTACCATCAGTTCATATCACTTACTGTGCCTGTTTGTTAGAAGGAATGAGCCACAATTGGATCAAGGGAACAATTAAATTCTCTGTAATATGGCTGTCATTTGCTTTTCTCAGAATGGATGCCTTCAGTATAAAAGAAATTTTAGTGAAACCTATTTTTTCTATCAGCTTAAATCATAGGATTGCCAACATCTTTCTCAAAAGGAAAAAAAAATTGCTTTTCTGAATACAGTTAAGTAGCGCCTAGTGCTAACTTTTTTTTTTCATTCAGAATTGAGTGGAAAATGAAGCAAAATTGTGAAAACCTCCTAATGCCCCTTAGAAGTCATGTCTTGTTAGCTGCCTAGTAATAGGTACTGTTTCTTTTACTCTGAAGAACTTTCTGCATCCAGCACCCAGGCATTTGAATAGTACATAGCATTATAGGTAGTTCATTTTCTTAGGGAAAAAGCAATACAAGTTAAGGGAAAGAGGGAATATATGCTAGTTTATGACCAACTGTAAAAGGACTTAAATATTCAGAGAATATACAATCTAAAGGGGTTTGTGTAGATATCTGTTATTATCATGTTAAACTACATATATTCATAACATTTCTTGTTAATTGAATTTATTCATGGAGATATAATTTGTCCTAGCTTCATGACTTGAACTTACTGAATTCAGCCAGGTATTTTCTCATCTCCTCACTCCTTATTAATTATTTTTATTCCATCTTTCCCACTCTAAAGATCATCATTAGAACAAAAGAAAGTTGAATAGTGCTTTCTTCCTGTCACATTTTGTTCTTACTCCATTTCCTCAAGCAAGATACCCTTTCTTTGATCTTGCTCTTGGTAAAAATCTAATTCTGAAAGCTCTTTTCAGTGTCTTTTAGTATTCATTGCCACCCTTAACTAGTTCTGAGTTTTAATACTTCAGATATTTTTTCATCCTCAGTTCTGCCTCTGCTTCCATTTGCCATCCATGTTTTTGGTTTTTTAATCTATGTTGATCATTCATTACATTCCTTGGGCATCCCCTTTGGTCTCTTTAGACATGTCTCCTTTTATCCATCATCAGAATTATCTTGTTTAATATTGTTCTTGAGAGTATCCCTTCAGATAACTTCTATAGAATTTTAGGCCCAAGGATGATGACGACGACGACCATGAATAATAGCGAACTTAAAAGGCTTTAAGCTTTGTGAAAGATATTGCACGTATTTCTCATTTGAGCTTTATAACCACTCTTGACGTTAGGTGTTGTTATTATCCATGTTCTATAGATGAAGACTTAATGACTTACATAGGATCACACAGCTGATAAATGTCTGAGGCAGACTTGAAGCTGATTTTCCTGACTCTAGGTCCAGCGCTCTATTCACTACACCGCCAACCTGCCTTTCTCTGAAATCCACTTCCCAGGATCTAGGGTAGGCTTTTCCATCCTTATTTTGATTTATGAGCTCCAAGATAGCATGGTCATTTCCTACCAAGATCCCTGTCACTTCTACATTATTAGTCAGAATTAGGTCCAAAATAACTTAACCATCATATCTTCAACCTTTTGAAGAATTGAAATAATACTCGTTAAGGCAAGTCAGGAATTTATTAGCTTCTCCACTTGTAATAGATAAAAGCTTTAGCAGACATCTGAAGCCGCTATCACTACCTCCATTTCAGATCCGTGATATTTCAAGGCCTCCTTACTTATTCAGAACCACATCTGAGGGAGTATATGTGTGGAAGTAGGGGAAGATCTGTAGTATTTGGTCTTTTTTTAAGTTCTGTCTGACTCTTCATGACCTCATTTGGGGTTTTCTTGGCAAAGATACTGAAGTGATTTGTCATTTCCTTCTCCAGAAAACAGGCAAACCAGGTGCAGGGACTTGCCCAGGGTCACACAGCGAAGTATACATCTGAGGAAGATGAGTCTTTCTGACTTCAGTCCTTATGCTCTTATCTGCCTAGCTACCTAGGTACCCACCTCTTATCTGCCTAGCTACCCCTAATTTTTAACTTAAAAACCAAATGAGCATCTACACAGAATGAAAAGAGAACTGTGCGTGAATCCACAAGTCTCTGCTATATACAGCTTGTTTTTCTAAGTGTCTAATATTAAACTTAAATTTAAAAAAAAATTCCCAAGTTTTCTCAAATGAGCTTTTTTTCTGGTATGTAATGCTATTCCACACTCTTCTATTTAATCCTTTGAACTCTGTTACCATATTCCAGTCACTTTCTAAGTCTGTGATACCTGCTTTTGATGAGAACTCTTTGTTGTACCCATACTTCAAATCTTACCATCCAAAGATATATGTAGGCTGTTGCCACCCTCTCTTTTTAATTCAAAGCTCTCTTGATCAGACCTTGTAAGTCTCCAGGAAAGGAAATTTTTACTAGCCCTTATTATAGCAACTCAGTTCCTAGCAAAGAATCCATCTTTTCTCTACCTGGCACAGAAATCCAAATCCCATTCTTAAATACTATCTTCTTAATCAACTATTAATTCTGCCCCTCTTTTCTAAAACTTTTGTTGGTAGCAAACATAAAGAAAACACCTGGTACCACACCCCTTCCTTTGTAACTTGTACTTTCTTTGTATTTATTCCATACATATTTTTTCTTATACATTTATGTATGTGCACGTTTCCCACCCTAATAGAACGTAAGCACCTTAAGAACAAGAACTGTTTCCTTTTTTGTTTTTAAGAGAACCTCCCATAGTGCCTGGCATATAGAAGGCACATAATAAATTCTTGCTGATTGATTGATACCTGGTGCTGATCCCCGAGCTGTACAGTTTGTAGATTAACTGCTCTACCCTTTGGTTTCTTCTTACTGCCTGCCTTTTATTCATTCTAGTGCCCCCAGTCCCTAGTACTACAGAAAGTGAAGAAAGGGGTAAAAAGGGTAGAATATTCTCTTTTTTTTTGGAGGGGCAAAAGCAGGGCAATTGGAGTTAAGCTACTTGCCCAAGGTCACACAGCTAGTAAGTGTGTCAAGTGTCTGAGGCTGAATTTGAACTCAGGTCCTCCTGACTCCAGCGCTGGTGCTCTACTCACTGCCACCTAGCTGCCCCAGGGTAGAATATTCTAAGGTACATAGAAAAGGATGGCTCCGTTTCTCCTTTTATTTTCCTGTGAATTACATTGCTATTCTACCTTGATTTTTTTAAAATTTGATTTATGGTTCCTTCAGAGTTTGTGATTGCATGCATCAAACTGGGGCCTGAGCTGTGATTTATATAACTACCCACCAAATGCCTCACCCTAAAGCTAGAAAGAACTAGGAGCCCCACAAGCAAAGGTATTTCTAGGGGGTGCGCTATATGTTGTGCTACAGTTAGCCCTATTGAATTTGACTTTGGGTGGGAGAAGATCTGCATCTATTTGCAGAAATTTAAGTAAGTATGACGTGGACACATAAAACCCATGTCTGTGTGAGTCAGGCATTTTTGTCCTACAGTACTATAGCATTTGTCCCCAAGTCTTCTCTTTTTTGCATAGCTTTTGCCAAAGGGGTTGTTAAATATGAGGCGTAGTAAAAACTTCATGGGAGGTTTTTTGTGACAACCAATTTCTACAAACATGGAAAAGTCCCACATTAAAGTGGAGCAATATGGCTTGAAACTATTGCTTTGATGTTGTTTAATAAGCAGAACTAATTCTCATGTTAAGGAATCTGTGCACCAGATGCACTAGTTAGTAAATGTCCTCCAAAACATTTCTTTATTACAGTATAGACATAACCAATTCAACAAATCATGTTAACGAGCATTTATTAAGTACCTATTATGTAACAGGCACTGCGTTAGTGCTTAGGGATATAAAGAAAGATTTTAAAGACTTAAAAAAACCCAACAACACAGTCCTTCTCAAGGAACTGACAGTCTACTGAGACAACATGCAAACAACTGTGTACAGATAAGATATAGACAATAAATAGGAGATAATTACAAAGGGAAAAGCACTAGTGTTAAAGAGGATCAGGAACGGCTTCTTGTAGAATTTTAGCCAAGATTTGAAGGAAGTTGGGGAAGCTCTCTAGGAAGTAGTGATAAGGAGGGAGAGTGTTCCAGACATGGAGGATAGCCAAGGAAAATGCAGATGGAATGTTGAACAGCAAGGAAGGCAGTGTCACTGTGAATAGATAATTGAGGAAATTGGGGCTGGCATGCCTAGTTCTTTGGGTACTCGCCGGGAAAGACCACAATTGGCAGTGGGAAACAGGGCGGCAGTCACACTTTAATTAAATACAGAGGGTATGGGGGCAAAAAGCCCAGAAATGCAGAGACAGGCAGCAAAAAGTGATATAGAGGCAGATGGTGGTGTGAGGACAGAGAATGGCAAAGTGGTAAAGGAAGGCAGAAGAAGGTGGAGAGGCAAAAAATATCACCCGCATCACCATGGATCAGAATTGGGAGCATGGAGATGGATGAATGCTGAGTGGGTAGAGGGCAGGAGTCTTGGTTTCATTTTTATAGAATTTTGGTAGAGGTGGTAGTTGTTTAGAAACAGACCAACTCCTATCCGTGCCAGCTTGGGGTTAGTTCATTAACACTGAAATAATCTCAGAGTTATCGGTAAAACTTCAAAGTCATCATCCCAAAATCATTAGCATGTTACTGATATTCCTCTGGTCTGGAACTTCCAGGTTCCCCTTTTACAATCTTATTTTCTGCTATTACCTTTATACAGGCTACTAATAAACTTATTTTACTGACTAGAAGGGGAGAGGGTAGTCGGGGGAACCAGAATAAGATACAATTTTAACATACATGATCTCAGAGTATGTAGAAGAGAAAAAGGTATAAGAAACTAGAAAGGTAGGGAGGGGTCAGGTTTCAAAGGGCTTTGAAAGTCAAGCAGATGATTTTATATTTGATCATAAGGGTAATAGGGAGCCAGTGGGGTTTATTGAATAAAGAGATCTGACCTGCACTTCAGGAAGATGAGTTTGACAACTGAGAGGCAGACGTACTAGAGTCCTTCAGCTGGGATATCAACAAGAAGCTCTTGCACTAATTTAGGTATTAGATGATAAGGACCTGCACCAGGGTCGTTGCGTTGTCTGAGGAGAAAGGGATGTAGAAAGAGATGTTACAGCCCAATAGAAAGAGAAATCCCATTTAAAGTTACTGTAGACATTATAAAATATTTGGGAGTCTACCTGCCAAAACAAACCCAGGAACTATTTGAACACAATTACAAAACACTTCTCACACAAATGAAGTCAGATCTAAATAATGAAAACATATCAGTTGCTCATGGAAAGGCTGAGCTAATATAATAAAAAATGACCTATCTAAATTAAATTATTTATTTAGTGCCATACTGAACAAACTACCAAAAATTATTTTATAGAGCTAGAAAAAACAATAATAATTCATGTGGAAGAACAAAAGGTCCAGAATATCTTAATGAAAAGAAATATAAGGGAAGGTGGCCTAGCTATATCAGATCTTTTTTTTTTTTTT
>CM053627.1:134243853-134266575 GCA_028646595.1 Phalanger gymnotis
AATCAAAGTCAACTGCAAGTCATGTCATCATGTCCCTGATGTCATGGTCCTCTTTGAAAATGAAGGACAAACACAACAATCTACATACTAAATGGACTATAGATGTCTAATTCCCCAACACTGTCATGCAATTTACCTGTAAGTCACCTTCTTTCACCTGTAAGGTTGGGGCTGGTATTCTGTTACCTTACATAAATATTGACCATACTATGCCCCTCAGTGAACATTGAGAGTTTGGTAAATGCCTCCCTATTCTCTCAAACCATTCTGATCCTAAACTCCTTCACCAGGGGAAGCATGGTCATCCCTGGTGTCAAGTGGGCAGTGAAGGAAGCAAACAATGGTTAAGAAACCCCTGCCCATCTGAGCTCTGACTACTGGATTCCATTTTTACTGCATATAGAGATTGTCTCATCATCAAGACAGCAATGGTAGTAACATCTTTACAGTATAGTGGCATAGGTCCTAAGTGCCAGATCCCTGGCACAGGCAGGGCAGATGAGTGGCAATGATTAAGGGTAATTCATAAGGCCTGAGGGAGAGAACCCTTCCACCCAAAAGAGCCTTCAAATTGATACGTGTTCTAGTTTCTCCCTTTGCCACTCTATCCTCTCCATAGCTATCAAATGTATATTATTAAAACACCGTTCTGACTACGTCCCTCCCTCACTGAAGAACCTAGCTCAAAAGAAACATAAGACATGCAAATTTAGAAGATCCACCCCAAATGTTCACATGGACTATTTGTGCCCCACCTGTGGTAGAGCATTTTGAGCTCTCGTTAGTCTAATCAACCACAAGCAGATACACTGTAACTTGACTCTAACATAGTGATGTCATTTTGGTCCTCTTTGAGAACAAAAGATAACAACCAACCAACCAACCAACAAATTACCACTAAGATAAAAAGATAAAATATAAATACCTCCATTAGACATTTATTTCACATAACTTCTCATGCAGTCTAGGTTCCTGGCAAACTGGCCTTCTTATTCCCAATCTAGGCAATTAATCAATCAACCAATAAACATTTATTAAGCACGTACTATGTGCCAGTCACCGCGCTAAGCTCCAGAGACACAAAAAGAGGCAAAAGAGCAGCTTGCAAAGAGTTTACAATTTAGTGGCATTATTCGATCTCTCATATCTGCATTTGCAGTCTATCTCTTATGTTGACAATGTACTCTCTCTTTACCTCCATCTCTAAGACTCCTTACTTTCTTCTAAGTCACCCATGGGAAGCTTTTCCTGATTTCCCTAACTGTTAGTGCCCTCTTCCTCAAAAAACCTCACGTTCTATTTTTATCTGTCCATATGTAGAACGTAAACTCCTCGAGGCAAGGACTCTTTTTCCCCATTTTTTTTTTTTTTGTTTTTGTATCCTCAGGCTAGGGCCTGTGCCTTATGCATAGTAGGTATTAAATAAGTGTTCATTGATTTAAATTGAATTGTTGAAAGAGTTCAGAAGAGAAAGATTATTTTGAAAGCTGAATGGAAGAAGGGATGCTTAGATTGGGTTTTGAAAGATGAGTAAGATTTTCATAGGTGAATATAGGAGTTAGGACAGTCTAGGGAGAGGGACTAGGGGAGTGAAAGTGAAGAGCGTCCAGCACTTAGCAGAGGCCCTGGAACTTGGGAGGCACTTAATAAATGTTTATTGATTGAATGATTGAGTGTTCTTGGGGATTAGTGGAATATTCCAACTGGCTACAGCAGAGGTGAGAATATGAGATAGGTTGGAAAGATTGTTTGCAGCCAGATTTTGGGAGGTCTCTGATGACTAGATTAAAGGACTTTTATTTTACTTAGTGGACATCAGGGATCCATGGAAGGATTTCAAACAGGATAATGGTACCAGCAAAGTAGTGCATTAGGTGGATTATCTAGCTGCAGATATGTAGGATGACTCCAAAGAAGGAAAATCCCGAAGCAGTGATTCATTGCTATTACCATAGCCCACATTCTCAGATGGGAAGATAGCAGCTTTGGGAATGGAAAGTAAAGGACAGAAAATTCCATTTGGATTGTGGTTGTTGCTGTTGTTTTGGTACAGACCTATGATTTTGTTTCTATAGGGTAATGGTTCTTAAAGTGTGATCTGCTGACCCCTAGGAGTCCCTGAGATTCTTTCAGGGGATCCTGAGGTGAAAGCTATTTTCAAAATCATACTAAGTCATTATTTGCCTATTGAACTATTCTTGCCTTTTCCAACTACATAGATGTGTGTCTGAATTTTCCTTATGTACTTCAACCAAAACAACATATTGCAACAGATTGAAAGCAGAAGCAGATATGAGAAACCAGCAGTCTTTTATTTAGCCAGACATTAAAGAGATTTGCAAAAATATGTAAAACTGTACCATTCTTCTCACTAGTTTTTTTTTTCAGAAAAATTATTTTTCATGAAGCCATGTTATTTATGTTCATGTGAAATGGGGCTATTATCTTTAAATGAATTAATAAATTAACATTTTAAAATTTTATCAGTTTTAATTTTGAATTCAGAACATTAGTAGCTATAACCCGTATAAACAAAAGCTCTTTAGAGTCCCCAATAATTTTTAAGATATGTAGGATATAAAGATATAAAGGAGTTTTGAGACCAGAATGTTTGAGAACCACTGATAGAGTGAACTCTCAGGGTGAAAACTTCTCCAGAGGATAAACCTGGAAAAATGGTAGAAGTTGCAGATTCAGTTGCAGGGAGTTAGGTGGTGACCTGAAGAATGGTGGTCTTGGTGTCACAACAATGTGACAACTAGGTAGCTAGATGGCACAGTGGATAGAATGCTGGATCTGGAGTCAGGAAGACCTGAGTTTCTATCCTGCCTCAGAACCTTACTGGCTGTATTACCCTGGGCAAATCACTTAACCTCTGTTAGCCTCAGTTTCCTCATCTGTATAATGGGGATAATAATAGCCCCTAACTTTCAGGGTTGTTGTTAAGGTCAAATGAGATGACCTATATAAAACCCTCTGCAAACCTTAAAAGCCCTCTATAAAGGCTAGTTATTTAAGCAGAATAAGTTGCCTCTGAGATCTCTTCCAACTCAGAGATTCTATGGATTGAAAAAACAAACCGACCAACCAACCAAAAAAACCCCCACATGTTTAATAGTCAAAACATAGCCCTCCTCCCCCACCAAAAAAGATACAAAGCCTTTTTATAGGACAAAGATGAACATGTTATACCACCTAAGTCAATTCAATACAGTGGACTTCCTGATCTAGGACCCATGACCGTGCTGTTGTTTTGTTTAGTCGTTTTCAGTTGTCTCTGACTCTTCATGACCCCATTTCGGGTTTTCTTGCCAAAAATATTGGAGTGGTTTGCCATTTCTTTCTCTGCCTCATTTTACAGATGAGGAAACTGAGGCAAACAGGGTGAAGTGACTTGCCCAGGGTCACAAAGCTAGTAAGTGTCTGAGGCCGTATTTGAACTCTGGAAGATGAGTCTCCAGGCCTGGCACTGTGTCCACTTCACCACCCAGTTGCCCATGCTGTCATTAGGTAGGATTTCAACAGAGTTTTAGCTTCTTGATAGGCTCTAGATGTACATTCGTCTGCATGATGTGACTTAGCTTTCGGCAAATCTTCTCTTTCAGTTTCTTGGCTGGCAGGTCAAAGTGCTTTACATTGCAGTCTTACAAAGATGACTTGCCACGGATCTATGTAACACTTTCGATGGGCAACCTTTCAGGGATTTTTTCTATTTATTCCATCTTCATTTTCCAAAAAAAAAAAAAAATTCTCCTTGTGACCAATTCAGACTCAGGGATTTATATTCCAAGTCTATTAAGAAGAAGATATACAAATAGCATTAAGTAATGTTACATCTATTGACCAAATAAACATAGGAAGCACTGAAGTAATTGTATCTTCAACTTGTTACTTTATAGCTATTTCTAATCCCTCAGTATCAGTGCAGCTTTCATTACCAACTATATACCCTGCGACTGTGAGCAAGTCACTTAACCTTTGTGGCCCTGTTTCCTCATGTGTAAAATGAGATTGGATTAGATGAATTTTAAAATCCCTTCTAGTGATAAACAAATATGTTATCCTATGAAGATTTTGATTTTTAAAAAGCTTTGGGGGTTTAGCTATAATGAAAAAAACCTTCATAAGAATAAATAGCAAAAAGCAGAATGCAGTTGCTATTTATACATTTGTAACTAAATTTACAATTGGCACTGCCATTGAACAAATTATATAGTCTTTTAAAAATATAACCATATATAATATATTTATAATATATTATAATAATTATTTTTATATTTATATAATATTTTATATTAATTATCAAAACAGAAAGTAAAAATGAGCTGTATTCTAGGTGACACTGTGGATAGGTGGACCTCGAGTCAGTAAGACCTGAGTTCAAGTACTACCTGAGATACTTACTAGCCATGTGACCCTGGACAAGTCACTTAACATCTTTCTGGCTCAGTATTTTCATCTGTAAAGTGGGGATAATAATAACACCTACCTCCCTGTAAAGCACTTTTTAAACTATGAAGCACTATATATGTGCTAGCTCTTATTGTTATCACCAATATTAATATGTATTTCATCTATAAAAATTTATTATTTATGGAAGCATCATGGCATAGTAGAAATAATTTACGACTTATTATGCTGGCAGCTTGAATTCTAATCCTATCCGCACTGCTAATTTAGCTGTGTGGCTGTGCACAAATTGCTTAACCTCTCTGAGTCTCAATTTATTTTTCTGTAAAATGAAACAGTTAGATAAGGTGATCTTTAAGATTCCTCCCAGCTCCAGAATCTTGTGATTTGCATATGGGGCTGAAAGCCAGAGGAAATTTTTAGCAGCTCATATACAAATTTCTGATTTTTAATTCTATAGTTTTATATCTTCAGATTACACTACTTATGTTACCAATTATCAATGAAAGGAATTACAAGCAGAGAAGAAACAAAGAAGCCTCTTGATGTAAGTCCCTTTACTCAAAATATTATGGTAGATAGAGTACACAAAATTAGTTCCCTATGTCCTTTGTAGAAATTAAGAACGAAAAAACATTCTCTGAGGTATATAGCCAAAAATTGTACCCTGGAACTTCATGTTTCATTTTGAATGAAATATTTATATAACTTCCCCCTTGGTTTTAATTTATAGGCAGCAAAGTAGACAAAGAGTGTTCCATCTAGAGTCAGGAACACCTGAGTTTGAATCCTGTCTCAGACACTTACTAGTCATGTAATCCTAGACAAGGCATTTAATCTCTCTCAGCCTCAATTCCATTATCTGTAAAATGAGGATAATAACTTCACCTACATAACCGGGCTATTATGAGATAACATGTAAAATGCTTCACAAACATTGAAGCTCAGCATGTAAAGGGTGATATCACACATGAATTAGTAGAGTATGGAAGAAATTACCTGTCAGATCTGTGGATAGGGGAAGAGCTCGTGACCAAACAAGAGAAAGTTTCATAGAATATAAAACGGATGATTTTGATTACATAAAATCAAAAAGGTTTTGTTCAAACAAAACCAATGCAACCAAAATTGGAAGGAAAACAGGAAAGTGGGAAGAAAATGTTTGCAATTTCTTTAATAAAAGTCTCATTTCTCAAATATATAGGGAACTAAGCCAAATTTATAGGAACAAGAGCCATTTCTCAGTCGATAAATTATCCAGAGATATGAACAGGATTTTGAAGGGGAAGAAATCGAAGCTATTAATAGTCACATGAAAAAATGCTCTAAATAATAGAGAAATACATGGTAAAACAACTCTGAGGTACTACCTCATACACATTGGATTAGCTAGGATAACAGAAAAGGAAAATGACAAATGCTGGAGGGGATATAGGGAAATAGATACATTAATGTATGTTTGGTGGAGCTATGCACTAGTATTATTCTAGAAAGCAATTTGGAACTATGCCCCAAAAGCTATTAAACTATGCATACTCTTTGATGCCACTACTAGTTCTATATCCCAAAGAGATCAAAGAAAAAGGAAAAGGCTCTATACGTATAAAAATATTTATAGCAGCTCTTCTTTAGGGACAATGAATTAGAAAATGGGGGGGAAGCCCCTCAACTGGGGAATGGCTGAACAAATTACAGTTTATGAATGCAAATATTATTATGCTAAAAGAAATGATGAAGGGGATGACTTCAGAAAAAACTTGGGAAGACTTATATGAACTGATGCAAAGTGAAGTGAGCAGAACTAGGAGAGCAATTTATCTAATAACAGCAATATTGTAAAGAAGATCGACTCAGTAACTGATCAATATAATAATCTACCACAACTCCAAAGGACTCATGATATAAAATATGCTATCTGCTTCCAAATAGAGAACTGATGGACTCAGAGTGCATATTAAAGCATTTTTTCCCTTTCTTTTTCTTTCTTTTTTTCTTTTTTTGAACATGGCTAATGTGGGCATTTGTTTATATGACTTCACATTTATAATTTTGTATTTTGTATTACTTGCCTTCTCAACAGGTGGGGAGAATTTGGAACTGAAAATAAAATTCAACAAAAACTTAAAAAATAGAGAAGCATAAAAAAGAATCTCAATATAAATGCTAGCAAAGTTGAGCTATATCTAACTACCTTTACTGGGTGTATTTTAGCTTTTAAATCATGCTTAGTATCTGTACAATATAGCATGCATATTAACATATGCTTAAATAGTTAAAGCCTAAAGTCATCAGACAATACAAGTAGAAAAATTACTTTTTTAAAAGAGTTTTTTATAAGTATGGCTTCCCACTGCCTACCAAACGAAAATTTTAGAATCCTTAGCTGGCCTCTTAAAGCTCTGAACTGCCTAGTCCCAAGTTTTTCCTGGCCTTATTTTCCATTTCTCATCTTCACTGCTGTTCAAATACACTGCTGGGGTTCCTGAACATACTCTAAGCTTTCTCGTTTCTGTACCCATTGCCTTCAATTTCTTTTATCCCTACCTCCAACAGTCCAATTTCTACCCATACTTTAGGAGTCATTTCAAATAGTACTTCCATAAAGTCTTCCAGCACACACTCTTTCCTCCATCAAGCTGGAAATTAGCCTTCCTCTCTCTGAGCTCCCAACCACACTCAATGCCCATTCCTTCTCTGCCACAGAGAAACTATTTTGGAAGGAAACTTTTACATACACCAAGACATTTATAGCAGTACTTTTTGGATAGCAAAGAATTGGAAACAAAGCAAAATGGCTCCAAATTGGAACCTGAATCATTATCACACATAAAATTGAGAAACAAACCTGCTAATTAATAAGTAAATAAAATGTCAGGGTTACAGGCTCTAAAGTTTGAAGGAATATTAGAGTTCATTTAGTTTAACATTTATTTTAAAGAAACTATTAACAATTAGTCTTTGTAAAGCACGTTGGAGGTTTCCAAAGCCCTTTGTATATGTTACTTCATTTGAAGAGTTTGCTGTGTTATATAATTGAATGCTTTTGACCTCAGCTTTGTTTGCCTGTGATTGATAATAACTCACATTTCATTGTACCGGAAGAGTTGCAAAGCAACTCTCTGAGTCAGAAATATAACTGAGGTGGGGATGGCTGGGGCCTGACCTGCAAGCATCCAAAATGTCTTTAAAAATCGTTTTTAAAGATTACACAGTCTTTCTATTGGTTACGTTTACATGTTGGCAGGACTTTGACTGCTTCAGCAGAACAGAGACTGATTGGCAAGAAGAAGCTCCCAGAAGGTACACTTCTTTGGCAGCCTATACACCAGGTCTGTACCTCCTAGGCTCTGGTCTCACCAGCAGCGATCTCAAAGCGTCCCAGAGACTTTTTCTACCCCTTGCCTGTAGAGCAATGTGGTTGGACTCTATCTCTATGGTTAATTTCAAGATGAACTTAGTGCTGCCCCAGGTTCTAAGACCACTCATTAAGCCTCTGCTGTGAAGCACATGTTCAGTTGTGTCTAACATGATCCCATTTGGGGTTTTCTTGGCAAAGATACTGGAGTAGTTTGCCATTTCCTTCTCCAGCTTATTTTACAGATGAGGAACTGAGGCTATTGGGGTTAAGTGATTTGCCCAGCGTCACACAGCGAGTAAGTGTCTGAGGCTGGATTTGAACTCTTGAAGATGAGTCTTTCTGATTCCAAGCCCAATGCTGTAACCACAGCACCACCTAGTGGTCCCTTGTGAAGTAAGTAGTGACGGATTATTATCCCCAGTTTACAACTGGAGAAACAAACTCATAAGTAACATGCCCACTGTCACAGAGTTAATAGGTTTTGAAGCTAGATATTCAGACTAGGGTGTATTGATGCCAGGTCCAACACTTTCCACCACTAAACTGACCCCTCAAGAACAAATGAGATCATTCATTCAATGCATGTTTATTAAAAATGTACAAAGAGCTGAGCACTTCACTTGGTACTGTAGAGTGTACACAGTGAAGATGTGGCTCACACCTCCTGAAGACATGTTCTAATGTCAAACAAGACAGGTGTCAAATAGACAAAATAATTCAATAAAACATGAGATGAAGCACTAAGATAAATGGTAGATATATAATTCGACATACTTAGTGCTTTTAATATCATAAAACAAGCAGCTGTTTTAATGTAACATATGCTCTGGTTTTTTATTTCACCCCCGTACCTTATCATGTTTCATTGTAACATAATCCTTGTGAACTCTAACTTGTTCGTACATGGAATTCATTTAAGCACCCATGGCAGCCTGGACCAATACTCTGTCCTTTTTTTCTTTCAAATATGTCAAGAATACAAAATAGGGCGTTTTTGTCTGTTTTTCTTTGATACAAGCAAGGAATCCATTGTGAAGAGGCTCTCTCCTCAGTGGCAGGTAAGGCTGTTTCTCAACATAATTGTGGTATAAAAAACATCAGGCATCAATTAAACTTATTTATTAAAAATACCACGTCAACAAAATCAGCCAATGATCTATATGTTTACTGGCTTTCCACAAGCCACTGAGAAGCAGGCATTTTATAAAGCAGATAAATCAGGGAGTCAGTATTAACATTTAAAAGGAATCTCTTCATAATTGGATGATTATAACCTTGCCCTGCCTTTTTACATAGGATTCAATTTGTTATATTTTAATTTACATGCAACTTTTCTTGAATATGGATATTGTACAAAGTGAGGCACACTTGTAAAAGTTTAGACTTTGCCCTATATGGAACTTATACAAGGAAAACAAGATTTCATCCAGGAATCTATTAAGTAACTCTCTTTCCCTCTCTCTCTCTCTCTGTCTCTGTCTCTCTCTCCATACATACACACACACACACATATGCGTATATATGTTTATGTGTATATATGTGTGTATGCACACACATATACATATATAGATATAGGTAGGTAGATAGATAGATATTTGCCCTCTGAAGGTCTAAAACGTGACTTGATGTTTACATATGACTGGAATAAGGCAAAAAGTGAAGTGGCAAAATGAAAGAAATTTTATATGTAACTCAAAATGCTATAGGAATATAACTAACAATTAAAGTTATCTTTGTATAATGCTAATGCTATATATTAGCTTGTGAAGCACTGTGCATTTTGCAAGTATTATCTTATTTGATGCCCACAACAACTCTGGGAAGGATATGATATTATTTCCATTTCATAGATGAGGAAACTGAGACAAACAGAGTTTAAATGACTTGTCTAAAGTCACAGAGTTAGTATGTGTAGTAGGTGTCTGAGGCTGGATTTGAGCTCAGGTCTTCCTGATTCCAGACCTGGCCCTTTTTCCACTGTGCTGCAGCCCAGAATTCAAGAGAATATTTTGATGTAGTCCACTAGAAAATCCCTAGCAAGTATTTTGCACTGTGAGATTAGATAAAAGAAGTAACAGAAAGGGAAGGTTTTTTTGTTGTGGAAATGAAATTGACTGGATTCCAATGCATTTCTAAAGAGTTTTTTTTTTTTAAACAGCTATTACATGAGATGGGGCAATGAAGTGGCATAGTAGATAGAATGCTGGCCCTGGAGCTAGGAGGGCCTGAGTGCAAATATAACTTCAGACGCTTACCAGCTATATAACCTTGGGTAAATTATTTAATCCTGTTTGTCTCAGTTTCCTTTTCTGTAAAGTGAGCTGGAGAAGGAAGTGGCAAACCACTCCAGTATCTTTGCCAAGAAAATCCCGAATGGAGTCATGAAGAGTCAGACATGACTGCAAAGCAACTAAACAACAATTATCTGAGACATTTAATACCGCAAAATATAGAAATGGCTGGCTAAGGTCCCTTCCTACGCTGGGATTCCAGTATTATTATGCAGTAATTTCTCTCTAATCTTAATTTTAGATTTAGAGTCATTTTTTAGATTTTAGAGTCAAGAAAAACTTTTAAATATGCCTCTAGACAAAATAATCCTCTATCTCTGAAGTACAATCATTGTTGCAAAATTGGTGGAAAATATGCCTAAATGGATGCATTTATTAAGTGCCTAATATACGCAAAGTAATGAGCCAGACCCCAGGTTAAAAATAGTCTCTGCGCTCCAGGAGCTTACATTCTTATGGGGATGGGGTGGGGAGATACACCATGTATTATATACATGTAACTCAATACAAATATGTACCAGGTAAATACAGACTAATTTCAGGAAAGAGGCGTTAATAACTTGGTGGCCTGAGGCATCAGGAATGGCTTCCTCATTAGAATGCTTGCTTCTTGACAGTAATGATTTGTTGTTTTTACATTTCTTTGTCTTCCTCATGCAAAGCACCAGGCTATTAAGAGCTTAATAAAATGTTTGTTGATTGCCTAATTGAGACTTGTAAGAGGTGGCACTAGAAGTAAGCCCTGAAGGAAAGTAAGAATGTTAAAAGGAAGAGAGGAAATGTTCAGTCATTTCAGTTGTGTCTAAATCTTTGTGACCACATTTGGGTTTTTCTTGGCAAAGATAATGGAATGGTTTGCCATTTCCTTCTCCAGCTCATTTCATAGATGAAGAAACTGAAGCAAACAGGGTTAAGTGACTCGTCCAGAGACACACAGCTAGTAAATGTCTGAGGCCAGATTTGAGCTTACAAAAATGAATCTTCCTGACTCCAGGTCTGAACTCTATCCACTGCGCCACTTAGCTGCCATCAATTGAGGAGATACTCAGTTCTAAAAAGCATTCTAAATATGGAAGACAGTCTGTTTAAAGGTAGGTGATGGGAGGTAAAAAAAGAGGAAGAGCAAATAGTCCAGTCTGACCAGAATATAAAAAATCCCTGAAGAGGAGTGCTATGAAATCAGCCTGGAAAGATAGGCTGGTGCCAGGTTGAGGAGGGCTTTAAATACCAAATGGAGGAATTGGTATTTTATCCTAGAGGCAATAGGGCACAGCTTGATATTAAGAGACAGTGGATTTAAAGAGGTGAAGGGAATTTTGTGTGTGTGTCCATTTTATGCATCTCTTGTTAATATTTCCTGCCATCACTGAGGAGACTTCTGATGAGAACCAAGGAGAAAAACTCATCTCTTTTTAAATCAACAGTTCTCAAACTTTTTTGTGTCAAAACTTCCTCTTGGTTGTTGGAAGCCAATTAGGGCCTTCTACCCTGACACTTAAGCCCATTTTCTTTTTCATGGTAAACCTTGGAAAAAGTGTCAAGCAAAGGAAACTTTACTTATACATGTTAGATTCTTACCTTAAAGTCAAGAGCCCACCCTTTTCTTTCTAGCAAATCCTTGGGTTTGCCTGGCTGGCTCCCCCTACTGGTTTCTTACCGTTACCACTTCTTCATCACTTAGCCTGTGGAAAAGTTTGGAGTGTTTTCCCTTTGTCTTTTATTTAGCTTTACACACAACTCTTCTTTAGGTCATTTCTTCATTAAAGGGATTTATAATTAGGTACTAAACATAATTGCTTTCATTAAGGATGATTTACTCACTCTAATGAGGGATTTTATGGAGGGAAAAATACATTGAGGGAGAATTCTGGGAAGATGGCAGAGTAGGTCAGAAAATTCCAGGCTCTCCAAATTTCCTTCACGAAAAGGCAGTACCTCACCTCAAAGTGAAGGTAGAGCTGCATAAATAAATAAAAGTTGGGGTAGAGCAGTTGTCCTCCTAAGATGACTTGAGAGGACCCCAGGAAAGACCCCATTTCCAGGGGTAGAGGGGTTAAGTGCAAACACCACCTCCAGGCACACTTCTCCAAATTAATAAACACTAGGTCCTGGGGGCAACTGGGTCAAGAAAGCAGCCTTACCTCCAAGACAGTGGATCCTACAGCTGATTGAAGGACCCTCTGCTATTTTGTGATACCAGGCCCAGCTGTGTTGACCAATCACAATCCTGGCTGAGGCAGAGAGCAAGAAAGAGCAAGCCCATGCCTGGTGAGTGTGGTGGGGCAGGGCCCTTCCTGGCTGTGGGCATTTGCAGGAGAGCTGAGTTCCTTGTTTTGGCCCACAGGCAGAGAGGAAGAGCTGAAGTTTGCAGCCACTTGGAGGGACACAGGGGGGAGCAAGGGTATTTGTGGGATAGTGTGGCTGGTCCCAAGCCGTGGCTTGGGAATGAAGAAGAGTGCTTGAGGTTGGGCCTCTGGATGGAGCTCAGAAAATAATAGTAAGAAGGACCTGAGGCTTGGGGCACCATTCCTCACATCCCAGGACTAGAGCTTATTACAATAATAAGCTGCTAAAAAAGAAAACAAAATAAAAACAAAAATGAATAAGCAAAGGAGAAAGAACCCAACCATAGACAGCTACTACGGGGATAGAGAAGATTTATGTTCATATTCAGAGGAAGATAGTGAAGTTAAAAAAGCCACTCCCAATTCACAAGCCCTAAAAGAGTCCTTAGAAGAACTTAAAAAGGACTTCAAAAATCAAATAAGAGGGATTGAGGAAAAATTAGGAAAAAAATAAGAGCAATCCAATAAAATCATGAAAAGAAAGTCAACCAACTAGAAAAGGAGATCCAAAAACTTATGGAAGAAGATAACTCCTTGAAAATTAGAATTAGGCAGAGGGAAGCTAATGACATAATAAGATACTAAGAAATAATAAAACAAAATAAAAAGAATGAAGAAATAGAAGGGAATGTGAAACATCTCATTAGAAAAACAACTTATCTGGAGACCAGATCAAGGACAGACAACATAAGAATCATTGAGCTACCTGAAAGTTATGATTAAAAAAATTTTTTTTCATGAGGCAGCGAGGGTTAAATGACTTGCCCAGGGTCACACAGCTAGTAAGTGTTGAAAGCCAGATTTGAACTCAGGTCTTTCTGACTCCAGGGCCAGTGCTCTATCCACTGTGCCACCTAACTTCCCCCGCCCCCCCAAAAAAGAATCTTGATACAGTATTACAAGAAAATTATTGAGGAAAATTGCCCTGAAGTTCTAGAATAAGAAGGTAAAGCAGAAATAGAAAAAAAATCCAATGATCACCACTTGAAAGAGATCCCAAGACAAAAATTTACAGGAATATATAGCCCAGTTTCAAAGCTCCCAGGTTAAGGAGAAAATATTACAAGCAACAAGAAAAAGAATAATTTAAAAACTGTCAAGCTACAATCAAGATCACACAAGACATAGCAGCTTCTTCATTAAAAAAGTACAGGTCTTGGAACATTATATTTTGAAGAGCAAAAGAGAGCTGGGGATGTGACCAAAAATAACTTACCCAGCAAAGTTGAGTATAATCCTGAATGATAATAATAATGATAATAATAATAATGATAATGATAAAGTTCCTCCAATGAACTGACAGACTTTCAGGTGTTTGTGACAAAAAGACCAGAAGTCAATGGAAAATTCAACATATAAGACTCGGGAGAAACACAAAGTAAACATTAAAGACCAAGCACAAGAGACTCAATATGGTTAAAACTTTTACTTCTTATTATGAAAATGTTATCAGTACTCTTAAGCCTGTCATCATTACTTGAGTAGTTTAAAAGAAAGGCTTGGGCTGAGCTTAGTATGATGGAGTGATTCCAAAAAATACAGCTGGGCAGAGGGAGGTAAAAACGAACACTTATCTCATGCAAATGAGGTGTGAAAAGAACTGATATAGAAGAAACAAATTGGGGGTGGAGGACTGGAAGTGCTGGAACCTTACTCTCATGGGAGTTGGGTTAAAGAGGAAACAACACATACATCTAGAAGGCTATAAATGTTTTTTTAAATTTATAAGGAAATAAAAAAGAGAGGGGATAAAAAAAGGGATGGATTTTTAGAAGACTGTGTAGATTAAGAATTAGGAGGGTGGGGGAAGAGGTTAAGAGAGAGACTTTTAGAGGGGTGGATAGATTAAGGAATAGAAGAAGGGCATAGCAGTGGTTAGAAGTAAATTAGACCCATGAGGAGGGATAGGGTGAAAAGGATAAATAGTGAGGAAAAATAGGATGGAGGGAAATACACAACCACTACTTATAACTTTGAATGTGAATGAGGTGGGTTTACCTATAAAATAGAAAAGAATAGTAGAATGCATTAAAAATCAGAATCCTAAATATCTTGTTTACAAATGACACAATTAAAAATGAGAGATACATTCAGAGTTAAAATAAAGGGCTGGAGTGGAATTTATCATGCTTCAGCTGATGAAAAAAAAGCAGAGGCAGCACTCATGATCTCAGATAAAGCTAAAGCTAAATAGATTTAATTAAAAGAGAGAAACTGGGAAACTATGCTATGTGTCACCAATATTGTTCAATATTGTTTTAGAAATGCTAGCAATAGCAATAAAAGACAAAGAAATTGAAAGAATCAGAAGGGGAAATAAGGTAATAAACTATCTCTTTTTGAAGATAATATGGTGATATATTTGGAAAATCCTAAAGATTCAACTAAAAAATTCATTGAAACACTCATTTTAGCAAAGTAGTAGGATATAAAATAAACCCACATAAATCATCAGCATTCTTATATATCACCAACAAAACCCTGTAAGAAGAAATAGCAAGAGACACCCCATTTAAAACAACTTGAGATAGTATAAAATGCCTGAGAGTATACCTGCCAAAATAGACTCAGGGACTATACAAACGTAATTATAAAACACTCTTTAATTTATTTTAATTTTTATTTAGTATTTTATTTTTCCCCAGTTACATATAAAAATTATTTTTTAACATTTATTTTTAAAACTTTGAGTTCCAAATTCTCTGCCTTCCTCCCTTCCCATCTCTTCCCCATTGTGAAGGCAAGAAATTTAATATAAGTTATACATGTGTAGTCATGCAAAACATTTCCCTCATAGTCACATTGTAAAAGAAAACATAGACTAAAAAAAAACCTTCAGGAAAAATAAAGTGAAAAAATATGTTTCAATTTGTATTCAGACACCATCAGTTCTTTCTTTGGGAATGGATTGCATTTTTCACCATAAATCTTTCAGAGTTGTCTTGGATCATTGTATTGCTGAGAATGGCTAAGTCATTCACAGCTGATCATCTTACAATTTTGCTGTTACTTTGTACATAGTATATTTCATTTTGTATCAGCTCATGAAAGTCTCTCCAAGGTTATAAAATACTCTTTATACAAATAAAGTCAGATTTAAATAATTGGAGAAATATTGATTGTTCATGTCTAGGCTCAGCGAATATAATAAAAATGACAATTTTACCTAACTAATCTATTTATTCAATGCCATCCCAATTAAATTACTAAAAAATTATTTTACTGAGTTAGAAAAAATAATAACAAAATTCTTTTGGAAGAACAAAAGGCCAAAAATTTCAGAGAAATGAATGAAAAAAATGTAAAGGAAAGAGGTTCAACAGCACCAGACCTCAAACTATATCATAAGGCAGCAAATATCAAAACTATCTTCCACTGGTTAAAAAATAGAAAGGTAGGTCAGTGAAACAGTAGACATACAGTCCAAAGTAGTAAAGGATTATAGTACCCTTGTGTTTGACAAATGCAAAGATTTAAATTTTTGGGATAAGTATTCATTATTTGGTAAAAATGGTTAGGAAAGCTGGAAAAACAGTCTGGCAGAAAGTGGACATAGATCAGTTACCATGTACCAAAATAAGGTCAAAATGGATACATGACTTAGAGATATGAAGGGAAATATCACAAGAAAATTAGAAGAACATGGAACATATTACTTATCAAACTCATGGATAGCAGAACAATTTATGAAGAAACAAGAGATAGAGGGCATTGTGAGGTATAAAATTGATAATTTCAATTATATTAAATTTAAAAGTTCTTGTGCAAATAAAATTAATTTAGCCAAGATTGGAAGGAAAGCAGAAAAGTGGGAAAAATTTTCATAGACAGTCTCTTAAATAAAGAGCTCATTTCTCAAATATATCAAGAACTTTGTCAAACTTACAAGAATATGAGTCATTCCCCAATTGATAAATGGTCAAAAGATATGACTAGGCAGTTTTTTAATGAAGAAATCAAAATTATACAGAGTCACATAAAAATGCTACGAATCATTCATTAGAGAAATGTAAATTAAAACAACTTTGAGATAGTATCTTATACCAATCAGATGGGCTAAAATGATAGATGCCCTTCAACTAGGGAAGGACTAAACAAGTTGTGGTAAATGATTGTGATGGAATACTTCTATGCTATAAGAAATGATGAACTGGTTGATTTGGAAAAAAAAAAACATGGAAAGACTTGGACCTATGAAGGAAGATGCTACCCACCTTCAGAGAAAGAACTGATGAATAGTATGTATAGTATGGTTTTGCATATATGTATATGTGCATGTATGTATGTACATACATACATCTATGTGTATATATTCGCATTTAATTGTAACCTTCCCTAGGGGGTCCCTCCTTGGGGAGGGAAGGAGAAAAAAAGTGCACAGCAAAGAACCAGAGAAACCTGAGAACAGAAAAACACAGAAAAAAAAACCCCAGAAAAACTGAGTTTTGAAAACAATGTGTAGTATTTTTTACATAGTTTTTTTTAAAGTAATCATCTGAAATGGAAATTCGTGGTTTTATATTGAACCTCTTTTTATATTTTGCTGTGCATATGGAAGTGTTCTTTTTTATTTTATATTTAAGTTTAAAATGAATGAAAATTAAAAATAAATAAATTTTAAAAATACATTGAGTTTTTTCAATTAATGAAAATCTATTTGCTCTCTCCCTCTTGCCTCCCCCCCACCATTGGAAAAAAAAGGAAAAATAAAGCCCTTATTATAAATTTACATAGTTAAGCAAAATGATTTGCTACATTGGTCATATCCAAAACATGTGTACCTCACTGTGCCCCCCTGAATCTATCACCTCCCCATTTAGGCATACTTTACAATTGGAATGGTGGCTAGTCGTTGTGTTGATGAGAGTTCTTAAGTGTTTCAAAGCTGTCTTTACCATTGTTGGTACTGTGTAATTGTTCTCTTGGTTCTTTTCACTTTCCTTTTCATCAGTTCATATAAATCCCCCCAGGTTTCTCTGAAATCCTCTCTTTTATAATTTTTAAAAGCATAATAGTATTATATTACATTAATATATCACAATTTGTTTAGCCACTATCAGATTGATGAATATTCCCCCCCCTTACCCTCCAGTTCTTTGCCACCACAGAAAAGAACTGCTATAAATATTTTTGTATATGAGCCATTTTTTTTCTTTATTTGGTCTCTTTGGGATATAGGCACAGCAGTGGTATTGTGGAGTCAAAGGGTATGCTCAATTAAGTACCTTTGGGGGAATAGTTCCAAATTGTTTTGCAGAATGACTGGACCATTTCAAAACTCCACCAAGAAGCACATCAATGTACCTCTTTTTCCCATCGTCCATCAAGGACTTTTAATGATCCAAGCTTCTGCCAGAAGCAAAGGTCCATCTTTTTAGTACCTATACTTTTTTTTGGTGATGTCGTGAGTGTAACAGTCCCTTCCTCCCCATGACTTTCACTTGGAAAGCAAGAGTTTACTATAATAGAATCATAGATTTGGAGATCATTTAGTCCAAGCCCCTCATTTTACAAATGAAGAAACTAAGACCCAGAGAATTAAAGTGACTTCCTCAAGGTCACACAGGTAGTAAGTGATTGAGACAGGCTTTGAGCCTGCACCCTCTGACTCCAAATCTGGAAGTTGTTCCATTGTATGATGCAACCTTTGAGTCATAGCATACTACTTTCTCCAAAAAATTAAAGTTGAAGACTACCCAATGGTCATGAAGAGGTATGTCATGGATGTGAATAGGCTGTAACACTAAAAAAAAATCTAAAGATTTATGCAGGAGAGGTAGAGTCATTAGAGAAATAAAGAGGAAAAAGAAGATAGGCTGGTTAAACGATGAGCATGAGGGATAACTGATGTTAATGCATGTACTCCATCAGTATCCTCCAAACTTCAGGAGAAGCTGAGGAAGACTAAGCATTTTGGGTGGATCTCCTATGGCATTCTTATGGGAGTACATGGATGATTATTCCACAGGGTGGGCAGTCATGGATGGACTGTGATGTGTATCATCAGAAGAAACACACACATAAATGAGAACACAGACTCATCAAAGTACATGCAAAGTGTTGCTGTCAGTGGAGAAGATGCTCTAATGACTCTGTGATCTCACCGATATAGGTTCTAACTCTGGGCTAACCTCAATTCCCTCTAAGGTTCCTTCCAACTCTGCAATTCTATTATTTCCTAACTCAGATTCTGCCAAATCACTAAAGAAAGAAAACTTACAGAGGAAAATAAAAAATTCCCAAGTTTACACAACTGGTTTATTAGTTAATTCTAGTGGCAGAAGAACCGAACCTTATGCCTTCTTAGTTGCACCCTGACTCAGCTCCATCTTCTAGATCTCCTCTTCTTTTCCAAGTCTCTTATTTCTGTGGGTTGTATCCTCCAGAAGGGAGCAGAATTCATATCCCTTCCTTGTTCACTCCCCAGCCCTCAGACCCATAAGGAACATTTCAGGCCTCAGGAAGAAACAATAGGATTTTGACTTGACCTCTTCCTAGGAGATTTCTGGTAGCCCCCACTGCCTGGGTCAAGGAGGAACTTCAGAATGCCTTTTTTATTTCTCCATAAAGCATTTACCTTTCTCCACTTTCAGAGCTATTCTCAAGGAACTCAGAATCCCTGTACTTCTCCAAAGCTTTCCAGTGTATGGGGAAAACAACCAATCAACTATTTTATGCTACCATGTTTAATTAAGTTTGTTACTCCTCTTTGAACACCTGTATTTTAAAATATGATGCCTATAGAGGAGGCAGTAAAATAAATCTTTTGAGGATGGAATTTCAGGCACCTGAGTGAGATAGACATCTTTGGAAGGGGGCCAGTATCTTTTCCATAGGATCACATGGAAAGATCCCAGGTCTTCATCCCATCCCTTCATTTTACTTGTAGGGAAACTAAGGCTTGAGAGTTTAAAAGATCATACAAAAGTAAGGAGAGTGAGGATTTGAACCAAGATCCTCCAAATCTAAATCTAGTGCCTTTTCCATGTTACATCTCCCCTTGGACATCACTATTTAGTTCACCAAGTTGAAATCCCACCTTCTTCATCCTTCTGAGGGGCATGGGATGAGAAGACTAGGTCTTACCATGGCCCTGGGGCTGTGGATGATTCACTTGCTTTCTGTAAGTTTCAGCTTTCTCATCTCTAAAGTGGAAGAGATGGTGTAAATTATCTCTAAAGTCCCTCCCAGCTCTAAAATTCCCATGATTTACTTCCCTTCTGTATCTTATTAAATTTTGGATTAGCAGCCAAGAGATTTGGGTGCTTGGTGTTCTGAAACAAGCTAGGTCCGATCTTAAACAAGTGACTTAATTTCTCTGGCCTCAGCATCCTCATCTGTAAACTAATAATATTGGCAGCCACTTGCATTAGCATAGCCATTTACAGATGGCAAAGCTCTTTACTCACAACACTCTCTGAAATTAGCAGTGCAAGTATTATTCTGCTCGCGTTATAGGTGACAAAACACATTCAACAAACTCACACTTTCTAAGGTCTCCTAACTCCAAATCCTGGTCTAGGAAGCTTGGCTGAGACAGATCTGCCAATTCTACTCTTTTGAGATTTGATGATCCAACTATGTAGCACAGTGGATAGAGTGCTACTTCTGAAGTCAGTGAGATATGAGTTCAAATCCACCCTCAGACACTAGGCAGGCAACCCTGAGCAAGTGATTTAACTTCCGCATGCCTCAATTTCTTCATCTGGAAATTGAGTATAACAATAGCACCTACCTCCCAGGGTTGTAGTAGTCACAATAAATATTTGTTTCCTTCTTTCATTACCTTTATACTGAAATTCCTTATGTTTATACTGAAATTCCTCTTGGACTTTGCTCCAGGCCAGTGTTTTTCCAGAAGAGTAGTATTTCCAGACCCTCACTTTTGTTTTCCTTCTCTCTTTCCACCAAAGAACTGACTATCCTTCATACTATGTAGTTGGCACTGTGCTGGCATTGGAATACAAAAACCAAACAAAAATATATCTTGTCCTTGAACAATTGAAAATTTAGGAGGTGTAATAAGACAAGTACTCTGATATAATATTATCATAATACGATACACATTATAAACTTACAGTTTATATGCCACAGGATGTGGCACAGGGAGCTATGAGATTATATTAGTGACAACATTTCTGGCAAGAAGTTCAAAAAGGTCATTTATCTTTCTCTACCCTTTCTGTCCCAGTGATCTCATCTTTCGTGTTGGGTTCAGTTATCGTCACTCTGCACACTCCCAAATCTATGTATCTACCCTTAATTTCCCTCCTGAACTTCACTCTTGTATTACCAACTGCCTACTGGGTCTCTTCATTTGGATATCAGGAGGCATATCTAATTCAACATGTCCAAAAATAATAATATATTTTCCCCAAAACACATCCTTTCTCAATCTTTCCTATTTCTTTTTACGACATGGCCATCATTCCTTCTACCTACCCAGGTTCACAACCTTGAAGCTGTCCTCCTCTTCACTCTTCAGGTCCAATTTGTTGCCAGCTCCTGTCAATCTTACCTCTATATCATCCCTGGAATCTGTCCCCTCCTCTCTATCCAGATAGACTCTACTTTAGTTAGGGTTATATTATCATCTCTTTCCTAGACCACTGCCATGGTCTTCAAATTGGCCTTTCGGCCTCCAGGCTCTCCTATAGTCAATCTATCCTCCACATGGCTGTCAGATCCATATTAACTAAACACAGCTACCTGACTATGTTGCATCCTCCTCCCATACACAAACTCAATAATCTTCAACATCTTGCTAGTGTCTCTAGGATGGACCTTTCCTATTATTTCATGTTACTCACCTTCTTCAACTGTTCCAGCTGACTTGCTACCAGTTCAGGGGAACTCCATCTCTGGCTTCAGTACCTTTGTACAAGTGACCCCCCCCCATATCTGAAATGTGTAACTTCCTTACCTCTACTTACTAGAATGCTTCATTTCCTTTAATGCTCTGGTGCCAGCTTCTATATCAGGCCTTTTCTATTTTCCTAGTAGTTAGCACTCTCTCACTCTTAAAACTAGTTTGTACTCCTTTGTATAACATATATTTGGTACTTATTTACTTATGTACATATTATATTAATGTACCCTGCCCCTGCTTTCCATCACTACAGTTCCTTGCATATAATAGGCTCCTAGTATTTGTTTGTTGAATTGGAAGGAGTCAATTAGGAAAAGTTCATGGAAAAGATGACATTTGACTGGGCTTTGAAGGAAAGGTGGCATGCCAATAGATCAAACCTGCAAAACCTGCAGCCCATGGGCCATAAGTAGCCCACGGACGCTCCAAAGGATTTTGAGCAGCCTGCAAAAAATATCGATGATGTTTTCCTCTATGTTTTTGTGGGCCTCTGGAAATCCTTTGGCAGGTCACAGGTTCTGCAGGCTTGCAATAGATGAAGCTTCAGTTCAAGGAGAAAGCAGTTTTATTGCTCTATGGTGATTTGGAATTGTAGAATCACAGAATTTGAGAGCTGGAAGGGACCTTAGTAGCCATCTAGTCTCACCCATACATGAAAGAAATTCCCAATATAACATTTCCAACAAGTGGTTGTTTAGTCTGTTTGAAGACTTCCAAGGAGAAGGAACCCACCACCTCTTTGGGGCAAGCCATCTCATTTTTGGATAGCTTTGATTGTTGGGATGTTTTTCTTAATATTAAGCCTAAATCTACCTCTTTGCAATTTCTATCCATTACTCCTGGATCTGCCCTTTGGAGCCAAAAAGAACAAGAATAATACTTTTGAATTATAGGCCTTTAAATATTTGAACCCAGCTCTCATGTCCCTTATAAGTATTCTTTTCTCCAGGCTACACACGTTCATTTCCTTCGGCCAAGTTTCATATGTTCTGAAATCAAGGCCCCTCAGCAATTTGACTGCCTTTCTCTGGACACTTTACAACTTATCAATGTTCTTAAAGCATGTTGTTCATGAACTGAACACGATATTACAGATGAGGTCTGATGAGGGCAAAGTTCACTGAAACTATCACCTCCCTATTCCTGAAAGCTATGCCCCTCTTAATGCAGCCCAAGGTCACATTAGTTTTTGTGGCTGCCACATCACATTATTAATTCATACTAAACTTACAATTCACTAAAGCCTCCAGATCTTTTAGAACACTTGTTCTCTATACCTCTTCCATCTTATATTTGTGGAGTTCATTTTTTTTTTATCCAAGTGTAATATTTTAAATTTATATCTATTGGGTTTCACCTTTTAGATTTAGCCTAAAGCTCTAGTCTTTCAAATCCTTTTGGATCCTGACTGTCATCCAGTGTGTTAGCTATTCCTATCAATTTTGTGTT
>CM053627.1:134267075-134284954 GCA_028646595.1 Phalanger gymnotis
AGGCAGGGAGATCCGCCAGTAGACTATTGTATGAGGTGAAGAGGGCCTGGACCATGGTGGTGTCAGAGTCAGAGGAGATAAAGGGTTGTATACAACAGGACTTGGCACCAGATTGGACATGGGGGGAGGGGAGATGTCTAGGTTGTGAGCCTGGGTAACTGAGAGCATGGTGGTACCCTTTAGAGTAATAGGGGAATTTGGGAGAGGGGAGGGGGAGGGAGGAAGATAATGAATTTAGTTCTGGATATGTTGAATTTAAAATGTTTGTGCAACCTCCAGTTTAAGATATCCAGTAAGAAGCTGGAGATGTGAGACTGGAGGTTAGGACCATATAAGAACTGAGCCTCATCTGCATAGAGAGGACCATAGAATCCATGGGAGGTGAGGAGCTCACCAAATGAAACAGTATAGAGGGAGAAGAGACAAGGGTCCAGGACAGAACCTTGGGGGACACCCAAGGTTGTTGGTAAAAATGACCTGGATAAAAATCCAGCAGAGAAGACTTAGAAGGAACAGTTGTGTAGATTGGAGTAAAACCAAGAGAAAGCAGCAACATGAAAACCTAGCAGGGGTGGAGAACCTGCAGCCTTGAGGACATATGTAGCCCTCTAGGACTTCAAGTGCAGCCCCAACCACACTTATAGCCTCGAGGCTGCAGGTTCCCCACTCAAGAGAGAAGAGGATACAAAAGAGGAGAGGGTCATTGACATTGTGCCTCTTTTCCCCTCCAGCCACTCCTACATTTGTCATTTTTCTCTAGTCATGTTTGCCAGTCTGATCGGATATGAAGTAGGATCTCAAAATTGTTTAAATTTCTATTTTAGTGATTTATAGTGGTAGGTTAGATATAATGAGTTTGGTGAGTGGCAGAGGGCCAGGTTGAAATTATGGTAACTTGACAGGGGCATTGTCAGGGCCTTTAGTCCTTCAGAAGACAGGGACTGGGCTGCCCCAGGGAGAAGATGTTTGCCCAGGATTAGGAGGTTTCTATCAGTGCAGCAGGGTCTGCCCCAGACTAGAAAGTGGGGAGTAGGGCCACTTGAGATGAGGCAAGGCAAGGCAAGGCAAGAATGTCCATGAAGGTCCATTTCTTCTTGGATATTCATCTACTTCCCCACCCAACCCCAACCTCATCTCTAGGACTTTTCATTTGAAGCTTTGCCCTCCTAAACTGCTGAAAGTTTCCCACCAAGAAGAGGAAGCAGGTAGCACCAGCCCTAAAGTCAGAAGGACCTGAGTTCAAATTTGGCCTCAGACACTTGACACTTGCTAGCTGGGTGACCTTGGGCAAGTCACTTAACCCCAAATGCCTTGCTTTCCCCCTTCCAAAAAAACAAACAAGCAAGAAGAGGAAGCAGGGTAATCTTTGGTTCAGGGTGTGCCTGGAAGGATTGAAGGCCCCTGTCTCTGCTTAGCTGCTTGCCATTTATTATTAGACTAATCACTGCTGTATTGGAAGGGTCAGTTCCCTGAACCCTCAAGGTGACTATCTATCAACAAGGAGGCTAAAAGGGCAGGACTGAGAGTCAGGAGACCTGGGTACTAGTGCCTGCTCTGACATTAACTCTGGGTCTATTTCCTTCTCCTCAAAAGGAGGGACTTGGCCCAGGCATTCTCTGAGGTCTCCTACAATTCTAATGGTCCATTTCGGAGATTTAGGGTCTATTTGACTCTGTCCTAAGTCGGCCTCAATTTCAGTAAAGCTTTATTGAATCTTTGTTTCCTTGGCCAAGTCACTGCCCTTCTTGGGTGCCTCAGTTTCCTCTCCTGTAAAATCAAAGGGTTGAATTAGATAACCCCTCAGCTTCCATCCTGCTCTAACTGGCTACTTTGAGCTTTCCAGGGTGAGAGTTTGGATTGGGCTTCAGACCCTCTTTCAGCCCCTTCCCCAAAAGCTTCTACCTGTTTTTGGTAAGTGATACCACTCCCCTCCCTCCCCCACATACAAACCCAACACACACAGTGATAAGGCTTCTCTGATGCAGATGTGACAAGTGTAAACAAACAATTGCCTTTTGTACTGATTATCAAGAAAAAATTGGTTTAAATAGGAACCTGCTAAATGGCTCGATTCTGTAGCACACTCCTTGTTGGGTCTAGTAGTTTCTGCACTCTGCCCCACTCCCACCTGGTGGCATCTGCAGGATCACATTGAGAATGCCTTGCCTTCTGTTTTCCTATGGTGAGATTTTGCAGTGTTTGCCCCACATGGAAGAAAAAAATCCGTGTTTTTAGCTTTGTTGAAGAAGTAACTGAGGAAGCTAGATGGTTGGGCCTAAAGTCAGGAAGACTCTTCTTCCTGAGTTCAAAATCTGGCTATAGACACTTAGTGGCTGTGTGACCCTGGGCAAGTCACTTAACCCTGTTTGCCAGTTTTTTCCTCTATAAAATTAACTGGAGAAAGAAAAGCAAACCATTTCAGTATCTTTGCCAAGAACACCCCAAATGGGGTCATGAAGAGTCAGACACAACTGAAAAACAATTAAATAACAATGGTGAAATAGGTTTTTCTAAGAAGGAAGGGAGCTCTCAATAATTGGAGTTAGACAAGTAAAACATGGAATTTCAGAGTTGATCCTGCTAATTTTCAAGCAAGAGAAGGTAGGTAAGGCGGATAAGAGTGCCAGGCCTGAAGTCAGGAAGATGAGTCTTCCTGAGTTCAAATATGGCCTCAGGCACTTATGTGTGACCCTGGACAGGGCACTTAGCCCTGTTTGCCTCAGTTTCCTCATCTGTAAAATGAGCTGGTGAAGGAAATGGCAAATCAGTCCAGTATCTTTGCCAAGAAAACCCCAAATTAGGGTCATGAAGATTCAGGACATGACTGAAACAACTGACCAACAAGAAGCAGCGTTCAAGAAAAATGTTGACTAAATATTTCACTGCCTGATTTTGTTCGGGCCAGCCCTTCTCAAGGAGTAGCTTGGCAGTTGCTCTCCCTCACTGTTAAGACTTGCCCCAAACTCCTGAAATGTACTTCATGCTGATGGTGCGAGCAATACAGTGAAATTCTCTGCCTCTCTCTTGCGAGCATGAAAGGAGAAGAAAACAATGCTTCAGATCACAGTGGTTTTGACCTGTCCCTTTGTAGAAACTCTCAAAGTGACCAATGCTCTATCCACTGAACCATCTAGCTGCCTTAGTTGCTTCTTCGATAGTGCTAAAAACAGTTTTTTTTTTTTTCACGTGGGGCAAACACTGCAAAACCTCACCATAGGAAAGCAGAAGGCAAGGCATTCTCATGTGATCCTGCAGATGCTGCCAGGTAGAATTGGGGCAGGGTGCAGAAACTACTAGACCCAACAAGGCGTATGCTGCAGAATCAAGCCATTTGGCAGATTCCTATTTAAACCAACTTTTCTTGATAATCAGTGCTAATTGCAGTTGTTTCTTTACATTTGGCATCAGAGAAACCTGATTGCTGTGTGTATTGGGTCTGTATGTGGCAGGGGGGTGGTGGTGGTGGTATTTCTCAAGTTTCTTAAATTCAAATGGATCTTTAAAAGTAGCATCCTATTAGTTGAAATATAGGCTTCATTCTCCCATCCACTCCCTCCACCTCAATTGTCTTGTTTTAAAAGCTGTGTGGTTTATAATAAATTGTTTTTCAGTACCCACAAGACTAAAAGTTGCAGAGAAAGTCCTGATTTTCATTGTTGGAGGTAGTTTTCCTGATGCAAAAGTCCCTCATACTAAAGAAATCACATGTCCAATCTCTATTCCTCTCTGTACATATACATATGTACATGCACATTTTCCCCCCTTCCAATCGTCATTCTAACCTTAGCCTATATTTGGATAAAGTAGGGTTTTTTTGGGAAGTGGGATGGGGGGGGGTAGTTGTGTTTGAGTCTCAACTATCTATCTGTCTATCTATCTACTCACCATATATATGTATACACACATACATATATATTTGTAAATAGTATTTATTTTTTCTGAATACATGTGAAGATATTTTTCAACACTCATTTTTATAAGATTTGAGTTCAAAATTTTTTCCCTCCCTCCCTCCCCACCCCCTTCCCCAAGACAGCAAGCAATCTAATCAACCTGATATATTTTTAAACATTATCTTTTACTTTTGTGTAACTGAGCATTCTTTTTTTTTTTTGGCCAGTTAATGGAACTCAAATGACTTAGGTTTTATGCTTTATTTTGATTTTTTAAAAAGTACAACTTGTAGAATAATAATGCAAAATTTCTTGTGAAGTTTGTGTGTGGTTGTCATAATGCCAAGGAGCCAACAGTTTGTTTTTAAGCAGTGTGAAGATATGTACTTCCATTCTATTGATAAGAAATAGGAAATCACTGAATTGGAGTAAAGGGTGGGGGAAGTTGTATTGAATGACTTCTGGATTCCTTCAAGCTTTAAATCAATGATATCATAAGTATCTCTAAGTCTTATAAATGTGTCCTTATCTGTGAATTATACCCACAACAGGGATTCTTGTGAAATAGCATTGATTCTGGAGTCAGAAGAGCTAGGTCAAACCCTGCATCTGATGCTACCTTAGACAAGTCATTTAACTACTCCTATCCTTAGTCTCCCCAATGGTGGGAGTTGGTCTATATGGCTCCCAGGTCCCATCCATACTAGGGGCTGGGGGAAAAACATAAACACTGACCCAAAAGAGAGTAGGTTAAGGAAATAGGTTCCATGTTTCACATGAGTAAAGAGTTTCATAGTAGGGTCTGGCCTATTTTAAATAATAATAACTATAGAAGGCAGCATGGCTTGGTGGATGTAGAACTGGTCTTGGAGCTAGGTTAGACCTGGGTTCAAGTCTTGCCTGTGATACGTGTGCCTGTGTGATACTGAGTAATTCACTTAATCTCTCAGTGCTCTTGGCCACAGATATCAAATATGCAGCTTGTAACATACCCTGGTATGTTAAAATGTAATTGGGAAATATTTAATGAAATAAAAATACAATACAATGTAGATAATTTTAATTTGTGGGTTGTCAACATGTGCCTTCAGGGATCTGTTTCTATTTGAATTAGAAACCACTACTTTAGGTAACCCTCTGCCTCAATTGGCTGATCCACATTGATAGAGGGAGCTTCCCTTAAGGGAATTCCTTGAACCAATAAAATCACAAGTACAGTGCTATTCTCTAATATTAAAGAAGAGCAAGCCTTCACTTCCCAGCAAATACAATGCTCTGAACACCATGGATACTCAGTGTAGACTAAGTATTTTTCCTGTTGCTGAGAGGTATGTCTCACAGTTCAGTTCTATCTTTATCCTTCTAATTTAACTCATCCAGGTAATTAAAAAAAAGTTTCATTCTTAGGAATTAAGGAACCCTATCTCCTTTCCTTTTCTAATCAATATATAATGTTCCTTTCTTTTATTGAATGCATCAGTTCTTTTTCAAATTTGAAATCAGGGATATTGGAAGGATGAGAAATGTTAAAGTACTCTATGAACGTAAATTATTAATGTATCAGTTCAGATTTCTATTTTCATGTTCAGCTTAAGTTGGAAAGTCAAAATCCACATTGAACATTTGTAGGGAAATGGTTGCACACTGCCCTCTAGTGTGTTCTTCCCTGATAAACTGCAGTGACCCCAGTAGCTTCCAGATCCTTAGCTTAACACCTACCCATAAACCTGGTAGGTTTGAAGGAAACAAACTTGCTCACAGTTGTAAAAATCATAGCAAAGTAGGACAGCATCTTCATTTCCTTATCTCTTTCTGAAATAAATTCCAAAGCTCTTCCCCCTCCCCCCCCACCCCCTGCCCACCCCATTGGAAAGACCTGTTTATCCTTTATTTTATCTTTATCTGTGGCCTTGAGGGGGTCCTTGGGTATAGTCTTTTGTTTGAGTCCAAGTTTTAGAGAAAAAATCCTTTCATTAAGGGGATTTAGTTTGGATTTAGTCAAAGGGCAACACTTGAGGATCTAGAGGGCCACATGTGGCCTCGAGGCCCCAAGTCCCCCACCCCTGGCTTAGCCCAATGTGTGGCACATAGTAGGTATTTATTAAATGCCTGTTAATTGGTTTGTTGATGACCTGCTAATTTATTTAATTTCTTCTAGTTGCTGGTTGGTATTATGGCCTTCCTAACAGGAATGTTAACATTGATGCTCCCTGAAACTCTGGGGAAACCTTTGACCAACACCTGGGAGGAGGCTGAAGATCTAGGAGTGAAGAAAGTCACTTCTCCTGCCAAATTGCTTCCCACAATAAATAATACAGACTCGGGGAAAATAGAGATGATCCATCAAGGGGCAGCTGGTGCTCATGGGTAGGAGTGTTTTATATGTTGGGTATCATTTGAAAAATCATTAACCATTAATGCCATTTTATTAGAACCCTTCTCCTATATATTTGCATTGTCTCTTTTTAATTTTATAAGGAATTTTGGAAGCTATTTTCTATGAATAAATAAATTTTATTAAAACGATGTCCTGCTTGCTAATAGATTAAACATGTGCAAATACTTTCAGTTTGTTTCTTTAATCGATTTATTGCTAATAAGAAGGGGATATATTTTCCCTTTGCAATTCTCCCCTCCCCCATTTCTCTTTCTTCTTCTTTACTTTTTCAGCTTTAAGATTTTTTTCTTAGATGCTTTCTCAGATAATAAATTCATTCTGAGGACAGATTTAAAGCAGTAATAACAATGTAATTATACTAACAAGCACTTAAGATTTGCAAAATGCTTTACAAATGCTATCTCATTTTTGTCCTCACAACAATCCTGGAAGATTATTACCCCCATTTTACAGATGAGGAAGCCAAGGCTCAGAGAGGTTAAATAATTTGCCCGGGGTCACACAGGCAGCTTGGTGGTGAAGTGATAGAGTACCAGGCCTGGAGTCAGAAAGACTCAGCTTCTTAATTTCAAATCTGGACTCAAACACTTATTTAGCTATGTGGCCCTGGGCAAGTCACTTAACCCTGTTTGCCTCAGCTTCCCCATATGAAAAAATGAGCTGAAGAAGGAAATGGCAAACCATTTTTCTTTGCCAAGAAAACCCCAAGTGAGGTCATGGAGAGTAGGACCTGACTGAAATAACAACACTTCTTTCCTAAGGAAATATAAATGCAGATGGCAGAAAAACACCAACAGGGTCACACAACTTAGGTATCTGAGGCTGGACTTGAACTCGGGTCTTCCTGACTCCCCTTCGCCACTTACCTGCGAGACAATTGGGAGTAGAGCAAGTTTGTTTGGCTCTTTTGCTCCCAGTTAACAGAGAATTAAATATGATAGCTCCTCTTGTTTTAAATCCAGTCAGGGTGTCCTGGTCCTCACGCTATGCTTATGGTTTTCTAGTCCTCTGGGTGGTTTGATTTTTGAATTTGAAAGCCCTGTTCTGTCATTTTTATCATATAATTAATGACTGAGCGAACTTGCCAATTCTCCCTTTATTTTCCAGCCAGGTTTCTCCCATGAGTCTCCTTCACACACCAAGTTCCCTTTGAAGTTGGCGACAACTCAGTGCTTCAAAGATCTCTCCAAGTTTTCACTGCACAGAGTTGGGGTCAGCCTGCTGACTGAACTAATGTCAATTTGATTATTTCTAAGGGCTTTTGTTCTTAGCAATTTGCATGACGATGTCATTCCTTTTCATGTTTTTTTTTTCTTTCCTCAATTCTGGCTGGATTTTAAAACTTACATTACCATCCTGGCCCTGTCAATTCCATCATTACTATCATTGCATTCTAATTCTTTTTGCTAGGACTGAGGCGCACATTTTCTCCCAGGCGAATTGATTTGCAGCTGTCAGTGGTTTTCTTGATCATCAGGAATGGATTCTTTTATCTTTAGTAATTGAATAGAGAGACTAAGCTATTAGAAATATTCTAAATGAAGCAGAGGGTTGAAAAGTTATGCAGCTTGTTTGGTTTGGAAAATTCGGGTGTTCAGGCTACTGAGAAAAACCTTATCAGCACTGACTTGTTCTTACTTTGAACAATGAATCAAGCTAGAACCTTCATGTTTAAGTACTGCTTTTCCCTAAGCCTTCCTGTAAGATAGGTAGTGCAAGTATATCATTGCCTCCAATTTTATGGATGCTGAGAACTGAGGCTTAGGTAGATTAAGCGATTTGTCCATGTTTATACTGCAAGCATTGTTACTAGGGCTCATGCCTATGTATTCTAGGACCAAGATTAGTATTGCTTTTAAATAATGATTAACTTTTCTGGGTAAATGCTGAATTCTCCATTTCATTTAAACTTTAAAAAATTAGTTTCTCCTATGCAAATGAAGAAGGTAAGTTTTCCTTCTGCTGTTCTCCTATTTCTACTTTAAAAAAAAAATCTCTTTCATTTTTACTTCATTATCAATCTATTTTTGATTTTCATTGTCCTGTGTCCTTTGTTAGTCTCACTACCCTGACAAGAAACATCTCATTACTGGTCACCTTCCACCATCTCGTTGACTTCCATTTAACCTGAAGCAGCAGGCTGGGAAGACAATAGACAAACCATCCACTCTGTAGTAGAGATCTGCCATCATTTTTCAGTGATCCGGTTCAACTGGACACTCTTAAGGCAACAATGCTATAATCCTAAATGCCCTGAGAGTGTCCTGATATGATGGGGAGTTACTCAGGTGACTTGAGATTGGTCTCAAAATCACAGCAAAGCTATAATGACCAGGGCAGTTAGGGATGAGGTGGGAGGAGATATTGTTAGCTGCGACATTTTATTCATGATGTGATTGATATTTTCTTGATCATCCATTCTTTATTTGACACTTTGATACTAAATTCATTGGGTAGAAACCAGAAGAAAATAGGCTGCTGATGTACACAGAATCAGAAAGACCTGGGTACAAGTCCCAGTTCTTGACATTTTCAAACTGGAAAACCCAGAGAAAGTCACTTAACCTCAACAGGCCTCAAATAACTCTCTGAAACAGTAAGCTGTAGATAAGGTGAGATCTTCCTAGGTGAAAGTCCACAAACATATCACAGAAAATTATGTGTAGCTACTCTTAACTGTTTCAAACTTAAAAAATATATAAATATATATACACACACACACATATATACACACATATAATATGTGTGTATCCACATAAATACATACACACATACATTTATACATATATAAACACATTGCCTATATATCACATAGACATAGAAACACATATTTTCATTTTTGGGTCCAGACCTGTGATTTCATCATGTGGGAAATTCATTTGGAAACTAGTTTTGCTAACACAGATCATCTTATCTGTGACTTAGTCTCGCAAAGTTGCCTGAGTCACAAGAGTTTAAATGACTTACTCACAGTCATGAAGCTGGTATGTGTCAGAGGTATGGATTGAACCAAGGTCTTTCTGACTTTAATACCAGCCCTCTATACACAATGCCATTCTGCTTCTTGATGTTATATTTCAAGTTCGGAAAATCCTTATGTTTACATGAACCTGTCCTTTCTAAATAAAAGACTCAAGAAATGGAAATTGTGAGCTATTTTTAAAAAAATGTATACACAGACATGTAGACATACACATACATATATACACATATATGCATGTAAAATTTTAAAAAACGTTTCTAAACTAAAAGACTAGAGAAATGATACATATACATTTGAAAAAATGTGTATGTGTATATACATACATTTATACATATACACATACATGTACATATATATTATATGCACAAGGGCAGCTAGGTGCACAGTGGATAAAGTGACTGGCCTGAGATCAGGAAGACCCACCTTCCCTACTTTAAATCTGGCCTCAGACATTTACTAGTTGTGAGACCCTGGGCAAGTCACTTAGCCCTGTTTGCCTCAATTTCTTCATCTGTAAAAAGAGCTAGAGAAGGAAATGGTGAACCATTCCAACATTTTTGCCAAGAAAACCCCAAATGGGGTCAGGAAGAGTCAGATGTGAGTGAAATGACTGAACAATAACAAATACATATGCACATATAAGTTTCATTATTAGTATTGTGATTTCCTTCCTATGGATACTCCTTCAGTTGATGCAGATTGCAATTCCTCCATGCCTTAGGTGACAGTCTTAAGCAGTACTGTAACTGAGAAAACTGCAACATCTTTCTGATAACTTCTTGAGTTCCCTTGAATTTAGTGAGGTTGGTCAAACAATAAGTATACCCATCACTGAGCTCACCTTCAGAAGAATAGCTTGGTAAGCACTGCCAGGACTTGCCTGGCATCAGAGTGGGACTTTGGTGAAGGGAGTATGTGTCATATAACCATATATGTTTGTGTTTTATATGAAGCATGTAAGTAAAAAGCAATTTTTTCAATAGTAGGAGTTCTTAATTTGGGGTGTATGGTGTGTATGACCTTTTTTTTAAACTTGATAACTGTGTTTCAATAGAATTGACTTCCTTCATATCCTTTTTAATTTAATTTTATGCTTTTAAAAACATTATTCTGAAGAGTCCATAGGCTTCACCAGTCTACCAAAGGGTGTATGACACAAAAAATTAAGAACATCATCTTTAGAAATCCCAGAATCTTAGAGTTGAAAAAGGACCTCGTAAGATATCTTTTCCTTTTTCTTTTTAAATAGAATTTAATTTTTTTCTAATTACATGTAAAAACAATTTTTAATATTCATCTTTTAAAATTTTTGAGTTTCAAATTTTCTCCCTACCTTCCTTCCCCCCTCCCTAAGACAGTGAGCAATTTTCTATGGGTCATATATGTACGATCATGTAAAACATATTTCCATATTAATCATGTTGTAAAAGAAGAAACTGAGCAAAAGAAAAAAAAGGCAAAGATGAAGAAACTGAAAATAGTATGGTTTGATCTACATTAGCACTCCATCAGTTTTTTCTCTGGATGTGGATAGCACTTTTCATCTTGAGTCCCTTGGAATTGTCTTATATTACTGAGAAGAGCTAAGTCTATCATAGTTGATTATCATAGAATGTTGCTGTTACAGCATATGATGTTCTCCTGGTTCTGCTCATTTCACTTTGTTCATGTAAGTCTTTCCAGGTTTTTCTGAAATTCACCTACTCATCATTTCTTATAGCACAATAGTATTGTATTACATTCATCCACCATAGCTTGTTCCCCAATTGATGGGCATCCCCTCAATTTCCAATTCTTTACTACCACAAAAAGAGCTGCTATAAATATTTTTGTACAAGTAAGTCCTTTTCTTTTTTTTTCCCTTTGGGATACAGACCTAATAATGGTATTGCTGGATCCAAAGGTATGCATAGTGTGATTGCCCTTTGGATATAGTTCCAAATTGCTCTCCAGAACGGTTGGATCAGTTCATCAGTGCATTAGCATCCCACTTTCCCCACATCCTCTCCAATATTTATCATTTTCCTTTTCTGTTATATTATTCTGTTATATTATTTCCTTTTCTGTTATATTAGCCAAAATGATGGGTGTGAGGTAGTATTTCAGAGTTGTTTTAATTTTTGTATCCCTAATCAATAGTGATTTAGAACATTTTTTCATATCACTGTAGATAGCTTTAATTTCTTCATCTGAAAACTAACTCTTCATATCCTTTGACCATTTATCAATTGGAGAGGACTTGTATTCTTATGAATTTGACTCAGTTCTCTATATATTTGAGAAATGAAGAGAGGTTTTCAACTTGAACTAGGACCATAATCCTCTCAACAACATACTTGGTGAACCAGCCTCTGTTTTCAGAACTCTAGTGAGATGCATTCTACTGAATCCTGAGGTAGCTCCTTCTATTTGGGACACTTCTAATTAATAGGGAGTTTTTCCTTATATCAAGTCTTTATTTCTCTTTGCAGCTTAGACTGATTGCTCTTTGTTCTGCCCTCTAGGGCCAAGCAGAAATCTAACCTCTCATCTACTCCAACAGCTAAGGTGTCATCTGTTGGCCAGATGTCTACCCTCAGCTCCTTCAACCAGGTCTCATAAGACATATTCTCTAGTCCTCTAACACTCCTTGACCTTGTTCTTCAAGATCTACTCCAGCTTTTACTTGTCCTTCCTATAACATGAATTCTAGAACTTAATTGTTTTTTAAGGAGTGAAATAGAAAATGTTCCTCTAACTTTAAGAATAAGGAATATAAACCATTCAATAACTATAGAAACTCACTCCAAAAGGACAATGGGTTAAGAGATATGGAATGAAAATGAGATGAGACACAAAGCAACAGAATGAGAAACAGAGCAAGAGACAGAGGAACCCGAAAACACTGACATATATCTATAACAGAAGGATGTTAAAAGAGAAAGGCTAAATGGATAAGGAGATCTTTCCTTAAGAAGCAATATTACCTTTTGAGATATTGTTCCTAAGAGATCTTTAGAGTTATTTCATATTTCTACAGATATAAGATAAATAATATCAGCTCTTGGTGCTTGTCCTATAGCATGAGTAAAATCAAATTGAAACAGAGTCCAAAAGTTTCTACCCTTATGTATTTTGAAGGCAAACCCACAATATCTTGACCTTGGTTAATTTAGGACCGTAGATTTAGGTCTAGAAAGGACCTTAAAGATCATCTAGGCCAACCTCCCTCATTTTAGAGCTCAGGAAAAATTGAGGCCCAGATATTATGACTTGCCCAGTGTCGTTCAGGTAGTAAATATCAGAGGCAAAATTCCAACCAAGGTTTTCTGACTCCACAACCAAAACTTTCTCCAAGGTACCATGCATATACTTTCTGGGAACAGTCGTTAACTCTTTCATAAGCATGTCCTTTTTTTTTTTAACCTACTTCTTTAAAGGTTTCATTGGCAAACTCAAAACTAATGTTGGCATGTTGTTCTTATGGAATAATTGAATTCTTCTGATCAATGTGATGGTTAACGACTGTAAGATTTAGTCAGTGGATGCTAATTTTAAGAGTCCATTATGAACAGAGATTTAAAATTGGCTGACTTTTAGCACTTGAAAAGGCCTTTAATCTAATTTGCTTCCTGATCCAAGTAATAGTAGATCTGTGCAGGGAAGGGTGAATTCAATTAATATGGATGTAGCTGGGCCTGGTAGAAAGAGTAGCAAGGTCAGGGAGTCAGGAGACCTGGTCTTTGTCAAAGAGTCTCCCTCCTCTGAGATTATGGGTTTGACCAACAGGCATTTCAAAGCTGGTGATCTTATCCCTAGATGGTCTACTTGCAAAATTATTTCAAAATATCTGCAATATTACTGTCTTCTAATAATAGTCTCCATGCATCTGGGGTGTGATAAATTCCAATTTCTTGGCTTTCGGTTTTTGTGAACCGTATTCAAACAACAACCCAGCTGCTGCAAGTTAATTTCATTTTATGTCCTTATGAAGTTATTTCCCTTTGTAGCTGAGAAGGTCATGCTTTTAGCTATCAGGTTCTTGTTTGCATATTCCTAAAAGCATTCTGTAGGATCATAGATCTTGAGTTGGAAGAGGCCTTAGAGGCCATCTACTCTGACATCTTCATTTATAGTTCAGGAAACTGAAGACCACAGAAATTAAGTGACCTGTCTGAGGTCATGGGGTAGTACTTTCGTTCTGGTCTGATTTCTTTCTTTTTTGCAGCCCCCAAATAGAAGCCAGAGGTAGAGGGTAGGCCTGAGAAATTTATTTTGTTTTCTTACACAGATATTAATAACCTAGAATTTCTGATTCATGGATTCAATATTTTTGTTTATGAATTTTCACTGCTTCTCAATTCCTGCTGCCACTTCAATGTCCCCCTAATACCTTTGTACCCTGCTCTGGGTTTCCTTCTTTCTTATTAAAGGAGTTATTATTCAGTTGTTTCAATCATGTCCAACTCTCCATGACCCCATTTGGGGTTTTCTTGGCAAAGATAGTGGAGTGGTTTGCCATTTCCTTTTTCCAGCATATTTTACAGATGAGGAACTCAGGCAAACAGAGTTAAGTGTCTTGCCCAAGGTCACACAGCTAATACCTGTCTGAAGCTGGATTTGAATTCAGGTCTTCTTGACTCCATACCTGGCACTCTATTCACTTCACCACCTAGCTGCCCTTATTAAAGCAGTTAGTAGATACCAAAGACAAATAGTACCTAAATGAAGCTTTTTACTGATTTTTATCAGAAGAATTAAAAAGGCATTGAAAGAATAATGAAAAGCTGTAATAATTAAGTGAAAATAATGTCAAAAAGGATTAAGGATAGTGATTGGTGAGGAAAAACATTAGATCTAATAATAATAATAACTCTCATTTGTATAAAGTCACTTAGATAATATCCTCATTTTACAGATAAGGAAACTGAAGCTCTGGAAAGTTAAATGACCTGCCCAGGGTCTCACCATTAGTAAGAGTCTGAAGCAGGATTTTATCCCTGACATCCTGAGCCCAAGTTTACTTACTGCTTTATGCATTAATACCACACTCCCTCTAAAAGTCCTAACTTTCTGTGATACCAAAATCTGTTTTGCTCTTTTTGTTTTGAAGAATGATAAAATCCAATAGTCACATATCAATAACTCTTTCAAGCGAAAAAAAATGTATACTCTCTCTAGTTAGCTTCATTAATAAACACAGAGGCCAGTTCTTACCTTGAGGATAGCATGTTCCCTTCCTCTTCCCATTCCCTCATCCAGTTAGGGTGAGAGGGGGGTCTTCTTCTTTCCCTCCCTATCCTGAACCCCCTAAAAGGAAGCTGGCGAAGGTCATTTTTAGCTTCCTACCAGCTAAAGTCATTAACTCTTCTCATCTGCGAAGAAGTTTTAAAACCTTACCAGATTTTACCAGACAGCTCTTCACATGGATAATTTATTAGAATAATTGATTTTAAAGCTAGAAGAGGATCTAGGAGACCCATTTAGTTCAAGGTGAGGAAACTGAGGCCCAGAGAGGTTAAGTTACTTACTTGAAGTCACCCAGCTTTACGTATAGAAGAGCCAGGATTTGCATTCAAGTCCTCTGGTTCAAAATACAGTGTTCTTTACACTGTATACGTTGCCTTTCCATCCTAATTACTTACTCTGTCTTCAACAAAAAAATTCTTATTGAGAACTTTTATTTTTAAATCATAGTCATAGATTTCCAATGCCAAGATGGCAGAGTAAGGAAGGAACCCTCTGAAGCCCTCCCAAATTCTCCTCCAAGCAACTAGAAAACTGTCTCAGAATTGATCTAGGAGCAGGGAAGCAGCTTACCAGCAAGGCAGGAAAGGTCTGTCTCACTGGGGTGAGAGAGGAGTATGGTCCAAGAGCAGCAGTAGCTAGCCTCACAGCAGGGGGGTCAGAGGAGACCTGCAGCAAGGCTCGAAACCTGGGGCAAATCTACTAGCAAAGCCCCACCCTCCTGCAAGCCAGCAGTCTCTAGGCAAGTGAGTAGTCTATGCAGTGCAACAAGGCTCCACCCCAGCAATCCCACCCCTAGCACAAGCCCCCAGCCAGGCCTTGACCCCATAGCTGACCAGTAGGGAAGCCCCACCCTAGGGCTGACCAACAGCAAGACCCTGACCCTGGGGCCTACCAGCAGAGAGACTTTGTTACTCTAGCAACTCAGCAGCAAGGCCCCACTTGTGGAATAGGCCAGCCTTTAAACTCCACACCAACAGGAGCCCCACGGGGAGGACCCATTCCCCAGTATAAGCCAGAAGGGAAGCCTACCCTCCAGAGAAAGCTAGCACCTAAGTCCTGAAACCCAGTGAAAGCCAGCAGTAAGACCCAGAGCCCCAGAACAAAAAGCTTGGGACAGTGGAAGCCAGAGTCCAACTCTCACATAAAAACACCAAGTCACAAAAAAGGCAGAAAAAATGAGCAAAACACAAAAAAAGAACTTGACTATATAAAGTTACTATGGTGATAAGGAGGATCAAGGCATAAACTTAGAAGAGGACAAAAGTGTCAAAATGGCTACATGTGAAGCCTCAAAGAAAAATGGAATTTGGTTTCAGGCCCAAAAAGAATTCCTGGAATAGCTTAAAAAGTATTTTACCAAGCAGATTAGAGAAGTAGAAAAAAAAAACTGAGAAAAGAAATGAGAATAATGCAAGAGAATCATGAAAAAAGAACCAATAGCATGGGAAAAGATACAAAAATTTAATCAGGAAAATAACTCCCTAACAAGTAGAGTTGGCCAACTGGAAAAGAAGTACAAAAGTGCACTAAAGAAAATAATTCCTTAAAAATTAGAATTGAACAAGTGGAAACTAATGGCTCCATGAGATATCAAGATATGACAAAAGAAAATTTTAAAAGTTAAAAAATAGAAGAAAAATTGAAATTTCTCATGAGAAAGACAACTGACCTATGAAATAGATCTAGGAGAGATAATATAAGAATTATTGGACTACCTGAAAGTCATGATAAAAAAAGCCTGGAAATCATCTTTCAAGAAATTATCAAACTGTCATGATATATTAGAATCAGAGGGCAAAATAGAAATTGAAAGAATCCACTGATCACCACCTGAAAAAGATCCCAAAATGAAAACTCCCAGGAACATCCTAGCCAAATTCCAAAGCTCAAAGATCAAGAAGAAAGTATTGCAAGGAGCCAAAAAAACCCAATTCAAATATCATAGAGCTACGGTCAGGATTATACAGGATTTGGTAGCTTCCACATTAAAGAACCAGAGGACTTGGGGTATGATATGCCAGAAAGGCAAAGGAATTAAGATTACAACCAAGAATCACCTACCTAGCAAAACTGAATATAATTTTCTGGGGGGAAAATGGATATTTAACAAAATGGAGAACTTTCAAGTATTTCTAATTAAAAGACCAGAACTAAATAAAAATTTGACCTCCTAATACAAGACTCAAGGGAAACATAAAAAGATAAAAAAAAACAAGAAAGAAAAAACACAAGAAATTCAATAAGGTTATACTGTTTATAATTCTATATGGCAAGATAATATTTGTAACTCTTAACAACTTTATTATCATAAGAGTAATTAGAAGGAGTATACATAGACAGAGGGTGTAGATATAAGGTGACTTTGATGGGATGATACCCCAAAAAACAAAATAAAGGGGCAAGAAAGAAAGATGTACTGAAAGAAGGAGGAGGGGAGAAATTGAATGGAGTGAATTATCCCACATAAAAGAGGCATGAAAGAGCTATTATAATAGAGGGGAAGATGGGAGGGTGGTGGTGGGCAAAGCTAAAACCTTACTTTCATCAAAATTGGCTCAAAGAGATAATACCATACATACTCAGTTGGATATAGAAATCTACCTCACTCTAAAAGGAAGTAAAAAGGGATAACAAAATATGTAACAAAAATTTAATTTAATTTAATTTTTAAAAAAGTAATTGAAACTAGAATGACATAATGTGAATGTACGTAAAGCTGGCATTAGGATTACTCAGCCAGTCAACTATATACAGGAAAACATGCCCTTTCTTGGTGTGTCTTGCCCCCAAGATAATAGGCTTCTACACTATGACAGCCAACCATGCCATCTCTGAACATTTATATTTGGGGCCTTGGGATCTGATCAACCCCAGGACTTCCAAATTTTATTATAATTGGAGGAAGAGGCAGGGAGAAGTTGTAGACGAACATTATTGACACCTTTAATATGGAAAGTAATGAAACATAATTCTGTGGAACGATGAGCAATGTAAGGAAAGTAAACATGAGTTTCTTCCAAATCCCGGATCATAAACCCCCAAAACACTAACTCCTGTGCCCTTGAAAACCCAACAAAGGGAAATTTAGGTCAAATAAGAGCAATCACAGCTTCATACTATGAGTTGTAAAATTTTAGGACTCTAACTCAAGAGGTGGTAGAGGCTGAATATATGAATAGATTTTTAAGGGCTTAGATAAATTTGTGGATGACAGATCCATAATAGCCGTTAAATGAAACCAGGAGTTTTTTGGGAAAGGATGTATTTAATCTTTCAGGTGGATATCAAGGAGGTTAGAAACATATTTTCCCTCAAAAGGTCCATTGCTGACACTGTCAAAGACAAGACCTTTTGGGGCATTGCTCTGACCCAAAGT
>CM053627.1:134285454-134323814 GCA_028646595.1 Phalanger gymnotis
GTGGCCAAACTGCAAACTCCCTGTCCCCAGCAGCTTTTCCCACTAACCTGCTCTGTTGTCTTTGGTGTTTGTGGGTTGAGAAGTCTGGTAACTGCAGCAGCTCACTGATTTCAGGGTGCTAGGGTATGCTCCGCCCGGCTCCTGGTCTGGTTGGTCCATGCCACCCACGCTGGGCTCTGCTCAGCTCTGCTCTGCTCCCTGCTCCTCCATGCAGGATAGACCATACCCAGAAACTATCCAGGCTGTCCTGGGCTAGAGCCCTGCTTCCCTCTCCTACCCTATGGGTTCTGCAGTTCTAGAATTGGTTCAAAGCCATTTTTTATAGGTTTTTGGAGGGATTTGGATGGAAGCTCATGCTAGTCCCTGCTTTCCAGCTGCCATGTTGGCTCCGCCGCTAGACTAGAATTTTGCTGTTAAAGATGGATGCGATGTAGCACCTGGAATGCTTATTCCTCATGTTTAGTGAGACATCAGTTGGCATTGCTACACAAGATTCTGCTGTTAAAGATGGGTAGGCCTTTCTTGGTTCTCTGCCCAAGGCTGGTGTGGTGATGGTGACTATGGCATTGGTAATGGGGGCATGTGGTCCCAGAGATTAGCAGCCCTTAACAAACAGACCATCTGAGAACATGCTTGGGAGGAGCTAAACCACTCCTCTTGGCTCTCATCTTCACCCAGGACATTTTCCACCTCTCCCATCCTGTACATAGTTCCCTCCCCTACTTCTGCCTCTTAATACATAGTAGGCACTTAATCAATATTTGTTTCCCTTTCCATTCATTCATTTTGTCTGGGGATTGGGGAAGAAGAAAGAAGGGCCTGTTCCAAACAGAAATCTAAGATGGAAAACCCAAGGTCACAAATCTGCAGAAGCAATTATTTCAGAGGGAGAGATTGTGAACAGAACCTAGGAATGAGTCCAAAGCCAGTGGGGAATGAATAGTTTACAAGAACAAAGCTCTGCAAAATAACAAGGCAGTGGAGAGCATGAAGCATCTGCAATTTACAGGTTGGTCCAGGAAAGGAATCAGCCTGAGCCATTGTCCTTTTGTGGCTTCTCTTTGCTCAGTTAGGACGCTACAGTTTTAGGCCTGGACAGTTGGGGATTTTGCAAGTGATGAGAGGAAAGATGTAATGACAGTGGCCCAAAGGTTAATTTCTGTAAAGTGTGAGAGGAGGCCTTGCTTCTCTGAAATGGGGGGTGTCAGTATACGATCTTCACCTCTTTCCCTACTGACTTTAGCTCTCTTACTGTAATCTATTCTAGAGTAACCTAGGCTTGTCTGGGCATGCCCAGTTTACCCAACATGTAAGTAAGATGATGTCATATTTTGAGGGACTTTAAATGCCAAAACAATTTATATTTTATCCTAGAAGTAACAGTGAACCATTGAAGCCTCTTAAACAGGGGAGCTATATGATCAAAGAAAATGTTTCTTAATTCATTTTCTGATCCTCTGGGATCTGGTCTGGTCTTTTTTTTTTTTAAACTGTATTTTCCCCATCTGTTTTCTCTTTTTTCTTATGCCATAATAATAGATACACCAATTCACTTGGTGAAGCAATGGTTTCAAGAGACCTTCGACAGATTGTTTGCAATCATTAATTCATCAGAAGCTTTAGAGGCTGGCATTCACCTGGTATCTGGGTAAGTGAGTAAATTTCAGGAGGGCCTTTAGAAAAATGTTAAACACCTGTGAACAAACATGCTCTTCATCATAAGATAAGCTTGTGGTGTGCCAAATGCCAGGGGAATTAGGAACAGTATTTGAAAATACATGAAAATTCTTTCATGAAATGTAAGTGATAGAAAGATAATACTTGGCTGCTTTAAAGACCACAAACAATCGCTATGGTTCCTTCCCGTGAAAAATAATTTTGCATTTCTTTGGGGGAATTGTTAGTTAGGAAAAACATGGTGGAAAAAATGGTTATAGTGAGGGAAGGGCCGAACGTGGTTTTCTGTGTATAGAGACTAATTGTTTTCATAGCATGATATTGAAATATATAAACAGAAGCATAATGTGCATATGTATCTTAAGACCACATTTATCTGGCGTCAGTGGAGGGGAGAGGTGTTCCATAAAAGTGAATCTTCTAGATAACTATTTTAAACATGAGAATGTTTTAATTTTATCCATTTAGATGGACATTTAAAAATGTTTTATTGAACCCTTTGAAATATGACTGTCATTTCCTAATGACTCATCAGAGAATGTTTCTTATTACAAGTAAGTAAGGTTAAGCATTTTTTGGTAAAACCCAAAAGTTAGATGCTAGCATGTTTTGGATATTTTACTGAAAATTTTTCTTTTTGTATCATTTCTCAATAACAACCCCTCCCTGGAAAAAATAGCCTTCCTTTGAAACATATAGCTAGCTAGCAATTATATAGTGCTTTAAGTTTTACAAAGCACTTTACAAATGTTATCTATTTCATCCTCACAACAACCTTGGGAAGTAGATGCTAGTATTATCCCCATTTTACAGATGAGGAAACTGAGGCAGACTGAGGTTAAGTGACTTGACCAACGTCACATAGCTAGTAAGTGATTGAGGCTTGATTTGACCTCAGGTTTTCCTGACTCCAAGTTCAGTGCTCTGTTGTTCACTTTGCTGCCTCGTGTAGCTAGCCTAGGAGTAACGAGAAAAATATATTAACATATTGCCCACGTCTGAAAATGTATGTCTCATTCCACACCTATAGTCTTCCATCTGTCTGCTGAGAAATGGGAATCATGCTTGTCTGTCTTTTGAAGACTCAACGGGTCACTGCATTGATCAGAGTTGAGGAGTCTTACAGTGTTTTCCTTTACATAATTGTGGTAATGGAAATGGACATCTGTCCATTCACTTTCCTGGCTCCTTGAGCAGAGGATGCTGAATATAGTTGAACATTTTTTTTTACCAAATCAACAAACATTTATTAATGCCTGCTATGTGCCAGGCACTGTGCCAGGGGTTTCTGAGGACCTAAGCCAAATAGTCTCTGGCCCTAAGCTTACATTCTGGAGGGGGATACCACATAGACACATGTAAATACATGTGAAACATATACAAAATAAAAGCAAAGTACCTTTTTTGGGTGGGGGAAGGGAAAAGCATTAGCAGCTAAGGAGATGAGGAAAAGCCTTACATAGGAAGTGGTATTAAAGCTGAACTTGGAAGAAAACCAGAGATTCTAAGAGGATACAATAAAGAGAGTGCCTTTCAGGTAAGGGGCCAGCCTTAAGATGGAATTTTCATGCTATTTCATGAGAAATACCAAGAAGGACAGTCTGACCTTTTTTTAAAAAAATGACTCGGGGTCCTCATCGGCTCTACCATTTTTTTTTTAATTATGTGACCTTGGGCAAGTCCCAACTTGCTAGTGCCTGTTTTCAGATCTGCTAAAATGGGGATAATAGTAATGCAGTATCTCCCCCACAAGGTTGTTAATGAGTATCAAATGAGATAATATGTTACGTAATCTGTAAACCATAAAAAGTTGTACAAGTTTTAGCTATTTTTTATTTTCATGATTTATATAGAAATTGGTGACCAAATTTTACCAGCTGTGTGAATTTGGACAAATCACTTTATCTCCCTGGGACCCAGTTCCCCCATTTGTAAAACGATAGTGTCGGACTAGTTGGCTCTAGATTTATAATACTTTGGAAAGAATGCTGACCTTAGAGTCATGAGACCTGCATTTGAATTTTGATTCTGCCATTTATGACCAGTATGATCTTGAGTAAGATGTTTAGATGCTAATGGCCTCAGTTTTCCCATCTTTAAAATGGGGGAATTGGACTAGGTGACCTTTATGATCTCTTCCATCTCTAGACCTATGATTGAGCTCTGATCTTGTTCTTTCAATTTCTACACAGTCTTGAACAAGAAAAAATGGGAACCAATTATAGCATGAGGGGAAAATTTACTGACATTGAAGGTTGTTAGATTCTGCAATGAGTTACAAAGGGAAGGTGTACAATCATTTTCCTTGAGAACTCTTAAGAAATGAAGCCATTCCCATCCCTTTGGAATATATTGTCTGTGCTGAGCACATAGTAGGTAAGGTACACAGTAAAAATGTTTTTCGTTTACTTGTGGCCCTTCTTGAAGACAATGAAATGGGCAAAATGATTGAGGGGCAGAGTCCCTCAATAATTAGGATGAATCACCCATATGTGTCGAAGATAAAGCATACTGACAGCATTTGGAGGAATTCTGCAAGTCCAAACAACAGAACTTAACACCTAGTTGTCATGAATAATCAATTAAGAGAAACTAGCACATGGGCTGATGTTCACTCCTCCCCAGGTCCACCTCCATCCTCCACCATACCTTCTCCCCGATGTCCTGGAGTCTCCTCTCCATGGGACTTGGCCCTGTACTACCCTTACCTTCACGAAAATGGCAGTTTATTTCTTTCAGCTTGCCCTGGTATGATTTGTAAGGGTTGTCCCAGGGTGATTTGTTAAAGGGATTATATTCATGTGGAGTATGGTCCAATCTACCAATCTATGAGCTTCAGGGTGAACTGAGTTTAAGGTTTTGTGAAAGAAGAAAGAAAGGAAGGAAGGAAGGAGGGGAGGAAAGAGGGGAAAAAAAGAAATCTAGCCAATAAACACCAAGTTAAGTGGGCAGCTTCTGGCCATCAAAATCTACCTTCCTTTGGAAAGGAGAAGGAGAGGGAGAGGAAGAGATGAGTTACCCAACTAGCTAGGTCCCCTGGCTTAGAGTAAATGTCAGTGGTAACTGTTTCTCTTTGGAACAGCAGCCCTGAGGGTCTTGCCCTCCCAGCTTGATTTTTTTTCTTTTTTCTAATTAAAGTGGCTATCCCTTGACTCACCTTTTAAAGAGGCCTATTCTGAATGGGTGTTGCCTTGCTCTAAGTGAATACATGAAAAGGCCTTAGCCTAAAAGGGCCAGGGTCTCCCATTGCAGCCTGGGTCATCTTCAGTCATCCTGATAAATATCTGGCCACTGGATCCAGATGGCTCTGGAAGAGAAAGTGAGGCTGCTGACCTTTCACAGCTCTCTCTCACTTAAATCAAAGTCAACTGAAGTCGTGTCATCATTTCTCTGATGCCATGGTGCTCTTCAAAAATGAAGGACGAACACAACAATAATATTCATGTAAATATAAAGTCAGGAGACCCTTTTTGAGAAACCAGAATGTATACTCCTCTCCAAAGTAAGGTCCCTAAGGGCAGGAATTACTTCATTTTTGCCTGTGTATCCCCAACACCAAACCACTGTGCCTGGCATATGACCTAATAGGTGTTTAATACATGTCTATTGATTGATTATAATTGACAGTTAATAGTCACTTTGGAAGGCTATATCCTGATTCTGACCTGCTGCATTGGTCAAAACATTTTTTGGGGGGATTCTGCTTTTGCAGTTACCTTCAGAGCCAGTTTACAAACTCCACTTGAAAAACCCTCTCTTGTGGCATTATAGTCACAGCTCATTTGTTTGCTGTCTTGACAAATATTTGTTGTGTGTTTGTACAAGGCACCACTGGGTTCAGTAGTGCGAAATGCCAAGAAGAATAGCAAAGAGCTTATCAAATGGGAGCAAGCGAGATAATGTAGGGAGAGAACCTTGCCAACCTTAAATGGCCATAGGAATGCAAGCCACCATTGTCGTTGATGATGTTGTTGAGTGTGTGTGTTCTGTGAAAACTCAAGAGCTCTCTTCATCCCATGGCTTTTAGCTGGCAGATATATAGAAGCGTTCCTCCTCAAGAGAGGCCCTTCTGGGCCGACACTGTGCTGGGATTTCGAAAGATGACTGAATTGGAACTGAAGAAGTTTCCACAGCATGTTTTTGGCCAAGCCTTTACTACTGTGAAATGTGAAGGCCTCTCCTATTTGCCATGGCTGGAGAAAAGGTGGGTTCCCCCAAAGGTTCTTTCCTACTTTCTTTTCTGCAAAAGAATTTGCAGCGATTCCTATGATAGACTGGGAATTTCTTGAGCACCTTCAGAGATCATAGGATCCTAAAACTAGAGCTGGAAGGGACATTAGAACGCATCTAGTCCTACTCCCCTTGTTTTATAGGTAGGGAAACTGAGGCCCAAGGCATTTAAATGATTTGCCCTAGGTCACACAGGTATTAAGAGTCAGAGGTTGGATTCGAACCCAGTTGCTCTGTCTACAGAGCTAGTGCTCTTTCTTCTATCTGTGGGGGTTATAATTGTCCAACTTACAATAAAAGAGACTGAGGCAGAGCTCTGAGCCAATGGCACTTTATTAAAGGAACCATGGTCCTGTCTAATGAAGTGGACTTTAGGTATTCCTCATGATCTGAGATGCCCCATTCTTCCAGGACCTTGTTTTTATAGGATTTGATAGCCAAATATGCAAAGGAGGCATAGCAAAATACAGAATCTCATTGATAGAGCTTGCTCTTGAGGGCCAAAAATGACATATTAGCACATGTGGTGTGTGTGTGTGTGTGTGTATGAGAGAGTGAGTGAGAGTTGGATGAAGCATAGGTCATCTCCAATGACTAAGCAGTCATAAGATGGTCACCTACTCATGTTGGAGAAGAGAAAATGTCCTGGAGGTACAAAAATAAACTGGGGAACATTCCAAAGCAACAAGGCATCCCACCCATGCTAGGTTTGGATGTGGAATTCGAGTAAAACAGGATGGAGATATCTTGTCAGCATTCTTGTGCTTGCACGAGTGAGCCTCCTAACTTGGTAAACACGCAGTGGGCATTACCTTGAGAGGTTGAGGTCCACTATAAGAACCTGTCTGTTTCTGATTGAAATATACTAGGGGTCCAAATGAATTACTTTTCACGTTCATCATTTTTATTATTGTGTTACTGTTGTTTTTGTAAAACTTATCTGTGTTGTTCACTCAGCAGGTAGTGGATTTGCGATTTCAAACCTTGTCCAGTCACTAGCCGTGGGCTCTTAGGCAAGTCATTTAACTTCTCTAAGCCTCAGGTTCCTCATCTGTAAAATGGGCAATTGTGAGGATCAAATGACATATGTGTAAAAGTACTTTGCAAACCTTAAAGCACCATACACATATGAATTTTCTATCATTATTTATAACTTTAGGTGTTAAGGGCTCTCATTTTTCTTTGCTCAGAACCACCCACCCCAATATGGGGCCCCCTGAGGCTCACCATTCCTGAGCAGAGTTCCCCTTTCTACCTTATTCAGAACTTTGTCAACCTCTCTACCCCCTTCCCCCACCTGAAACTTACCTATCTTATTTTCCATACCTTTTGGACCCTTAAGACATCTTTCAAATGACAACTGGTTGTCTGAGAAACTGTGCTACTATGTTAATGGAAGAGGGTTTTCTTCCCCCTTCTCTCCTAGGGTGTAACGTAGGTGGCTTCCTGGAGGTGAATGCTCTTACCTTTTTAGCCAACTCAAAGGAGCGGGAGTTTCATGCTAGATAAGAGGGAGCCATGTGCCATGACAGGTTGGTCAGAGAGATACATGTAGGCAGAAGGAGACTTGAGGCACTCCACAAGATGTAGGCAGCCACCCACTCTGCCTATGCATAGAGCTGGCTCAGATGATTGGCTACACAATCGTGGGTTTTTCTGCAGCCTCAGTAAGTAGCTGGTTCCCTCCTACCCTTTTTTCGTACAATGTTACAATGGTTACTTTCAGACTGTAGTATTCAAAGTAAACAATGTTAACTTCACCCAACGGGCTATCAGACAATAGTTGCAATGTAAGCATCACCCCCTTAAAAGTAATGTCAACTTTGAGAAAATTTATTTTCTATCACAAATCAAACTTTTAGATTCAACAAAGGACTAAAGACATTCATTTTTCCTATGGAGATGTCACTGTTTTAATAATTTGTGTAATAGCCCGAGGATCATGACCAGATAGCATTTCCTCCTGCCCTCTCCTTGCCCCTTAGTTCTCTGCAGAATCATGGTGGGAAGGCAGCTTTGGAGATTTTCTGCACCCTTCGCTTTCCTCTATCAGAATACCTAAATCATCCTGGATAGGCATTCCTTTTCTCTTTAAAAACCTTGTGGAGATGCCCATGGGATCAGAGATCCACTAGCCGTTTTACTGATGAGACTGAGGATTGCAGAAGTTTGGTAACTTCTTCTGGGTCATGCATATAATAAATGGCAGACCCAAGCTTTCAGCCCAGTTCTTCTTGACTCCATAAATCAGCACTATACATAATATAGCCTCGCTTGTTAATCAAGCCACAAACATTCAAGTTACTATCATGTATCAGGAAGGGCAGATAGGTGGTGCAGAGGATAGAGCATTGGGCCTGGACCCAGGAAGATGAATTCAAATGTGGCCTCAGATACTTACTAGGTATGTGACCCTGGGCAAGTCACTTTACCTTGTTTGCCTCAGTTTCTTCATCTGTAATATGAGCTAGAGAAAGAAATGGCAAACCACTCTAGTATCTTTGCCAAGAAAACCCCAAATGGGGTCATGAAGAGTTGGTCATGACTGAGTAGCAGCAGCAGCAGCAGGAGGAGGAGGAACTGTCTGGTATTGCTAATCTTTCTAATATTTGGAAAGAATGTAAGCTCTGTGTAAGTAGGTATTGTTCCATTCTTTATATGTTATCTCCACAGTACTTGGTATTTAGTAGGTGCTTAATAAGTGCTGATTGATTGATTAGTAAGCAAGCCCAGTTCTTCCAGTAGAGTCACCATTACAAAAGCATATACTTTTTATTCCGATGAAACTAATATCTCTCTGTCTATGGTGGTTCAGGGACTGGACAAAGAATGCTAATCTGTGTACTTCCATGTGCTAGTTTTCTTCTTCATCAAGTCTCACACTTCCAGCTTGTTTCCTGTGAATAATGAATGAACTTTAGTTTCCCCATCTGTAAAATAGAGATAATAGAATATTTGCACAACCCACCTCTTGAGACTGTCGTGAATAAAGGGCTTTATAAACCATACAGCAATATAAAACTGTGTTATTATCGTTGTACTGTACCACATCTTAGTCTTATGCAACATAGCTCTCTAGGGAAAGAAACTTGTGAGTTTTTCTGGAAGACGTTTATGTAACTTACACAGGCCTGTATGGAAATATACTTTGCAGAAAATCTCATTTGCATATGATGACTGCAGGGTTATTAGTAAGAAGTGGTGTTCCTTCTTAAGACACTTGTCTTGGTGTTTTTTCATTGGACATCTAACCTCAGAGTCACAGAACCTCTCTAAAACAATCAATGGCAGCATGGTGCCTTGTGGTAAGCATGTGAGATAATTATAACAGCTGGCATTTGTATAGCATATATATTGCGAAGCACTTTATATGTGCTGATCTTCCTGGCAACCCTGAGTGGCAGGTACAAACTGAGGACAAGAGAAGTTAAGTGACTTGTCCAAGGTCACGCAACCAGTAAGCCTTTGAGGTAGGATTTGAACTCAGTTCTTACTGACTCCCAGTCCAGTGCTTCATCCACTGGACCACCCTGCTGTTGATTTTTGCTTACATGCCAAGAAGTAATTGCCTAGCTCAGAGGTGGGGAACCTGCGGCTTCAAGGCCACATGTGGCCCTCTAGGCACTCAAATTTGGCCCTTCGACTGAATCCAAACTTCACAGAACAAATCCCCTTAATAAAAGGATTTGTTCTGTAAAACTTGGATTCAGTCGAAAGGCTGTGCCCAAGGACCTAGAAGGCTACATGTGGCCTCCAGGCTACAGGTTCCCCACCCCTGCTAGCCCACTATTTCCTCACCATTACCTAAGTGGGAGCTGCTTTTTAACTCCTCTGTTGTCCTATAATTAGTAACAAGGCTGAAAATGCTAGTTGCTAATGAGGAAAGGAATGGAGGGCCAGGCCTTAAGTGGTGAGGTGTGCATCATTGCTTCCTATCACCTGCAATAGAGTTCTCCAAAAAGGAGCTGAGCCCCAGGGCTACAAATACAAAAGCAAGACTGCCCCTACCCTCAAGAAGCTTACATTCTGATAGAGAAACAACGACTATAAGGGAGTGGGGGCCAGGGAAGTGAAACCATGGGTGGGTCTGGGAAGTGAAAGGGATGATGATCAACTCACCCTTTCTAGAAGCAATGGTACTGTTGATTTGATTATAGTTCCTTGGGCAATTGAGTAGTCAAGGATGACTGTGGTTTTGAACCCAGGTGACTGGGAAAAATAGTGGTGCCCTCTACAGGAATAAGGAAGTCAGGAAGAAGGATGAGCTTTAAAAGAAGGCTAATACCTTCCACTTGGGACTTGCTGAGTTTGAGACATCTATACAGTTTCCAGGGAGAGCTATTCAGCAAGCAGAAGAGGAAAGGGCCCTGGACAGTACCCTGGGGCGTGGATAAGAGACCAACTAAGGAGTCCGAGAAGGATCAATCAGATAGCTAGAAGGAGAAACAGGAGAGAATGCTTAATACTTTCAGCTCTATAAGTCTTCCCCTGGGGCTCCCGCTGCCCAGATCGGTGATACCTCAGGTGGCCCACTGTTATCTGGGCTGGCTCCAGCCATGCTTTGTTCTGTTCCCTTTTCTTGCCAGCCACATCCCTGGGGCTGCTGTCTTCCAGTCTAGTGCCTTCCCTCTGAAACTACCTTCCAGTTGTACTGAGTATACCTTATTAGGTACATTTTCTTGGGCATGTTCTTTTCAGTTAGAATGTGAACTCCTTAGGGACAGTTTTTGCTTTTCTTTGTATTTCCAATAGCACAGTCACTGTCACATAGTAAGTACTGAATAAACACTTGTTGACCATGGGTAGAGGAAGTTCCTCACCAAGAGCCCCCCCTACCCCATGACAGTGAAATAATAGATCTCATCCAAAGCAAATAAAAATCCAAATACCATTCTGAAAGTTCTTTTCCAAAACTCAATATGAGTGGGGCGTGTGTGTGTGTAGACCTATGTATTATAAGTATTGATTTAAAAAATATTACTTAAAAATAACCCCTTTATAAAAACTTGACTTTTAAAAATCTTTAATTTAATTTCTCTTAGTAAATATGAAGCCACAGCAATAGGCAGTTCTATTTTTTTTTCTTTGTTCTGTGCCCATATAAGAAAAAAAATTACTTTGCAAAGTTCACTTACCTTTGCAAACACCCACTTCTGTTTTATCTTTTGGAATGAGTCATATTTAAAGATTGTAGCAAAAACCGTCGGTTTATTCCTCTCAGTCAAGGCCCCCAAACTTCAGACCGTATCTCACGGCATTAAGTAATCCAGACTTGTAATAGTCTTTCTCTCTGAAAATATCATTGCTTTAAACCTTGTTGATTACTACTTATATTTCAATTTGGAAGAGCTCAGCACGTTCTTCCTCCTCTAAGGATGCAAAGCGTATAGTGTCTGCCTAATCCTTTCCTTGATTTCCTGTAATCAGACATGTAGTGTCATGCTGGTTTTTTAATGCAGTTCTCATTGAAAGCTGATCGTGGAATAAATTTGTATTAATTCCTTGAACGAAATTACTATTGATGATATTCGTTGATGGCTAAAGCAATGGTTAGCATTTATTACCAAGTATGGTACAACATAGAACCATTACATTTTGGAGCTGGGAAGGACATTAGAAATAATCTAGACACTTTGTATATGAGAAAGTGAAATCTGTTAAGAGGCTTGGGAAGGTGTCCTGAGCTCAGGTATTAGGATAGTATAAATGACTGATTGACATAAGCAAGGGCAAGAAAAGAACATGTTTCTTTGGCCTATAAGGATACAGTTGTTGGGTACAGCATAAAGATACACATTGAGAGATCTATTTTAGGTTAGCGTTGCATTTCGCTTGTTTCCTTTTCCCCAAAGGACACAGTTCTCACAGTGGTGTCTGGTAAGGGCCTATGTGGTGTGGCAGAATCTCCAGGTCTGAGGAGGTGGGAAACTGCATTGGTGAGGGCTTTATCCTAGAAGGGGGGAATGGTACAGACCACATCATCATTACCAAGTCTTCAGTTATTCATTTCCCAAGTAGAGTGCCGGCCCTGACTCACTGCCGTCATCATCATCTTATTCTTACATTATATTTTATACATATGTATTACACACATAGTATGTACCAGGCACTGTGTTGAGTGCTTTACAAATATTATCTCATATGATCCATACAACAATCCTGGGAGGTAGATACTGTTATTATTCGCATCTTACAACAGTTAAGAAAACTGAAGCAAACAGAGGTTAAGTGACTTGCCCAAGGTCACACAACCAGTAAGCATCTGAGGTCAAATTTGAACTCAGGTCTTCCTGACGCCAAGTGCAGCACTTTACCTACTCTGCCACCTAAATGCCAACGTAAGCCACAGACACTTAACTGAGATCCTGTTATACGCAGGGCACTTTAAGTGCCAAAACTGCAGTGAGGTACAAACCATGAACCCTGTCTCCCATGGCTTTGGGGGCATTCTAACAAGGGGTGTATTATCTCTCTGGGGACAGGATATGAATATAAGAAAGAAGGAGCAATTAGAAAAATGGGATTATACATATTGTATACACATTAAAAAAGGTTGGCCTGCATTTAATAAGCTGCTTGGTTACATGCATTCTTTGAGATACATGACTCCTGTTTTCATATGTAAGCTTCTTGTTTCCTTATTTCTTAAGGCCAGACATGTGGTGGTACATTAGGTTTGTGATACAGTAAGTCAGTTTCTACTTTGAAGAATTTAGGACATACATTTGAACAAACTAACATAATTTGGACACCATTTACTTGGGTCTGATGGGCCTGAAAGGACTTTAATTATAGTATCTTTTTGGAAGAGCTAGGTTGTCCTAGCTCCAGTAAGACCAATTTGCCCTGCCAATTAACCTGAATGCTGTAGATGGCCTCAGATATGGAAAACTAGATTGTTCAAATAAGTTACCATTTTCCATCTATCTTGATAATTTGTTCTCTCCCCAAATCATTACCAGTCTAGACTTCTTCCTTCAGCAGATATTTATTTTGTTCTGTCCAGAGCACTATGCCAGGCACTGTGGTGAATTTAAAGAGAAGGCTTGGTGACATTAAGCTTGCGATACAGTAAGCAGTTTCTATTTTGAAGGATTTAGGACATACATTTGAACAAACTAGCATAACTTTGAATGACTAAGGTATTTTGACTATTATAAATATTCAGATTAACTATAAAGGACCTATGAAGGAAGATGCTATCTGCATCCAGAGAAAGAACTGATAAATAGAAGGATGTATAGAATGATTTTACATACATATATATGCACACACATGTATGTGTCTAATGGTAGCTATCTTTAGGGTGGGGGGAGGGAAGAAAAAAGGGAAAAAAGAAAGTTACATGATAACATTATTACATATTTAAAAGTAACAGCAAGTTGTACATAATAGATTTGCGGTTTCATGTACAATCATCTATTTTTCTATTCTACTGTGTTTTAGAAATGCTTGTTTTATTTCTTAAGTTCAGAATAAAGTAAATAAAATTAAAAAATAAAAAGAAATAAGGCATGTCCCTTTGACTTCAGGAAGGTTACAACTGAATTGGGAGAATAACACATTCTCAAATGAAACGTAAAACAGTAAAGAAAACAATACAAAAATCACAAAGCAATATATAATTAAATGTTATTAAGTGATACATATTTTGTATTCAGGGTATTAGATTAGTTTTGTATTTTATTCAGCAACTAGAATAGCCCAGAAACTGAATAAAGCATAAAAAGACTCAGGGTACTTAGTTTCCTTATCTTCGAATGATCTAAATGGATGGCCATTTCTGCTCAACTTTAGGATGCTTATTAGAATTTTGCACTTAAATATATTCTGCTTGAGTCTGGAGAATAATTAGACTTGTTCTTTTGGGCCCAAAAGGCAGGAACAAAGGGTAAAAATTGCATTGATGCCATTTGAGGCTTGATATAAAAAAAGAGCTTCCTGTGAGTTAGCACTACCTTAAAGTCAAATGTGCTGTTCAAAAGGTGATGAGTGCCCACTCCTTAGAGGTCTTCGAGCAGAAGTTATACAACCCCTTGTGGCATATACTAGAGTGATGATGCTTTTTAGTTGAGTCTAGAAGGGCTGCTGAGGTCTCTTCAAATTCTCAAATTCTTGGTGCTATGATTTTGTGAAACACCTTTAAACTTACTGCCTTATTGGTTCATTCATCGAGCAATTAGCACATTTATTAAGAGCCAAACACTGTGCCAGGTGCTGGGGATCCAGAGACAAAGAATAAAGGACTCCCTTCTCTCAAGGATCTTGATGGTTTTTTCTCTGCGACGTATAGGAGCATTAGCGACTGCCATGCCTTACGTTGTCATCATTCTTTTTCCTAGGATAAGAGCAAGCGGAGGCCAAGTCCACACCAGAAAAGTAGAAGATCTGTGGGAGCTTTACGGCTCATATGATGTTGTTGTCAATTGCTCAGGCCTTGGAAGTAGAGAGTTAGTAGGTGACTCTCAGCTTTTCCCTGTGAGAGGCCAAGTGCTTAAAGTTCAGGCACCCTGGGTGAAGCATTTTATCCGAGATGGGGATGGACAGACCTATATTTACCCAGGAGCCTTCAATGTGACACTAGGTGGAACAAGACAAAAAGATGACTGGAACCTGTCCCCTGATCCACAGAATAGCAGAGACATTCTTGCCAGGTGTTGTGCTCTGGAGCCATCTCTTCAAGGAGCCTGGGATATCAAAGAGAAGGTGGGCTTGCGACCATCACGGCCAGGAGTGAGACTACAGAAGGAGATATTGGTACAGGATGGGCATCAACTACCCGTGGTTCACAACTATGGCCATGGCTCTGGTGGCTTCTCTGTGCACTGGGGTACTGCTCTCCAGGCTGTTCAGCTGGTCAAAAAGTTAATTAGCACCTTGAAAATCTCTACTTCCAAGGCAAAGCTATAAGTGATATGGCGCTGCATAGAGTGCCACGTAGTTGGTCACCAGCGCCGGGTTTCAATCAAACCTTAATATGGCATAGAGTGTGAAAATTGAAATCTAAAAGACCTATGTTTGGATCCTGTCTTAGATACTTACATGGCTATGTGATGCTAGACAAGTCACTTAACCCCTTTGGGCTTCTGCTTCCTCATCTGTAAAATATGGATGATAATAGCACCCACCTCACAAGGTTATCGTGAAGATTCAATGAGGTAACACATGTAAAGTGCTCTGCAAGCCTTATATATTAGCTATTATAATAATAACAATAAAATAGCAAATTGGGAGGTATAAGCTCACTAAGTGTTTTCAGTACTATCATGACGGATAGGACACAAATTTTTTTTTTCCCTTTTTGTTTTGTTTGTGAGGCAGTCAGGGTTAAATGACTTGCCCAGGGTCACACAGCTAAGAAGTGTCAAGTGTCTGAGGCTGGATTCGAACTTGAGTCCTCTTGACTCCAGGGCCAGTGCTCCATCTGCTATTGTACCACCTAGCCACCCTGGTAGGATACAGAATGAAGAGGGATGCCCTGTAGACAGTGAAGTCTTCCAGATGTTCTTGCTTCTATATGATGCCAGAGCAGGCTGCATCAAGCCTCAAAGTATGACAGAACCTCCTCAGTGCAATCCACAGTCAATTAAAAGTTCAGATTTCACAATCTACATAGGAAAAATCAAGTGGATGAATACCTAATGTCTTCATCATGAGAAAAAGCCTATTGAGTTAATTAGTACATTTATTGAGGCCTGGTATTGCAAGATGAATAATGAGCTGGGACCATAATTGAATGAGAGAATGGTCTGGATTACGTTTAGGAAATGGTAATGCTTTTAATGATTTCAGGCTACTCTCTGATACACACAAAGATCATCTTTTTTAGCAAGAATATTGATAGCAAGAAGATACTTTATCATTGTGGAATACTCCAATCCCTGAAGAGTCACATTTACAAGTGACACAAAAGGCAATAAAAATGTATGAAGGGGGTCCAAGTTGGTTGCAACATATTGCCAACAATGATTTGCATGAAAGATGAGATATAAAAGATACCATCATGGAAACATATGGTTGGGAAAGGAGGTGGCTTGGTCATATAGTGAGGAGGTTGTTATCGTTCTGTTTGTCCTTTGTTCTCAAAGAGGACCATGACATCCGGGAAATGATGACATGACTTGCAATTGACTTCGATTTGAGTGAGGGAGGACTGTGCAAGGTCACCAGCCAATGAGGATAAAGGGTAACAGATGGATGGGCCAAGTGTTACATACCCACAGAATGTTCAACAACCTAGAGAAAGGCATCTAACATGTTGGGTAGATCCTCTCTGGAGGATTTATGGGGAGAAAGGAGTAAGAATTGGCCAAGATGAAAAGGAATGAAGGGATTGTGGCAATTGAGGGTGCATACTCATCGATCCATTGAAATATTATAGCTCTAAAGTCAGAAGGGACATTAGAGGCCAACCTTTCATTTTACAGAGGGGAAAATGAGGCTCAGAGGAGTGATGTAACTCACCCAAGGTCACACAAGTAGAGTGGCAAAGCCAGGATTTGAAGTACAGGTCCCCTCAAGTTTATCAAATCTTGCCTTGGACACTTATTAACTGTGTAACTCTGGGCAGGTCACTGAAACTTTTGAGTCTCAGTTTCCTCATCTGTAAAATGGGGATAATAATAGCCCCTACCTCACGGAATTGTGAAGATAAAACAAGATAACATATACTAAGTGCTTTGTAAACCTTAAAGAGCTATGTAATAGCTAGCTGCTATCTTTATTATTTTTATGTAGTTCTTTATAATTTGTCAAATGCTCTCTTCAAAACAACACTGTGAGTACAAGCATTATTTTACAGATGAGGGAAATGAAGCTCAAAGAAATTAGATACTATCGTGGTAAGAAACCTTCTGTCCCCTTCCTCCCTTTTATTATCTTTCCCACTTCCTACCTGAGTAACCTTGGGCAAATTACAAACTCTTGGGCCTCATTTAATGAAGTGATTAGACTACAGGCACCCCTTCGCCCCATCTCCAGGTCCCTTCCAGTGCTATACCTGTGACCCTCTGGAACCTGTTCCCTCTGAAGTGCCTTGCCCCGATGCCCTAATTAGTAAATTTAAGAGCTGGGAAGGGGCAACTTAAACCCAAGACTATTGACTCTAAACCCGACACCCTTTCTTATATCTTGGATCAGTGGTGTGAACATTGTTTTTAAAGTCTTGCTATAGAATGAAGAATATTTACCCATGAAGAAGTCTTTCAGTACTAACTTTCCTACATTTTGAAAACTGGTATTAATATGTCCAATAGCAACAAACATTGGTAGATGTGTGAAGTAAAGATTTATGAAATTATGTAGAACATAACCTCAATTTTAAATTATTTTGTCAAAAGCAAAATTTATTTTAGTTTCAGTAGCCAAGTGTAGGTGTTCATTTTCATGGATGCAAGGACTGTTTTTTTTTTTTTTTTGGTGACATCTTTTGTATCCCAATTCCATTGTAGAAAGTAATGGATGAAAAACTGTGTATATCCATGTCATACTTATATCCTCTGTAATTTTCAATAGGCAGTCTGTTTACTGTGATATTTTTCCTAGATGAAATCACAGAAGAGACACTCAAATCATTGCTGAATTGAATTGAATAAAAGTATTGTTTATTTTAATAATAGAAGTAGCTTTATGTTTCTTAGCTTAGGACTGGTGATAGTGGCAGTAACTGGTAAAATTTCCCCTGCACCAGGGGTTAGCATTAATTTAATAACTCTTTTGGAATATCTGTTCCAATGCTCTCCTCTGTTAAAATAGGTAATTGAAAATTGCTTGTATTATGATTATCTGATAGAGAAGTACTGGTGAATTAGTTTAAGCATTTTTCTAAATTCTGCTGTAATTACATATTCAAAAGGTTAATTTCATGATAAAATAATAAAAACTGTAATAAAATAAAATTTTGTAATAAAGATGGAACAACCTTTCTGAATGGAAAATGCCATTGTTTCTTTTTTATTGACGATTAATAACTTTTCCTTCTCTGTAGAGATTGTTTCATTCGTTGTATCATGTCCCCAGTGCCTGGCACATAGCAGGTGCTGAATATATATTTATAAATTGCACACAAACTGTCAACTAATTAATATTTATTGAGATGGGGTGAAGTAAAGCTAAATATAGTCTATATAATGTAGTTGGCAGAGGATGTGAGTGAGCTAACAGATTCATGCAGTCACGCCATCCTTACATTGTCCTCACATTTTTATTTTTTTGTGTGTGAAATGACTAAATTCTTAACCCTACATTTTATCTAAATGTATATGTACTATAGTCATTTATATTATGTTAATGGAAATCTGTTTATAATGGAATAGGAAAGGAAGTGATACCAAGTCTCTCTCATTTACTATTCATGGCAGTGCAAATATAGTCCCAAGACCTGGAAAACAGAATGGGGTTTGCAAGGCTGCTATTAAGCAGTGTAACAGCAAGGCAATAAACACAACATCAATGATAATCTTGAATATGCCTATGTAGTTCTGTATCGTAAAGACCTTCAACTTGTAAAGAAATCAACTTGTAAATCTAAATTGCTATTACAAGCAGAAATCCAGACACCTAAATAGTCAGCATTGTCCAATAGTAGGAAATGAACTAAGCCAGAAGTAGGGTTCAGGGGCAAGGATATAGTCTCCAGAACTACGGGGAAAGAATGATGAGTCCTGTCCTGTAGAATCTGATACAAAGGGACAAGGCTAGAAAGGGGCTCAAGGCAAGAACGTGATCATTGGGAAAGAGTGTAAGAACCTAGCTCCTGGATCCAGGTCACAGGTCAAATTGGGACCAGCTGCAAGTCCGATCTCACTTTGCACCAATGAACTGCTGGCTTAGGCCTCCTTTTATTCCTTATTAAGCATAATGTCAGGCTTTCCTTGAGTGTTTCTTTCCTGTAGGCCAAAGAGAAATGTTTCTGTTTTGGATTTCTTGAGCAGTTGAATTGCCATAGGCGAGTGTTCTCCTAGCCTAGGTGAGATGGTGGATGCCAGCCCTATTCCTGGCAGGGCATAACAGGGACTCACTGAAGAAGTTTGCAAGAACCTGGCAAAGGAAGTTTTTATTCCCCTGCAGGAGTGAGGTTCTGTTGACTAGATTGTTGACAAGGGCAGCATCAACAGAAGGTCTTCAATATCTCCTTCTCCACTGGCTCCTTCTTCTTAACCTGCATGTTCAAATCTCTCTAGCCCTTAATTTTTTTTTTTCCAAAAGCATTAGCATGACTTTTCACTTGCTCAGCTCTCTTCTCACATATGGAAAAAGTTGCCTGTGCCCAATGCCTCCCCCTCCTCTCAACACATTATCTCCTTACCCTCTTACAATCTGGCTGCCCCTTCTAGCACTCTGCTGAAACTGCTCTCTCCAAGGTCATCAGTGACTTCCTAATAAGCAAATCCAAAGGTTTCACCTCTGACCATCTGCATGACATCTGTGCCCAGATGTCCTGATGGTGTGCTATGTTTAACTCGTCAGCATTACTTTCCCCCTAAGCTTAAGCCTTCTTCTGACATCTCTGTTTCTGTCAATGATGACACTGAATCCTATCTTCTGAAAGAAGCTTTTCTCTGACCCCCTTAATGCTAGAGTCTTCCACCTAAGATTATTTCCAATACATGGTTGCTTGCATGTTGTTGCCTCCATTACACTATAAACTCCTTGGGAAAATTGAGGGATTGCATTTGCCTTTATTTGCATTCCCAGCGTTTAGCACAGGGCCTGGAACAGAGTAGTGGGAGAAATGATTATTAATAATCAATGATTTGGGGCAATCCAGGGTCTTACACTTCTTCTAAAGTCCTGATTTTAAAAAGTTCAGTCTCTAGAAGAACATTGCTGATAATGAGATTGGACTAAGACTCCACCCTTGTTGGCTAGCCATTGCATTCTGCTCAGGCTTGGGTGGGGTATAAACTCTTTGAATAGATTACCTAAGGCTGGGAGTAGACTGGACACAGAGATTGTCCAAAGGTGACATGATGTCACACTCAGCTCTTCTTTTTAAATAGCCCACCTCCCATTGGGTTAACCAGAGTTGATTGCCACGCCTTAGGAACACCTACCCTTGGAAAGATATAAACTGTGAGCAGCCTAGCCACCATGACTGTCTTTGGTCTATGAGAGATAGCCAAATGACCATCCTTTCATTAATAATGTGCTGGCCTTATTGATAAAATGATTAAATTACCCAGAAACTATGTCTCTTAGAATTATTTTAATCACCACAGTAGGTATTTATTAAATGCTCATTGACTTTGCTTGCTAAAGAGCCAAGTTCTCAATGGGCCACACCTTACTTGTTTGGTCAATGGTTCCCTCTTCTCTCCCCCATTGCTAGTGATTCCCTTTTGAGATTACCTTTTACTTACACTGTATATCTTGTGTGTACTATTTTTTTTTTTTGCATACTGTTCTCCCATTAGATTGTAAGCTCCTTATGGGCATGGACTGTTTTTGCCTTTCTTTATATCACCAGCATTTAGTACAGTACCCAGAATAGAGGAGGCACTTAATAAATGCTTGTTGACTGTGTTCAGTTTTAGGCTCAAGCAAATCCGAAGGATGCTCAGTGTAAAGTGGGGCTGCTCCTGTAGAGTCCTAGAAGCCAGACTTTCAGAACTGCCTCTGTCTCTGTCTCTGCTCTGACTTCCCAGGAGACTGTGAAGCCCATGCCTGTTTTTTCTTAAACGCTAGTGTCATCTCACTATGGTCTCTGAACTCTCAAGGTTTGATGGTCCTTCCCAAGTCTTCTAAAACTTTCAATTTAGTTAAAGAAACATTTACCAATTGCTTGGTGAGTGCAAATCACTATACCAGGAGAGTTTAGGTAAGACAGGGCCTTTTGTCCTCAAGGAACTAGCTAACAAAATTAGTAAGGAGATGAGACATAGAGGCCAGTAACTAAATTATCCAGATACATGATAAGTACTTTAGAGAAGTATGACAAAAAGAGCTATTCAAGGTTGTTTCCAATAAGAAGGATCAAGAAACACTTCATGGAGGGGGTATTAGCCAAGGCGAGATTTAAAGGATGGACAGGAATTCAACAAGTGGGAAAGGGAGAGGGAGACCACACAAGGCACAGAAAACAGAATGAGCAAATGCTGAAGAGTAGGAAAGCACATTCTAGGGCCAGAATACTCCAGTTTGACTACAGCATAGTGTATATCTAAAGATGGAAAAGTAGGATGGCTTTTGATTGTAGAATGCATGCCAAACCAAGGTCTTTGAACTTTGTTTGATAGACAATGGGGAGCTCCTGAAGGTTTTTTGAGCAGAAAATGGACATGACCAGATCTACATACAAGGAAGATTATTGTGATATGGTAATATAAAGGATGGATAAGAAGAAGAAAAGGTAGAGCTAAGAAAACCTGTAAGGAGGCTATAGATATGGATATGGATAGATATAGATATAGATATGGATAGAAACGAGGTCCATGTTAGGATGGCAACAGTGGGAATAAAGAAGGGGCATATACAAGAAATATTGCAGAGAGAGGATTGACAAAGTTTGGTAAATAATTCTGAGAGGTGATGGGGAGCAAAGAGTAAAAGAATGCACATGAGCTTTGAATGAATCCAGATAATGACTGGGACTGGATCAGAGAGAAAGAGCTATATAATAACTCCATTAGCCTCTCTAATCCAAGGCAACAAGCATTTATTAGCTACCTACTATGTACCAGGCACTATGTTAATCCCTCTGCAAAGCTGTCTCGACATTTATCCCACAAAGGAGAAGTTGGCCTAGAGTCAATGGCAGTCAGTTAGGAAATATGAGGCCATTTCTGTAATGTGGCATCAAGAGATTTACAGCTGCAAAGGTTAATGGGAAATAGGGATGGAAGCCAAGTAGATTATTGTCATTGTATTGCTTTACTCATTTTGGCTAGCTTTGTACTATGCCACATGCTTAAGAAATGACTTTTGGAAATTATAATCTTCAAACCTTTAAGTCTAAAGATGTATTACTATGTAGTGGTATAATAGAATACACACTACATCAAAAATGAGCGGTTCCTACTAATAACCCCTTGTATGGCCTTGGCCAAATGACTTAATTATTCTGGGCATCTCACCTGTAGAATGATGGGGATATACTGAGTAGCTTCATTCCTTTAATAAACATTTATAAGTGCCTACTATATGTAAGGCATTGTCCTAGGTGTTGGGGATACAAAAATGAAAAAATGCCTAGGAACCTAAACTCAACTATTGGGATATGCTGTGTAAATATATAGTTATAATACAAATTAGGATGACGTCAGTTCATAGGAGAAGTTAAACCAGGAAGCATGAGACATTTTGAAAGGAAAGATCAGCTCTCACTAAGGTGTTGGTAGGGAAATTAGCTTCATTGGGGAAGTGGTACCTGAACTGGGTCTTGGAGAGGGAAATATTTCTTTTTTTGTTTTTGTTTTTTGTTACATTTAATTTTTATTTTTTCCTCAATTACATGTAAACAAAATGTTTTTAACATTCTTTTAAAAAATATTTGAGTTTCAAATTCTCACCCTCCCTCCGTCCACTTTGAGAAGGCAAGGAGCTTGATGTAGATTATACATGTCCAGTCACGCAAAACATTTCCACATTATCCATGTTGCAAAAGAAAATGAAGACACAAGAATAATAAAGAAAGTAAAGGATGCTTCCATCTGCATTCAGACTCCAATTGCTCTTTCTCTGGAGATTGGTAGCATTTTTTGTCATATGTGGAGGGACATATTTCAATAGGTTAAGCTGTCCATAAACTATAGCATTTAGATCTTGAAGGAACCTCAGAGACTATATCTAGCCTAACTTCCTCTTTTTACAGGTGAGGGAAACTGAGGTCAAGGGAGGTAAAATGACTTGCCCAAAGTCACACAAGTAGTGAGTGTCAGAGGCAAGTATGAATGAAACTATCCTGTGTCCTATGACACAGGAATGGGGTTCAGAGGCTATTGTCAAGAATGTGCCTGGAGTTGATTTTATGACATAGAATCATTATCTCAAGCCTTTGATGTACTCTCTATCCAAGACCTCATAGAATTTGTAGCAAAGGCCCAACAGAAGATATCCATAGGGATATGTCGTTGTTGTGTTTGTCCCTCATTCTTGAAGAAGACCATGACATCAGGGAAATGATGACATGACTTGCAGTTGACTTTGATTTGAGTGAGGGAAGGCTGTGCAAGGTCACCAGCCTCACTTTCTCCTACAGAGCCATCTGGAGGATCCAGTGACCAGATATTCATCAGGATGACTGGAGATGACCCAGGATGCAACGGGAGACCCTAGCCCTTTTAGGCTAAGGCCTTTTCAGGTTCTCACTTTGAACAACACTCAGGAACACAGAGACTCCTAGGCAGAGCCATCTAGCAACAACCCTACCTGCCTAAGAGCATTGTTGTTTTCCTATGTAAAGGTTTCTTCTGCCTCATGCCCTCTTTCTACCTCTCAAAGTCTGTAATCACAGTTTAATAGACCATATTAAAAATACCAGCCCAGGAGTTTGTGTTCTCTATGCTTTCATCTGCTGGTTCCAGGCAGGCTGAGTGGGAGAGGGAGAGAAGGAGTGGGAGAGGGGGAAGAAGGGAAAAGGAGAAGGGGAGGGAGAGGAAGAGGAAGAAGGAGAGAGAGGGAGGGGAGGGAGGAGAGGGAGAGAGGGAGAAGGAAGGGTGGAGGGAGAGGGAGAGGGGAAAAAACAGTGAAGGGGGAAAGGGAGGGGGAAGAGGAAAGGAGAAAGGGGGAAGGGTGTGTGTGCCCTTGGTAAGATTATTGACAGCAGCTGTTGTCTACCATGCTACAATTTAGCCCTTTCCTTGATTGTGGCAGGAATCTTTTCCAGGATTGGGAGAATAGCTTCTGAAAATGTCTGGTGGGAGGAAAAGGTAAGGTGAGGTTGGGGAGTAGTTAGCAGTCCCATGTGACCACTCTTTTATTATGCAGTGAAAACAACAACATTGCTATAGGCAGGAATCTGGGGATCTGGGTTCATAGATTTCCAGAGGTAGTCTCATCCAATCCTTACTTTAGCATCCATAGCATCCCCAATAGGGGTCACTTGGGCATTGCCTAAAGTCCTGTGATGACAGATAAATCACAGACAATTCCGTTTTGGGGCTGCTCTGATTGTTGGGGGGATTTTCCTTATGTTGAGCTGGAATTCTTTCACATGGTAGTTCTCAAATACTTGAAGATAGTTGTCCTATTTCCAGTATTGCCACTAATTGCTTGACCTCCCTGGGCTTCAGTTTCTTCACTTGTAAAAATGAGAAAATTGGACCAAATGATTTCTAAGGTTCATTACATACATATGCGCACATTTAAATATATACCCTTATTTTCTATAGATTTCCACAAGAGGGAGCTCTTGTATCAAAATGTACTCAATCGAATGAATTTTAAAATTTAGAAACTGCTCATAGAAGACGAAAGGTGTATGGCAGGTGTTTATTTCTGTGTATGTGAACAGAAATCAAAACTGTGTTTTGAGGTTTGGGAGTATATATGTCCTATGTACAAATGAGCTCACTTTTACAGTGTTTGAGAAATGTGTGCATTTGGGTTGTGCTGAGAAAAAACCCTCATCAGCCCCTGGCAATCTGTGTTCTCTGCTAGAATGGCATTTAAGCAGGAAAAATAAATCTAAAAATGTTCAAAAGTAAAAATCAGGATACTTGCTTAAAACCTGCGTTGCTGGGGATTCTCCATGATTTTTGCAGTGTCTCACCCAAGCAGGCAGGCTGTCCCTGAGCCACCCACATCCTCGCTGAAAATAGTACACCATTGGGCAATGTAGAGGGGTTTCTTCAAAAACATAAGGAGACATTTGACACTCCCCCAGCTCCCCTCCCACCTTTCCAGTCTTCTAATATCTTACTTCTCACCACATACCTCTTCTAACCAGTGACAATAGCTTCCTTGTTGTTCCTTGCTTAAGGTGCTCCATCTCCTGACTGCATTTTCACTGGCTGTCTCCCATGCCTGGAATGCTATCCCTCCTCATTTCTGTCTCCTGGTTTCCCTTGATTCCTTCAAATCTCAGCTAAAATCGTACCTTACTCAGGAAACCTTTCCTGGTCCCCCTTAATTCTAGGGGCTTTTCTCAGAGATTAGCTTCACTTTATCCTGTATATATCTTGTTTGTTCTTGGTTGTTTACATGTTGTCTCCCCCTTGGAATCTCCTTGAAGACAGGAACTGTTTTTCCCTTTCTTTGTATCTCCAGGTACTTAGCACAATAGCTGCTTAATAAGTGCTTATCTTACTGATCTTCTCACTTCTTTCCAACCAAATTTCTTGATTCTTCTCGGTTGCCCTTCTTTTCCAACTCCTCCTCCCTTTTTTTCCCCCTAGGACTCTTCTCCCTACCTCTTATAATAGAGGTAAGGGCTGGATTTGTGGTTACATCTGCATAGGGAACTCTTAGAAAGGGACACTGCCTCTATCCATGCAAGGCAGCCCCTTTCCTGTAACTTACAGTCTTAGAGAGTTGCCTAGCACTGAGAGGGTAATTGATTAATCCAGGCATGACTTGAACCCAGGTCTTCTAGCATCCAGGTTACCCTTCCTAAGATAAATATAAATAAATATAAGATTGTTAGAGACAAGGTGGTTAGTGAGGGAGGGTGCCAGCAGTTGGGGAAATCAGAAAAGGTATTGGGAAGAAGAATTTAAGTTGTGTGGTTTTAAAAAATTGTACAGAGCTACTTATTGAATAATTTACTGCATATAAGTAAAATTTCATTGAACAACAAGCATTTATTAAGCACCTACTATGTGCAACCACTGTATGAGGTGCTGGGCATACAAAGACAAAAATTAAACAATCCCTGCCTGCAAGAAGACCACATTTTGCTAAAGTAAGGTGAGATGAAGAGGGAGTGCTTCCCAGGCTTGGGAGATGAGTGGTACAGACAGAATGGAATCTCATTTATTAGGAACAGAGGGAAGACCAGTTTGGTTGAACTGTGCAATATAAGGAGAGTAATATAGGAATTATGTATGATGAGGTTGGAACCTCAAGTTGTCAAGGACTTTAAAAGCCAAACCCAAATTGGTATTTTGTCCTAGAGGTAACAGGAAACCAACCACTGGAATTTATTGGGCAGGGGAATGATGTGGTCATGTCTGCACTTGCAGAAAATCTCCACAATTTTGTGGAAGATTGATCAGAGTAAGGAGAGACTTGAGGCAGGGAGACCAATTAGGAGACCATTGCAGTGGTCAAGGCAAAAGGTGATGTGGACTTGAGCTAAGGAGCTGACTTTGTGAGTCAAGGGAAAGGGATCCCTACACAGGCCACAGTAATGAACAATAGCTGACATTTACATAATGTGGCTTTTTTGAGGTTCAGAACCTGTGATTCCATTGATTTAGGGAACATATCATAAGGAAACTCCCTTCATGGACAAGATTGATAACGTTCTACAATTTATACTTGGAGAATAGACTGGGTCTCTGAGGAGTTTAGTGATTTGTCCAGGGTCACTCAGCCAGTATATGTCAGAATAAGAAATTTAATCTAGGTCTTTCTGATTCTGAGGATGCCTTTCCATGCACTATGGCATGCTTCCCCATGTATAAGGCTCTTTGGTTTCAAAATGTTTCCATATGCGTTATCTCATTTTATCTTTGAACTAGGTAATGCAAGTATTGTTATAAGAGCAAGCATTTATGTAGTGCCTTCTGCATGCCAGGCACTGTGCTAGGTGCTTTACAAATATTATCTCACTTGATCTTCACAATAACCATGGCAGATAAGAGCTTTAGTACCTTCATTTTACAGCTGAGAAAACTGAGGCAAATAGAGGTAATAATTTGCCCAGAGTCACATAGCTAGTAAGTATCTGAGGCCAGATTTGAACTCAGCCTTTCCTCATTCTAGGCCCAGCAGTCTATTCACTGAACCACCTAGCTGCCTGATATCTCTTTTTAGCATAACAACCCCGGGGTAGGTGCTATTATTATACCCGTTTTACAGAAGAAACTGAGGCAGGCAGAGGTTAAGTGATTTATTCAAAGTCACACAGCCACTTAAAAGTGCTAGGCTGAATTTGAACTCAGATCTTCCTAACTCCAGGAACCATTACTACCTTAAAGCCTACTTTATAAATGAGGAAACTGAGACAGAGAGATTTTGTGACTTGATCATGGTTCTATGACTAGTAAATGACAGAATCAGGAGTTGAACCCAAGTCTTTGGACTCCAAGGCCAATCCTTGCTCTATAATAGCATATTAGCCAAGAAGAGTAAAATCATCCAGGAAGCCACACTTCTTAGGAATTTTTGTGTTCTAGGTTAGCTATGGGCTATGTCTGTCTCCCAAAATAGAAGAGTAAGAGTCATTGGTGTAGGCTTTATGGATGTCAGTTGCTCCATAGGGTTGGATGCCCATCTTTTGCAGAGATATTTTCACTTTTGGAGATTCCACAGAAATTTCCATTTTGAAATATTTCCTTTCTAAGTCTCAGATCATTCATCCATAACATGAATAGATTGGAATAGAACACCTCTAAGGTCCCTTCCAGTTCTGAATCCTATGATTCAGTCAAACTCTGAGAACAGAGAACAACCATTTTCATCCCTTGGAAAAAATTCTGTTTCTAAGGCTTTGATTTTTGCAGCAAAGATTATGCCTGATGGGACCTAGCCTTTTAAATTTTTAAGAGCTCTTTTTGAGGTAAAAAAGAATTGGAAACTGAGAGAATTCCCCTCAAAAGGGAAATGGCTGAACTAGTATATGAATGTGATGAAACACCATCATGCTGTAAGAAATGATGACTGATGGTTTTAGAAAAACCTGGGAAGACTTTTATGAACTGGTGCAAAGTGAAGTGAGCAGGAAGAAATTTACACAATAACAGCAATAGTGTAAAGATAATCTTCTGTGAGAGACTTAGTAATTTTGATCATTATACTGATCCCCCACAATTCCAAAGGACTTAGGATGAAAACTACTATCCACCTCAAGATAAAGAACTGATGGACTCAGAGTACAGATTGAAGAATCTTTTTTTTCTTTCTCTTTCTCTTGCCTTTTCCCCCTCTTTTTTGTCCTATTTGGAATGTGGCTAATGCAGAATTTTAAAATGAGCTGGAGAAGGAAATGGCAAACCACTCCAGTATCTTTGCCAAGAAAACTCCAAACTGGGTCACAAAGAGTCAGGAATGACTGAAAACAATTGAATAACAATAAAGAAATATACCTTACATGCTTTCATATATATAATGGACATTGCATTTTTTTTTGCCTTCTCAGTGGATGGAGAAGAGGTTAGAGAGAGAAAGACAATTTGGATCTGAAAATAAAAATGAAATAAAAAATAAAATTCCATAAGCACGATTTGCAGGTCTTTAATTCAGGACACACAGTTGTTTCCAGTATGGTCATTGGTCCAAAAGACTCTGACCCTTGTTCTGGTCAGCAATGGAGGGCTAAGAGATACCTTGAAGATGACCAAAAGTAGCTGGTTTTGAAGATATTAATGATGGTAGTGCCACAGAATATTTTATTCATTTTCTCTATGGAGCATTTATTCAGAAAATTCAATTCACTCAACAAACATTTATTAGGCACCTACTGTATATTATTTCCCTAAGAACTGAGTATTAGAGGGGAAGCCATGAAGTTTAGAGAGAATAGGGTCCCTGTACTCATGGAACTTACACTCTTGATAAAAAATAGCTGTCAAGTCAAGTTAGACTTACAGAGTTCCAAGAGCAGGGAAGAGACATAGAGATAAACTCTTACTTAAGCCTTTGTAACTCTAGGTTCCTTCTTGGTTCTCGATTTGCTGCCTAATCTTGCTGCCTTGGCTACCGCATTTGCTTGTTTTTTTTACTATCACTCCTTAACCAGACCTTGCTACTTATGCACACGAGTTGAACTTAACTATTCAGCACTGATGCCAGAGCAATCTGACCCCCGATATTTATGTATGACCCTCTACCCTTTGCTACAGCTTGCTCAGGCCTGGCTACCCAGGCTACCTATTCTCGCATTTATATGCACACAGTAGGTGCTTAATAAATGCTTGTTGACTTGACTTTGTCTGGCACATACCACTTGCTTGCTACTCATGACTCCTCTGACACTGATAGATAGTGAGTTTCTGAGACTTTGGCATGAAATGTTGCCCGTTTTCCATTTCGCTGATCTTCTCCATGATGAAACCCACATTAAGAGCTGTACTGCTATCTTCCTTTTACAAATGAGGAAACAGAGATACAATGACCTTAAAGGATTTGCCTAAGACCCTCCAGGATCTGGTGACATGGCCAAGACTGAAACTTACTTTCCAGCTGTCTAAGCCAAACGCTTTTTTTTTCTACCAAGTGCCACAGATACTAGGAAACTCTTACAGTGATTTTTAAATCATTTTCTCAGAGAAATAAATAGCTTTCACTTGTTTTTAATGCATTTCTTGAGTGAACAGCAATAAAAGTTTGAGAGCAGATGTTTTCACCATTTTCCCTCCTATTTTCTCGAGGCTTAATTTCCCTTCCATTTAGCAGAAATGCTCTTAGTTTTTCTCCTCCCCCCAGCCCCTCCTTGCTACATTCTGCATTTCAAAAAGTAAAATACTGGCAGAATAAACTAGCTTAAAGTGAACAAATTTCCCAGGGGAAGAAAGCAGTGTTAGCTTTTAGCACTTGTACATTTTTCTTTTACTACCCACATGAAAGGAGACGGCATGATGGCAAAACATGCTCTCTTTCAGCACACTGTAATTCATCTTCACTGTATGGGTGTGTACCACTAGCCAAAAATCACCACTTACAGTTTGATGGTAATTGTATTCCCTGAAAAGTCAAGGAAAGATTAAATTTCACATCTTCATTACCTCTGTGAATTAGTTCATGATGGATTCAGAAGGGAACCAAGTTTGAGTTCCTTGGATGGCACGATTATGTGAAGCGTGACTATGTGGTAATGAAATGTTAGAAGTGTCTGTTTGAAAAAAATATTCAATTTTTAACTCAAAAATAAGTTTTAGGGGAGAATTAGCTTAATAGCGAATAGTTCATGTGAAAGAGATCTGTTATAAACTCAGTCCTGAAGCGGAAGCTTGGAGTATGGACAGAGATAGAAAGCTGACCTTGGGGGCAGAGAAACCTGGGGTTTTGTCTTTCCTTTGACAACATAATGGCTGTGTGACCCTGGGCAAGTCCTTTATCCTCTTGGTGCCCCAGGCAATTTTCTTTCTTTTTTAAAAAAAATTATTTTATTTTCAATTCATGGAACAAAATAAGCATTTCCATAATACTATACAATAAAAAAATTTGATTGCACGTGAAACTGCAAATCTACTATGTACAACTTGCTGTTCTCTCCAAATATCCAAAAAGGTATCATGTACATTTCTTTTTTTCCCCTTTCTCCCCTTCCTCTTCTGCCTACAATTAGATACAAATAGGTTCATATATATCTATATGTATATAGACATACACACACATACATAGGTAAAATTATTCTATACATCTATCTCTTCTTTCTCTGGATTCAGATAGCATCTCTCCTCACATGTCCTTTATTTTTAATTTGTGTATTTATAATAGTAAAATTTTCTAAGATTTATCTTATAGAATAGTTGTTAGTCAGCCTTGACAGAGGAAATTTCCTTACTAGGTGTTCCCCATATCAATTAAAAAAAGAGTAAGCTCAGTATGAGCTAACAGCATGCACAAAATGAAAAAATAAAAAAAAAGCTTAGACTGCATCAATAATAGTATTCATAGGAGGGGAGATGATAATCTGCCCTGGCGAGAACACAACTGGACTATTGTTTCCAGTTCTGAACTTTATATATTAAGAAAAACATCGACAAGCTGGACATCATCCTTAGAAAGGTAAATAGGATGAGGAAAGAGATGGAAACCAGGATTTGCAGATGAGTTGAGGAAACGGTATATTTCACCCAGAAAATAACAGGCTTAGGAGGGAAATGATAGCTTTCTTCAATTATTTCATTGGTTGTCACATGGAAGAAGACTTGCTCTGTATTAGTTCTAGAAGGTAGATGAACTCAGGACTAATGGAAGAAAGTTCAGGAAAACCAGTTGGGGCTCAGTATAATCAAGGACTTTCTCACAGTTTCAACTATCTAATGGTAGAATGGGTTTTTTCTAAGAAGGAGTGAGCTCTCAATAGTTGGAAATGGACAAGGAAAACATGGAACCTCAGGGCTGATCCTGCTGATTTTCAAGCATGGGTAGCCAGGTGGTGCAGTGGATAAAGTGCCTAGCTTGTGGTGAGAAAGACTCATTTTCTTGAGTTCAGATCTTGCCCCAAACACGTCTTAGCTGTGTGACCCTGGGCAAGTCACTTAACCCTGTTTGCCTCAGTTCCTCATCTGTAGAATGAGCTGGAGAAGAAAATGGCAGTATCTTTGCCAAGAAAGCCCCAAAAGGGGTCATGAAGAGTCAGGAATTACTGAACAGCAAAAAATTTTCCATCAACAAAGACAATGAAACAGGTGATTGGAAGGTGATATCTTTGGAGTAGTGTCAATCACATGAGCAGTGTTTTCCATTAGCCAAAACCTCTGCCTTAAGAACTGAAAACTAGTGATTAGCATTGCCTTCTGCAGCAATATTATAGCAAAGTAACATATTTTCATAGAAGCACGGGGCCTGTCAAGTAAGAGAAACTTTGTCTTTGGTTTCAATGCTAGTCCCCCAGCAGACAACTACTGCTGTGCACTATCTCTGCAGTGCCTTGCAGTGAGCTGCCAGAGCTTAAGCCAGAGGTGGTTTCTAGGTCACAATCTGTGATCTTATGATTCCAATATTCGCAATATTTACTTCACATGGTTGTCAGGCGAGCTACATAATTACAAGCTATTATTCTTATTTCTTAATGAAGCCACCACTTTTGCCATAGTGTTAGCAGATTTAAATGATTAGTCCCTTCCAGAGGTGTTTTCATTTTAATTAGGAACTTTTAAAGGCCAAAAATAAATGAATCTGCAAGACACAAAGGAATTCATAGGCAGTGGGGGAATTTTAGGCATTGTAAACTTAGGTGGCCACTCATTCGGTTTACTCAAAAGGCTGGCCCAACAGGGCTGGATACTTGTTGACTTTTTTATTTTAGGAACTTAAATTTACAGAACAAAAATGAACTTTTAGCTCACTTAAACTGTATTAATATTGCTGTTGTTCAGTTGTGTCTGACTCTTTGTGACCCTATTTGGGTTTTATTTGGGCAAAGATACTGGAGTGGTTTGCCATTTCCTTCTCCAGCTCATTTTACAGATGAGGAAACTGAGGCAAACAGGGTTGAGTCACTTGTTCAGCGTCACGTAACTAGAAAGTGTCTGAGGCTATATTTGAACTTAAGTCTTCCTGACTCCGAGCCTGGTGATCTATCCACTATGCCACCTAGCTGCCTCTTAATATCACTAGAAATTGTCTAACTTTTAAAATGTACATGCTTGCATTCTTATGTAGCTATAATTAGCTATGTAGCTAACATATGTTAATATTATCTGTGTATATTATCTTAAATTCTGCTTTTTTGGTTAAATTTGTTATATAAAATTGTTTCATTAAAATTGTCGTATATGTGTTATTGGCATAGTCTACACACATTATTAGTGTATTTCATTGCACTATTACATCAGAATTTGCATAGGCATTCCTCTTTTATGGAACATTTAGGTTCCTTCTAATTTTCCAATATTATTACAAACAGTGCTGTTATAAACATTTTGTAGAAATTACTTTTTTTCTTTTGATTTATTTCCTTCAGGGTTATTTTCTAAAATGGAATTAAAAGGTTAAAGGACATGAACATTTTTATAATTCCTGTTATTAATTGCCGCCAGAATGACTGAACCAGTTTTCAGTGACATCAGTGATGTATGAGATATGAATATTTTCCCACAGCATCTCTGACATAATTTTCATTTATTTCACATTTCATGCAAACTAGTCAGGAAAGGTTAGAATGCACACAAACAATTTAGTGTAGGAATATATTCAACTCAGCAGAGATGGAGATAGGAACAGAATGAAAGAAAAGAGGAGTATAATAGGGAGGTTACAAGGAAGGATTAGTCATAAGCAAAACAGACTCTCAGTTTAGGGAGGGGATAGTGAAGAGGAGATAACAACTTGAAATAAATAGGAAGCAAGAAGTATAATGTAGAAACAAAACACATCAATAAAATTTTTAAAAGAGAGACAGAAGACTGAAGAGACATTTTGGGAGAACTGAGTTTAACTCTTATTCTGGGGAGAGAATATGTTATGGAGATTATAATCTGCAGAGAATTCTTGGACACAGTGGTGACTCTGGCTCTGAACTTTGCTCATTATAATGGTTATTTATGGCTTTGTTTTACTTTTTTATTAGTGAAATAAGCTATATTAGCAATAACAATGATGTTGTTTTAGTTTAAGAGACCAAGGAATTGCTATTGACAGAGAAAGAGAATATGAGAGAGAGAGAGAGAGAGAGACAGAATGTTTTTTCACTTTATAACTTGAGATGGGGGCTCAGAGTTAGATAATTGAGCAAGATTCTATATTTCTATTACTTTATGAGGGAATTTCAAAACTTTCCTCTTGATTGCGTTAGCCTCTTATTAGTCCTTAGAATTGTGAGGTATGATTGAATTTTGTTTCCAGAGAAATTTTATGAAAATATGATTTGAAACCATAGTGGTGGCTAATGTAAGGGGTAAAACTGCTTTTAGGGGGTAGTGGGGGATGTTCGCCACCTGGAAATCAGCCTATCTACTACTTTTCTTTGTTTTGAAAAGGCCTGTTCCTTTATACTAAAAAGAGCTGCCAAGCCACGTCTCATTCACAAAGGATGAAGCCCATTAACCCAGACAGGGTATCAGATAATAGGACTTTTATCACTGATATCATGGGTTTGAATCTTCATACTCACACTTTTGCCAATAATCTTAGCAATTGAGGAAAATCCTTTCTTAACCTATCTGATGCAGACAAAAGGGGAGGAGACTAGAAGTATTTTTGGCCTTTCCTTTATTTAAGTATAAGGAAAAATGAAGATGAGAAGGGAGGGGGGAATTGAAATGTGGAAATGAGAAGATATAATCAAGGGGTGGGGTTTGGTGAACCCTGGAATGCTGGCCAATGTGGGTCAAGGCAGGAAATTCGAATCTGGATGAATTATAAGAGGGCTTTTGTAACTAGCTTAAAATGTGCTTGTGCCTGGTTTAGGGGCTGAGTCACCCATCAAATAATGACATGAAATAAAAATCTTTTTTCTCCTAAATTCATTCATGGCCAGGTAAAGTTCTTGGTATTCTTTTTTTTTTTTGAGGGGGGAAGGCAGGGCAATTGGTGTTAAGTGACTTGCCAAAGGTCACACAGTTAGTAAGTGTGTCGAGTGCCTGAGGTCACATTTGAACTCAGGTCCTCCTGACTCCAGAGTACTCTACTCAGAGTCACCTAGCTGCCCCAAATTCTTGGTATTTCTAACAGAATAAGAACTAATAAGGAAATAAATCAGTAGCAGATAGAAAAGGGTGAGAGTTGATGTGGCTGTCAAGTAGTATAGTGCACTGCATAGACCATCTAATTTCATTGAGGCTGCATGTAGGATATTGATTTAAGCCTGTTACATATAGGAAGGGTTATCAACTCTAAACCCTGCATATGTACTTAATTCTTCATTTTGTTTCCCTTCAAATATCTTTTGACAGAATAGTAGAAGTAGTGAGAGGGGGCATACATACTTTTTTTTTTAAAGGAGAGTAGAAAGCACATTGGACTTCAATACAGAAAATTTGGGTTCAAATCTTACCTCTAACAATTACTAGTTGTATGACCTAGTCACCTTAACCTCTCCAAGCCTCAGTCTGCTCATTTATGAATCTAGAGGAGGCTGGAGTAGATGACCTCCAAGGTTCATTTCCATTCTGACACTCTGATTCTATGACACTTAAACTTTGGCCTCATCACATTGGCTTAGTTTTAAATATATACTTTTATCATGTGAATAATAATACTTCTGTACCAAATTTTAACCAAAAATAGATGTTGGCATAGACAAAGGTGTAAGAAATGGTGGGTGGGGAGCAGTTTTGCTTCCACCGAGTTGATAATATTCCTCTTCCTCTCTGCCACCCCCCCCCCCCATAGCTTTAGCAGAATGTAAGTCAGGTGACTGATTGGAACTAGTTCTAATCAGAGCTCTGATCTAGCAGAAACCAGGCCCCAGGTCAGTTGGGGGAAAGGTTATAGGCTTGTACGAATTCTTAAACAAGCCATTTGAAGAGGGCATGACATAGGCAGTCAGGGGTTTGCATCTGGCCAATGAAAAGCCTGGTGGGAGATTTGAAGGGAGGGTCTATAAGAGGAATGGCATCCATCTGAGTCCTTTGTACTTTTCTGTACTCTGTTCAGGGAATGTACCCACTTATTCAGACCAAATAAATGTAAAATATAATTAAAAGACCCCCCCCCCCAACTTCTACAGCTTGGGTGGTGTCCTTTCTCATGAGAAAGAATAATAAATGCCTTTTCTGATTTCAGGCTTGGACTCCAAACTCTATATTGTGTTGTTGCACGCAAAGGTATTGAGATGGTTAAGTGAGGGATGTGTTTGGGGTATGGTCCAATTTGATTAGAACATAGAGTAATTAGGCATGGAGTAGAGCAGCAGTTCTCAAAGTGTGGTCTAAGGATGCCTAGGGCTTCCTGAGTGATCAGAACTATTTTCATAAAAATACTAAAATGATTCCTTTTCTAACTCTGTATCTGTGTGACACCAGATTTTCTTAATTTTCTTCAATCAAAATAACATTGTTACGGATTGAATACATTATCAGAAATGAGAATCCATCTGTCTTCTATTAAGCCAGATATTAAAGAAATTTGCAAAAATATGTAAAACAATGCCATTCAGTAAATTTTTTTGTTTGGAAAATATAGTTATTTTTCACAAAAAATGTTGTTTATGTTAACATGTAATAGGTTTATTGTTATTTTAAAATGAATAAATATTTTAAAACTTGTCAGTTTTAATTTCCAATATGGTAAATATTGATGGATATAACTCACATAATCAAAAGCTCTATGGAGTCCTCAACAATTTTTAAGAACGTAAAGGGATCCTGAAACCAAAAAGATTGAGAGTTGGAGTAATGTGAAATAATCTTGGAAAGATGTTGGTTTGAACCAGTTTGTGGTTAGCTTTGCCTATCTGGCTAAGAAATTAGGATCTAACTTGTAGATTACAGGGAGCCATTGAAAGTTTTTTGAGCAATGGAGTAATGTGATCATATTTTTGTGTTAGGAAGACAAATTTGGCAGTGGTTGATAGTGCAGATTTGATAAAGGAAACGTAAAGCATGTGAGACCAAGTAAGAAGGTGCTGCAATAGTAAAGTAACATACTATGGATAATATGGACCTGAGGTAGAGTGGTTAACAGCAGCTTTGGAGAGGGGAGGGCATGTCTGAGGTATTTTTGGAAGATAGATTTGAAAAGACTTGGTTTCTGGCTATGGGGGCAGGGTACCTGGGGGAGACATTGAAGTGTGAAAAAATGGTTGTGGATTTAAGCCTGGGTGACTGGGGTGATTATTGTGCCATTAACAGTAATAGAAAAGTAAGAAAGAAAAACAAATTTTGCAAGAAAGATTATGAGTTAAGTTAAAAATTACATGTCTATATTTAAATGTTAAAAATTAACATCAAATGATATAACCAACTAAACTTACTTAGTGACTATTTATATTTAAATCAATTAATTTAGACCTAGAAAGAATCCTAACTTTTAAGTTCTCATGAGTATTCTTAGATAGCCATTCCTTCTCTCTCTTTTTTCTTTTTTTTATTGTTCTGGTTATTCTATCTTTGTATTATTATTTTTTATTAAGATTTTTTTATTTTTAGTTTACAACACTCAGTTCCACATGGTTTTGAGTTCCAGATTTTCTTCCCCTCCTCCCCTCTCCCTCCCCAAGACAGCATGGAATCTGATATATCTTCTACATCTAACTTTGCATTGAACTTATTTACATAATAGTAAAGTTGTAAAGAAGAATTATGACCAATGGAATGAATCATGAGAAAGAAATGCAAATATATCTGGTGGCTGATACAGTATTAGGTATATAATCAGTGCTTAATAAATCCTTTTTGATTGATTGATCCATAAAGTTCTAGCTAGATTTCTTTGTATTCCTTAATGAGTTTAGTTGGGATGTGCTGTGTGAAGTGGTAGAGCATCCCAGTTGAAATGCCCAGCAGGTGGTTGGAAGTGTGGGGATTGAGTTCAGAAGAGGGGGACAGAGAACTATAATATCTGGAATGTGAAGGTGTACTAGTCCCATTAACAACCCGAGCTATCAGACCAAAGGTGAATATTCTGTTCCATTCTAGATACCACATTTTAGTAGGGTCACTGAAAAACTGAAGAGCCTTTGGAGAAAGGAAAGCCGGATGAGTCCTTTTCTTTATGAAAGGCAGCTTCGATGGGGGAAAGAGGATGAAGATGGGCTTTTGAGAGGCAAGAAACTATGAGCAATTTGGGGAGAAGGGAGAATAGGAAGGAAGTGTCACTGAGCGGTAAAAAAGGTACAGAACCTAGGAACAATAAAGAGAAACTTTGCCAAATGCCAATTTTGTTGAAAGTCAGATGAACTATTTATTACTTACTGAGGATTTACAATCTAAGACTAAGAAATATTGACCTGGACAAATGAGAAAAAGAAATATAAACACTAAACAATAGATCTGGTATGCGTTTCTATCAGATACATAAAACAAAATTATTTGTGGGATGATTAGTGAGAAAGAAATCGGTGGCTTTTAGTGGAATTTGTCTCACTCCTCTCTTAATATCCCAGAAGGATTTTTGGAAAGTAAAATTTTAAAGTGTTATTCAGATGAAAAAAGAAAGATTATGTAGTAGGGGAATATACCAGGTTTTGAGTACATACTGAAGATTGCCACTGCACTTACTCCCTCAATTACTGTGTTTAAAAAATATCCTGTATTTATAGTAATTAGCTACCATTTAGATTGTGGTTTAAGGTTTGCAAAATATATATCACTTCATTTCACTTTGGTCTTTATAACAACCCTGTGACATAGGTATTGTTATTGTCTCTTTTTTATAGAGAGGGAGCTGAGGTCAGAGATGTTAAGTGACTTGTTCAAGGTCACACAACTAGCAAGTCTTTGAGGTAGGATGTGAATTCAGGTCTTCTTGATTCCAGGTGCAACATTTTACATTCTATCTAATATACACTTTCTGAAGAATGTAAACTTGAAAACAGAATCTCTCTCTCTCTCCTTCTCTCTCTCTCTCTCTCTCTCTCTCTCTCTCTCTCTCTCTCTCTCCCCCCTCTCTCTCCCTCTCCCCTCCCCCTCCTTTTCCCTTTTCTTCCCCTCCCCTTCCCTCTCCTCCCCTTCCCTCCTCTTTCTTCTTCCCCTTTCCCTCCCCCTTCCCTTCATCCTCCCCCCTCCCTTTCCCTTTCTCTT